>JAZKJV010009557.1:0-638607 GCA_037367405.1 Ottelia alismoides
TTTGTCACTTTCCACTATATATATGTTATAGTAAATTAATGCATGCCGTATTGAGAAATTATAACTTTTCTATGTGTAGAGGTTACTTCCACGCAAACACAACTAGCCTCTCCTTGATCATGCCGAATTACTTTTTAGAAGAAATAAACAATAAAGAGAACGGAGAAGCAAAACTTTAATATTTGGGCAGTGGATTAGATTCCATACAATGACTTTATAATCACAAATAAGAATTATTTTATAAAAGAATCTTATAAAAATAGTTGAAGAAATTATATGATCATTACTAATTTGAACTTCAAAACAATATAAAGCCCTGGGTGCAGATGGAACTATTATCGAATTTATTAAAATATTCTGTCCTAGATGAATTTGACGCAGGTGGGGAAAAGCTGACTAGTATTAAACATAGCAATAACACTCTTATATCATTGATCTTCAAAAAAGACAACCCCATCTGAGATCGAAAACTGTCAACCAATAAGCCTGATAATTCTTCCAATCCAAATTATCTCTAAGACACTGGTTAATCGTTGGTCTATATCCCTTGCTTAGACAATCTCCTCCTCACAACGTGCCTTCTCAAAAAATCGCTCTACTTCTGATGCTTTCTTGATAGCGTCGTTAGTCATTAAAATGATCAAATACCAAAGCGTTGTTATTGAAAATAGATTTTGGGAAAGCTTTTGATACCCTGAGAAGGTTGTTCATCATTTCCTCCCTTAGAGCTGCGAAGGTCCTTTGAGATTTCATCGGGTGGATTTAGGTTATCTTAGAAACAACACATATCTCCTTTAAAGTTAATGGTTCATCGATGGAGTTCATTAAACCTGAAAAGTGGGTACGATAGGGAGACCCCATTTCACCTCTACTATTAATTCATGAGATGTTAGTTTTTGATGCCATGCTTTCCAAACTAGCGGTGGCTGGTCGTTTTAGGGGTTTTTTTTGTAGAAAACATAATGTTACCAATGTCCAATTTGTCGATGACTTAATGGTTTTCCTCGAATACAATGAGGAGAGTTTGAAAAAATGTGCTAGAAACGATACACTTATTCTCCAAGCTATCTGGACTACAAATAAACTCCACGAAATCTAAATTCTTCCTAATGAATCGTGAGCAAGATGAGATAGAGAAAATTATGAAAATGCTAGGTTGGAATGGAGGAGAACCTCCACTCTCTTATATTGGCTTTCCACTATCCAACATGAGACTATCCACTGCTGATTGGATACCTTTATAATTTAAATTTGTGGCTAAGCTTCAAGGATTGAAGTTAAACATCCTATCCCTACCAGCTAGAGTCTTTCTTTTAAACTCATCACTAATGCATCTACCTGTCCATTTAATGTCCCGTCATAAACTTCCAATGGCATCATAAAAAAGACTGACAAAATCAGACCAAAAGCTATTGATGGATGGGGAATTCTATATCTGCGAAGTTTCAACGATGCCTTGTTAAGAAATCCTCGATAGTTTTTAAAAAGCCTTGGCTCTCTAACATTGTTAGTGCCTGATCTTTAAATGGTTGATTACCGCTGAAAGAGACCTTCTCGCCCCTTTTGGCCATGGATAAGAAAAGCGAATTTTTATGGAGGAGGGACTTCGAACTTCAAAAATGAGATTCAACTGGTTCAAAAGGCTTGACAACTACACTCCACTACACTTCTTTGGTGAAATAAATGCATTGAAACTTAGCCTGGACCAAATTCACCAATCTTTTTCCTCCATTGAGAAACACATGTTCCTTTCCTTCGATAATTAAAGACAAACCTAGCAAACTATGTCATACCATTGACGCAGTATTGACCAATGATGGGGTAGTCTCTTGTTTAACAAAAAAATTATGGTCCTCGTCAATAGATCCGAGAGTAGTTTCCTTTGTCTGAGTACTTACTTAGGGAAAAGTCAACACACATAACCTTTTATATAAGATGAAAATATACTTGATGAATCACTGTCATTTATGCTACGAAGATTCAGAATATGTTATGATCACATATTCAAAAATGTAGAATAACTAGAAATATTTCCATCCAAAGTCGCTTTAACCTTGACCGGATAAATTACATGAAAGTCTGAAAGGACGATGCAAGTATGTGTTTCAAAGCAGACCAGTAGACTCGATAATAAAATCATCCAAGAGATGTCCCTTATATGCAGGGGCTGTTTAGGAATCTCTCCCCTACCAAAAACTGCGAGTGCTTTGATTACACCTTGATTTTGTGACGAATTTATTTTGATATTCTCTTGTGCTTATACCATTTCTACGTTGGTATTTATTCTCTCATAGGTAATGCTGCTGACACCCCCAGGAAGGCGAAAATTAAGACGAAGTCGCCTACCTCTTCTGGTCGCACAAGGAAAGTTGTCTCATCCCATCTCGTTAATAAGGCAACCCTAGAACTTTTGAAACTTCTTTTTGTCAGGGGATGTTATCTATGGCGGGAGACTTTTGATTGCATCGCAGGCCATGAACATGCTTTCTTGAGGTGGGTTAGAATTGATGTTTTTTTATTTGAATCCACAGTCTGTGCGGATCTTTACTCTAGAACGTTGGTGTTTCTCCCCACAAGGAGTGGATATATTGAAATGGTATGAAAGATGTGAGAATTTCTAACGCCTGGTCTTGGAGGGCCTACGATGTCCGACAAGTCAGATCCGGCAATCGATGTATCGACGCCTCTCTCAGTACTCGGATATCAATCAACCGAATCAATGATCCAAACATTCATTAGAACCCACTGATGTATATGTTTAAGAAGATCATGCAAGTGTGTGAGTTATGAATTTCATTTTACTCTACATGAATTGTGTATGGACAAGAAGGTAGAGTGTCATCTACGAGAGGAAACATGGATAAACTACAAAAATGAAAGTCAACTTAAGGAATCAAGCACAAAATTGTTGGTTTCGTAGCCTACATAGGTTTTTATGTGTTTTGTGGTTTTTTAATTAATTTTCTCTTTTTAGGATTTTTATTTATATTTTTTGAATTTTAATTTTGCAAATGTTTTTTATAAAATATAAATAAAATAACAAGGGATTTTTACACCCATAACCCTGAGTAATTTCGTAATAACATTCATAACCCTGTATAATCGTGAATTACGCTCAAGACCCTGAATAGGTGTGCTGTCTTACATCCATGACCTTCCGTTACTTTACTTCGTTAGCTCAACCAATGATTGAGTTAATCTAACTAATCAATCGATCTAACGGTTGAGATTAACCTAATAAAAGAATATATCCTATCTTTTTCTTTTGAGCCAGCACTAGCAACCAACTTGACAGGCTTCACACGGCGGGAAGGGTGATAGTCCAAGGGGAGCAACTTGTAGGGATCATGCGGGTCTTGTAGAGGAGGGGTGGCGATGGGTCCGAGGGGCAGCTTGCAGGGAGCAAGGTTGTAGAGGTTGACGGCTTGTGTCGCAGGCGGCGGGGGGGGGGGGGGGGGGGGGGAGCTTGCGTCGCAGGGGGGGTCCCAGAAATTGTGGGGAGCTTCGAGCTTGCATCGCAGCCAGGCAGGAGGGGTCTTGCGTCACTTGCGGAGGGGGTTCGAGGGAGTTTGGGCGGTGCGGGCCTCGAAGGGAGGGAGGAGAGGGTGGGGAGGCATGCCTGACTGGTGGGTGGGGAGTGCATCCTCGAAGGGAGGGAGGCATGCTTGACGTTGGAGGGGGCTCGACTGGAGAAGGGGAAGGTCTCGCCAGGGCTAGAGAAGGGGGGACGACCCGCTCTGGGGGGTTTGCGGGGTGTCAACATGGAGGAGGACCGACAGGAGTCAGTAGTGGGGAGGAGGGGGGAGTTCGGTCGGGGGGCGGGGGTGACGCATGGTCTAGAGGAGGAAGGTGGTGCTCAGTATGGAGGAGAGGGGATGGATGGCATGTTTTGTAAATAATAATGAAAAATATGGGCAGTTTTGTCTTTTTAAATGGAAACCGTCAAATATAACAGTATCCCAAATGGAACATAACATAAGGTTATATCATGTAAGAGTTAAGCATTACTCGGGGTTTCTCATGTAATTCGTGATTATGCAGGGTTATGAATGTTATTGTCAAATTACTCAGGGTTATGCATGTAAAAATCCTAAATAACAATATAAATATATGTGAGACATATATAAAGAGATATAGAGAATAGTATTTTTGGGTTTTCCAAATATATCGAATACAGTCAAAATAAAGCAAATAAAATATTTTTGGGGTTTGTATATTTTTTCTCTTTTTAGGATTTTTTTATGACATTTTCTAAATTTTTTATGGATTTTTAAAAATCAAAATACAAAAAAATAAAAGAAATAAAAAATACATGAACTTCAGAAGGGCCTAAAAAATATCTATCAGGTTAGAAAGGGCCCAAAATGATTTTCCTCTACAGGTAATAAAATAACGAAAAGTAAAGCTTTAGAACATATTTTCCTGATTTTACTATATTTTTTATGATTTTCCAGAAGTTTTCTGTATTTTGTATTTTTTAAAACTTTTGATTTTATCTTTTTTATGTGATAAAAGATCGTAAAATACACATACCCTAATTTTTTGGTGAATTTTAAAGCTATATTTGAATTTTAATGATTTTTATAAGTCAAAATGGTAAAATATAACTAGTTTTTAAATTTTAAAAAATAGAAAAATAGTAATAAACTCAACCAGGGACGGTCCCAAGCCCGGGTAAATGAGGAGAGTTGTATTAGGTAGACGACAGTTAGCGTAAATCAGTCGGTGACTACTTCCTAAATAATATTTTAAAAAAAAATATTATTTAGGAAGTTTCCTCGTAATAGTCAGATCTTTTCAACATGGATTTAAGCAAACATAAGATTTCGTTGGGGTGTTCCCCACTTGCGATGTGTTGCATCGCCCGAATGCAATGAAAAATTAGTAAGGGCCGCTACATCGCAGCCTGGATGTAGTTCAAAATTGGCAAGGGTTTTCGCATGAGGAACGCATGCAGGGTAAATTAGCTAGTTCCGCTGCATAACTGCCCGGATACAGTCCAAAATTTGCAAGGGTTTCGCATAATGGACACATGCGAGTAAAGAAGTTAGTCTAAAAGAGATTGCAAAGGAAGTTGTGGATTGGTAGGTTGAATATTGGCACTTTAAATGGAAAATTTGATGGAAACAGTGGATACGATGGAAAGAAGGAAGATCCATATATTATGTCTTCAAGAGACTAAATGGATTAGAGATAAAGCAAGGGAGATCAAGAAGACATGCTTTATACTTTGATATTCAGGTAAAGATAGGGGCAGAAATGGCGTTGGAGTTGTTCTTAATAAGGATTTGAAGGATTGTGTGGTTGAAGTGCAAAGATTCAGGGATCGGATTATTTAGCTAAAATTGGTGCTCGAAGAAGAAATTCTGAATACCATCTCAGTTTATGCACCGCAAATTGGTTTAGATGAAAGGACTAAACAAGTTTTTTGGGAGGATCTAGATAAGATTTTACAAGGAATCCCACAAAGAGAGATGATTTTCATAGGTGAAGATCTTAATGGACATGTGGGAAAAGATGCTTCTGGGTATGCTAGTGTTCATGGAGGACATGGTTTTGGGGATAGAAATGAAGAGGGAAAAGTCATTCTGGATTTTGTAACGGCATATGATCTTTTCATAGCAAACACACTCTTCAAGAAGAGGGAGGAGCATTTAATTACTTATAAGAGTGGCCCAACTAGAACACCGATAGATTACTTTGCATAGAGGAGAAGAGATCAGTTGTGTTGTAAAGACTGCAAAGCAATCCCAGGAGAGAATTCAACAACCCAATATCGCTTGTTAGTCTTGGATGTGAAAATAAAAGTGCTGGTAAAGAAAAGGAGGGTTCCTAAGATCACTAGAGCTAGATGGGGGAATCTTCCACTGAAGTAATTGAGCTTTAGGGAGAAGATTTTAGAACACTTATCTTGGGATTGTAGCGGAAGTTCAAACGAGACGTGGGAGACAATAGCATCTTGTATCCAAAAGGTAGCCAAAGAGATACTAAGCGAGTCAAAGGGTGGAGCTCCATGTCAAAAGGAGGCTTGGTGATGGAGTGAAGGGGTGCAAGAGAAGCTAAAAATTAAAAGAGCATGATTTAAAGCTATGTCTAAGGATAGAACAAAGGAAACTATCGCAAGCTACAAAATAGCGAAGAGGAAAGCAAAGAAGGTTGTAAGCGAAGCTAAGTCAAAAGGTTACGAGGTTTTGTATAAAAATCTCAACTCTTAGGAGGGCCAAAATGATATATTCAGGTTGGCCAAAGCAAGAGAAAGAAAGACCAAAGACCATTCTCAAGTGAGATGCATTAAGGACGAGGAAGGTCGCATGCTTGGTACTCAGAAGATATAGAGACTAGATGGGAGCAGTACTTCCATAAACTTTTCATTGGGGAAGGAAATAGAGAGATTAATATTGGTGATCTACTAGTAGTGAAAGTTACTTGAATCATGCAAGCTATAGACAAATACAAAGAAAGGAAGTAGAGGAGGCTTTGAAGGTTATGAGACCTGGGAAAGGTGTAGGACCGGATGCCATCCATGTAGGAGTATGGAGAGTTTTAGGTGAGTGTGGTTTGACTTGGCTTACGAATCTATTCAATGTTATTTGCCGAAGTAGGAAAATACATGAAGATTGGAGGATTATCATGGTGCCTCTTTATAAGAATAAAGGAGATATTCAAAATTTTTCAAATTACAGAGGTATCAAGTTGATAAGTCATACTATGAAAATTTGGGAACATGTGATCGAAATAAGGTTGAGGCAAGTTTTCAAAGTAAAAGAAAACCAATTCAGATTCATGACATGTCGCTCAACTATTTAAGCGATCCATTTGATGAGGAGAACAATAGAGATTTATAGAGCTAAAAGGAAGAACCTCCATATGATCTTTATTCATTTGGAGAAGTCCTATGATTCTGTCCCACGAGAGATATTGTGGAGAGTTTTTGAGAAGAGACAAGTGCATGTCCTATACATTAACCTCATAAAGGATATGTATGATAGGGCTTTATCTTGTATAAGGACCCCGTCTGAAAGACTGATTATTTTCACATCAACATTATTTTACATCAAGGTTCAGCTTTAAGTCCATTTCTTTTTCTTTGATTATGGACGAGTTAACAAGTCACATTCAGGATGAGTTACCGTGTTGTGTGTTATTTGTTGATGATATTGTGTTGATTGGCGAGACTAGATATGGAGTAAATGATAATCTTGAGTTCTGGAGACATGCATTAGAGACTAAAGGATTTCGTATAAGTAGGTCTAAGATGTAATATATGGAGTGCACCATTAATCGAAGCAATGGTGAAGGAATTGAGGTAAAGATTGGTGATGATAACATTCGGAAGAGAGTTTCTTTTAGATATTTGGGATCTATTTTGCAACATGATGGGGAAATTGATGAAGATGTTATTAATAGAATAAATGTAGGCTGGCTAAAGTGGAGATGAGCCTCTGTTGTTCTCTGTGATAAGAAAGTTACTTTAAAAATTAAAGGAAAGTTTTACAAAGCAGCCATGAGACCTGCTATGCTCTATGGATCTGAATGTTGGCCTGTGAACCTTAGACATGTGCATAGAACGGTTGTAGCAGAAATGAAATGGCTAAAGTAGATGTGTGGACACACACACACACACACGCGCGCGTAAAGATCGGATTCGGAATGATGCAATAAGAAAGAAAGTTGATGTAGCTTCGATCAAGGATAAGATGTGAGAAAACTGCTTAAGATGGTTTGTTCATTTGCAAAGAAGGTCAGCCGATGTCCCGGTTAGGAGATGCGACTGTTAGGATGTTGAGCTGGCTAAGAGAGGGCGAGGACGGCGCAAGAAATGTTGGAAAGAGACCATACAAAGAGATCTTAATTTTTTGGAAATAAGCCCAAGATGGACCCAAGATAGATATGCATGGAGGTGAAGAATCCATGTAGCCGACCCTACTTAATTATGGGAAAAGGCTTTGTTGTTGTGAAGAAAAATGATAATAAATATCTTAATAGAATATATGTGATATAATAGCTTATAAGGTATTATATATATTTTTTCTACAATTATTGGAGTTAAGTTTCTAATTAAACTGATTAAAATAAAGGAAATAAAATAAAGCAGCAAACATTGAATAATTTGAAATAAATAAAATCTCAAGCATGCATTAATAAATACAACAAGTCTAAGGGCCTAATAGCAAGAAAACCCATTAAATTCAGATTCCTGAAGAGGGCATTTATGCAATAAAATCAATGTCCAGGGAATTTCATGTAAATATCCCAATAACATATGGCTTTAACTTGAACTAGTAGGGACTAATTTGTAATTTTTAAGAAGTATTCATGCTATTCCAGAAATTTAAAACATATCCATGGTGATTCATGCAAAAACTCCAGATTAAATCATTAAACAAATTAGTGATAGGGACTGAACTGCAATTACTTAAAAAGTTCTCTTCCTTTCATAACATGTTCAATAGAGTTCAAGGTATAACATGCAAAAATCCCTAATATGTCGACTAATGTGGAATGGACTATAGAGCATTTAACAGAAATCTTGAGGTTCAAGATGCCAAATATCCATATCTAAAAATACCGACATAAATATTTACAACACTAGACAATAAATGCCAAAAAGAAGGGGGCTAGATATGCAAATGTACCCATATACGCGCTAATGGACGGTGCTCCTTGAATCACTTAAACGGATAAACGACCCAGATGGCATGATATTGTTTCGCTCCTTTGCAGCTGAGATATGATCCTATGATGGATCTAACGATCCTAGCACTCCATCATCGTGCGGCTCTAATCAAAACTGGGAGGAGCCTAAAATCGAAAGGCAGCAAAGCCTCCATGAAAAAATGGGAAGAACAATCGATTGGAGTTGCTTCGATCCGAAGAATCTCCTCACTTCGGGACTCTCTCGAGCAACTGATTGCCGGAGAAGGTTGTTGCAGTGATTCTGCAGCTGTTGAGAGTCAAAAGGGAGTCCAGGACCTAGTGATGGGGTCCTGGAGGTCGGAGAAGATGGGATGATTTGGAGCATCGTTGTCTAAACAATCTAATCCCCAGATGGGGTCCTTATCTCTTGTAATTTTCACGGTTAGCACAGGGGCTCTAAGGCTTTGCCTTAGAGCCCAAAAAGAAGTAGGAAAGACATGGGGCGGAGCGAGGCGGATGCCCTCCGATGAAGGGCAAAGCAAGTATCAGGGGGACCCGATTCACTAGGAGTTGAGGTGCGTGAGGTGATCAAGAAGATGGAGAAGCGATAGGGGAGTCTGATGGTGGTAACAACGGTGGCGGACGATGGTCGGAACAACAGAGAACAGGGATGGAGTTGAGAGCTCTGGCAATCGGAAACTTTTTGGATTTTGGATAATATAAATCAAACAAAAATAAAAAGGAAGTCTACACTACTGCTAATCTAATGAATGGATAATGCCATGAAATTAGAAGCTCACGAGCCCGATGGAGCTGGGAGCAGACGTCTCCTGGAAGGTGCTCCGATGACCTGGATCCTCCTCCTCCCTTCTCCACGCCACAAAACATGACCTGCAGCCTCCTATTAGGAGGGTAAAGGTCAGAGATGGGTTCTGGGGGGTTACGAGTGATTGAAAGGGATCAAAACAGAACAAAGGAGGATATGGGTTTATATACATGCACGATAAAAAGTGAAAAGAAACCTAGGGTTTCGCTCAAAAAATCAATCAATGAATAAAACAAAATGGCCCGCGTCAGAGAGGACGATCCGATCTTTAAAAGAGAAAAAGGAATCGGGGATTAAAATGGAAAGGAAATTGTAAAAAATACAAAGAAAAAGATTGATCGACAACATCTGATAAGAGCAGAGGTGAGGGAGGATTGTTGATCTGGGGTCAACATTCCTCGAGCGCTTATTGGTCCAGCGGGGTGCCACGTAGACCACTATGCGACAAACAAGAGAAATAAATGAAAGAATAATAAAATTAAAATAGAAATTGATTTTAAAAACTTAAAACATGAAATATGTTACATAATTAGTAAGCTATTTTTGGTGATTTTTGTTTATTTTATCACTTTATTTATAAGGTTTTCATATTTACACATAGTTTAAAGGTATAAATACATATATAAACCTTATTTTATCTTTATTTTGTAATTTAAATTTTTATTTTATAATGTCATTTTAGTATTTACAATATATTTAATTACATATGTACATATTTTTATTTTATTTTTCTGAAATCATTTATGTACTTAAATAAATATATATATACATATATTATGGGTAATTTATAGGTATATTAACCTTTGTAGTAAAGTACATAATTTATTTTAATATATTTTTATTGATTTTTGTTTGATTTTATTAGGCACATGTATTTTATATATTATTTATAATTTTATAGAAATATAAAAAACATAAAATGTAAAAATAAATAAATTGATTATTTAATATAGGTATGTTGCCTAATGAGGACCCAAAAGCCGACATCTACATCTTAACTCTAAATTAAATGAAATCACTTTCATTAAATGACTTATTAAAAGAATATATAATTAAATGATCTTGATGCATTTTGAGATTGTATGGAGAAGATACAAGTCTGAGAAGTTTTCTTTGAGGATTTTTATTATCTGTGTTCCGTGCACTATGCATTGTTCTTATATGAAATAAATTTTGAATTTTATTTACATTTTTATCTACAAGTTTCATGTTCATAGTTCATTGATTTGATATATGAATAATTAATAAAATGGGTCCCAAAATAAACAAATTGGTAAAAGAATTAGGGTTTTTATTGTTTGTTTTTATGTGGTTTTTCTGCCCTATCTCCCCCTACTTTATTCCTTGTTGACCAAGTCAAGGTTTGACTTGGACTCGGGTGGTCAAGGTCAGTGAGTGTCTAGGACAATTCCTTTATTTATTTATTTATTTAATCATTCATTTTATGGTTTTAATACATGTATCTATATACATTATAGAGATCAATAGAAAGGTGATAAGTCGGGTATATTGTTGGTATTTACATGCATTTACCTAGGGATTAAAGCTTAAAATAAATGAATAAATGTTCATAAATGGCAATACATCAGTTGGGTATGTACTTAAAAACTATATGTTCCTTGGTTGCTTCCTTGCTTTGAAATGAATGATGAATGATATTGATCCCCCCGTCTTTTTGTATGCTCCCTCAGAGAATATAAGAGCATGTCCCCATCTTTTCCCCACAATTTTAATATTTTTGGCAATGAAACCCCTCGGAGGGTTTAATTAGAATAATGGATGGAATATGTGTTTCAAATTTCATATAAAATAATCGTTCCTAACATGTTCATCTAAAAAGGGTTAATTTCAACAATTCCAAGATCGTTAAAATTGGGTACTCTTGATGGAGGGGATAAAGTCTCAAATTATGTAAAATTTAAAATAACCCCACAACAACATGTATTGATCTAAATCCTACTAGGTTTCGTTTTAAAAAATAAGAAAACATTTGAAAAAGGGGTGGGAACGTGTAAGTTATATTCTTTCAGAGAGTGTAATACTTTTTTCCATATATAGAATATTAAATGGTGTACAAGCTAATTATCATCCTGTGATCATCAGAATTTCAGGTGATGTCAAAAATTATCCAAAGCTAAGTTTTTATATGTACATACAATGCTAACACAGTTGAGGAGCCTTCTACAAACAAAATGTAGGAAACTTTAAGGGCAACATAAAAGAATCAACATTACAATAATAGGAAACAATTCATAAGTTACCTCATTCCATCATGAATCAGAAAAATTTGTAACAGAGTTGATAAAGAAAAAACAACAATGATCCTTTCTTCCTCTTTTCTCCTTTTCTTGACCGCAAACTTTAAGACGTTCTCAGATGGTGGAGAGTTTTGATTGTGGTTCTCTGCAACTCTTGATTTTGTGTTTTAATTAATGAGTCATCGTATCTCTGTTATATGAGTAGAGTTCGAGGGTTTTACATAATAACAAACCCGAACATCACCAATTCCTGATAACCTACTAACCATCAACGTGGATCATATAATTTGGTTACATTTTATTTATTGACTTGGTGAAAACTCGTATTAATTGTCTCACCAATATTTCATATAAACCACATATATGAGACTTATTCCAACATTCTCCCACTTGGTTCATATAAACCACATATACATCGATGCATCCCTGATTAATACCCAGTCATCACTCTTTATTCTTATATTTTAGATACAAAAACCTTTGCAAATACATGTAGATATCTGTAAATATTAATAATTAGCAAATTACATGCATTGTGTAAAAATAAATAATTAGCATGTTTTTGTGCAAAAATAAAAGAATAAAGAAATAAAAGAAAAAGAGGGAGATATTTAGAATAAATATTGAGCGACCTAATCCCAAGGGAGGGCTCAGCATGGGCCTGGGCGCATAAAAAGCCCAAGTAGAGAGAGATAAGGAAGCTCACCTTTGTACATATACCTGTAAATAGAATAAAAATATTTTTCCTCTAAAAATAAAAATAAAAATGGGTTTGTATATATTTGTATATATTTGTAAATACAAAACCAAAATAAAAATAATAAAATTAAAAAAATAGAAATCTCTTCTTCACTTGTATATTCATCAGGTACATAAGACCACATAGCTATTTATTTATCCCTATAAATAAATAAATTAAAATCCCATAAAAAGTGTACATATTCTATACCTCATTGTGTAAATAAATAAAATAAAAACCATTAAAACAAAAATAAAATAAAAAGAACAAAAATAAAAATTAACATCACCATAGTACATATACCATATATGTATATAAAAAAAACCTATTTATTTAACCCTTGTAAATAATTAATAAAAATAAAATAAAAATACCTAAATATTCCAAATTTTATCTTGTAAATAAATAAATTATCAAATTGGGATTAAAATGCACAAAAATATTTAATTAAAAATCAAAAACTAAAAATCTATATGGTATATACCTATGTATATAGCACTATATTGTATATACCTTATTTTTATTTTAAAAAAATAATTAAAAATCACAAAAAAAATAGTTTAAAATAAAAGAAACACTTTTCATGTTTTGAGTTTTGAATAATTCGGCCAATTGCTATTTTATTTTGAATTTCCAAATCATTTATGGCGTGGCCGCTTCTGATTGGTCCATGGGGGATGTTGACCCCCGGTCAACTCCCCCCTGGACCACTGCCCCGCGGATCTGCGCCCGACCCGCTTCTTCTCCCATTTATGGCGCATTGATCTGAGCCCCAAAACCGCTAACCCCGGGTCCTAATCATTCCCTGATCCACCCAGATCCACGCCCGGACGTTAGCATCGGGGTCCGTGCTCTGATTTTCTCGCCCGACTCCCAGTTAGCCGGACCCCTAGCCATATATAGTCTGAGCTCCGCCCGCTCCTTCACTAATCTTTGGCTCAGCTCATTCCATCCCAGGACCTCCACCATCATCGCCTGAGTGACAGCAAGCGATTGGCGGTATTGCAGTGAGGAGGAGGAGTCCCGACCATCGATCCGGTAGCCTTGCACCGCCGTGCACTGCCACCAGCGTGGTGCTCGAGCCTCGGGTATCGACGGCCCTCAAGGCTAGGACCCAGAGCTCCGTCAGCTCGTCCCCAGTCGACCTCGACCATCAGGTAACCTTAGTTCCCTTTCATTTTCACTAATTTTGAGTTACGCCTAAATCGCCCCATCGCCGACGACCTTCGATTCCGACCACCTCCCTCACCATTTCGACCATCGGACGACACCCTCACCGTCTCCCTTCTCCACGCACGTTCTCCACCCCTTCGTTCAACCCAGTTCGCACAGGAACTGGGATTCAAGCTCCACCATCATCGCTTCGCCGGAGCTCCCTCATCTCGACGCACTGTTCACCCCCATCACCTCTAACCGGGTCAAGGCACTTTGCCCTCGACCCAGGAGTCTGTTGTGCTACTTTGCAGGTCAAGACTGACCCATCTGAGGGTCTGAACGTTCAGGAGCAGCAGCTCCAGCTCTGCCTCCGTCGCCGGAGCGTCTCTGACGTTCCCGGCCTCATCAGAGTCCCCCATTGGCTGCGGACCATTGAGGCGAGTCTTTTCTGATCATCAGCAGTCCCTGCAGACGTCCGGCGTGCCCACATTCCTCCGGCGAAGTTTGCCGGAGAGGAGTTCCTCCAGGTCCTTCCTCTGCCGTCCATTCGACCTCGGAGTGCTAGATTGAATCTGGACCGTCCACTTATACGAAGAGGCGCCTCACACCAGCACTATTAGATCTCCACGTGCCGCCATCTGCTCCATCCGTAGCAGAGGAGAGGCGAGCCTTGACCAGAGCCGCACGATCAGACACGTGGCGAGCCCTCCACCGTTGGATCCGCACCGAGGGCTCTTCGTTGAGCTGCCACCACTTCCAGCCGTTCGATCAGACACGTGGCCGCTCCTCAGCCCTCGGATCAGAATAAGGGGTAATATCCCTTAGGCCCTTAGCTTTTTAGTTTTTAATATTTAGTCCTATAAATATTTAGTTACGTTGTTTTTATTTTGGACTTTTTGCATAGTGGACCTTGTCGTTTCTGTTATTTGCTTTTATACCCCTGTACGTTGTGGTCACGTGCATCGACACGTGTATTTTTTGGTAAAATTTCATGGATGGGCATGTTGTTTATGATGGTTATTGATTGAAAATCTTTTTAAATATTTACACATATACCCCTGTGAATGTTTTATTTGTGCATGTGCTGAATATCGTGGGAATTTTATACTTTCGCCCCTGGACTTTTAGTACGTGTTACTAATTAGTCCAGGGACTTAAGTTATTTACAAAGAGGTCCCTAAGTGCCCTGATCACGCGCGTGGCGCGTGAGATCGTGGACATTTTGCACCTGGACCCCCTGGGTTTCTTCGCTTGTTACTTTTAGGCCCTCCAAAGATATTTTTATTACGATCAGGTCCCTATGACTGTGGACTCCTGATTGTTTTGAATAAAATATCAAATCTACTCCAAATCAAGTGAAAATTTGAAACTTGGCTCCTGCCATTGTGTAGAATTTTCACTGAATTTTGAGAAATTTTTGGATCCATTTTGTTATTTTTAAAAATTCAAAAACATCATTTTTTCTTACTGTCCAGTTTTAAAATTCATAAAAAATATTAAAACATCTTCAAAAATTCTAAAAAAAATAGATTTTGTTTAGTGTAGTGTATTTGATTTTCTGACCTATTTTGGTGATCTTTGGATTTATAGAAATTATAAAAATTGAAAATCCCTAAAAACCCATAAAAACTCTAATAATTAATAGTAAAACCCAAAAACAATAAACTCAGCTTCTGAATTTTCATTTTTTTTATATTTTATAGGAAAAATACCTCCAGGCTATTTGAAGGCCATTATATATTTTATTTTGGCCTTTGAAGCCCGGCTGGACAGCGGCATTGTTTTCCTTTCTTGTTTCATTTTTATAAAATAATATAAAAATCAGAAAATTATCAAAAATTAACCAAAAATAGTAAAAAAATATAAAAATCACAAAAATATTTTTGTTTGAATTTTTGGATGAATTTTGAGTGATTAAATAATTGTGTGAAGTTGCTTGTTCACTTGTTTTTCTATTTTCTTTATTAATTAAAATTTTAAAAAATTATAAAAATTTTAAAACCCACCAAAAATAATTTTCTTTTATTTGCTTTTATTATTGACTACTTCGTAGGTCGCGAGGCCAACCCATGCTCCTTGAGTTCGATCCTGGTCGCTATACCAGGTTAATCCAATAGCGAGACCGCTACCTTGAGTTTTATCGTGTTTTGATTTTTATTTGGTGGTCTGAATTTTTCTTGATTGAGCACTCTGATTCTCGAGCAACTGAGGTCGCAACGACCGCTTTTGATTTATCTACCTTAATTGCTCGGGTTCCCCGCTCATCAGAATGGTATACTTTCGCGTTGAGGGCGAAAGTGTACAAATAGAGACGGTCGAGGACAACAGAGCCAAAGAAAGAGCATGCTCAGAGAGTACTTCAGATACAGAGCAGATGACAGATGCCAGGCCAGACATCCACCAGAACTACGACTTTGTGATTACGTATGATGAGGAATTATGGGCATATCCAGATGCACAGGCTATCCTCTCACTTTCAGAGTCCGCTGATGCAAATATGCCAACAGAGGAGAGCTTGGAGAGCACATTCCTGGTCCAGGATACTTTTGAGGCAGCAGAGCCGGTTCTCGACTGCGATACTGATTTGTTTTGTGATGATGGTGGTACTGAGGCCACCTTGGATGATACAGATCCCCCGGAGTCAGGTTTTGACTGGGCAGAGTTTGATGATTATATACCAGATCTGACTTCCACTGAGCCTGCAGCTAGGGAGGAGGTAGATGCCGAGCAGAGCAGAGATAGTCCATCAGGGCAGCCTTCTCCAGATTCAGAGTGTGACAGAGAGTTTCAGTTCTCCCATGCGGATTTGGCAGCATTCACGCAGAGTTTTCAGAGGCCAGATCCACCAGCACCCAGTTGTCCAGAGATGAAGCCACTTCCTGCGTCGCTGAAGATAGGTTCCTTGCGGGTGAGCATGAGATGTACCCAGTCATTATCTCCATCGATTTGACTAGAAAGCAGGAATCCCATTTGATGGGGGTTCTTGAAAAGAACCGCAAGGAGATAGGATGGAGCGTAGCAGATCTCCAGGGGATAAGTCTGGACCTGTGCTCCCACCATATCTATCTCGAGGATGAGGCGAAGCCATCGCGTAAGTTCCAGTAGCGGCTGAACCTGAATTTGAGAGAGGTTGTCATGAAGGAGACATCAAAATGTGGAGCACCGATTTTATCTACCCCATCTCCGACTCCAAGTGGGCCAGCCCTTTGCATGTGGTGCCCAAGAAGACGGACATCACTACAGTGGTCAGCGAGTCTGGAGAGGAGATTGCTACATGGGTACCCACTTCTTGGCGGGTCTGCCTTGATTACAGGAGACTCAACCAGGCCACCAAGAAGGATCATTTCCCCCTGCCCTTTATAGATCAGATCATTGAGAAACTGGCAGGGAAGAGACACTATTGTTTTCTGGATGGGTACTCGGGCTTCAACCAGGTGGCCATCGCTCCCGAGGACCAGGACAAGACTACCTTTACCTGTCCCTTCGGCACATACGCCTTCCGACGCATGCCATTTGGGCTATGCAATGCCCCTACGACCTTTCTGAGATGCATGTTGTCGATCTTTTCGGACATGATAGGGGAGTGCTTGGAGGTCTTCATGGATGATTTCTCAGTTTACGGTGACGGATTGGACTACTGTCTTGACTGCCTAGACCGAGTACTTCAGCGATGTATAGAGGTCCACCTTGTGCTATCTTGGGAGAAGAGTCACTTCATGGTGACTCAAGGGACGGTGCTTGGCCATATCATCTCCAACAGGGGCATGGAGGTTGATCCGACCAAGGTAGATGTCATTAGAAAACTCGCACCGCCGTCCAATTTGCGGCAGTTACGATCATTCTTGGGGCACGTCGGTTTCTACCGGCGATTCATTCATGATTTCAACAGGATTGCCCGACCGTTGACTGACCTGCTGACGAAAGACACTGAGTTCGTTGTCGATGACAAGTGTCTTTCGTCGTTTGAGACTCTCAAGAGATGTGTTATTGAGGCTCTTGTTCTTCAGCCGCTTGATTGGTCTCTCCCATTCGAGATCATGACGGATGCCTCCGATTTTGCCGTGGGGGCCGTGTTGGGACAGAGGAGGGATGGAGTTCCATTTGCTATCCACTACGCTTGCCGCACATTGGATTCCGTGCAGCGGAACTACACAGTCACAGAGAAGGATATGCTAGCCGTAGTCTTCGCCCTAAATAAGTTCAGATCATACATTATCGGATCTAGAGTGACCTTGTATCCTGATCATACCGCCATCAGGTACCTCATGGCAAAGAAGGATGCCAAGGCTAGACTGACTAGATGGATCCTTCTACTCCAGGAGTTCGACATAGAGATTAAGGATAAGCCTGGAGTCAAGAATGTGGTGGCTGATCATCTCTCCCGATTAGAGAATCTTGAGGATTCTGAGCAGATTGACCCTATTTGTGAGACCTTCCCAGATGAGGCGATCCTTGCTATCGCCTCTCTCCTGTGGTATGTCGATATTGTGAACTTTCTTGTTGCTAAGAAAGTTCCACAAGATTGGCCCAGGCAGAGGCTTGAGTCCTTCCTAGCGAAGGCCAAGTCCTACCACTGGGAGGATCCCATCCTTTACCACGAAGGAGGGGATAGCGTCTGGCGTAGGTGCATTCCTCAAGAGGAGCACCATAGCATCCTCACTTACTGCCACAAGATTGAGGCAGGAGGACATCACTCTGGGAGGAGAACGGCACATAAAGTACTCCAATCTAGCCTATGGTGGCCTACCCTCTTCAAGGACTATGATGAGTTCGTGAAGAGGTGTACTGACTGTCAGAGGATGGGCACTTGTGGACAGCGTGATATGATGTCGATGCAGCCCATTCACTTCTGTGAGGTTTTTGACGCATGGGGCATCGATTTCATGGGTTAATTCCCTAAGAGTCAGGGATTTGAGTACATTCTGTTGGTTGTTGATTATGTGAGTCGTTGGGTTGAGGCCATCCCGACCCGAACCGCTGATGCAAGGACAGTTTGCAGATTTTTGAGGAAGCACATCATTATGCTGTTCGAGGTACCTCGAGTATTGATATCTGACGGGGGTCTCATTTCATCAACGACCAGGTGAAGGCCCTTGCTAGCGAGTTCGGCATAGACCATCGAGTTGCCACTCCATATCATCCACAGACGAATGGTCTAGCTGAGGTGTCGAACAGGGAGATCAAGACTATATTGTAGAAAGTCGTCCGCCCTGACTGAAAGGATTGGGCACAGCTTTTGGACTCGGTCTTGTGGGCATATAGGACGTCTTTCAAGACACCATTGGGCACATCTCCCTTTCGCCTCGTATATGGCAAGCCGTGCCATTTACCCGTTGAGTTGAGACACAGGTCACTTTGGGAAGTTACAGATATTCTTTTGGATCCAGATAGTGTAGGAGACCAGAGGAGGGAAGAGTTAGCAGCCTTGGAGGAGCTTCGTGATACCGCCTTCTCAAACAGCCTACAGTACAAGGAGAGAGTGAAGGAGTGACATGATTCTCATATCAGCCACAAGCATTTTGAGCCTGGACAGAGAGTATGGTTGTTTGATGCAAGGATTCGTCTATTTCCAGGGAAGCTACAGAGCAAATGGAAGGGACCTTATCTTGTGAGAAAGGTACACGACAATGGGAGTATTGATATATCTGAGTTGTCTTCTGAGAGTACCTTTCGAGTGAACGGCCAGCGGCTCAAGCCATTTCTAGATCATGAGCCGCGGGTCGTTGATGTTGCCCCTATTCATTTTGCGTGAGATGTGGTCTCTTGACTCACATCTATTGCATCTCACGCATGATTATCACTGTTCTTCCGACCTGTATAGATCCAGATGTCCATATCATTACATTCTTTAGTCTCACATCCCTTTCTTCATCTTTTGATTATGCTATACTTAGGGTGTACTTTACCCTAAGTATAGGGGGGATGTAGGACTCTTGGGTATTTCTTTTGATTCTTTCTACCCCTGTTTTTGCTGCCTATACTTAGGGATATTTTACCCTGAGTATAGGGGGAGTAGACCTTGTACATTCTCCACTCGGTTTTCCCTTTGAGTACAGCTTGCTATACTTAGGATTACTTGATCCTAAGTATGGGGGGAAAAGCCGAGATCCTCTTGATTTATATTCATTCATTCGTCTTTATATATAGCCTTTCTTTTCACTTCCCTATACATAGCACGAGTTATGTCTTCTTCATCTCTCTTGACTCTGAGGACATCGTTTGAGCTAAGTAGAGGGGGGTGTGTATATATTCCATATATACTTTAGCCATAACTCGTACTTTGTGTGAGTGTGTTAATAAATAAAAATGGCTAAAAACCAAAAATCCATAAAAATTAAAAATTTTCCCTGTAATAATCATTCTTTTATTGCACATACATAGTTAGTGTACAAATTATTTTTGTAAAAATGTTTTCAAAAACTTTTTGTGCAAAGTTTGTGTAAATATTTTCATATCAAAATTATGTATATAGTACAAAATTTTTCCAAAATGTTTTGAAAATCAAAAGTTTGCAAAAATCTTGTGTAAATTTGTGTAAATACTTTTGCAAAACTTGCATTCATGCACACATCCATGATTTCAAAACATTTTTCAAAAATTTGTGCATTTGTGTAAATATTATGTAAATAGCATCTTTGTATATATTTGTATAGTTTTTCCTGGATTATAGTTGAAATTTAAACTAACCTGGCATTAAATTGGGAAATGGAGCTTGATTAAGATCTTAATCCACCTAATTCTAAGAGGAACCTTATAGGGCTTAGGGTTAAGGCTTTTCAGGTCCATGGTGACTTAATTCTTTGAGTCCACTAGGCTATGATCACATGTCATCTCAATGAGCCTAAGTAGAGCACTTAACAACACACACATGACTCATATAGACAATGGCTTTACTTGGACACCGCACTTGCACCGAGCTCTCTACGGATGAGGTGGTGAAGAGGCAGTCTTCCTTGACTTGGGGTAGCATATGAGGGTAGTACTTCTAGGCGGAACCTCTCTTCTTCTTTTAGTGAAGGAAGTGCGTCTCAACTTGGTCTGGTTGCCATGAGGTCTAACGACAGGAGTTGTGGGTTGCAATAATGCTTCAAAAGAGGGATAGTCTACTGGCTCAAGAGGAAAAACTCCTTGTATATATGCTGCACATGTTTATGTTGTATAGATGCACTTGAAAAAAAAAGAAAATAACTCCAAAAAAGTGGTGGGTCTGATAGAAAATGATAATCCCACCGGAGTATGTATATAGTGCAAATAAGCAAAGCTTGAGATTCATGTCCCACCTTATGTACCTTGCAACAGGGAGACTTGCCTACACTGGTTGAGCTCCCAAGGATACATGGCTACACTGGCCATGGTCCATTCTCTTCTTCCCCCTCTTCTTGAGCCGGTTGAACTTGAACTTAGAAGGGAATACTCCGCTCCTCGAGGAAAGAGTGGCCAGATTGGGGTCATAGAGTTACCTTGTTGGGGAGGGTTGTCAAGTTGCCACTTCTGAGGTGGAGAGCTTATACTTCACATTCACAGTACAAGGAAAGACTCATGGTCTTCAGGGTTTGTGTTTGTAGACTTGTTCTGATCCGGATCATTGAGGAGTCTTGATTATAGATTGGTGGAACTTAGAGGCTGTTGAGTTTTAAACTTAAGTCCAAATAAGGTTCCGACACATTAATAATCCAAAGATCTGATCGAGCTCCATATTTCAATTTAATGAAGGCAAGTTTAATAATCAACCTTGATCCATGCATTTCTCCACTTTTTCTTTTTCTTTTTCTTTTTCACTTCTTTTTCAAATAAGTGTTTGCTAAGTGACTAGCAAAGTTAAGTATAGGGGGGGATGGATACCCATTCATCACTCTTTATTCTTATATTTTAGATACAAAAACCTTTGCAAATACATGTAGATATCTATAAATATTAATAATTATCAAATTACATGCATTGTGTAAAAATAAATAATTAGCATGATTTTGTGCAAAAATAAAAGAATAAAGAAATAAAAGAAAAAGAGGGAGATATTTAGAATAAATATTGAGCGACCTAATCCCAAGGGAGGGCTCAGCATGGGCATGACCGCATAAAAGCCCAAGTAGAGAGAGAGATAAGGAAGCTCACCTTTGTACATATACCTGTAAATAGAATAAAAATATTTTTCCTCTAAAAATAGAAATAAAAATGGGTTTGTATATATTTGTATATATTTGTAAATACAAAACCAAAATAAAAATACGAAAATTTAAAAAATAGAAATCTCTTCTTCACTTGTATATTCATCATGTACATAAGACCACATAGCTATTTATTTATTCCTATAAATAAATAAATTAAAATCCCATAAAAAGTGTACATATTCTATACCTCATGGTGTAAATAAATAAAATAAAAACCATTAAAACAAAAATAAATAAAAAGAACAAAAATAAAAATCAGCATCACCATAGTACATATACCATATATGTATATAAATAAACCTATTTATTTAACCCTTGTAAATAATTAATAAAAATAAAATAAGAATACCTAAATATTCCAAATTTTATCTTGTAAATAAATAAAAGATAAAATTGGGATAAAAATGCACAAAAATAATTAATTAAAAATCAAAAATCAAAAATCTATATGGTATATACCTATGTATATAGCACTATATTGTATATACCTTATTTTTATTTAAAAAAATAATTAAAAATAAAAAAAATAGTTTTAAATAAAAGAAACACTTTTCATGTTTTGAGTTTTGAATAATTCGGCCAATTGTTATTTTATTTTGAATTTCCACATCATTTATGGCGTGGCCGCTTCTGATTGGTCCACGGGGGATGTTGACCCCCCGGTCAACTCCCCCCCTGGACCACTGCCCCGCGGATCTGCGCCCGACCCGCTTCTTCTCCCATTTATGGCGCATTGATCCGAGCCCCAAAACCGCTAACCCCGGGTCCTAATCATTCCCTGATCCACCCAGATCCACGCCCGGACATTAGCATCGGGGTCTGTGCTCCGATTTTCTCGCCCGACACCCAGTTAGCCGGACCCCTAGCCATATATAGTCTGAGCTCCGCATGCTCATTCACTTATCTTTGGCTCAGCTCATTCCATGCCAGGACCTCCACCATCATCGCCTGAGTGACAGCAAGCGATTGGCGGTGTTGCAGCGAGGAGGAGGAGTCCCGACCATCGATCCGGTAGCCTTGCACCGCCGTGTGCTGCCACCAGCGTGGTGCTCGAGCCTCGGACATCGACGACCCTCGAGGCTAGGACCCAGAGCTCCGTCAGCTCGTCCCCAGTCAACCTCGACCATCAGGTAACCTTAGTTCCCTTTCATTTTCGCTAATTTCGAGTTACGCCCAAATCGCCCCATCGCCGACGACCGTCGATTATGACCACCTCCCTCACCATTTCGACCATCGGACGACACCCTCACCGCCGCCCTTCTCCCACGCAAGTTCTCCACCCCTTCGTTCAACCCAGTTCGCACAGGAACTGGGATTCAAGCTCCACCGCCGTCGCTTCGCCGGTGCTCCCTCATCTCGACACACCGTTCACCCCCATCACCTCTTACCGGGTCGAGGCACTTTGCCCTCGACCCAAGAGTCTGTTGCGCTACTTTGCAGGTCAAGACAGACCCATCTGAGGGTCTGAACGTTCAGGAGCAGCTGCTCCAGCTCCGCCTCCGTCACCGGAGCGTCTCTGACGTTCCCAGCCTCATCGGAGTCCCCGATTGGCTCCGGACCATTGAAGCGAGTCTTTTCCGATCATCAGCAGCCCTTGCAGACGTCCAGTGTGCCCACAATCCTCCGGTGAAATTCGCCATCGAGGAGTTCCTCTAGGTCCTTCCTCTGCCGTCCATTCGACCTTGGAGTGCCAGATTGAATCTGGACCGTCCACTTATACGAAGAGGTGCCCCGCACTAGCACCGTTAGATCTCCACGTGGCGCCATCTGCTCCGTCCGTAGCAGAGGAGAGGCGAGCCTCGACCAGAGCCACACGATCAGACACGTGGCGAGCCCTCCACCGTTGGATCCGCGCCGAGGGCTCTTCGTTGAGCTGCCACCACTTCCAGTCATTCGATCAGACACGTGGCCGCTCCTCAGCCCTCGGATCAGAATAAGGGGCAATATCCCTTAGGGCCTTAGCTTTTTAGTTTTTAATATTTAGTCCTGTAAATATTTATTTACGTTATTTTATTTTGGACTTTTTGCATAGTGGGCCTTGTCGTTTCTGTCATGTGCATCGACACGTGTATTTTTGGTAAAATTGCATGGATGGGCCTGTTGTTTATGATGGTTATTGTTTGAAAAATCTTTTTAAATATTTGCACATATACCCCTGTGAATGTTTTATTTGTGCATGTGCTGTATATCGTGGGAATTTTATACTTTCGCCCCTGGACTTTTAGTGCGTGTTACTAATTAGTCCAGGGACTTAAGTTATTTACAAAGAGGTCCCTGAGTCCCCTGATCACGCACGTGGCACGTGAGATCGTGGACATTTTGCACCTGGACCCCCTGGGTTTCTTGGCTTGTTACTTTTAGGCCCTCCAAAGATATTTTTATTACGATCAGGTCCCTATGACTGTGGGCTCTTGATTGTTTTGAATAAAATATCAAATCTACTCCAAATCAAGTAAAAATTTGACACGTGGCTCCTGCCACTGTGTAGAATTTTCACTGAATTTTGGGAAATTTTTGGAGCCATTTTGTTATTTCTAAAAATTCAAAAACATCACTTCTTCTTACTATCCAGTTTTAAAATTCACAAAAAATATTAAAACTTCTTCAAAAATTCTAAAAAAATTAGATTTTGTTTAGTGTAGTATATTTGATTTCCTGACCTGTTTTGGTGTTTTTTGGATTTATAAAAAATATAAAAATTGAAAAAGCCCTAAAAACCCATAAAAACTCTAATAATTAATAGAAAAACCAAAAAAAATAAACTCAGCTTCTGAATTTTCATTTTTGTTTATATTTTATAGGAAAAATACCTCTACGCTATGTGAAGGCCATTATATATTTTATTTTAGCCTTTGAAGCCTGGCTGGACAGCAGCACTATTTTCCTTTCTTATTTCATTTTTATAAAATTATATAAAAATCAGAAAATTGTCAAAAATTAACCAAAAACAGTAAAAAATACAAAAAACACAAAAATATTTTTGTTTGAATTTTTGGATGAATTTTGAATGATTAAATAATTGTGTGTAGTTGCTTGTTCACTTGTTTTTCTATTTTCTTTATTAATTAAAAATTTTCAAAACAAATATAAAATTTTAAAAACCCACCAAAAATAATTTTCTTTTATTTGCTTTTATTATTGACTACTTCGTAGGCCGCGAGGCAAACCCGTGCTCCTTGAGTTCGACCCTGGTCGCTTTACCAGGTTAATCCAATAGCGAGACCGCTACCTTGAGTTTTATCGTGTTTTGATTTTTATTTGGTGGTCTGAATTTTTCTTGATTGAGCACTCTGATTCTTGAGTGACTGAGGTCGCAACGACCGCTTCTGATTTATCTACCTTAGTTGCTCGGGTTCCCCGCTCATCAATCCCACAAAATCTTAATCTGATATCTGATAATCTCAAGATTATTGATTGTCAGTGAACAAGCATATGATCTTCAGTGCCTTATAGATACATAAGAACTTTCTTTGCAGCTTTCCAGTTGTCAATACCAGGATTACTTTGATAGCGATCCAACATGCCAATGACAAAACTAATGTCATGTCATGTACATGTCTGAGCATACATGATACTCTCAACCACTGACGCATAATGAATCCCTTTCATTTCATTACGTTCTTATTCATTCTTTGGACATTGATCTAAACTAAATATGTCCTATTTCAGAATAGCAATAATTTCTTGCAGAGCATTTGTCCATCCTAAATCTTTTCAAAACCTTCTCAATACATGCCTTCCAAGACAATCCTAACATTCCTTATGATCTATCACGGAATATTTATATTCCATTCACATAGGATGCCTTACTAATATCTTTGATTTCAATGTTCTTGGAAAGATACTTCTTTGTGTAATGTAACAAAACTAAATAATTTGCAGCCAATAATATATCACCAACATATGGAACTGATATAATAAACTTTCTCTCTCTGACCTCATACAGATACACCTATCTATAGTATTTTCTACAAAATTGTAAGATATTATGATATTGTTAAAGTTGAGATATCATTGACATGCAGCTTATTTTAATCTGTATATTGACTTATTTTGTTTATATACTATATTTTCCTTTCCTCTAAAACCTTCAAGTTGGTGCATGTAAACATCGTTATCTAACTCTCTATTCAAAAAGTGATTTTTACATCCATTTGGTGAAGCTCCATATCGTAAAGAGCCACCAAAGCTAAAATGGTTCTTAAGAAATACTTCTTTGAAACATGAGCAAAGGTCTCTTTATAATCGATACCATCCTTTCGAAAGAAGCATTTGCAACAAGTCTAGCTTTATATTTAAATGTTACCTTTAGAGTCACGCTTTATCTTAAAAACCCATTAAGACCCAACTCCTTTAGATCCTTCAGGTAACTCCACAAGATCCTGGGCATTGTTATTGGCCATTGACTCGAGTTCTTCTTTCATAGCATTCAACCACTTTTCAGAATCATTACATTCCATGGCTTGATTGAATGAGTTTGGGTCTTTATCAATGCTCAAGTGACATTCATGCTTAAGTGCATAGACTATATAGTCATATAAATTTGCAAGTATTCTTTGTCTTTAAGAGCGTCTTAAATGCAACCCGTGATTGTGGTGCACTTGGCTCATTTACAACTTGTTCATTAGTAATGGCATCATCATTTAATGTGGGTTCCATTTCTTGATGTTCCATGTCGTTATGTAGAGGTGAATCCACAGGTGGAACATCTACTCCAGAAGATTTGGGCATATATGGAAGTGACACAATATCCCAATCTTCTTTAATGTCTATATTTTGTGATTATTGACTCCCATCATGTTGTATTCTCAATGAAGCGAGCATTTCCTCTCAACAATTCTTGTATTATGGTTAGGACAATAAAATCTATACCCCTTTGACTTTTCAGGATAACCAAAAAATCCACTGATTGTTCTTGGATCTAATTTCTTTTCATGTGGATTATAGAAATTAATTCTGATTGACACCCTAAACAAGTATGTTTCTCAAACTAGATTTTTTACCGGTATGTATGTGTCTCAAACTAGATTGCCTACCGGTACATAGTTTAAAAGGTATCTTTTGAGTTGCTTTACTAGGAATCTTGTTGAGCAAGTATCTTGACATCCTTAATGCATATGTCCACAACAAAAGATGCAAAGTACTATTATTTATCATACTCTTAACCAATGTATGATTTTGACTTTTAGCAACAACATTTATTGTGATGTTCCAGGCCAGGGACGGAGGGAGGGGGGACGGGAGGGGGACAGGCCTCCCCGTTCCTCCTCGCCTTCCATCCATATATTGCAGGAGAAACAAGATTGCCCCCCCCCACACATCCTCTTTTTTAGGTAAATGACATTTCCTGTCATGTGAAATTGTAATCAATTTAATAAGCTAAAAAATTAACTAATTCCCATGGTGTTGGAAATAACGGACGTGAGCTAGAGGGTGTAATCCCACAGCTCCCAATAGTAAATCTCCCTTTTTCAACTTCTCATTTAAAAAAAATTAATTTCTACGGTATTGGCCGAAACCCGCCTGTTCTTCTTCCTTTTCAAAATGGATACAGTTAAGGATATCATTTTGATATCCTCAAACATATGTATATGTATCCGAATATCCATTTTCATGTATAAACATAATTGTAAAATTATTTTAAACATCGATAACGTATTTTTAGGCTTTTCTCACTTGTTTCCCGCTTAGATTTTGCAATATCAATTATGCTCATATATTTTTTTGTAATATCATTCTTCCCCTATCTTCTTATGAAATTGAAGTTTTATCCTTCTATCAAGGTAAACTAGAGGCATACCTGATATTACAAAAGGACAAGACTATGCATTTTATAAGAATACATGAGTACAACTGATATTGCAAAAACGAAAGGGACCTAACTGATATTGCATATTCTAATAGGGGTACAAATGATAAAATCTATTATTTTATGCCTTCTTTCATCGTATTTGGTATAATTATTACTGTACAAATATAATTACTATATTTATATCATCTATATTCCATCTAATGCATGTATATTTATGCTAATACATGGAATATGTGTATGTCATCGGTACCCTTTATACATCTCTATCCTTTTTTACGGAGAAGGTAACATGGTTTTTATATTCCTCAATATCTATATCCGTACCTATATTCGTATTTAAAAATGGATAATAATATAGTAACACCTATATACGTATCAGTACATTTGCATTCTTACCAACCAATCCACATCAAAGGAAAAAGAGAATAACAAAACTTGATTAGATGCACTGAATTAGTGAAAACAATAAGGAGAATTTCGTAATCTCCATCAAATTAGTAACCACATTACTCGTAGAATTCTTTAAAAAAGTTACTTTAAGGAACAATTCTAAATTATAAAGAACAATTCTAAATTACAAAGAAGAAAAATGTCTACTTACACTTACAATTTTATAAGAAAAATTTTGTATCCAATTCTTACTTTCTACGTAGTAAGTTTATGAATAATTTTATTTACTCGAGATTTCTTTTCAACTTTTTGAAAAAATATTGTGTTGTGTTCGAACAAATTATTAAACATCTTTAGAGATGATACGATATGAAGTCAAAATAAATTTTGCAGCTTAAGTAAACAAAATATCTCTATATATATTTAAAAAAATCTTTCTATTCTACTTGCCCCCCCAAGCCAACATTCTTGGTTTCGTCCATATTCCAGGCATTGTGTATTGTGCACAAATACCCTTACTTTCAAGGAATTTTGCAAATGGACCTTGATGTTTACATGTCTCATCATGCCTTTCGAAATATTCACCTCCTCGATCAGATCTTAAACTTTTATTTTCCTATCCAATTTACCATTCAACCTCATTAATAAATATCTCAAGGATATTTACTGCTTGAGTTCTTTCATGCAATGGATATATATATACCATAAGAAATAATATATAAATGTGATAAAATTCTTTCACCTCTGCATGATAAGACATCAAAAGGACCACCGATATCAGCATGCATCAACTATAGGAGTTGAGTAGGCCCTTGTAACTGCCTTCTTTGATTTGTGTTCTCTTAATGAAATATATACACAACCCAACGTCAGTGGAATCTAATTGAGGCATAATTCATTCTTAATAAGTCTCAACATTCTATCTTTAGATATATGACATAGACTTTGATGCCATAAAAAGAGAAGAGCAATCATTAGATGCATTCCTTTTCACACCGACATTATATTCAATATAAAACATGGATTCATAAATTCACTATCATGATTAAAATGATAAAGATGATTCTTCAAAGTACCGGAACCATAAAAGTACCTATTCTTAAACATAATGAATGATCCATCAAAAATCTTGAATTAGAATCCTAAACTATTTAGTCTGCAAACGGAAATAAAATTTCTAGGACCTTTAGGAATGTAGACAAATCCTTCTAGATCAACTTGACACCCAGTATCCATGTGTGAAATCTCGAATTTTCTTTTTTCTAAAATCTGGAGTATTTTGGCCATCCAAAAAATTCAAATAATCACATCATTACATGGATCTCATCGAGATCTTTCCAACGAGCCCAAGAACACCCAATTCCGACATTACTAGCTCAAGTTATCATTGTTTTACGTATCATAGTCAGGACCCATATATGGATCCGAACCGGATCCGAATCGAGATCCAAATCCACCTCTCCTTTTATAAATAGGAGATGATAGGCTGCCCTCTCAAAGTCCTAGCCACCACCATCTTTCCCTCTCTTTGGAGGACCACCGTCAACATCGGAGAAGGAGCTCCGATCGAAGATCCGTGACCACCATCACATAGGAAAGCTCGAGGTCACCTTCGCACACGCATTCGCGCTACCATCGAGAGACAGAAATATCATTTCCGTGTGAGAGGAGATCCTGAGGGAACATCCTCGGAGGTAACGAGAAATACCCCCCTCTTGTTGTTGGGTTCCACGTACCTTGTTTCTCATATGCTTGAACATGCATAGAACCTTATGTATTCTCATAACGATGTCCTTAACCTCTTTGTTGTTGGTTTCACGTGATTCCCAATCCTATATACTTGAACATTTTTAGAGCCCTTGGTATTATCATGATGCAACTTACAGTTTTATATGTAATGCTAATTCGTATATAGAGATTCTCTTTAAAAAAAAGGATGGAGAGGATGGTATGGGATTACCTACATACATCAAATCAACATGCATAATACATATTTGGATACCATGCCTATTAAAAGTTGATACGTAATTAATTGCAATTTAAATTCATATTAACATATACTGAAATTAAATATATTATAATACAATGGATATTAGTTTGAGCGTTGGATACAAACTGCCATTCAATTTTTTTTAACTCGTAACATATATATGGTTAGGAGGCTATGACTTTCATATACATATTAAACAAGAGTAGAAAATGTATCTCTGAGTTTAGACTGTGTTTTGCCAATGTCATAGTGTATACTTGCTGGATTTGTTTTATCAATTTATTATGGATCACTAATTGAATGGTGTCACAAATAATAAAAACGGATGTGCAGAGGGATCCTAAGAGATATTTGTCAAGTGTAGGCTTAAAGGCAGTGGCTGCCTTATGTTTTTTTTACTCATAACGCTTGGATTTGATAAGGTCCGTTACCAGATTCATTTGATTCTGATTCACCATATAATCAAAATTTTGAAGCATTGATTGATATGTGACTCCATTATTGTTATGAATATTCAGGCATCTATGTCTCATGGATTTCCAAAAACACGTTCCTATGCTTAAATATTTAGCGATTAGTTATACTCGAATTATGAATTTTTAATTGCCTGCCATAGCTATTAATATAACGTGATTTTAAAAGGTGATAGGGAGATACCTATGCTTACAACTATCTGATAACACCTCCCGCTATCCTTGTTAATTCGAGCAAATTTATGTCCAAATTAATTACTAATATTCGTTGCAGTCAGATAATGAGAGCAAATCAAAAACCACTTTTAATTAAAGCAAGTTAATCTCGAGTGGCAATTTTTTTTTACTTGGTTGGAAGTCCAAGGTCGAACTCAGGGAGGCAGCTGTCTCCTTAGGTGAATTTTTTACAAATTTCCATTGTTAGATTTTCAGAGGGAATATTTTTTTGGTCTTTTTCAATTTTTCATGCAGGACACATGCAAAATCAGGCCAGTTTTAAAATTAAATAAGATAAGTGTTCAAATGAAGTCCAAAAATGATGAAACTTGGCCAGATGATGAAATGGGATGAAATTATGCTACCCTAATTTTTTTGGAATTTTCTGACACTAAATGAATTAACTATGAACTAAAAATGAATGCAGGGTGATTTTGACTAATTTAATTTTTAATAAATATCAAATCACAGTATTTTTGGGAATAAAAATTATCCTAGATAGATCTAAAGTTGAGGAATCCAGGAAAATTATCAGACCTTAATTTTGATGTGAAATGAACCTTTCAAAAAAATTAAGGAATTCACCAAAAGATTTATTTAGGCCTCGAAATGCGTGCAACTGAGATGAAATTTGTATGCAAGGTGAAGCTAAGTATCCTAGATATAATATGATTTTTTGAGAATTTTTGGAGTCACAGAGAACTTACTATTAATTAAAAGGTGAAATTGGGCAAAATATGACACAAAGGAACCAATTAATTAATTAGAAATTCCACTGATATCACAGTGTCACATAATAAGGAGGACAATGTAAGATACACAATGCAATTTTTAAAACTCAAAAATGAATTAAGATGAATGCCTAAATATGCGTGCAAAAACAGGGGTATAAATGCAATACAGGAATTAAAATTGCTAAAAATTAAATATGCTGACAAGGACTATTATGCAATTACCTATAATGCAGGGGGTTGAATGCAATTTCTCCACAAACGCACATGCTCCTCACGTGGGGTCGCTTCGCAGGGACTGAAATGTAATATCAGAAACCTTCAAGGGCCTCAATGAAATTTGCCCAGGCCGCACGTGCAGGTCACGTGGGGTTCCCTAGGCTCGATGGACGTCGGCGACTCGGGATGAGGCTCGGCTGCTCTGGAGGTTCGGATGGAGGCTCGGAGAAGCTTCGGGGATCCGAGCCTAGAGATCAGGGAAAAGGCTCGGATCCGACGTCGTGGTGTGATCTGGACCGTTGGATCTAGGACAATCCAACGGCTGCTGGCTGATGACGCGTGGCGAAGATGAGTCCGTCAGATCATCGATCGATCCAACGGCGGTGAGCTCGCTCCTGCTGATGGCGACGTGGTCGATTAGTGACCGTTGGATCTAGATTGATCCAACGACACCTGGAGCGCGATGAAGCGGTGACGTGGCTGATCTATCGCCGCTGGATCGTGATAAATCCAACGGCTCTCTGCTGCTCCGACGCTTGGCGACATGGCTCACTCCTGATCGTACGATCAAAGAGATCGGACGGTTGCTGCTTTTTGTCCCTGATAGCCCTCCGCCTCCTGCGGAGGAGAAGGCGGGGCTCCGGCGTTGCTGGGCTTGCTCCGCCCTTCCTTCCCGTTGTTGGTGAAGGTCGATGGAGGGTCAGGGGTATCTCGGAGGATCAGCGAATGGCCGGCGAAGCGTCTCGTGGACTCAAGGGGGAAGGAGGTGGTCTGGATCTTGGTGGCAGAGGAGCTCACATGCAGCCCCGGCGAGCCTCCGGCCAATTAAGAAGTGCGTACCTGCAAGGGGTTAAAGATGTAGTCGAGGCGTGCGTGTGTTTGTGGAGGTGTGCTGAGTGAGATGAGAGGCCTATGGCGGAGTGAGGGTGGTCTGGTGATCGAGCTCCGCCCAGGTGGCGGAGCTGGCGTCGGTGAAAGGTAGAATACGGTATTTGAGGGAAGTAATAGTAGCGCGAAGATCGGAGCTCCGTCGCGGAGCTCGGAGGGATGGCAGTGGAGCGAGAAAGTGATGGGTGAGGACGAATTTAATCGGAGAAATCAAAGAAGAAAATAAGGAGAAGGTCAGAAGAGAATGGAGGCGTCTACTTGGGAAATGGAGCTCGGGTCTGAGCTCCTGGTCGTCGCTCGAAGAACGGTAGATGATTCTGAGCTCGTGCAGCCCATGGAGGAGGCTGCAGCATGGCGGAGGCGGCCGTGGATCTCGCTCGAGAAGAGGCCTATCTTCTCTCGAAGATGCGCTCAATTGTTGTCACCAATAGATTGCTCTGAGCTCAAGGGTTATCTCTTGAGTGGCGGATGAAAGTGAATGAAGGAGGAGAAGAGAATATAAAGAGGAGGGAGGGAGTTAGAGAAGAGATGGAGAGAGTGGAGAAAATGCTCGAGGAAGTGGAGAAGATGTGGCTTGGAGTGGGGAAAAAGAAATGAGAAGAGGTAAAAGGGTATTAAAAGAAATAAAATAATAGAATAATATAGTAGGCTACTTAAAATAATTAAAATAATAATATTTTAATAATAATAAAAATAAGTCCAAAAATAATAAAATAATTCGAAAATAATAAAAATAAAGGGGTGACATGTGGCGGCTCCAGGAGCTGCCACATGTCGCTCCTAGAAAATTCAAAAATTAAATGTAAAGAAAAATTAAAAAGAAATAACAAAAGCGATTAAATAAAAAAGTGGTCAACACAAAAGTTGCTCGTCTCGAACGAGATCTACAACTTTTGTGAAGGGCCGGAAATCAAAGGAAGACAACTGTACAAAAAATATTTTTGGGTGGTACCTTATAAATATAAAATACCGCATTTTTCCTTTTGTAATTTTGTTGTCATTTTTAATAGAGAGAAAAATCAAAATAAAAATAGAAAAAATATGAGAAGAATATTTACAACTTAATCTAATTTTTTTTTATTTTTAATAATTAAGAAAATAAAATGGTAAAATACAGGGGCAAAAAGGAAAATCTGTACAATATACAAAAGGGGCCCAAAACCCAAGTTTTGCATACGAGCTCTGATTTTATTGAAATTGGTCTTGTTTCGAAGATCTCTGAATGTATATTACTTTAATTGTGAGTAGATCTAATTCGGAGGTTGTATGAGAGAAATATGTGCGTTTTAAGGTTCAAGGTCTCCAATTGGGTTTGGGGGTTTATTGGTCAATTTTACAGTTAGTATTTTTTTTGATATTTTTCTTTAATTAATGTTAGTAATATATACACAATAGAGTTGGTTTTATTGGATTTGGAGTTAGTATAAAATATATACAAATAGGTGAAATATGGAGAATATACAGGTGATTTTTACAGATGAATTTGGCTTCTTATTTAATGCAAATATGAATGTTAAAATGCAGATATTATGATTGCATGCATGAATGCTAATTATGCAATATAAGGGGAAACATGATGCTATTTACTTGGGAACAAAGCTCTATTTTCAACTTTTAGAGTCATGAATCACAGATTCATCACCCCCTATACTTAAATCTTGCTCGTCCCCGAGCAACTAAAATGAAATGCAAGAGTGAAATGATTTTGGGTTCCATACCAAGGTCATGAACAAAAGTTGAAAATGGAGCTTGATTCGACCTTTGGATTAATTGTGTGGCGGAACCTCATTGGGACCTGAACTTAAGACCTAACAGACTTCAAGTTCCACAAGTCTTCTATTCAAGACTCCTCAATAGTCAGGTCAGAACAAATCCTCAGATGCAAATTTCTGATGACTATGATTCTTACTTGTACTGTGTAAGTGTAAAATAGCTCTCCACATCAGAAATGGCTCAGAACCAGCCTCCTCTAACAAGTAAGTCTGATTACCCGGTCTAGTAGCTCTTTCCTCGAGGAGCGGGGTATTCCCTTCTAAGTTCAAGTGCGACCAGCTAAGAGGAGGGGGTAGAGAAAAGAATGGACGGTAGCCAGTGTAGCTACCTATCCCGGGATGCCTGACCAGTGTAGCCAAGTCATCCAACTGTATTTCTTTGCTAATATACATACTCCGACAGGTATTTTTTCTATCTGGCCTGTCTATTTTTTTTGGAGTTTTTGTATTTTTTCTTTTTTTCTTCTCTTTTTTTTTGAACTATATACAAGGTGCAGCATGTACATCAGGAGTTTTTCCTCTTGAGCCAGTAGACTATCCCTCTTTTGAAGCATTATTGCAACCCACAGCATCCCGTCCTTAGATGTCAACATCACCAGACTAGGTTGAGATGCACTACCCTCCCTAGAGGAGGACAGATGTTTCCACCCGTGTGCTACTCCAAGCTAAAGGATTCTACCTCCTCACCACCTCATCAATGAAGAGCTATGTGCATTGTGCTTGTCCAAGTTAGGTCATTATCTAAAAGAATCATGCGTGTGCACGAGATATTCTACTTAGACTAATCAAGATGACATGTGAACATAGACTTGCGGACTCAAAGAATTAAGTCACTTGACCTGAGAAATCTTAACTCCAGTTCCTATAAGGTTCCTCTGAAATTAGGTGGATTAAGGTCAAATCAAGTCCATCCTCAATATCTACTCATAACTTGGTTCAGAACCCACTAGCTTTTCACCTTGCATATGCAAGATATGTAGATGAGATGCAGATGACATGCTATGTAGATGAATCTAAATGCAAGACTCTCTTTTTTTTGAATGTAAGGATGATATGCAAGAGTAAATAAGAAGCCTATATTTTTGTTTTGTTTTTGTTTTTTTTAACTTTGGTATACCTCCTATGTTATAACAATTTACAAGAGTTCATAAATATTATACAGATTATATAAGTGTTATATCGTATACATTTTTTTTCAATTTTTACAAAAGTTACAAGTATTATACAACAAGTATACAATTTTTTTTTTAACTTTTTACCCACCCGTAATTATTGCAAAATATATACAAAAGTACATGAAAATACGCGAAAGCACGAGCTATGGGTAAAGTATATATGTAATATATACACATCCCCCTATACTTAGCGTGTGCTATGTCCTCAGAGCACGAAAAGCGAGGAAGAAGGCGTAGCTCGTGCTAAGCGTAGGAGAGCTAAAATAGCAAAAAGAAGAGAAGTCGTCCCACCCCCTATACTTAGGCTCTAGCAGCCTAAGTGTAGAAGAAGATCAAAAATGGGGCGGACAAGGTTAAGAGGAGAAGTGGAGGAGTATATACACGACGAGCATTGGTCCCCCCTATACTTAGGCTCTGGTCAGCCTAAGTATAAGATAGGAGTGAGTGTGAGAACCAATGAGATCTAGAGAATGTACATGGAAGAGACTCGGGTCACTCTCCCCCCTATACTTAGGATCTGATCATCCTAAGTATAGCCATAAAATGAAATGATATGGAGCCGGGGCGAGTGATTCGAATCACTGGGGAGGAAGGGAAAATATATACAAGGAGAATTGAGAAAATACATGGATCAAGAAGGTTTGTGGCGTACCTTCTTGCGGGATCATGGAGGTGGGTAATATACAAGTGTGTCGTTGTCGGAATCGTCCTCAGATGAATAGTAGTTAGGTGAAGGGATCTGATGACACGAAAATCCGACTACTCAGGTGATCAGGTATTTAGATGGTCGTTGCGACCCGAGCAATCAGACTCAAATATGTCAATCAAGAAAAAGAAGAGACCACCAATCAAAGGAATAAAATCAACTCAAAACACGAGAGCGGTCTTGCTATTAATTTAACCTGGTATAGCGACCAGGGTCGAACACGAGGAGCACGGATTGGCCTCGCGGCCTACGAAGTAGTCAAAAAGAAAAGAAAAAGAAATACAAAGGTGTTTTTCGTGGTTTTTAAATCGTTTTATATTTTTTTGGATTTTTAATATGTTAAGAAAATAATAAAAACAAGAAAACAACTCACTTTAACAATTTATTTAATGCACTAAAAATCAACCAAAAATTCTAACAAAAATATTTTTGTGTTTTATAATTTTTACTATTTTTGGTGAATTTTTGGGATTTTTTGATGTTTATTTAATTTTCTAAAAATCAAACAGTGAAAAGAAAAGAGGGTACTGTCCAGCCGAGCTTAGGGGACCTAGATAAAATACCTAGGAGTCCCCAATAAGCCTGAAGGTAATTTTCCTGTATAGAGAATAAAACAAGGAAAATTTGAGCACCTAATTTATTGTTTTTGGGTTTTTAGTTTATTTATTAGAATTTTTATAAGATTTTAAGTGTTTTTCAATTTTTAAGTGTTTTAAGTAATGCAAAACAGCTAAAATTGGCTAGAAAATCAAACAAGCAAAGACAAATAGTAAGTAATTTTTTTGTAATTTTGAAATAAGTTTTAATATTTTTTTGGGATTTTTAAAATCAGACAGTAACAAAAATAGATGTTTTTGAATTTTTAGAAATATCAAACAGTGTCTAAAATGTCTCCAAAATTTATAGAAAATTTTACATCATGGCAGGAACTATTAGTCCAATTTTCTTTAAATTTGGAGGTGATTTGCTATTTTATTCAAAAATATAAAGAGGGTACTGTGCATAGGGACCTAGGTGCAAATACCCGAAGTCCTGAGGGGTCTGGTGCAAAAGACCTAGGAAGTCACGTGCGTCGCGCGTGCCTGGGGCACTCAGGGACCCAAATGTAAGAAAAACTACTTCCGAGGACTATTTGGTAACAGGTACCAAAAGTCCAGGGGTTAGTCTGCAAATATCCCAATAAAAAGCGCACATGCACAATTAAAATACGCACAGGGGTATAAATGCAATATCTCAAAAGGTTTCATTCATTACTTAACATCTCAGAACTACAGGGCATAGAATGCAAAAAGCCTAGAAAATCACGTGTCGACGCACGTGTCACACCATACAGAGAGGTAAATCAGCAAAGAAAATCTAGTGCAGGATTCTCTATGCAAAAGTACCAAAAACTAAACAACTACACTATGTATTTACAAGACTAAATACTAAATAAAATAAAAGAGGGGGCCTAAGGGTAAATTACCCTTTATTCATGCGGGCCGCTGGATGGACGCCACGTGTAGAATCGGAAGGTCTGGATCGGGTGGCCCTCCAACGCTGAGGTCCTCGCAGTGATCGGACGGCCGAGGTTATGCCACGTGGGGGATCGAACGGTGGAGGCTCTCAGTGGCTACACCTCGCTGGACCGACGGTTGGGATCAGTCCTCCTCCACTGATCTGACGGTGGCTGATGCTCCTGGAATGGACGGCCCAGATGAAAACTGGAGCTGGAGGTTGATCGGACGGTCGATGGGGATCCTCGAAGAACAGGTGGCCAGCGAACTTCGCCGGCCCAGTACGCTCGCTCCGAGCCTCCTCTGCTGCTCCTGAAGATCGGAGAAGCTCCGGCGTGACGCTCCGCAGCTGATGGTGGTCTCCGATGACCCAGCCGAGCTCTAGGGAGCTCCGGCGAGGTCGGAGAAGGTAGAGCTCCTGGACCGAATGGTCCAAGCCCTCAGATGGGCTTGGATGTACCTGCAAGATAGACCAGAAGACTCGTGGGTCGAGGGCAAACTGCCTCGACCCGGTTAGGCGGGGTGAAGATGGTCGGAGGGTCGATATGGGCGAGCTCCGGCGAAGGTGGGGACGGAGGAGCTCGAGCCCCAGCTCCCATGCGAGCTGGGTTGAATGGGAGGATGGAGAACGTGCGTGGGAGGAAGGCGGAGGTGATGAATCCACGTTTCATCATCTTTATTCTATCATTTTGGCCTTAAAAACCCTAGTAAATGCGTGTAACTAGGCTTAATATAGGCATTTTAGCATTCATGCATATGTGTATAAATATTGTATAAAATGCGATTTTTAAAGCCAAAATAATAGAATAAAGAAAAGAAAAGAAAAAGAATAAAATATTGTAAATATTTTATGACGAGAAACCCCGAGACCTAGGCATCTTGATGAATAGGTCGACAAGGAATAAAGTAGGGGGAGATAAGGTCAGAAACACAGAAAAAATACCTATACATTTTATTCATTCTTTATTCATTTTGGGACCTATTTTTGGTTCCACTTTTTGTACATCAAATAAAGAAACTTTGTACATGAAAGTTGTAGATAATATAATAAAGAAAAATACAAAATTGATTTCACAGAAAAATAATGTACAAATAAAAAGTCATGATCTGAATAAAAATCCAGAATGCCAACTTCCCAGACCCGTATCTCACAAATAAAAACTCCAAATGCAGCGTACTCACCTTTAATTGTATATAGAAGAAAATAAGCTATTTAATGGTGGTGGTTTCGCATTTGGCGGAGCTACGGTTTGCAAGTTGAGTTTTGGACCCCTATTGTATACTTGTACATATTAAAATATTCAATTTATTATTTATTTATTATTTTTATAATTTTATATTTTTATAATGTTGTAAATATTACTTATAATAATTATGTGCATTAAAATTAGAATAAAAACCTAAATAATATACAAAATAAAAATACTTGCATAATAGAGTACATAGATACATTACTTATACACACACCTCTACATTATACATTTATATTTTATTTCAGATACAAAACATTTCATAAAAATAAAATAAAGATATATTTGTGTAGATAAAAGTATTTTATAATTTTATAAAATCATAAATAAGAATAATAATATTAAAAATACCTAAATAAAAATAGAATACTTAAATATATAGATATCTATACTATAAAGGGCATAAATACAAACTTGTAAAAATATAGCTCATAAAAATAAACAAAAATCACCATAAAATACTTCATAAAATTACAAATATTTTTTATTTTATACTCAAATTTTAATTAATTCATCTGCTATTTTTAATTCATTTTATAAGGGTTTTTAGCCAAGGAATTTTCTGGTTGGTCCACGTGGACCAACCAGAGCGCTCCATTGGTTGACCTCGGTCAACTCCCTGACCGAGGTCTGTCCCTTGTCAGAAACAGGTTTGACCCCGTTTTCACTCCTTTTTCGAGGGTGCCTCGATCACCATTTGGTGATGGTGCCTTCTTGGAATCTTTTCCTCAGTCAATGGTGATTCACGCCCAAGTGATTCCTTGGGCTGTGGATCACTGACCGAGGCGCTGAGCCCTCGTCTTCCACGCCTCGCCGTCAACCCTTCAAATAGGACCCCCCGACTTCAATTCGTTTTTGATCCTTCTTCCGCCAAATCCACCCGAAAACCCCTAGCCCATAGTGTTCCTGGTGACAGCAGGGATCGAATCGAGCCTGGGTTTGGGTCATCTGGCGTCGAATCGAAGTAGATCCAACCCTCACCGGAGCTCCTCCGCGACCTCCATCCCGACGTCTCTGGTGAGCCTCACCCCCTTATCTTTTCCTTTTCTTGTAGCTCTAGCTTAGCATAGATTAGCATAGCCGTAGTTTAGATTCCTCTAGCGTTATTCGCCGTGAATCCTCGATCCAAGCCTACGGCGGAGCTTAGCTCTTCCTCACTTTCCGGCCACCTACATCCTTCACAGCCGCTCCGACCACCTCCATCTTCTTCCTCGTCGCTCCGTCGCTCCGCTCCACCCCTCCATCCACCTCGATCTCGCTCAGATCGAGCCATCAGAGCTCCCCTCTCCGCCGCTCGCCGGAGTTCATCGTCCGAACCACCTTTCGCCTCCTTCGCGCCATCAGAAGATACCTGCAGCTTCACCTGGATTTTGTGCAACTAACCATGCAGGTCCGAGCCAAGGAGAAGGCTCCATCGACCCTCGAAGACCCCAGGAGCAGCTACCCAGGCCACCTCCGCCGTCCGGCCGCTTCAAGCCATCTCAGGCTCGCCTGAGACTTCCTTCAGACGCGGACGTCCCCCAGGATCGTTTTGCCCTTGATCCTGGGGTCGGAGAGGCCGTGTGTCGGCCGTATTCGCCAGCCGAAGTTCGCCGGGGAGGAGTTCTTCGTGAACCCCTCCCTGCCGTTGGATCGAGGGCCTGCTCCAGACGCGTCATCAGCCGTCCCATCACCTGCGCCTCCCAGCCGTCCGATCAAGCCTTGTAGATCTAATCTCAGCCGTCCGCGACGAAGGGGTACGCACCGTCAGATGCGCGCCACGTGGACAAGTGGGTCGCCATCGACCGCTGGATCGCGCCCCGTGGGTATTTTGCATTTTTAACCCATGCTTTTTGTATTTACTTTTTAGTCCAGTAACTTTTAGTTGTAATTTAAAAAGTTTTGTAATATTTGCACGCAGACCCGCACTTTTTCCATATTTGCACTTCAGTCCAAGCCACGTCACCTCACGTGACGGTGGCGCGTGACTTTTGGGTATTTTGCAAGTTAGGCCCAGAACTTTTGTGTATTTGCGATTTCGTCCCTGTGCGTAGGATATATAATATGTTGTTGGAAATTTTGCATGCATGCCCAGCCGGTTTTCTTTAATTGCAACTATGCCCCTGTGACTGGTGTTTCACGTGAGCTGTGCGTGACTTTTTGGTGGAAATTGCATCTGAGCCCCTGGATATTTTTATAATTACATGTATACCCCTGCCAGGCCTGTGTATTGATTGGATGTTTGTTGTATTTATTTAACCTATCTTTTTAAGTCCAAAAATTCCACAAAAATAGGGTTAAGCTCCTGGATATGTGTACTTTAACGCTATCATTTTAGTTTTTGATTTTATTTTATTTTTACATTTGTTAAAAATCAAAAACTTACGTTTTCAGCATTGTCTAGCTTATAAAACCCCAAAAAAATATAAAAACCCCTCAGAAAAATCCTTAAAAATTATATTTTGTGTCTTTTAGTTTATTTTAACTCCCAGCCAAAAATCATTAAAAAAATACAAAATTAAACCCCTAAAAATTGCAAAACTCTAAAAACCTTCATAAAAATTTATAAAATTCATAAAAAAATCCAAAAATAGTGTTTTCTTTGCCTGAATTTTCTTTGTTTTATTCTCTTTAAGTGAAAATTAATTTGGATAATTTTTGTTACTGATTGCTATTTTATTTCTCCATTTTAAGTTTCAGCCTTGCATTTTATTCACTGTTTGCTTTATTTTGCTAATTAAAAATACCAAAAACATTCTAAAAATCACCCAAAAATCACAAAAACAGTAAAAAAGTATAAAAAGACCAAAAAGACTTTATTAGCTTATTTTTGAACATTTTTATCTGTTTTTATAAATAGCTCTTTCTCCCTTTTATTACATTGCTTTTATATTCCAATATTAAAAAAAATATAAAAATATAAAATATAAAAAGAAAATATAAAATCAGAAAACTAAAAATCAAAATACAAAAATACAAAATTAAAAATTAAATAAAAAAATATATAAAATTAAAAACCCACAAAAATTCTAGATTGACTGAGTTGCTTGTTAGACCCAGGATTGGATTTTTTTATCTATGCTCTACACCTTTGCTTCTTGAGTTCGACCCCTACTTGCTTGCCATTGTACATCTTTAGTAGGGTATAATAAATTTTAATCCTTGCTGTTCATTCTCTGATTGATTGTGTGGGTTAATTGTTGAAGACCGAGGAAGTTTGAGCAGTCGCATCAGCGACAGTGAGTCTGACTTGTCAGACCGCTATTTAGCGGCTCTCGTTTTTTCGCTTTTCAAATGGCGCCGTTGCCGGGGAGCATCGGCTTGTAGAGTACCTTTGGGTCTTTTCAGTTACTTAGCCATTTTTGCTTACTTGTCTTTTGTGTATTATTTATTTTGAACTATCTGACATCTCTTTTGTTGTTTTCTTACGAGGGACCGCCAACCGAGGAGGATCGCCTAGGGGATTCTGAGCAGCCTTGGGAGGAGGAGCCGGCTATTCTACCCTAGCCGGTAGGAGAGAGCAGGAGAACTAGAGAGAGAGAGTTGCTTTTATTTTTGAGAGAGAGAGTATTTGATTAATTTGTAATAATACAGGACTTGGACACTTGAACACTTCGGGCCTAATTTCCGGGTGTTTGTTCACCCGGGGGCTCACCGCGGCTTTTTCGTGTTTTCTCGACCGTCATTTTCCGGTTTTTGTTTTCTTTTTAATTTCTTTTGTGGATTGAGCTCTTAGAATTAGGTCCTGCTTGATTCGAGTAACCAAGGTCCAAACACCCTAATAACTCTTGCATGCTCCTATAGTTCGTATTTGGACTTAGATTAATTAAGTAGTTAATCAATGGCTCTTGATCCGCGTGCCGCGAGCTCACTCCACACAAGCGCTTTCTCCTAACTCAAATGTGTTGAGCAGAGGAGGAGTGAGCCTAGACCGGACACTAGGATTGGGAGTTAGCGGTTAACTCATGGTTCTTCACGCTAGCAGTTGCCTGTTCTAGGACGATTTTCGCATTGCATAACCGACATGTAGATTAGGTTTATAAATTTCTACCTTGCATCCCGCATGGAGAGAGCTGGGATTCACTGTAAGTCTTCTCACTTTGCATTCATCATATAGGCACAAAGGTGAGATTTCCATCTTGGTGCCGACTTGCATTGACTTTTCCCGACTCTTTTCTCCCTCTGATTTTGGATACATTAGGATAAATAAAATACAAAATCGTTAGGCGCTTGTTTGAATCGACTCAAAAGAAGCGATAATACAAAAAAATTAAAAAAGGGACTGCTAAGAAAACTTTGACCTAAATAAAAATTGGTAATTGGACTCATTGATTGGGGAGAGTAACACCCTCACTTGTTTTCAGGTTGCATGGGAAGGTCTCCTTCCAAGTGAGTTGAGCGTTCGTAAGGATTAGAGCCCAAAACCCAACTTGTGGCTGCCTTGTGTATCGCCTGGATTTCCGAAGTATTGGCGCTATTATCGTACGTAGTCGAGTAGGGCTTGGTCGCCAGTGGTGACTCACTATTGTGTGAGCACCGACCTTGTCCGAAGTATCGAGCATAGGCCACGCCTTCACGGAGGTGTCTGTCTCACCGGCTGCGTCCGAGTAGGATCTTGCACGCTCACGGGTGATTCCGTTGCGAGCGAGATCCGAAGTATCGGTTTCGCCAATCGGCTTCCTCTCTCTATTTCTTTGGCTGAGTAGGGATCCAGGAAGGGTTACAAGGACCTTAAAAAGCGCAAGTTACAGGTTACACAGGAGGAGGACAAGTACGGGAATACTTTTCCGGCAGTACTCTCGCTCCTATAAGCGTAGCGCTCTAAGGACTCGTTGAAAGATAAATTCCTGAAAACAAGATAAAAATTACAAAGATAAAAGCCGAACCTTCACGGCTTCACGCGTTGAGTTGGTGAACTCCCTTGTCTTGTGTTTGATTGCTAATTACATTTAGGTCAAGATCAAAAATATCGTGCCATTGCGCAATTTTGTTTCCCTCCAGTTGACCCTCGCTCATTGTGAGCCTTCTACTGTTTTACATTCCTTTTGATTCTTGTTGACCCCCGTATCTTTCATCCACATCGATCTTCCTCTTGATCTTCGAGATGGCGACGAATGGACAGTTTAGTCGAGGCTCTGTCGGCACCCACATCGGCTCCATTCGCTCACCTTCTTTAATAATTCAGGGCGATTCCCGAGACATCGGTTCAAACCCTATGAACCGACCTCCAGACTCCCTGCCTTCTTCAATAAACCGGGACCACTCTCGTCCCGAACTTTGTCCGTTTTGGATGGCCATTGATTTTACTCCTTACACATCGCCATCCTTAACGAAGTTCTGTGTCGACCTTGACACAAACCGCATCTCTCTATCTGGTGCTGCAATTCAGACTGATCGGGGCATTCTACCATGTGCAGACTCAGAGCTCGATCCAGTCAACCAAGCAGAGACAGAAATGGCAGGAGGAAGGGGAAAAGGACCACAGCCCCAGCAAGAGCCTGAAGACAATGCGACAGAAGGACAATACACTACACAAGGCGAAGTCAACAGTCAACTGTTGGCGTCCATCCAAGCCATTCAGCAGCAGTTGACCAATCAGGCTTTGGCCCAGAATGCCTTTCAGGACATGCTGAATGATCTGAGGAGGAGAGCCGATGCGAGAGACGGCCGACGGGAGGATGATCCCAATTTCGAGGAAGTCAATGATGAGTTCTCAGTGGGACCTGACTTTGAAGCAGCAGAAGAAGATCCACCGCAGCCCAAGCCCACACTCAAGCAGACATACAACCCAGGAGCAGGGCGCATCACTGAGTGGATTCAAATTCCACGTATGCACGCCCACTTCGAGCTGAAGCCACAGTTTCTGTCACTACTTCCCACCTTTCATGGGAACACCACTGAAGAGCCATATATTTTTCTCAAGAAGTTTAACCGCATCTGCTCCACTGCTCACTACCCCGGAGTTCCCCTGGATGTGATCAAGATGACTGCATTCTCTTTCAGCCTTCAAGACAAGGCCCTTTACTGGGTAGACCATCTCGGGAAGGTAGTCACCACCGGGGAGGAATTGAAATCTGCTTTCCTCCATAAATTTTATCCCCTGGGGAGATTAAACCAGATGCGTGCCCGGATCTCCAGTTTCTGCCAGCAGCCCCACGAGACGATCCATGAAGCGTGGGAGAGATTCAAGGATCTCCAGGAGAAGTGCCCCCACCATGAAATACCCAAGACCAGTCTCGTGCAACACTTCTTTGGGGGGCTATCATTTGAGAGCCAAAAGCTTGTAGATGCAGCTTGCGGCGGTTCACATTTTAACAAGGACGAGGATGTCGTATGGAATGTCTTTGAAGAAATGGCTGAGGGAGAAGCAGCCCAATCCTCATCCCGGATCTACATGAAGCCACCGACCGCCATCAGCAAGCCAGTTAACATGGCTTCTCACACTGAGGACAAAGATGAAAGCTCCAACCTGAGTATCATCGGGAGCCACTTGTCCAAAGTGGACATCATCGAGAAGAGGTCGCAGGACCTCGAAAAAGTAGCAGTTATAGAAAAGAGGACCCAAGGTCTGGAGAAGCTCGACCAGATCTCCCAGCAGCTGGAGCAGCTCGTCCGAGCATTGAATGCAAACATGTGCAACGCTGTGTCTACCTCTGCCGAGCCGAACGCTGAGAAGAAGGAGCCTACAGTGCAGCAAAACCCTCAGCCGACTCCACCGCAGCCCCAGCCAATCCAGCACGTGTACTACGTGCAGGTTCCGGAGCAGCCACCGCAGCCTCAGACGCAGATGGTTGTATACCAACCAGAGCACCAGCCCGCATACTCCGAGCAGTTCTCTCCACCCCCGCCGCTGATCCAGGAGATCAATGGCGTCTGGAACAACGAAGCGCAGCTGACCCATCCTCAGGGACACTCTCAGGGTCAGAACATGGGCAACAGGCCCTTCCATCAGCAACAGCAGGGTGGGAGACCCTTCCAGCAGCCATACCAGTACCAGCCTCCCTCACATGGAAACACGTGGAGGCAGAATTACCAACATGGGCCTCAGCAGTCCGGATATCGTGGACAAGGCTACCACCGGCACCAACAGCCGGCTGCCCAATACAACCAACATCAGTCGCAGTACTCCTCCAATCCCCCTCCTCAACAATTTGCACAAGGATACCAGTCACAATCTCAACCGCCATATCAGCAGTCTAGACCCCAGCAAGGGGAACCTTCTGAGATCGTGCCGGTCAATCCGGCCCTGGCCTGTTTGGAGCAGTTGATGAAGAACATGGCTGAGATGAACCAGAAGATCGACGACCTGACGGCAGCTAAAACCGTCATACCAGCCCAGGTCGAAGCCAATCCTAACAATTTCCGACGCAAGGAGCAGGTAGCCGGCAGTGTCCAACCCGAATCAGGTGAACTTAATTGTTTTTTATCTAACGCTATTACTCTCAGGAGCGGTAGGACACTCCAGCCATCGGCAACGGCGAAAGGAAAGCACATTGCATCTGACGGGGAATCGTCAGACCAGCCAACACCAGGGCCAGCAAGCATTTTGGGAGCAGCACCAACATCCAGAAAATCACAAAAAATGAAGAAAACAGAAAAACACAAAAAGATAGCAGCAACCTCGGTGGAGACCGTCCAGCATTGGAGACGCCTGCACCTGCATCACAGCCAGTTCCTGACAGGAGGAGCACAGCACCTGCAGCGAGTCCAACGCCAGCACTTGAAGCCGAGCCTGTCATTTTTGGTCCACACATTGTAGATGAATCCATTCCTTTTTGTCATCTACCTTTAAACAACAACACGGACAATATTTTGAATGAAATTGGAGAAGAGTTTGTAAATATTCCTTTTCCTGAAGCAATGAAAAAACACAAAAAAATGAAAAATTTGAAAAGTGCTTTGTCTGATCCTGCTATTATAGAAATCATTCAGAATTTAGTGTTGAACATGCCCCTGATGAAGGCTCTTGAGTACATGCCAGCGGTCAAGAAAGGATTGAAGGAGGCATGTACAACTAAGCGCAGGCCAACACCCCACAATTCCCGAAGCAAAGGTGGTAAATCCGAAAAACATATCCTCACTATGGCCACCGTCAACGCCATCAGTAACCTCCCGGATAAGAAGCCAGATATGGGAGCACCCCTTGTTCGTTGCCAGATGTTCAATCAAGAGTTCGAGCGAACACTTCTTGACAGTGGGTCATCTGTCAATCTGATGCCAGCCTCACTACTCACGGAGTTCAAGCTGAGACCGCTCAAACCTACAAAGATGATTCTGCAGTTTGCAGATAAGTCAGTCAAGCGGCCTAGGGGCCTGTTGGAGGACGTGATCGTCACGGTTCAGGGAAAGTCATTCCCAACCGATTTTGTGGTCTTAGATATGGACGTCCCCGCTCCGTTGCTCCTTACCCCGATCATACTCGGAAGGCCATTTCTGCGGACGTCAAACGCAGTAGTGAATTATGGGACAGGAGAAATCACGTTTGGAGCTGGCAATGAAATTATCCGAGTAGAGACCCTGTCTGAGGGAACGCCCGTTGAACCAACGTCTGTATCGTGTGCAAGGGTGATTGAGAATGATGAAGACTGCGATTTTCTAGCCGAGATTCAAGACACCAACCTCTTCTTGGATGACAATGAGATCCACGGACTCCTCTGTCCAGAGGAGGAAGTGGAGACCGCAGTCGAATTTCCGTGTATCGATCAAGATGAGGACCTTGCTGATGCACTACAAGACACTACAGTGGGGTCGTTATGCCTTCAAAACCAGGAGCCGAATCCAGAAGCATCTTCGGATGAAGATGTAATCATTGAAGAATTTTGTCAGGATCTGAGGGAAGAGACAGAGCAGATTATGGTGGATATTGCACAGTTGAAAGAATCACCACCTGTATTAATAGCTGAGGTCACCACTGAAGCAGCTCAGACACCGCCAGAGCTGAAACCCTTGCCCTCCAATATGAAGTATGCCTTCCTTGCAGGAGAACCGAACATGTACCCGGTCATCATTAATGCACATCTGACCGAAGATCAAGAATCTCGTCTGATGGAGGTTCTTGAACGTAACCGCAAGGTGATAGGCTGGCGAACCTCCGATCTCCACGGGATCAATCCGTCACTCTGTTCGCACCGCATCTTTCTGGAAGACGATTGCAGACCCTCTCGAGAACTGCAAAGAAGATTAAACCCGAATCTGCGAGAGGTGGTTATGAAAGAAATCCAGAAATGGTGTGATGCGGGATTCATTTATCCCATCTCCGACAGCAAATGGGTGAGCCCTCTGCATGTTGTGCCCAAGAAATCAGGGATCACCATTGTGAAAAATGACAAAGGAGAGGAGATCGCAACCAGAGTACTGACTTCTTGGCGAGTGTGCGTAGACTACAGAAGACTCAATCTCGCCACCAAGAAGGATCATTTTCCGCTACCCTTCATCGACCAGATCTTGGAGAGATTGGCCGCGAAGGAATATTTCTGTTTCTTGGACGGTTACTCTGGATATAATCAAGTTGCTATTGCTCCTGAAGATCAAGAGAAGACCATGTTCACCTGTCCTTTTGGCACATATGCCTTCAGACGAATGCCGTTCGGGCTTTGCAACGCCCCAGCCACATTTCAGAGGTGTATGCTTGCAGTTTTTGCCGATATGGTGGGTAGCTTTCTCGAGGTCTTTATGGACGATTTTTCGGTCTATGGGGATTCGTTTGATCAATGTCTGGATTATCTAGACCGAGTCTTACGGAGGTGCTGCGAAGTGAATCTTGTGCTCTCCTGGGAGAAGAGCAATTTCATGGTGACCGAAGGAATCGTGCTGGGTCACGTTGTTTCTAAACGTGGCATGGAGGTTGACCCAGCCAAGATGGATGTAATTTCTAAGCTGGAGCCACCTAAAAATATCAAGCAAGTCCGGTCATTCTTGGGCCATGTCGGTTTTTACCGACGATTTATCAAAGATTTCAGCAAATTGGCCAGACCGCTAACTGAGTTGCTCGGCAAGGACAATGAGTTCATTGTAGACGACCGTGTGCTCCTTGCCTTCAATCAGTTGAAAGAGCTCATCACGCAGGCCTTTGTCCTACAGCCAACGATTTGGACTCAGCCTTTCGAGATTATGACCGATGCGTCGGATTATGCCATCGGAGCTGTACTGGGACAGAGAAAAGACAATGTACCGTTTGCAATTCACTACGCTAGCCGAACGCTCGATGAAGCCCAGAGAAACTACACTGTCACTGAAAAGGAGCTGCTAGCGGTAGTCTTTGCTTTGGAAAAATTCAGATCTTACCTTCTTGGGTCCAAAGTTATCATTTACACTGATCACTCGGCCATTCGGTATTTACCGCAGAAGAAGGATGCCAAACCACGTCTCATCCGGTGGATCCTTCTCCTCCAGGAGTTTGACATGGAGATCAGAGATAAACCTGGGGTAAAGAATGTAGTGGCCGATCATCTGTCAAGACTTCCTGAACCGGAGTCCCCTGAGCTGAACTTGCAGCCTATCACAGAGACCTTTCCAGATGAATCGATTCTGTCTGTGGCCTCACTTCCTTGGTATGCGGACATTGTGAATTATCTAGTTGCCAAGAAAATCCCACAGGACTGGCCTAAGTTGAAAATAGACAGATTTTTGTCTAAAATCCATTTCTACCAGTGGGAAGACCCGTATTTGTTTCGTGAGGGAGCAGATTGCATCTGGAGAAGGTGCATTCCTCAGGAGGAAGTTCCAAGTGTCCTCGCTTTATGTCATGATCAAGATTCTGGAGGACATCATTCAGGAAAACGGACGGCAGCAAAAGTTCTTCAAAGTGGCCTCTGGTGGCCTTCATTGTTCAAAGATGCAGATGAATACGTCAAAGGTTGCACTGACTGTCAGAAGATGGGTGGAACCATAGGAATGAGAGATATGATGCCTCTGAAGTACATTCAGATCTCAGAGGTCTTTGACGCATGGGGCATCGACTTTATGGGCCCGTTTCCTAACAGTCAGGGTTATGAGTATATTCTGCTTGCTGTCGATTTTGTCAGTCGATGGGTGGAGGCTATCCTCGCCCGAGCCGCCGACAGTCGGACTGTCTGTCGATTCTTACGAGATCACATCATAGCACGGTTCGGGATTCCCAAGATCCTCATATCTGACGGGGGCAGTCATTTCATAAACAGAGAGGTGAAGAAGCTGGCCCAAGAATTCTGCATCGAGCATCGTGTTGCTTCACCCTATCACCCGCAGTCCAATGGCTTAGCTGAATGTTCAAACAGGGAGATCAAGACAATTCTACAGAAACTTGTGCGTCCGGATCGCAAGAACTGGTCTCAGCTGCTTGATTCCATTCTTTGGGCTTACAGAACAGCGTACAAGTCACCCTTGGGAATGTCTCCCTACCGCCTGGTGTATGGCAAGCCATGCCACTTGCCCGTGGAACTTATTCATAAATCTTTATGGGCTATTAACATCTGTAATTTGGACTCCAAGCAAGCAGGACAGAACAGGAAACTGGATCTGAACAGATTACTGGAATTCAGAGATTATGCATATGACAACAGCCTGATGTACAAGGAAAAGGTCAAAACATGGCATGACAAGCACATTCGCCACAAGTCCTTTGATCCAGGTAAGAAGGTATGGTTGTTCGATGCGAAATTAAAGATCTTTCCAGGTATATTGAAGAGCAAATGGACTGGGCCGTTTTTGGTTAGGCAGGTGCGTGACAACGGAAGCGTCTTGATATCTAATCTGTCATCTGACGCACAGCCTGTTGTAGTCTGGACAGCTTCTGAAGCCATACCTTGAACATGACACATTCATGGCTGTTGTTGACTCCATTCAAGTAATATATGAGAATGAGCTGAATAGCCCGGGACAGGCAGAGGAAGGCGAAGCACATAAAAATATTTTTGAATGATTTTCCTTTTCGTCTTTTCTTCTTTTCTTCTTTTCAAGTTCTTCCATCTTGTTCCACCGAATTGATGCCATCCCTTTCATCACTGCTACACTTTGGATGTACCTTATCCTAAGTATAGGGGGGATGTGCATCTCGAGCTGTTCATATCCAATCACATTTCTGTCTTCTTTTCTTCTTTTCCTTTTCCATCTTCTGTATCTATCAAAAAGGTGCCATCCCTTGTAGACAGTTCTCTATACTTAGGACGCACTTTGTCCTAAGTATAGGGGGGTGTGCACCCCGAGTTTTTCTCATTCATCTCGATCCTCTCCATTGTCTCCTCTTCTTGTCTATACTTAGGGATATTTTACCCTAAGTATAGGGGGAGACAATCTGAGTACGATCTGTTCATTCCCACCCTTGACCCTCCCTGCGTTGTGTACAGTCTGCTATACTTAGGATTATTTGATCCTAAGTATAGGGGGGACGGTCAACTTCTCATTCATTGATTCATTACTTCATTCCTTTATTCTTTAGATTTTCCTATACTTAGTACGAGTTATGTCTTCTCTTTTCTCTACGATCTATGAGGACATAGCTCAAGCTAAGTATAGGGGGGTCGTATATACTACGTATATACTTTAGCCATAACTCGTACTTTCATACTTTCATAATAATATAGCTAATAATTCTTTAAAATTCATTAAAAATCCCTAATAAAAAGATGTGGTTATTCCTCAAATTCTTGTTGTATTTACTGATTAATAAATCAGGTGAAAATGTTTTTTGCAAAATGTTTGAAAAATAGTTTGAAAATCTTTGTGAACATCTATTGAAAACTATTTTGAAAATATTTTGTTTCATGTTTTCAACCTGTGTGAAAATGTGTGGTTTGTAAAATTTCTTTTCTTTGTGTGAAATAAAATGTGTGAAAAATGATTTGCAAATAGTTTGAAAAATGGTTGCAAAAATGATTTGAAAAACCTATATATACTGTTTTGAAGCCTTTGCAAAAATGTTTTCAAATGTGTGTAAAATGTTTGTAAAAACTATTTTGGACTATAGTTTTCAAAAATCGTGTGAAAGGCTTGTGTCAAATAAGTTTGAGGAATATTCACATCACACCAAAATCCACTATATATATTTGTATAAAATGGACCAACTTACCCTTGTAAATTCTAAAAGCCACTTCATGTATATATAAAGAAGCACTTCCGTGTACATATTTTTAACCTAGTTTTCAGCCAAAACTTTTTGTTTTCAAAAAGCCCAAAAACATTTGCAAAATTAAAATCCAAAAACATTTGAAAAATCTTTTTGAAAAATACAAAAAAATGCATCAGCATCATATTTTCAAAAATCCATAAAAAGTTCAAAATCTTTGAAAATTGCATCACAAAAATATTTTCTGCATTGCATTGCATAGCATTTGCATTTTTCGGATTGAGTTTGATAGTTGAACAAGTCTAAATAAAATCCAGAGATTGGAGCTTGATTGGACCTTATAATCTACCTAATAACAGGAACCTTGTAGGAACTGGGTTTGAGGTACTTCAGGTCTAGTTGACTTAATTCTTTGAGGATCACGGGACTTGGTTCAATGGATTCTTGACTGCCTAAGTAGAGTATTTCGGAGCACACGCACGACTCTTGTTGATAATGACCTAACTTGGACACTTGCACCTTTCACATGGCTCGACTCAGTTGGAGTGGTGAGGGGATTGGATTTGCTGGTATGAGACGCACACAAGTGGAAACATTTGTCCTCCTCTAGGGAGGGAAGTGCACCCCAACCCGTCCAGTGATTAGGAAGTCTAAAGACAGGAGGCTGTGGGTTGCGATAAAGCTTCAAAAGAGGGATAGTCTACTAGCTCAAGAGGAAAAACTCCTTATGTAAATGCTGCTGTGAATAGTATTTCAAAAAAATAAAAATAAAAGTTCAGGCATGTACAAAAATAAAAAGCCTGCAAGTATGTACAAAGTCAATAAGCAAGCTTGAGTTCCAAAGTCATATCATGTGAGCCTGCAGCGGGATGACTTGACTACACTGGTCTTGCATCCAAGGATAGGTAGCTACACTGGCTACCGTCCATTCTTCTCTTCACCCCCTCCTCTTGAGCTGGTTGCCACTTGAACTTAGAAGGGAATACCCCGCTCCTCGAGGATGGAGTTGCTGGATTGGGGAATCACTGGGTTGTCGTACTGGAGAAGTCAGTTTCTTTATCATTCTAGTTGGGGAGAGCCACCATCACTTACACTGTACAAGTCAGATTCATAGTCGTAAGAGTTTGCGTATGAGTTGAGATATTTCTGACCTGGCTATTGAGGAGACTTGAGCAGAGTTTTGGGATTCTCAGGGACTGTTGGATTTCAAATTCGGTTCTCAATAAGGTTCCGCCCGCACTAAAATTCCAAAAGTCCGACTTAAGCTCCAAATTTTGATTTTGTGAAGACAAGTTTGACAATTAAATTTAATCCATTTTTCTTCTTTTTCTTTTCTTTATTTTTCTTTTTCTGCACTTATTGCAGAAGTGTTTGCTAGGGACTAGCAAAGGCAAGTATAGGGGGATGATGAATCCACGTTTCATCATCTTTATTCTATCATTTTGGCCTTAAAAACCCTAGTAAATGCGTGTAACTAGGCTTAATATAGGCATTTTAACATTCATGCATATGTGTATAAATATTGTATAAAATGCGGTTTTTAAAGCCAAAATAATAGAATAAAGAAAAGAAAAGAAAAAGAATAAAATATTGTAAATATTTTATGACCAGAAACCCCGAGACCTAGGCATCTTGATGAATAGGTCGACAAGGAATAAAGTAGGGGGAGATAAGGTCAGAAACACAGAAAAAATACCTATACATTTTATTCATTCTTTATTCATTTTGGGACCTATTTTTGGTTCCACTTTTTGTACATCAAATAAAGAAACTTTGTACATGAAAGTTGTAGATAATATAATAAAGAAAAATACAAAATTGATTTCACAGAAAAATAATGTACAGATAAAAAGTCATGATCTGAATAAAAATCCAGAATGCCAACTTCCCAGACCCGTATCTCACAAATAAAAACTCCAAATGCAGCGTACTCACCTTTAATTGTATATAGAAGAAAATAAGCTATTTAATGGTGGTGGTTTCGCATTTGGCGGAGCTACGGTTTGCAAGTTGAGTTTTGGACCCCTATTGTATACTTGTACATATTAAAATATTCAATTTATTATTTATTTATTATTTTTATAATTTTATATTTTTATAATGTTGTAAATTTACTTATAATAATTATGTGCATTAAAATTAGAATAAAAACCTAAATAAAATACAAAATAAAAATACTTGCATAATAGAGTACATAGATACATTACTTATACACACACCTCTACATTATACATTTATATTTTATTTCAGATACAAAACATTTCATAAAAATAAAATAAAAATATATTTGTGTAGATAAAAGTATTTTATAATTTTATAAAATCATAAATAAGAATAATAATATTAAAAATACCTAAATAAAAATAGAATACTTAAATATATAGATATCTATAGTATAAAGGGCATAAATACAAACTTGTAAAAATATAGCTCATAAAAATAAACAAAAATCACCATAAAATACTTCATAAATTACAAATATTTTTTATTTTATACTCAAAATTTAATTAATTCATCTGCTATTTTTAATTCATTTTATAAGGGTTTTTAGCCAAAGAATTTTCTGGTTGGTCCACGTGGACCAACCAGAGCGCTCCATTGGTTGACCTCGGTCAACTCCCTGACCGAGGTCTGTCCCTTGTCAGAAACAGGTTTGACCCCGTTTTCACTCCTTTTTCGAGGGTGCCTCGATCACCATTTGGTGATGGTGCCTTCTTGGAATCTTTTCCTCGGTCAATGGTGATTCACGCCCAAGTGATTCCTTGGGCTGTGGATCACTGACCGAGGCGCTGAGCCCTCGTCTTCCACGCCTCGCCGTCAACCCTTCAAATAGGACCCCCCTACTTCAATTCGTTTTTGATCCTTCTTCCGCCAAATCCACCCGAAAACCCCTAGCCCATAGTGTTCCTGGTGACAGCAGGGATCGAATCGAGCCTGGGTTTGGGTCATCTGGCGTCGAATCGAAGTAGATCCAACCCTCACCGGAGCTCCGCCGCGATCTCCATCCCGATGTCTCTGGTGAGCCTCACCCCCTTCTCTTTTCCTTTTCTTGTAGCTCTAGCTTAGCATAGATTAGCATAGCCGTAGTTTAGATTCCTCTAGCGTTATTCGCCGTAAATCCTCGATCCAAGCCTACGACGGAGCTTAGCTCCGCCTCACTTTCCGGCCACCTACATCCTTCACAGCCGCTCCGACCACCTCCATCTTCTTCCTCGTCGCTCCGTCGCTCCGCTCCACCCCTCCATCCACCTCGATCTCGCTCAGATCGAGTCATCAGAGCTCCCCTCTCCGTCGCTCGCCGGAGTTCATCGTCCGAACCACCTTTCGCCTCCTTCGCGCCATCAGAAGATACCTGCAGCTTCGCCTGGATTTTGTGCAACTAACCATGCAGGTCCGAGCCAAGGAGAAGGCTCCATCGACCCTCGAAGACCCCAGGAGCAGCTACCCAGGCCACCTCCGCCGTCCGGCCGCTTCAAGCCATCTCAGGCTCGCCTGAGACTTCCTTCAGACGCGGACGTCCCCCAGGATCGTTTTGCCCTTGATCCTGGGGTCGGAGAGGCCGTGTGTCGGCCGTATTCGCCAGCCGAAGTTCGCCGGGGAGGAGTTCTTCGTGAACCCCTCCCTGCCGTTGGATCGAGGGCCTGCTCCAGACGCGTCATCAGCCGTCCGATCACCTGCGCCTCCCAACCGTCCGATAAAGCCTTGTAGATCTAATCTCAGCCGTCCGCGACGAAGGGGTACGCACCGTCAGATGCGCGCCACGTGGACAAGTGGGTCGCCATCGACCGCTGGATCGCGCCCCGTGGGTATTTTGCATTTTTAACCCATGCTTTTTGTATTTACTTTTTAGTCCAGTAACTTTTAGTTGTAGTTTAAAAAGTTTTGTAATATTTGCACGCAGACCCGCACTTTTTCCATATTTGCACTTCAGTCCAAGCCATGTCACCTCACGTGACGCTGGCGCGTGACTTTTGGGTATTTTGCAAGTCAGGCCCAGAACTTTGTGTATTTGCGATTTCGTCCCTGTGCGTAGGATATATAATATGTTGTTGGAAATTTTGCATGCATGCCCAGCCGGTTTTCTTTAATTACAACTATGCCCCTGTGACTGGTGTTTCACGTGAGCTGTGCGTGACTTTTTGGTAGAAATTGCATCTGAGCCCCTGGATATTTTTATAATTACATGTATACCCCTGCCAGGCCTGTGTATTGATTGGATGTTTGTTGTATTTATTTAACCTATCTTTTTAAGTCCAAAAATTCCACAAAAATAGGGTTAAGCTCCTGGATATGTGTACTTTAACGCTATCATTTTAGTTTTTGATTTTATTTTATTTTTACATTTGTTAAAAATCAAAAACTTACGTTTTCAGCACTGTCTAGCTTATAAAACCCCAAAAAAATATAAAAACCCTCAGAAAAATCCCCAAAAATTATATTTTGTGTCTTTTAGTTTATTTTAACTCCCAGCCAAAAATCATTAAAAAATACAAAACTAAACCCCTAAAAATTGCAAAACTCTAAAAACCTTCATAAAAATTTATAAAATTCATAAAAAAATCCAAAAATAGTGTTTTCTTTGCCTGAATTTTCTTTGTTTTATTCTCTTTAAGTGAAAATTAATTTGGAGAATTTTTGTTACTGATTGCTATTTTATTTCTCCATTTTAAGTTTCAGCCTTGCATTTTATTCACTGTTTGCTTTATTTTGCTAATTAAAAATACCAAAAACATTCTAAAAATCACCCAAAAATCACAAAAACAGTAAAAAAGTATAAAAAACCAAAAAGACTTTATTTGCTTATTTTTGAACATTTTTATCTGTTTTTATAAATAGCTCTTTCTCCCTTTTATTACATTGCTTTTATATTCCAATATTAAAAAAATATATAAATATAAAATATAAAAAGAAAATATAAAATCAGAAAACTAAAAATCAAAATACAAAAATACAAAATTAAAAATTAAATAAAATTATATATAAAATTAAAAACCCACAAAAATTCTAGATTGACTGAGTTGCTTGTTAGACCCAGGATTGGATTTTTTTATCTATGCTCTACACCTTTGCTTCTTGAGTTCGACCCCTACTTGCTTGCCATTGTACATCTTAAGTAGGGTATAATAAATTTTAATCCTTGCTGTTCATTCTCTGATTGATTGTGTGGGTTAATTGTTGAAGACCGAGGAAGTTTGAGCAGTCGCATCAGCGACAGTGAGTCTGACTTGTTAGACCGCTATTTAGCGGCTCTCGTTTTCTCGCTTTTCAGGAGGTGACGGTGGATTCCGATGATCGAATGGAGCTATGAGGTGGTCGGAATCGGCGAAACACGACGGCGGAGCGAAATGGGGGAAATCTAAAATTAGCGAAAAAGAAAGAACTACAGGTCTACCTGGGTGGCTGGATAGGCTGTGGGCAAGCTTGCGCAGCTCTGGGTCTTCGCCTCACGGAGCGCCGACGTCCGAGGCTCGAGCTCCAGCTCAGGGCGGAGCACGGCGGTGATACTCGCCGGATCGATGGGTCACTGCCCCTCTCCTCGCTGCGACACTTGCTAGAGCAAGCTGTCACTCTTGCCAACACAGTGGAGGTCACGGGTAGCGAAGCAAATGAGCCAAAGATCCGAATGAAGGTGGCAGAGCTCGGGCTATATATGTTGGAGGGTCCGGGAAGAAGGGCGCGGGTAGGGCACTAGAGCGCGCGGATCCTGAGATGGTGGCTCCGACGAGGGTCTCGGATATGTCAGGAAGGAATCGGACCCGGGATTTAGGCGAGGGTGAATCGGGTTTAGGCGCTAAAATAGGGGGAAGTCGGGTCGGGCGCCTAACCCGTGGGAAGTGGTCCTGGGGGGGCAGTTGACCTGGCGGTCAACAATCCCCAGGGCCAATGGGTGAAGCCCACGTGGATAATATTTGAAAATTCCATTAAAAATACCAAATGGCCGAATTATTGAAAAGTCAAAACATGAAATATTTTTCTTTTAATTTTTTCTATTTTTTTGTGATTTTTAATTAATTTTTCAAAGTAAAAATAAGGTATGTACATAGTAGGTTCATATATAGGTATATATACAATATATAGGTTTTTAATTTTGATTTTTAATTTGTTATTTTTATACAATTTTATTCCCATTTTATATTTTATTTATTTATATCATAAAATAAGGAATAAAAAGATATTTTTATTTTATTTTTATTATTTATATACATAGGTGAAATAAATACATATGTACATTTATATACATGGTATATTTACAAAGTATTTTTTATTTTTAATTTTGTGATTTTTATTTTGTTTTTGTTTTAATTTATTTATTTATTTACACTATATAATATAGAATATTTACAAAATTTTTAGAGATTAATTTTATTTATTTACAAAGCTAAATAAATATAGATGTGGTGGTCTATATACAAAGTGGATATGATGATTTTGTTTTCTTTTTAATTTTTCTATTTTTATCTTGTTTTTTTTATATTTATAAAAATATACAAGTATTTACAAGCCAAAGTCTATTTTTGTGAGGAAAATACTTTTATTTTATTTACATAAATATTTACACACATGAGCCCCTATCTCCCTCTACTTTGGCTTTTATGCGGTCAGGCCCATGCTGAGCCCTCCCTTGGATTAGGTTGCTCAATATTTATTCTAAATATTTCCCTCCTTTTCTTTTTAATCTTTATTCTTTTATTTTTGCACAAAAACATGCTAATTATAGGTTTTTACACAATGCATGCTTTTGGTAATTATTTGTATTTACAACTATATACATGCATTTGCAAAGGTTTTTGTAGCTTAAATATAAGAATAAAGAGTGATGAATGAGTATTCATCACCCCCCATACTTAACTTTGCTAGTCCCTTAGCAAACACTTATTTGAAAAAGAAGTGAAAAAGAAATAAAGAAATAGAAAAAGAGAATGTACATGGATCTAGGTTGATTATTAAACTTGCCTTCATTAAATTAAGGTATGGAGCTCGATCAGATCTTTGGATTATTAATGTGTCGGAACCTTATTTGGTCTTAAGCTTAAAACTCAGCAGCCTCTAAGTTCCACTAATCTATAACCAAGACTCCTCAATGCTCCAGGTCAGAACAAGTCATCAATCACAAACCCTGAAGACCATGAATCTTTTCTTGTCTTGTGAATGTGAGGTCTAAGCTCTCCACCTCAGAAGTGGCAACTTGACAACCCTCCCCAACAAGGTAACTCTATGACCTCAATCTGGCCACTCTTTCCTCGAGGAGCGGGGTATTCCCTTCTAAGTTCAAGTTCAACCGGCTCAAGAAGAGGAGGAAGAAGAGAATGGGTCAAGGCCAGTGTAGCCAAGTACCCTTGGGAGCTTGACCAGTGTAGCCAAGTCTCCCTGCTGCAAGCTACATCAGGTGGATCATGAAACTCAAGCTTTGCTTATTGCACTCTATATACATACTCCGGTGGGATTATCATTTTCTATCAGACCCACCATTTTTTGGAGTTATTTTATTTTTGCATTTTTTTTTCAAGTGCATCTATACAACATATACATGTGCAGCATATATACAAGGAGTTTTTCCTCTTGAGATAGTAGACTATCCCTCTTTTGAAGCTTTATTGCAACCCACAACTCCCGTCGTTAGACCTCATGGCAACCAGACCAAGTTGAGACGCACTTCCTTCACTAAAAGAAGAAGAGAGGTTCCGCCTAGAAGTACTACCCTTATTTGCTACCCCAAGTCAAGGAAGACTGCCTCCTCACCACCTCATCCGTAGAGAGCTCGGTGCATAGTGCTGGTGTCCAAGTAAAGCCATAATCTATTAGAGTCATGTGTTGTTGTTAAGTGCTCTACTTAGGCTCATTGAGATGACATGTGATCATAGCCTAGTGGACTTAAAGAATTAAGTCATCATGGACCTGAAAAGCCTTAAACCCTAAGCCCTATAAGGTTCCTCTTAGAAGTTAGGTGGATTAAGATCTTAATCAAGCTCCATTTCTCAATTTGATTCCAGGCTAGTTTAAATGTCAACTATCATCCAGAAAAACTATATACATATATACAAAAGATGTTATTTGCACAAAGTTTACAAACATGCAAAATTTTTGAAAAATGTTTTGAAATCATGAATGGATGATGCATGAAGTGCAAGTTTTGCAAAAAGTATTTACACACATTTACACGAGATTTTTGCAAACTTTTGATTTTCAAAACATTTTGGAAAAATTTTGTACTATATACATAATTTTGATAAGAAAATATTTACACAAGCTTTACACAAAAGATTTTTGAAAACATTTTTACAAAAATAATTTGTACACTAGCTATTTATGTGCAAATAAAAGAATGTTTATGTACATGAAAAATTTTTAATTTTTGTGGTTTTTAAGGATTTTAGCCATTTTATTAATTAACACACTCACACAAAGTACGAGTTATGGCTAAAGTATATATGAAATATATACACACCCCCCTATACTTAGCTCGAACGATGTCCTCAGAGTCAAGAGCGATGAAGAAGACATAACTCGTGCTAGGTATAGGGAAGTGAAAAGGAAGGCTATATACAAATACGAATGGATATCAAGAGACTCTCGGCTTTTCCCCCTATACTTAGGATCAAGTAATCCTAAGTATAGCAGGTTGTACATGAAGGGAAAACCGAGCGGAGAATGTACAGGGTCCACCCCCCCTATACTTAGGGTGAAATATCCCTAAGTATAGGCAGCAAAAACAGGGGTAGACAGAAACAAAAGAAATACCCAAAGGTCTCACATCCCCCCTATACTTAGGGTAAAGTGCTCCCTAAGTATAGCATAATCAAAAGATGAAGAAAAGGATGTGGGACTAAAGAATGTAGTGATATAGACATCTGGATCTATACAAGGCGGAAGATCAGTGAAACTCAGGCGTGAGATGCATTAGATGTGAGTCAAAGACCACATCTCACGCAAAATGAATAGGGGCAAGATCAACGACCCGCGGCTCATGATCTAGAAATGGCTTGAGCCGCTGGCCGTTCACTCGAAAGGTACTCTCAGAAGACAACTCGGATATATCAATGCTACCGTTGTCGTGTACCTTTCTCACCAAGTAGGGTCCCTTCCACTTGCTCTGTAGCTTCCCTGGAAATAAACGAAGCCTCGCATCAAACAACCATACTCTCTGTCCAATCTCAAAATGCTTGTGGCTGATATGAGAATCATGCCACTCCTTCACTCTCTCCTTATACTGTAGGCTGTTTGAGAAGGCGGTATCTCTCAACTCCTCCAGGGCTGCTAACTCTGCCCTCCTCTGATCTCCTACACCATCTGGATCCATGAGTATATCAGTAACTGCCCAAAGTGACATGTGCCTCAGCTCAACAGGTAAATGGCACGGCTTACCATATACGAGGCGAAAGGAAGATGTGCCCAATGGTGTCTTGAAAGACGTCCTATATGCCCACAAGACCGAGTCCAAAAGCTGTGACCAATCCTTTCGGTCAGGGCGAACGCCTTTCTGCAATATAGTCTTGATCTCCCTATTCGACACCTCGGCTAGACCATTCGTCTGTGGATGGTAAGGTGTAGCAACACGATGGTCTATACCAAACTCGCTAGCAAGGGCCTTCACCTGGTCGTTGATGAAATGAGACCCCCCATCTGAAATCAGAACTCTAGGAACCCCGAACCGTGTGATGATGTGCTTCCTCAAAAATCTGCAAACTGTCCTCGCATCAGCGGCTCGGGCGGGGATGGCCTCAACCCAACAACTAACATAATCCACGGCCAACAGAATGTACTCAAATCCCTGACTCTTAGGGAATGGACCCATGAAATCGATGCCCCATGCGTCAAAAACCTCACAGAAGTGAATGGGCTGCATCGGCATCATATCACGCTGTCCACAAGTGCCCATCCTCAGACAGTCAGTACACCTCTTCACGAACTCATCAGAGTCCTTGAAGAGGGTAGGCCACCACAAGCCGGATTGGAGCACTTTCTGTGCCGTTCTCCTCCCAGAATGATGTCCTCCTGCCTCAAGCTTGTGGCAGTAAGTGAGGACGCTATGGTGTTCCTCCTGAGGAATTCACCGACGCCAGACGCTATCCCCTCCTTCGTGGTAAAGGATGGGATCCTCCCAGTGGTAGGACTTGTCCTTCGCAAGGAAGGTCTCAAGCCTCTGCCTGGGCCAATCTTGTGGGACTTTCCCAGCAACGAGAAAGTTCACAATATCGGCATACCACGGGAGTGAGGTTATAGCAAGGATCGCCTCATCTTGGAAGGTCTCACAAATGGGATCAATCTGCTCAGACTCCTCAGGCTGCTCTATACGGGAGAGATGATCCGCCACCACATTCTTGACTCCAGGCTTATCCTTGATCTCAATGTCGAACTCCTGGAGTAGAAGGATCCATCTAGTAAGTCTGGCCTTGGCATCCTTCTTTGCCATGAGGTATCGGATGGCGGTGTGATCGGTGTACAAGGTCACTCTAGATCCAATGATATAAGATCTGAACTTATCTAGGGCGAACAATACGGCTAGCATCTCCTTCTCTGTGACCGTATAATTCCGCTGGGCGGAATCCAATGTGCGGCTAGCGTAGTGGATAGCAAAGGGGACTCCATCCCTCCTCTGTCCCAGCACGGCCCCTACGACAATATCGGAGGCATCCGTCATGATCTCGAATGGGAGAGACCAATCAGGCGGCTGGAGAACAGGAGCCTCAATCACACACTACTGGAGAGTCGCAAAGGACGAGAGACACTTGTCATTGACAAGGAACTCAGTGTCTTTCGTCAAGAGGTCAGTCAACGGCCGGGCAATCTTGCTGAAATCATGAATAAATCTCCGATAAAAACCAACGTGCCCCAGGAATGACCGTAGCTGCCTTAAATTGGACGGCGGTGCGAGTTTTCTAATGACATCAACCTTGGCCGGATCGACCTCCATGCCCCTGTTGGAGATGATGTGGCCAAGCACCGTCCCTTGAGTCACCATGAAGTGACTCTTCTCCCAAGAAAGCACCAAATGGACCTCTATACATCGCTGGAGTACTCGGTCTAGGCAGTCAAGACAGGAGTCGAATCCATCGTCGTAGACCGAGAAATCGTCCATGAAAACCTCCAAACACTCCCCTACCATGTCCGAAAAGATCGACAGCATGCATCTCTGAAAAGTCGCTGGGGTATTGCATAGCCCAAATGGCATGCGTCGAAAGGCATATGTACCGAAGGGACAGGTAAAGGTGGTCTTCTCCTGATCCTCAGGAGCGATGGCCACCTGGTTGTAGCCCGAGTACCCATCTAGGAAACAGTAATGGCTCTTCCCTGCCAGTCTCTCAATGATCTGGTCAATAAAAGGTAGGGGGAAATGGTCCTTCTTGGTGGCCTGGTTGAGTCTCCTGTAGTCAACACAGACCCGCCAAGAGGTGGGTACTCGTGTAGCAATCTCCTCTCCCGACTCATTGATCACAGTCGTGATGCCCGTCTTCTTGGGAACCACATGCAAGGGGCTGACCCACTTGGAGTCGGAAATGGGATAAATAAAATCTGCGCTCCACCATTTGGAAATCTCCTTCATGACGACCTCTCTTAGGTTGGGGTTCAGTCGCCGCTGGAACTCACGCGACGGCTTCGCCCCTCCTCGAGATAAATATGGTGGGAGCACAACGATGGACTAATCCCATGGAGATCTGCTACGCTCCATCCGATTGCCTTGCGGTTCTTTTCAAGAACCCCCATTAAACGGGATTCTTGCTCTCCAGTCAGATCGGCGGAGATGATGACTGGGTACATCTCAGGCTCGCCCGCAAGGAATCTATACTTCAGCGAAGTAGGGAGCGGCTTCAGCTCTGGACAGCTGGGTGCTGGCAAATCTGGCTTCGGAAGAAGATGTGTGTATGCTGCTAAATCTGCCAAATCTGCCTGGGAGAATGAAAACGAACTCTCGCAAACTGAATCTGGAGAAGGCTGCTCAACTGTACTGTCTCTGATCTGCTCTGCATCTACCTCCTCCGCAGCTGTAGGCTCTGTAGGACTCAGGTCTGGCATCTGATCCTCGCAATCTGCCCAATCAGACTCTGAATCCGAGGGATCTGCATCAAACAAGGTGGCATCAGTACCACCATCACTAAACTCTATGTCGCGGTCGAGAACCGGCTCTGCTGCCTCTGTAATATCCTGGACCAGGGTTGTGCTCTCCAAGCTCTCCTCTGCTGTCATCTCAGCATCAGCGGTGTCTGGAAATGAGAGGATGGCCTGTGCTGAAGGGTCTGCCCATGCTGCCTCATCATCTGTGATCACAAAATCACAGTCCTGGTGGATGTCTAACCCGGCATCTGTCAGTTGCTATGTATCTGTGCTGGCCTCTGAGCATGCTCTGTCTCTGGCTTTGTAGTCCTCGACCGTCTCTATTTGTACACTCTCGCCCTCGACGTGAAAGTATACCTTCCCGTTATCATGATCAGTCACCGCCTTGGCTGTGGCCAAGAACGGACGACCGAGGATGATGGGGGTATCGGCCACTGAATCAGGGATCTCCATGTCCAACACTACGAAGTCCACAGGGAATTGCAGGCCCTGAATAGTGACGATAACGTCTCGCAACAACCCCTTCAGCCTCTTGACAGATCGATCAGCAAACTGAAGGATTGTCCTGCTCTGTCTAAGAGTGCCCAACTCGAAGCGGTCAAGAAGGGCTGCCGGAAGGAGGTTGATAGACGATCCGCTATCCAATAGAGTCCGGTCGAACCTCTGCTCTCTAATATGACATCTGACATATGGGGCTCCTGAATCTAGCCTCTTGGCCGGCAGACGGTTCTGGATCGCGAAGCACGTGGCTTTCGTCAGCACATGTATCTCTGAATGGTGGTTCCTCCTCCTCCTCCTGACTGTAGTCCTGTCTCTCAAAGAACGCTGAAGAAGGGGGATGTGCTGCAAAGCCTCCTGAAGGGTCAGCTGGATATGGAAACGATCAATCATGCTCTGGCTGAACTCCTCCTGCTCTCTCTTTTTTGGGTCTTTTTCTTTTTTCTTCCCCTTCCCCATCTGTAAGGCTCTGGGGAAGGGGATCACAGGGTCCTTCTCCGATGAAGGACTAGGAATAGGTCTAGATAGCTCGACGGCCGGATCCGCACATACATCAAGAACCACAGTGGGACCAGAAGAAACTAAACCTTTTCCTTTATTCAAAACAGTGTTCTGAGATACATCAGCATGAGGAAAAACAACTGCTCTCTCTACATGAACACCGGTGGCCTCAGTACCACCACGGGATGGCTCTCCTGGACGTCTCGCAGCCTCAGTACCGCGTGCTGGCTCGGCAACTCGGGTGGCGTTAGTACCACCTCCTCGAACTGGTGAAGCGGCGGCCTCAGTACCGCCGGTGGAATCAGCATCCTTGGTGGCATCACTACCACCGTCATCATCATCATGAGCGGCCTCAATACCGCTCTCCTCCTCCTCTAGCGCTCTAAGAGTATCCTCGTGGTGTAGCTCAGACGAGGCGTCGCCGCCTGCTGGTGTCCTACTGCTCCTAAGCGTAACAAAATCAGCATCAAAAAGATCCGAAGACATATCATCAAAGGGATCACTAGGAGTGGCATGCTCAGTGTAAGCTACCTGCTCAGACTTCCGCTTCAGCCTGTTGGGATTCGGCTCGATCTGGGCAGGAATGGCGGCCTTCCCTCTCACAATGTCCCGCATCTCCTGGCGGAACTCGTCCATCTCCCGTATGAAGGTAGCCTGCTGGTCCGAGAGGAGGCGGGCTATGTCATCCAAAGTGGGGCTCTCGTATGGTGGACCATGAGAGCCCGATGGGTAGCCTCTCTGGTGATGAGGCTGCTGGAACTGGTACTAGTGCTGCTGAGAGGGGTAAGAGGAAGGGTGCTGCTGCTGGTGTGGCTGGTGAGGCTGCTCTCGCCTCCAAGACTGTCCCTGCTGCTGATAGGGATGAGGAACGAAGGATGACTGCTGCTGTGACTGATAGGCTGGGGGCTGCTGCGGCTGGTGATCTCTCTGCTGGCTGAACTGCCCTCCCTGACCGGATGACTGCTGCTAGGGTTGGGTACCTCCACTCCCCCACCTGAATCCGGGATGGTCTCGTAGGATCCCATGCTGGGGACGGTCATACCAAATCCCGTTGACATCCATCAACGGCTTTGAGTCGTACTGGGCTGGCGGGAGTACTGCCAGAGGCTGATCCGGCTGGTATACCACCATCTGCATGTCTGGAGATGGTGGTGACTAATAAGAGGGTTGCTGCTGCTGGTACGGCTCCGCCTGTACAAGGTGAACCTATCTAGGCTGCTGAAAGGAGCTGGAGCGCTGGGACGAGCTGCTGCTGCCGCCGGTATCGCCTCGTGACTGAAGACGGGGCCGGGAAGCCGTCTGTGCCTCCTGGAGACACATGAGCTGGGTCTTCATGTCGCTCAGAGTCTGTGCCATCTGCTCCATCTACGTGATGCCCTGACACTACTTCTTCTCTATCAGCTCCATCCGATCCAACTTCTCGCTGATAATACCCATATCCGCAGCGGACGACTCTGCCTGTGCTGCTGCTACAGCGGATGAACTGGATGGACCGACGTCGACCCGTGCTATCCTCTCGTACTGCACGGGTCCTGGCTGCTGCTTGGGTCTGCCCTGAGTGTATAATCAGGTCTGGGACATCACCATATAGTTCTCGGCCATCTCCTCGTAGATGGCCCAGACCTGGTCGTGGTCCTTGGCGAAGTAAGACCCGCCACAAGAAGCATTCACCAAGCCCTGGAGCTCTGGTGTCAGCCCGCTGAAGAAGCTCTGCACATGGTTCGGCTTCGAAATATCATGGTGCGGGCATCGATCTGTAAGCTCACGGAACCTCTCCCATGCCTCATGGAATTTCTCGTTGGGGAGCATGGAGAAGTTGCTGATGAGGGCTCTCGCTGCATTGGTCCGCCCGAGTGGATAGTACTTGTTCAAGTACTCGGTGCGGAGCTGCTCCCAGGTGTAAACGAACTTCCCCAAATGCTTCAGCCAGGTGGCTGCTCTGTCTGCTAGGGAAAAGGGGAAGGCGATCATCCTGATCGTGTCCTGGTCCACCTGACGGTCGTGGACAGTACTGCAAATCATCAGAAACTCCTGGAGGTGGTGATGGGGCTCCTTAGTGGCGAGTCCGTGGAAGCGGGGGAGTAGCTGCAAAGTGTTCGGGGGGAACTTGAAGTCCCCCATGATGGCTGGAAGTACTACCCAGTGGTGCGTCAGCGTCGATCCGGGGTTGTGCAACTCCCGCATCGGTCTCGGTGGTCCTCCTGCCGCGGCTGCGGCGGCCGCTGCCGCTGCGGCTGCTGCTGCTACGGCTGCTGCTGCTGCTGCATCTGCATCCTCTGGGATCCTCGGTCCCTCTCTCCTCTGCTCTCGCTCTGCTCTCTCTGCTCGCATCTGCTCCATCTCTCTCCTCATATCAAGCATGAATGCTCCCTGATCCCTCAGCTGCTGCTGAACGGTCTCTAAAGAGGCGATCAGGGTGGAGTTGATCGTGCCCTGGTCCAGCACAAAGTGCTCAGGCTGACCTCGGGAACGATCCTCGGAACTACCAGCCATGACGTCTGCAAAATCAAATGAGCCAAACTCAGGTGCTGTAAAATCTGCTATTCTCTCCTCTGGCTCATATCTCTCAGAACCGAAAGAAAGGGGGTTGAGGGGGAACAGGGTGGAATCATACTCGGGCTCGGAGAACTGGTCTCGGCTCTCGTAGGCCAACCTAGATGATTGGATAGACGTGCCCGAAAGCGGTGCAGCCAGAGGCTGCCTAAGAGAGCGTCTACCCATCATCGTGATCTAACGAGTAGGGTGGATGAGATCTGGAAAAACTATGATGAGCAACCAAACCCTCTGTTCATCAACACAACACAAGCTGAAGACCGTAAAGGCTCGGTCCAATTATCTTGTCCAATTTTATTAGGTGAACAAACAATCTATCAGAGCGCTTACGTGACCTGTTGGGATACCCGATGTTATTCCAACCGACTGGCCCGCACGGAAGAGTCGGTAGTCAGCTGGAATAGCACCGGAGGGCTCTACCTAGTGTGCGGGTCACTCTCTCGCGCAATCAAACCAAACAATGAGGGGGTTGCTCTCCCCAAGACAAATTTTTGAGTCAGGTGTCTTTTCGGGTCAATAGTTTAGCCAGTCCCAATTTTATGGTTTTTCTTTTTAGTTTTTTCAATAAAAACAAAGGCCTAACGAATTTTTCGGTTCTCCTGGTTATTTAGTCCAAAACAAGGGGGGAGAAGACGAAAAAGCCGATGCGCGATGAAATCAATGATGCATGCAGAGATAGAAATGCGTACCTTTCCTCCAGCACTCTACATGCAAGTGATCCGCGCAGAAATGTAAAGACTGAAATAAAACTACCTAAATGGTGCAGCGATGAAAACCGAGTCCTAGATGAGCAAGTCTACTCGAAGAACCGTCTAACTGGTCACCGATCCTCCAAGCCAAAGGTCCGGTCTCGGTCTACCCCTCCTCTGCCCGACACATCGGGGGTAGGAGAAAGCGCTTTGCGGGGCAGACTACGGCACGTAGGCTACGAAGGAGATGAATCAGTTATTTTTATTAATCAATTATTAGTAGGTCTAATTAAGCACACTATAGGAACATGCAAGCATCTAGGTGTGGGGACCCTACTAATTACGGCACAATCAAGTAGAAAATCCTAAGTCTAGGGGCTCGATGAAAAAGCGCTGAAAACCGTCAAAGGCAGTAAAGAAGAAAACCAAAACTGCGAGAAAAACAGCGAGAAACCTAAGGGTCCCCCGAGCACACCAGTGCTTGGTGAAACAGACTCGCTAAGAGTTCAAGTCCACAGTCCAAGTCTTTGAGTCCATGTATTATTACAATAATAATCAAATAAAATGAAACTAAACTAAACCTCTCCCACTCAACTCTCCTCTCACGCTCTCCTACGGCTCCGTACAGAAGGGAGCCGCCTCCGAGTTGCTCGGTTGCGTCGGCTTCTCGAAATCGGCCGCCTCGGTCCTCGGGCCCTCGTAAGAAAGCAACAGAGTGGTCAGACCAATAAGAATAATCAAACAATAGCCAGAAAAGTAAATGAAAATAAAATAAGGGTATATATGCAAAAATGCAAAATAAAATAAACACTCAAAAATCAAACAAAAGCAAAAATAAAACAAAATAAAATAAAACAAAATAAAGCAAAAATAAAATAAAAATAAAAAGCCGCGAAAAACCGCGGGCTCTAAAAGAGCCGCGAAAAGCTGCAAAAACAAAAATAAAGCAAAAACAAAAACTACTAAGCCGTGCTCCCCGGCAACGGCGCCATTCTGATGACACGAAAATCCGACTACTCAGGTGATCAGGTATCTAGATGGTCGTTGCGACCCGAGCAATCAGACTCAAATATGTCAATCAAGAAAAAGAAGAGACCACCAATCAAAGGAATAAAATCAACTCAAAACACGATAGCGGTCTTGCTATTAATTTAACCTGGTATAGCGATCAGGGTCGAACACGAGGAGCTCGCGGCCTATGAAGTAGTCAAAAAGAAAAGAAAAAGAAAAACAAAGGTGTTTTTGGTGGTTTTTAAATCTTTTTATATTTTTTTGGATTTTTAATATGTTAAGATAATAATAAAAACAAGAAAACAACTCACTTCAACAATTTATTTAATGCACTAAAAATCAACCAAAAATTCTAACAAAAATATTTTTGTGTGTTTTATAATTTTTACTGTTTTTGGTGAATTTTTGGGATTTTTCTGATGTTTATTTAATTTTCTAAAAATCAAACAGTGAAAAGAAAAGAGGGTACTGTCCAGCCGAGCTTAAGGGACCTAGATAAAATACCTAGGAGTCCCCAATAAGCCTAGAGGTAATTTTCCTGTATAGAGAATAAAACAAGGAAAATTTGAGCACCTAATTTATTGTTTTTGGGTTTTTAGTTTATTTATTGGAATTTTTATAATATTTTAAGTGTTTTTCAATTTTTAGGTGTTTTAAGTAATGAAAAACAGCCAAAATTGGCTAGAAAATCAAGCAAGCAAAGACAAACAGTAAGTATTTTTTTTTGTAATTTTTAAATGAGTTTTAATATTTTTTTGGGATTTTTAAAATCAGACAGTAACAAAAATAGATGTTTTTGAATTTTTAAAAATAACAAACAGTGTCTACAATGTCTCCAAAATTTACAGAAAATTTTACATCATGGCAGGAACCATGTATCCAATTTTCATTAAATTTGGAGGTGATTTGCTATTTTATTCAAAAATATAAAGAGGGCACTGTGCACAGGGACCTAGGTGCAAATACCCGAAGTCCTGAGGGGTATGGTGCACAAGACCCAGGAAGTCACGCGCGTCGCGCGTGCCTGGGGCATTCATTACTTCTGAGGGGGTATTATGCAAATATCCCAATAAAAAGCGCACATGCACAATTAAAATACGCACAGGGGTATAAATGCAATATCTCAAAAGGTTTCATTCATTACTTAACATCTCAGAACTACAGGGCATAGAATGCAAAAAGCCCAGAAAATCACGTGTCGGCGCACGTGTCACACCGTATACAGGGGCATATCAGCAAAGAAAATCTAGTGCAGGATTCTCTATGCAAAAGTACCAAAAACTAAACAACTACACTATGTATTTACAAGACTAAATACTAAATAAAATAAAAGAGGGGGCCTAAGGGTAAATTACCCTTTATTAATGCGAGCCGCTGGATGGACGCTACGTGTAGAATCAGAAGGTCTGGATCGGGTGGCCCTCCAACGTTGAGGTCCTCGCAGTGATCGGACGGCCGAGGTTACGCCACGTGGGGGATCGAAAGGTGGAGGCTCTCGGTGGCTAAACCTCGTTGGACCGACGGTTGGGATCAGTCCTCCACTGATCTGACGGTGGCTGCTGCTCCTGGAATGGACGGCCCAGATGAAAACTGGAGCTGGAGGTTGATCGAACGGTCGATGGGGATCCTCCAAGAACAGGTGGTCGACGAACTTCGCCGGCCCAGTACGCTCGCTCCGAGCCTCCTCTGCTGCTCCTGAAGATCGGAGAAGCTCCGGCGTGACACTCCGCAGCTGATGGTGGTCTCCGATGACCCAGCCGAGCTCCGGGGAGCTCCGGCGAGGTCGGCGGAGGTAGAGCTCCTGGACCGAATGGTCCAAGCCCTCAGATGGGCTTGGATGTACCTGCAAGATTGACCAGAAGACTCGCGGGTCGAGGGCAAACTACCTCGACCCGGTTAGGCGGGGTGAAGATGGTCGGAGGGTTGATATGGGCGAGCTCCGGCGAAGGTGGGGACGGAGGAGCTCGAGCCCCAGCTCTCGTGCGAGCTGGGTTGAATGGGAGGATGGAGAACGTGCGTGGGAGGAAGGCGGAGGTGACGGTGGATTCCGATGATCAAATGGAGCTATGAGGTGGTCGGAATCGGTGAAACACGACGGCGGAGCGAAATGGGGGAAATCTAAAATTAGCAAAAAAGAAAGAACTACAAGTCTACCTGGGTGGCTGGATAGGCTGTGGGCGAGCTTGCGCAGCTCTGGGTCTTCGCCTCACGGAGCGCCGACGTCCGAGGCTCGAGCTCCAGCTCAGGGCGGAGCACGGCGGTGATACTCGCCGGATCGATGGGTCACTGCCCCTCTCCTCGCTGCGACACTTGCTGGAGCAAGCTGTCACTCTTGCCAACACAGTGGAGGTCACGGGTAGCGAAGCAAATGAGCTAAAAATCCGAATGAAGGTGGCGGAGCTCGGGCTATATATGTTAAAGGGTCCGGGAAGAAGGGCGCGGGTAGGGCACTAGAGCGCGCGGATCCCGAAATGGTGGCTCCGGCGAGGGTCTCGGATATGTCAGGAAGGAATCGGACCCGGGAATTAGGCGAGGGTGAATCGGGTTTAGGCGCTAAAATAGAGGGGAAGTCGGGTCGGGCGCCTAACCCATGGGAAGTGGTCCTGGGGGGGGGGGGGGCAGTTGACCTGGCGGTCAACAATCCCCAGGGCCAATGGGTGAAGGCCACGTGGATAATATTTGAAAATTCCATTAAAAATACCAAATGGCCGAATTATGGAAAAGTCAAAACATGAAATATTTTTCTTTTAATTTTTTTCTATTTTTTTGTGATTTTTAATTAATTTTTCAAAGTAAAAATAAGGTATGTACATAGTAGGTTCATAAATTTTGATTTTTAATTTGTTATTTTTATACAATTTTATTCCCATTTTAAATTTTATTTATTTATATCATAAAATAAGGAATAAAAAGATATTTTTATTTTATTTTTATTATTTATATAGATAGGTGAAATAAATACATATGTACATTTATATACATGGTATATTTACAAAGTATTTTTTATTTTTAATTTTGTGATTTTTATTTTGTTTTTGTTTTAATTTATTTATTTATTTACACTATATAATATAGAATATTTACAAAATTTTTAGAGATTAATTTTATTTATTTACAAAGCTAAATAAATATAGATGTGGTGGTCTATATACAAAGTGGATATGATGTTTTTGTTTTCTTTTTAATTTTTATATTTTTATCTTGTTTTTTTTATATTTATAAAAATATACAAGTATTTACAAGCCAATTTGAGTCTATTTTTGTGAGGAAAATACTTTTATTTTATTTACATAAATATTTACACACATGAGCCCCTATCTCCCTCTACTTTGGCTTTTATGCGGTCAGGCCCATGCTGAGCCCTCCCTTGGATTAGGTTGCTCAATATTTATTCTAAATATTTCCCTCTTTTTCTTTTTAATCTTTATTCTTTTATTTTTGCACAAAAACATGCTAATTATAGGTTTTTACACAATGCATGCTTTTGGTAAGAATTTGTATTTACAACTATATACATGCATTTGCAAAGGTTTTTGTAGCTAAAATATAAGAATAAAGAGTGATGAATGAGTATTCATCAGGATCGTCCAATGGGGGTCGACACATGGCTGCTTTCTTAGATACGGCTTAAGAACATCCGAACTGAGCTCACTCATATAAATCACCTTGTCCGGACCCGATGAGGATTCCTCTGAAACTTCCTTCTCTGGAATGTTGAAGAAAATTTTCTTAGTCGGTTTTCTAGAACCTGAATCATTAAGAGGGGGATGAGAGCGACGTGCCTTGAGAGGTTCGGGGGAACATCTCGAAGAATCAATTCTCGACTTCCTCTCACTAGATAGCCGACTAGAAGAGGGAGCAACCGTGTTTTTATGTGGGGTCAATTTAGTCTTGGTTGTTTCCTTTAAAGGTCCGGAATGTGGTGTGGTGCTGACCATGGGTTCCTCATCAGACGAGTCACCATATAGATTGTAATATTCCTGAAAGGTCAGCACGCGTCTCGGGAAGGTGCTAGTGATCTCACTTGGCTTAGCATTATTGGGCTCTTGTTTCGGATCATCAAAATGGTCAAGGCAATCCACAAAGGTCGTGTCCGACTCAATGATAGCTTCTGGTCGTGAGTCCTCATTAGAAGCTGTCACGGTGGTGGTGCAAGCAGTTGATGAAGTGGAGGTGTGGGGAGTCTCTGATCCAACGGTCGTCCGCACAATCGGTCTCTCAGGTGTAGTAGAGAGGTGGGACTTATCTTCCTCTCGTTTGTCATGACTGTCAACGGATGTGCGGGTCACTTTAGAGTAAATTTTATCAAAGAATGGATGAGGTCGAAGCGCTCCCAATGTTGTAAAATCGATTTCCCGAGTCTCGCAATCTATAGTCGCCTTAGCCAAAGCTAAGAACGGCTTCCCGAGAATAATCGAAGACTGGGAAAACTCTCCTTGGTGCTTAATGTCAATGATCGTGAAGTCCACCTGAAGTAGAGCACCTTAGAAAGTAACGATCATTGAATATTTCCTCTCGACCGTTTGATGGATCGATCATCCAGCTGAACGATCTCTCTCGACTTCCTAAGTGGCATGAGTTTGAGCTTGTCAAACACAGAGGTCGGAAGGATATTTATTGGTGAGTCATCATCGATTCTTCCATGGGTAAAGATGGTGTCTTTGATTTCACATTCAACTTGGGACAATCGCTTCACTCTACGGCTTTTGGTCTTTCTCCCCATCACCAAGGAGGTGGCCATAGACACTATGTGTCTCTCAGTTCTTGTTCTGTTATTGCCCGACCTCTTGGGCATCAATTTACTTCTCACAAATCGTTTGAGGTCGGGAAAGTGATCTATGGCCTTTATTAAGGGAAGATTAAAAATCAGTTCTTCATCGAGTGCTTCCCTTATGGCAGGATCCAATTTTTTTAGGTCTTTTTCATTTTCAATTTTTATGTGATTTTTTGGTTTTTCAATTTTTTTGGTGTTTTTGGTGGATGAATGACTAGACTCTGGATTGGAGGGTAAGTGGTTAGTAGAAGAGGGAGATAGAATGGACTCCAGCTGTACATGATGTGTGGGTTTCCAAATGTTTGCTTGATTTTCAACATCAGATCTACATACTTCCTTCTCCACTTTCATACCCAGGCTGGTAGAAATTGAGTGCAATATTTCCATGACATCTCTCAACTTGTTACCTAATGATTCATTTTTCTCAATAAGTCTGGAAATGTCATCCTCCAAAATGTTATCATGACAAATCATGGGAGAGTTCTGGTAAATTGGAGGAGACTGCTGAGATATTGGGGTCTCATACTCAACATACCTAGACTCCAGCATGTAATGTTGGGTCGAGTATAGACCATCTAAATGGCAAATACTGGTCGGAGCCTCATATGATGAAACGGGGACTGATAAATCTAGCTCATGAGTCAAATCTTGTAAATGTATAGGCTCTCCGAATGAAGGCTGGTTAATAGAAACTTAATCATTAAAGTGAATCAAGTCTGGAAAATCATGATGTGCAGACCTCTTCATTTGGTATGTTCGATCGACCATGTTATGCCCTAATGTCAAGTCGGGATATGTATATGTGAATTCTTGTCTGGTCCCTACTTGAGGTGAGAATGAAGTATGCGGCGCCATATAATTTTGCCAATCATCTATCTCAGCAGTGGCTTGCTCTTCATTTGATTCGTTGATTCCTGCAAGCTCTCGAGAATAAGGACAGTCAGCCCAAGATGGAAGTGGATCTGGAGTGTTGGAATATGGAGTAGGTGAGAAATGCGAAGAAGTGGAGAAGTCAGTCGAAGTTCTGACTTCATAATCGGGTTGAGGTGGAGCCGACCATGGTAATGGTCTCCCGTAGGTGGCAGAGGATACATGGAAGAATGAGAAGGCAAAGATGAACGGTATGTGGTCGAAGAGGATTGACCAGAAGTCACAGGGTATGGGGACCAATATCCCGACATCTTTGAAGAGGAAAGGAAGAAGATTGAGGTAAAAAACGTGCAATTACAAAGGGTAACACACACGAACAGACACAAAGACAAACGCAAGAACAAACCCCGAGTTCACACTCAACACGGTGAAGGACTCAAAATCGAGTCCGATTGATCTGGTTGATTTTAAGTGTTAATTTTCAAGCAAGATAGCAAGGATTACGCGGCCTATAGGAGAGTCGGCTAAAAGCCGGATGCGTTTACCCTGTTTAACATGTCGCCTAAGATACCGTCGGTCCTTCCTTTCTTCGCTCCTATCCCAAGTTGATGGGTTCAAAGACCTGCCCCTATCTACATGCAAGCAGGCGGAGGCTGACAATGCCGAAACTTCACCCCAGGGGGTTACTGACAACTTGTTGCGAAGTATCGCAATTTCGCCCCTATCTACCTGAGACAGGCGGAGGCTACTTGGTACTAGTCAATGAACCTTAAAAATTCAACTTATGATATTTGCTAGGATTAGTTGGAACGTGATATGGAAGGCGGGGATTTGGGCTCTGCCTTAAGGTGTTCATACACACTCAAGTACCCTTACTCAGCCTGAAAACAAGGTCGGAGATTAGTCTCCCGCAAACAGATTTTCCAATTTTATTGATTTTTTTGTCAATAATGTTAGCAGTCCCGATTTTAAGTTAAGTGATTACTTGTTAGTCCAACCACACGGCACGCCTAACATACAGTCCCAATTTTCATTTAAATTAAGTGTGAAAAGCAGAGGGGGAAATCGAGAAAAGCCGATGCACGGAAAACGATGATGTGTATGCTGAGTAGAGAATACTTACAGTGATCCCTTCGCTTTTTATGCAGGATGCAAAACAGAATTGAGAACTTTACACTACATGCATATGCAAGTGACAAAATCCGCTCCTAGACAAGCAGTTCTATTAGCGAGTGAAACATAGGTTGATTTGACTAGATCTTTGGTCTAAGTGCATCTTTTAAATGGTTGTGTGGTCCTAAAAATTATGAGCACAAGCAAATCCTAGATTGGCTCAAGAAGCCGCTAGTGCAAGCCTAATTTACCATTTAAACCACACAGCACACGGGGACACGGTTCCACTATCTTTACACACGCGAGAACTCAAACGGGAACCGCTAGAAGTGATGCGAAAAAAAAGAAAATAAAAATAAAGGTACAAATTCTCTCAAATCACTCAAAAAATTAAAATATCGAATCTCCAAAGCATCTTCGACTCCTCGTGTTCCTCGCACAGAAATAAATTGAGGTCAGAGAATAACACAAAAAAATGCAAAAATTAAAAGACAAAAAATATTCACAGGATTACCGGTAGTCAGATTACCCGGGGATAGAAAATCAAACACTTAAAAAATTACTGCAAATTAACCTAAGCCGTGCCTCCCCGGCAATGGCGCCATTTTGATAACGCCTCCCACTACCCTTGTTAATTCGAGCAAATTAATGTCCAAATTAATTACTAATATTCGTTGTAGTCGGATAATGAGAGCAAATCAAAAACCACTTTTAATTAAAGCAAGTTAATCTCGAGCAGCAATTTTTTTTACTTGGTTGGAAGTCCAAGGTCGAACTCAGGGAGCAGCTGTCTCCTTAGATGAATTTTTAGCAAATTTCCAATGTTAGATTTTCAGAGGGAATAGTTTTCTGGTCTTTTTCAATTTTTCATGCAGGACACATGCAAAATCAGGCCAGTTTTAAAATTTAATCAGATAAGTGTTCAAATGAAGTCTAAAAATGATGAAACTTGGCCAGATGATGAAATGGGATGAAATTAAGCTACCCTAATTTTTTTGGAATTTTCTGACACTAAATGAATTAAGTATGAATTAAAAATGAATGTAGGGTGATTTTGACTAATTTAATTTTTAATAAATATCAAATCACGGTATTTTTTGGAATAAAAATTATCCTAGATAGATCTAAAGATGAGGAATCCAGGAAAATTGTCAGACCTTAATTTTGATGTGAAATGAACCTATTAAAAATAAATTAAGGATTTCACCAAATGATTTATTTAGGCCTCAAAATGCGTGCAACTGAGATGAAATTTTTATGCAAGTAAAGCTAAGTATCCTAGATATAATGTGATTTTTTCGGAATTTTTGGAGTCACATAGAAATTACTATTAATTAAAAGGTGAAATTGGGCAAAATATGACACAAAGGAACCGATTAATTAATTAAAAATTCCACTGATATCACAAAAATCTGACAAGTGTCACATAATAAGGAGGACAATGTAAGCTACACAATGCAATTTTTAAAACTCAAAAATGAATTAAGATGAATGCCTAAATATGCGTGCATAGACAGGGGTATAAATGCCATACAAGAAAATTGCTAAAAATTAAATATGCTGACAAGGACTTTTATGCAATTACCTATAATGCAGGGGGGTTGAATGCAATTTCTCCACAAACACACGTGCTCTTCACGTGGGGTCGCTTCACAGGGACTAAAATGTAATATCAGAAACCTTCAGGGGCCTCAATGAAATTTGCCCAGGCCGCACGTGCAGGTCACATGGGGTGCCCTAGGCTCGGTGGATGTCAGCGGCTCAGGATGAGGCTCGGCTGCTCTGGAGGTTCGGATGGAGGCTCGGAGAAGCTTCGGGGATCCAAGCCTAGAGGTCGGGGAAGAGGCTCGGATCGGACGTCGTGGCGTGATCTGGACAGTTGGATCAAGGACGATCCAACGGCTGCTGGATGATGACGCGTGGCGAAGATGAGTCCGTCAGATCATCGATCGATCAACAGCGATTGGCTCGCTCCTACTGATGGCGACGTGGTCGATTAGTGACCGTTGGATCTAGATTGATCCAACGGCACCTGGAGCGCAATGAAGCGGTGACGTGGCTGATCTATCACCGCTGGATCGTGATAAATCCAACGGCTCTCTGCTGCTCCGGTGCTTGGCAACATGGCTCGCTCCTTATCGTCCGATCAAAGAGATCGGACGGTTGCTGCTTTTCGTCCCCGATAGCCCTCCGCCTCCTGCGGAGGAGAAGGCGGGGCTCCGGCGTTGCTGGGCTTGTTCCGCCCTTCCCTCCCGTCACCGGTGAAGGTTGATGGAGGGTCGGAGGTATCTCAGAGGATCAGCGGATGGTCGGCGAAGCGTCTGGTGGACTCAAGGGGGAAGGAGGTGGTCTGGAGCTCGGTGGCGGAGGAGCTCACATACAGCTACGGCGAGCCTCCGACTAATCAAGAAGTGCGTACCTGCAAGGCGTTAAAGATGTAGCCGAGGCGTGCGTGTGTTCGTGGAGGTGTGCTGAGTGAGATGAGAGGCCTATGGCAGAGTGAGGGTGGTCCGGTGATCGAGCTCCGCCCAGGTGGTGGAGCTGGCGTCGGTGAAAGGTGGAATACGATTTTGAGGGAAGTAATAGTAGCACGAAGATCGGAGCTCCGTCGCGGAGCTCGGAGGGATGACAGTGGAGCGAGAAAGCAATGGGTAAGGGCGAATTTAATCGGAGAAATCAAAGAAGAAAATAAGAAGAAGATCAGAAGAGAATGGAGGCGACTACCTGGGAAATGGAGCTCGGGTCTGAGCTCCTGGTCGTTGCTCGAAGAACGGTAGATGATTCTGAGCTCGTGCAGTCCACGGAGGAGGCTGCAGCACGGCGGAGGCAGCCGTGGATCTCGCCGGAGAAGAATCCTGTCTTCGCTCAAAGATGCGCTCACCAATAGATTGCTCTGAGCTCAAGGGTTATCTCTGGAGTGGCAGATGAAAGTGAATGAAGGAGGAGAAGAGAATATAAAGAGGAGGGAGGGAGTTAGAGAAGAGATGGAGAGAGTGGAGAAAATGGTGGAGAAAGTGGAGAAGATGTGGCTTGGAGTGGGGGAAAAGAAATGAGAAGAGGTAAAAGGGGATAAAAAGAAATAAAATAATAGAATAATATAGTAGGCTACTTAAAATAATTAAAATAATAATAAAAAAATAATAATAAAAATAAATCTGAAAATAATAAAATAATTCGAAAATAATAAAATAAAGGGGTGACATGTGGCGGCTCCAGGAGCTGCCACATGTTGCTCCTAGAAAATTCAAAAATTAAATGTAAAGAAAAATAAAAAAGAAATAACAAAAGAAATTAAATCAAAAAGTGGTCAACATGAAAGTTGCTCATCTAGACGAGATCTACAACTTTCGTTATGGGCCGAAAATCAAAGGAAGACAATTGTACAAAATATATTTTTGGGTGGTACCTTATAAATATAAAATACCGCATTTTTCCTTTTGTAATTTTTTTGTCATTTTTAATAGAGAGAAAAATCAAAATAAAAATAGATAAAATATGAGAAGAATATTTACAACTTAATCTAATTTTTTTAATTTTTAATAATTAAGAAAATAAAATGGTAAAATACAGGGGTAAAAAGGTCAATTTGTACAATATACAAAAGGGCCCCAAAATCCAAGTTTTACATACGAGCTCCGATTTTAATGAAATTAGTCTTGTTTCGAATGTCTCTGAATGTATATTATTTTAAAAGTGAGTAGACCTAATTCGGAGGTTGTATGAGAGAGATATGTGTGTTTTAAGGTTCAAGGTCTCCAATTGGGTTTGGGGGTTTATTGGTCAATTTTACAAGTTAGTATTTTTTTGATATTTTTCTTTAATTAATGTTAGTAATATATACACAATAGAGTTGATTTTATTGGATTTGGAGTTAGTATAAAATATATACAAATAGGTGAAATATGGAGAATATACAGGTGATTTTTACAGATGAATTTGGCTTCTTATTTAATGCAAATATGAATGCTAAAATACAGATATTATGCTTGCATGAATGAATGCTAATTATGCAATATAAGGGGAAATATGTTGCTATTTACTCGGGAACAAAGCTCTATTTTCAACTTTTAGAGTCATGAATCAAAGATTCATCACTATCCTGATTGGATAAACTCCTATAAGTATAGAATTGGAACCATATATATAAATCCTACATGAAATTAAGCCTGCCATGTAACGTCCGAACTAGTTATTGTTAGCATTTTATTCTACTAAAGTACTGAGATCAAAAGAACGATTATACTAAAATGAGTTGATCTTAAACAACTACTGATGTTTCCTAACATCCAAAGATATATCTGTAGAACTAGGTGATACTTTAGGAAAGTGAGGGAAAGAAAACATCATAGTTTCAAATGGTAGTATACTTTTCGTTGCTATTTTAAATCTGTGAAGCTATATAAAAAAGGATATAAAGTGATTATATTCACTATGACGATTACTCTGTAGAAGAAGATATCATTGTGATTATGTAGATGGAGTTAGGTGCCTCGAGGGGTTGGGCATGCACCCTTGAGCCCCGGGTAGATGCCAAGGATGTCACGACCTCAACAGACGAGTTGGGTGACGTTGCACCTAGCAGCCCGGTTGCATCCGGAGTCGCTCGACGGAGTAGGTAGGTGGAGCGGTTGGCTTTCTTGGTTTCGCACTTATACACGATATTAATACTCGGTGTAGAGTTAGATGTGGCCGTATTGAATTCTACTTTGAGTATTATTATTGTGAGAGGTGTTTCGGGATATGGTTTGAAGTTGAAGAATTTGAGGTTGAAATACCTGGAGGTTTATCCAAGATGACAAACAAGTTCCCGCGTAGCGGAGGCCTGCGAGTCGCATACTTGCGTGTGCTAAAATAATACGAGAAAGGATAAATAATTTATTATCGGATGCCAGATATTGTATATCATTGTGGACTCTAACTAACTTGTCAAAATATCAATGATCATTGTGGTAGAACTTAAACGATTAATTTTTTATAAAATCAATGTGATCGAATGTGATTTTAAATGACTTGGCGTTCTTTCTGAATTGTTTCAATACATGCATATTCCATTAAATAAAATTAGGTATACATTCTTTTCTTACCCCTACTTTAGTCGTTATAATATTTGTCTCGTTACTGGGCAATTGCACATAAGTTACCCTCGTGTGAACCCAACAGGTGTACCTGAACAACAACCGCCACAATAGCGCTCTTTTGAGGAGATCAGACTTCTCTTCGTCATATTCGCATCAGGCAGGGTGCGTCCTTCTTAGAGTAATTTATTTACTTCCGCTTTATTTTATGTTATTCTGAGAGACTTTGTAGTGAGATATGTGGAGAGTTTTTCTACAAAGTTTGAGATTTTCTGATGTATCTCATATCATAGACATGGACTTGATGAGTATTGATCAGAATGGATGTTGCATTTTTATTTCCATTTCATATTATTCTCATGTTGTTATTTATATTTCAAATGTTAATTTAATGTGCATAAGATGGTTTGCTGAGTATCATAGATCATGGGCATATTTGGACCGTAGGTCCGATGCTCCCGTCTCGTCGGTTTCGGTAGTCGGAGGGGCAGGGCGTCACAGATGGTATCATAGCTCGATATTCCATTCCCTCTTTTGTATATTAGATTATAAGTGGGATTTGAAATATCAATATAATGATAAGCCTTTTGACCTTGTCATTGGTTTAAGGAGAATAATATAAGTAATACTCAATGTGTCTATTGTCTCTCTAATCATGAAAAAAAATTCTGATATAATGATTCTCGTAGGAAATCATGCTGCCTCGTGTTGACCTTGATGTTGCACAACAGCTGGCCTTATTAGTTCAAGATGTGCAGGGTATACAACAGCATCAGGAGGCATTAGAACAGGGGCTACTTCAGCAGGAAGATTCCTCTTATCAACCTTTCCGTGAGGAAGAGGGCAATATTCATCCTTCGGTGTCTTTGGACCCTGAAGGTTGGGAGGATTTAGAGGCATTGCAGAAACATCAGACGACTTATGCCACCTACCAGAGGTCTAAGATGCCCCAATTCTTCGGCACAGGCTCACCAGATGAGGTTGAACTATGGATGGATCATGTATCTAAGGTCTTACGGATGATCCATGCTCCTGAAGAGTCTTGGCTTACATTTGTGGAATTTTCACTAGCAGGTTATGCTGAACATTGGTGGTACGCCACCAAGGAACATCTGGAGGATCCCATAACATGGGAAATATTTCTTGACGAGTTCCGTAGCCAGTTCTACCCAGACCACTAGGTTGAGGATCAAAGGAGGTTGTTTGCTGAGCTGAAGCAGGGGTCAATGACGGCCCAAGAACATCTCATTCGCTACACTGAACTCTCCCGCCACTCGCCAACGACTACTGCTTTTCCTGAGGAGAATTCACAGAAATTTATCCGGGGATTACGTGACGATGTGCAACAATAGCTATCTGCATTGGATTTCACTTCCATCAAGGAGGTAGCTGCTAAAGCTACCAAGATGGAGGCAACTCAGAGTCGACTTCAGGGGAGTCCATCACACTCCCAATCACCTCAGTTCGGAAGATCTGCTTGCCGAGATTTCCATAGAGCTCGTAGAGAGCGTCGTTTCCACCCAGTGGCTACTACTCCTACCGTTAGTAGATTTGCCCCTACACCTACTTTGGGGCAGGGTTTGGCGAGTCGTGGTACTACTTCCTTCCGCTCTTCGACACACTCGAAGAGCTGCAAGACAGGAGGTGCTAGCCTTGTCTCAGGAGGCTCCTTCTCTCAGCCGGGAGATCGCAGATGTTTCCACCGCCAACAGCCAGGTCATTTCAAGACCAAGTGTCCTTTACTTGCCAGCAGCTCAGGTGGTCACCCACCAATATACGACCAACTTTCTCATCTGCACCGTTACACGGATCAATTTCCCGCCGTGGGGGTCGAGGTTTTCAACGTCCTCCACCACGACCAACCTTCAGTACTGCAGGTTCTAATGCGCCCCCACAGCTTCGGGGATAGTTGAACGCAATCACACAGGACCAGTCCCATGTCTAAGGAGCTGTAGTGCGAGGTATGATTTCAGTACATGGTATATCCTTACACGCCTTATTTGATTCGGGAGCTACGCACTCTTTTCTAGCACATTGCTTAGTATCCAAGTTAGATAAAGAATCAGTCTGCGTTCCATCTCCTTACTACATCAAGGGTCCAGGGGGCCAATTATTCATAGTGCGACAAGCGATAGAGAAAGTAGTAGTGCAGATTGGCGGGCAATTAGTGCCTGCATATCTTTTACTCATTCAGCTAGAAGATTTTGATGTCATCTTAGGTATGGATTGGCTCGAGAAACATCTCGCATGCCTTGATTGCTTCGAGAAGATGGCAGTGTTCCGTATCCTAGACAGACCTACCTTTCAGTTTGATGGACGTGCCTCGGATAGTGAGGTCTTATATATATCGGCATTGAAGGCCCAACACTTGCTCGATCAGGGTTGCATAGGTTTTCTCGCCTATATTGTGGAGTTACCTGCCGAAGATCGTATGATTGAAGATGTCAAAATTGTACGAGATTTTCCTGATGTATTTTCAGAGGAATTACCTGGACTGACGCCAGAGAGGGAGATCGAGTTCGAGATTACTTTGATACCTGACACGCAACCGATCTCCATACCTCCATATCGAATGGCACCGACCGAACTCAGGGAGCTCAAAATACAACTGCAGGAGTTGTTGGAAAAGAGATTTATCCGTCCCAGTACATCACCTTGCGGAGCACCGGTCCTCTTCATAAAGAAGAAGGATGGGTCTATGCGTTTATGCATCGACTACAGGCAATTGAATAAAAGGACGGTGAAGAACCGTTATCCACTTTCATGAATAGATGATATTTTTGATCAAGTGCAAGGAGAAGCGGTATTCTCAAAGATTGACCTACGATCGGGTTATCATCAATTGAGAATTAAGGACACAGATGTGCTTAAATCTGCTTTTCGTACCATATACGACCACTATGAGTTTGTGGTTATGCCGTTTGGACTCACGAACGCACCTGTCGCATTTATGGACATGGTGAACAGAATTTTTCATCCATACTTAGATCGGTTTGTGGTAATGTTCATTGATGATATCTTGATCTACACACGTGATGAGCATGATCATGAGCAGTACCTTCGTACTATTCTTGAGACACTCAGAGAACACAAGTTGTACGCAAAATACAACAAGTGTGAATTTTGGCTTACCGAAGTAGCTTTCCTCGGTAATGTAATATCAGGAGCAGGTGTGGCAGTTGATCCAGCCAAGATAGAGGCTGTCATGTCCTGGGAGCAGCCCAAGGTAGTTACCAAGATACGCAGCTTCTTAGGCCTCGCCGGCTACTACAGACGTTTTGTTAGGGGCTTCTCACAGCTAGCTCTACCACTTACTCGTTTGACACAGAAGGATGTTCCTTTCATTTGGAGCGACAAGTGCGAGCTGAGCTTTCGTACGCTGAAAGAAAGACTGACCAGTGCTCCGATTCTCACCCTTCCTTCAGCCCCCTTAGACTTTATAGTGTATACTGATGCATCAAAGGAGGGTTTAGGAGCCGTGTTGATGCAACGTGGTCATGTCGTGGCATATGCATCACGACAATTAAAGAATCATGAACGGAACTACCCTACTCATGACTTGGAGTTGGCAGCTATAGTCTTCGCGTTGAAGATATGGCATCACTATTTATATGGGGTCACATTTGAGATTTTTATAGATCACAAGAGTCTCAAATATATCTTTGACCAGCGAGAGTTGAATATGAGGCAAAGGCGATGGATGGAGCTGTTGAAGGATTATGACTGCACTATCTCTTACCATCCGGGTAAGGGGAATGTAGTAGAAGATGCTTTGAGTAGAAGAGCACATACCGAGGGCACCGCAGCATGGCTACAGACTTGGGATATGCTTGCAGCACTTAGTGAGTGGTACCCCTTTGATAGTACTATAGACGCTGTCACTGTACCTGTCAAGTATAGTGGACTATGGGATAGGATTGTGCATGGTCAGCAAACAGATCAGAAATTACAAGACTTATTCCATCGATGCCTGAAGGAGGAGTTTGATGGATTCAGAGTCTGTGAGTCCATCTTATGGAAGGGGGACCGTGTCTTTGTCTCTGATGATGGTGAGTTAAGGAGAGACATCCTAGATGAGGCTCATTGTTCTAGATTATCTATCCATCTAGGGAGCACCAAGATGTATAGAAACCTCCGTCAACACTTCTGGTGGGAGGGGATGAAGAGAGATGTTGCAGAACATGTTACTCGTTGCCTTACGTGCCAATTGGTGAAGGCAGAACACAAGCATCCTCCTGGCTTGTTATAGTCACTTCCTATTCCGTTGTGGAAATGGGAAAGTATCTCTATGTACTTCATGACATCCTTACCTCGTACAGTAGGCGGATATGATGCTATTTGGGTTATTGTGGACAGGTTGACTAAGTCTGCACATTTTATTCCCGTGAACATGACATGCACTCCGGTGGATCTGGCCAAGCTATATATCCAACATGTTATTCGCTTGCATGGGATTCCCAAGGAGGTTGTATCTGATAGGGACTCTCGTTTCACGTCACATTATTGGGGAGAATTCATGAAGGCCTTAAAAACCGAACTGAGTCTTAGTTCAACATATCATCCACAGACGGATGGATAATCAGAGAGGATAATTCAGACTCTTGAGGATCTGCTCAGAGCATGTGCCATTGAGTGGCAAGGATCTTGGAAGGATCACCTTCCTTTAATGGAGTTTACTTATAACAACAGCTACCATGCTAGTATCGGCATGGCACCTTTTGAGGCATTGTATGGACGAAGATGCACTACTCCCTTGTGTTGGCAGGAAGTGGGTGACAAGGGTATTTATTCCACTCAGATAATCGAGGACACAACAAGAGCAGTGGAAACGGCTAGGAAGAAACTATTGACTGCACAGAGCTGTCAGAAGAGCTATGCTGATCAGAGACGTCGTGATCTTGAATTTGATATCGGAGACTTTGTATTCTTAAAAGTATCTCCAATGAAAGGTATTCGGAGATTTGGTGTCAAGCGCAAGTTGGCACCACGGTTCATTGGCCCTTTCCAGATTTTATCTCGTATTGAGAAGGTAGCATACCGAGTAGCACTCCCCCCTCACTTGGCAGGCGTGCACGATGTATTCCAAGTGTCAAACCTACAGAAGTATATTCGAGACCCTCGACATGTGATTAGCTATGAGGATCTCGCGGTTGAACAAAATTTGTCTTTTCCTGAGGCACACGTGCAGATTTTAGACCGAGCCGTCAAGAGGTTACGACGGAAAGACATCACTTTAGTCAAAGTATTGTTGCAAAGTCAGAATATTGAGGAGGCCACATGGGAGCCTGAGGCAGATATGCGACACAAATACCCCTACCTTTTTGAAGGTATGTTCAATAGACCCTATTTCAATCCGCTTTAAGATTATTATGGGTTTCGTTCTCTTTAAGATTTTTATGCCTGAATCTACACCACATTCAAAACTTATACTTTAAATCCTACGTCTCGAGGACGAGACTTCCTTTAAGATTTTTATGATGTGAAATCTCGAATTTTCTTTTTTCTAAAATCTTGAGTATTTTTGGCATCCAAAAAATTCAAATAATCACACCATTACGTGGATCTCATCGAGATCTTTCCAACGAGCCCAAGAACACCCAATTCCGACATTCCTAGCTCAAGTTATAATTGTTTTACGTATCATAGTCGAGACCCATATATGGATCCGAACCGGATCCGAATCGAGGTCCAAATCCACCTCTCATTTATAAATAGGAGATGGTAGGCTGCCCTCTCAAAGCTCTAGCCACTACCATCTTTCCCTCTCTTTGGAGCACCACCACCTTAGTCGATTTTATCGTTGGAGGGTTGCCGTCGAATCGGAGAAGGAGCTCCGATCGAAGATCCGCGACCACCATCACGTAGGAAAGCTCGAGGTCACCTTCGCACACGCATTCGTGCTACCATCGAGAGAGGGAAATATCATTTCCGTGTGAGAAGAGATCCCGAGGCAACATCCTCGGAGGTAACGAGAAATACTCCCCCTCTTGCTGTTGGGTTCCACGTACATTGTTTCTCATATGCTTGAACATGCATAGAGCCTTATGTATTCTCATAACGATGTCCTTAAACTCTTTGTTGTTGGTTTCATGTGATTTCCAATCCTATATACTTGAACATTTTTAGAGCCCTTGGTATTATCATGATGCAACTTACAGTTTTATATGTAATGCTAATTCGTATATAGAGATTCTCTTTAAAAAAAAGGATGGAGAGGATGGTCTGGGATTATCTACATACATCAAATCAACATGCATAATACATATTTGGATACCATGCCTATTAAAAGTTGATACGTAATTAATTGCCATTTAAATCCATATTAACATATACTGAAATTAAATATATTATAATACAATGGATATTAGTTTGAGCGTTGGATACAAACTGCCATTCAATTTTTTTTAACTCGTAACATATATATGGTTAGGAGGCTATGACTTTCATATACATATTAAACAAGAGTATCAAACGTATCTCTGAGTTTAGACTGTGTTTTGCCAATGTCATTGTGTATACTTGGTGGATTTGTTTTATCAATTTATTATGGATCACTAATTGAATGGTGTCACAAATAATAAAAACGGATGTGCAGAGGGATCCTAAGAGACGTTTGTCAAGTGTAGGCTTAAAGGCAGTGGCTGCCTTATGTTTTTTTACTCATAACGCTTGGATTTGATAAGGTCCGTTACCAGATTCATTTTATTCTGATTCACCATATAATCAAAGTTTTGAAGCATTGATTGATATGTGACTCCATTATTGTTATGAATATTCAGGCATCTATGTCTCACGGATTTCCAAGAACACGTTCCTATTCTTAAATATTTAGCGATTACTTATACTCTAATTATGAATCTTTAATTGGCTGCCATAGTTATTAATATAACGTGACTTTAAAAGGTGATAGGGAGATACCTATGCTTACAACTATCCAAATTGGATAAACTCCTATAAGTATAGAATTGGAACCATATATATAAATCCTACATGAAATTAAGCCTGCCATGTAACGTCCGAAATGGTTGTTGTTAGCATTTTATTCTACTAGAGTACTGAGATCAAAAGAAAGATTATACTAAAATGAGTTGATCTTAAACAAATGTTTCCTAACATGCAAAGATATATCCGTAGAACTATGTAATACTTTAGGAAAGTGAGAGAAAGAAAACATCATAGTTTCAAATGAAATGGTAGTATACTTTTCGTTGCTATTTTGAATCTATGAAGCTATATGAAAAAAGGATATAAAGTGATTATATTCACTATGACAATTACTCTGTAGAAGAAGATATCATTGTGATTATGTAGATGGAGTTAGGTGCCTCGAGGGGTTGGTCATGCACCCTTGAGCCCCGGCTAGATGCCAAGAATGTCGCGACCTCAACGGACGAGTTGGGTGACGTTGCACCTAGCAGCCCGGTTGCATCCGGAGTCGCTCGACAGAGTAGGCAGGTGGCACGGTTGGCTTTCTTGGTTTCGCACTTATACACGATATTAAAACTCGGTGTAGAGTTAGATGTGGCCGCATTGAATTCTACATAGAGTATTATTATTGTGAGAGGTGTTCCGGGATATGGTTTGAAGTTGGAGAATTTGAGGTTAAATACTTGGAGGTTTATCCAAGATGACAAACAAGTTCTCGCGTAGCGGAGGCCTGCGAGTCGCGTACTTGCGTGTGCTAAAATAATACGAGAAAGGATAAATAATTTATGATCGGATGTCAGATATTGTATATCATTGTGGACTCTAACCAACTTGTCAAAATATCAATGATCATTGGGGTAGAACTTAAACGATTAATTTTTTATAAAATCAATATGATCAAATGTGATTTTAAATGACTTGCGTTCTTTCTGAATTGTTTCAATACATGCATATTCCATTAAATAAAATTGGGTATACATTCTTTTCTTACCCCTACTTTAGTCGTTATAATATTTGTCTCGTTACTGGGCAATTGCTCATAAGTTACCCTCGTGTGAACCCAACAGGTGTACCTGAGCAACAACCGCCACAATAGCGCTCTTTTGAGGAGATCAGACTTCTCTTCGTCATATTCGCATCAGGCAGGGTGCGTCCTGCTTAGAGTAATTTATTTACTTCCGCTTTATTTTATGTTATTCTGAGAGACTTTGTAGTGAGATATGTGGAGAGTTTTTCTACAAAGTTTGAGATTTTTTGATATATCTCATATCATGGACATGGACTTGATGAGTATTGATCAGAATGGATGTTGCATTTTTATTTCCATCTCATATTATTCTCATGTTGTTATTTATATTTCAAATGTTAATCTAATGTACATAAGATGGTTTGTTGAGTATCATAGATCATGGGCGTATTTGGACTGTAGGTTCGACGCTCCCGTCTCGTCGGTTTCGGTAGCCGGAGGGGCGGTGCGTCACACCATGATCAATCAGTAAGTCCCAATTCTGTCTATTCATACCTTCATCCATGTTTCCCATGAGCAAATAATGCTCACTTTCCTTTATTTTTTGGATTATATAGAATCCCGGTAATATATGAAATACATGAGTAGTTGCATTAGAATCTAACTGCCAAGTGTTATTAGGAACATCTATAATATTTGGTTCAAAGCAAATGGAAACGTAATGTACACCTCTCTTTTTTGAACCACTCTTTCCGTTTAAGCAATTTTTTTTCATATTCCCGGATTTCTTACAAAAGCACTTGATTTCTTTAGCTTTTATGGGAGTTTTTCCTTTGCTTGTATGACTTTTATTGTTGCTATAGTAGCCATGAAGTTCACCGATTGTTCTCTTATCTTCTTTAATACTCCTTCTTAAATGAGTATAGCCTTCAATTTCATGAAACTCCACTTATCCTTTAATAAGTTGTAGTTTACTGAAATTTTTCAAATTCAATAAGAAGTGAGTTTATGATAAACTATAGTAAGAAGTCTCATTGAGTCCATCCCCATAACTTTAAATTTCGCTACGAGATTGGACATTTCAGTTATATGATCCATCATGGTATTGGACCTGTTGAATTTATTTGTGGTTAACTCACTCATTAGTGTTTCAACAATGGACTTCATCTATATGAGACTACGAGTACTCCTTAATTTTCTTCGTGAATTTCTTAGCAAATGTTTATCATGGGTATTTACAGTTTGACATTCTTTGTCACTGTAATTTTAATTAAGCTGTGATAAAGCATTTTCGATCTCTCTCAAGCCTCAGCTTTTCATCCTCAGTGTTGTTTTTCGTAATGTCTTGTGGGTTTTTTATATTCAATTAATACATGGTATAATTTTATCACTCCTAAATAGAATTGAATCTACTCTGACTAATTTACATAATTGAGTCCATTGAACCTAACTATATAGTTGCCTAGTATAAACAAGTTCATAACTACCGATGGAATGATCAGGGGCCAGGTACATTGGTTTACGATGAGAAAGAAGATGGTCGGAGCGGAGCTGCGACGAGAATCACCCGATTAAACTAACCTATATTTCTTACTTAAACTCAATATAAATTGCACAAATCAAAACCTAGGACTGATTCTGAGCTAGGAAAAGCAAGGACACAACTCTCATACCTAGGGGTCAGCCTAGGAGCAGGGTCGCCGGCGTGATGGCCATGAGTGCACCTCCGACTTCCTGGAGCTCCGCCCAGCCACGAGAAGGCTCCTCCTGTCACGAGGAGATCTGTTAGACCAAGGACCAGGTCTGTTAGACTCGAAAAGGTGACCAAGCGGAATATTAACATGCCATTAAATACACAAGTGATGCAATTGGATGAACTTTAATAATTAATTAAAAACCCATGTCTAATTCATGTTTTCATTTTTATATAAAATATATGATTTATTAATTAATCTCTTAATATGCATAATCACAGATAATACATCTTTGGGTGATCACGTGGTACTTGATTATGATGAACACTGGAATAAATATTAAGTCATTTATTTATTTTGCATCTAAACCAATGTAATCAGAATATGTGTTCAAATCCATAAGGGGTCGTTCGGTATGTGAGGTCCCCAGTTACCCCGTTCACTCTCTCTCCTATGTGGGTTCCATATTTATCTTTATAAATATATTAAATAAATAAATTCTGTTTTATCAATTCCCTAAGAAATAATATATTATACCATCATATCATATAAAAATTATAAACTACTCCACTTCTACTCACTTTTCCAAACTCCAATACAATTACATCACAATAGCTAAACAGTTTCTCAAACTTATATACAATCATATCACAACAAACCAACTTCAAACCCATCCCCAGTTTAACCCTTTATCCAAACACCAAAACACAAAATGGGTTACCCTCTACAAGTTTAACCTGCCTTAACCGCATACCAAATGCACCCTAAGTGATTACATCACTTTGGTAATTAACCACTAACTAAACACCATAATTTTATATTAACATCACGGTATTTATACGGGACACCTCTACAAATGCATGATAATTGCATTCATTAATATAATGATATTCAATTTCATTATATAACCAATTAACAAAAGGCTTTCAATGGAATAACCAATTATCTATGCATAGATAATTAATCAAAAAACGTAATTTGGCTAACCACAATTCAAACTGTCATTTTTTTTAATTTTTAAGGCAATTCACGGTTTCTACGATGGAGTTAACAACTACCATTTCAATTATCTTTTAAACTAAAAGAATGGTCGTTAAAACAAACCAAACCATCATTGTTATTTTTAAAGAACTCTAAAGGCATCCACCTTAAAAAATACTAGTTGGTACCCGTGATTTGCACGGGAAGGTGCTTTTTTTAAGAACATATTTGATAGGAGAATAAAGATCGGAATAAGCTTTTATTTCTCTCTTCCCTTATTTCTCCTTATTCCACTTTCCCTATTATCATCTTTCCTTATTTCTCCTTATACGTTCCTTTATTCCCCTTCTCCCATTTTCTTATTCCTCCGTATCTACTAACTTGTAACCCTTTTCCCTTATCCCTTATGTGACAACTAGACGGAGAATAGTATTTACCTACCTTTATTCGACCTTGTTTCATTTATTTTTATCCTTCTAGTCGAATAAGAATAATGCTTATTCCAGCTTATTCCCACTCTTACTCATGTTTTGAACCGAATGCTCCCTAAGGAAATGTTCATACACAAATGTCAAGAAATTCTATTATAAGCTGAAAATACCTTAGAAAGTAGAGGAAGTTATATTTAGAGGCATGTAATTTACTCATTTTGGGCCAAACAATGGGAATGTATTTTTATCAAATAAAAAGTAAAGAAAATTAATTAAGTTTTGAATTCAAAATGAATGATATTATTCTCGATATTTTTTCTTACAGTGCTTGTTACAAAATTCATAAGTGGTAATACAAAATGAAGAAATTATATAATTATGATTCTATCAACAAAATCTAACAATATAGCAATGATTAGAACATTTGATTCAAATTTTAAATGTGAGATATATTACAATAAATAAGATTAGTTATATTTTTAACATTGTATATATAATGATAGTTTAAAAATTATTTTGATATATGTTTTTTGCGTCACTTTGCTTCACCTATTTTATGCATATAATATGATTCATTTTAAACTCTAAATATTCACCTTCACGCTTACCGTTAAAAGATCAAATAGACAAGAGTTTAATATGGATCATATCAAAAATACAAGTTGTTTTGGCTCGAATACAAAACATGTTGAAGTGATATACTATATGAATATAAGTGTAAACATACCATTTTAATTATCCATATTTGATCCAATATTGTATTTGTTTTCTACAAAATTTGACTTCTGCTTTGATGTAATATATTATTTCATTTGTACGCATGCGTATTTCTGATAAGTAAATCATCATGTAAGATATTAACTACAGTAGATAAAGCAATATATTTTATAAAAAAATGCGAACTTTATTTGTATGATATTAAAATATATGTAATATATAGAATACTAACCCACAATTACAAAATTATGTCTACAATGGTATATATTTGTAATCCATTACTATAGTGTTTGTTTGTTAATTGTATAACAATAAGGATGGGCATCTAGTGAATTGGTTGTTATTGATAGTTGGTGACACACCCCCTCTCCATATGTTGTTTCATAATTTGACAGCAAAACAACAATTAGAAGAAAAAATCAATAGGTAATCGTGCTATATTATTTATTGCTAAGAATATAGCAAGGAATACTATTTTGACCATGAAATTAAATAATCGAGTAATGAATATTGCTCATTATTATATATCTAATTATTGGAGACATATAAAAATTAATAGTAAAGTATTCATTGTCTTAAGCTAATTTTGTTATATGGACTTTTTCATTATTCTTGTTGATTCATAATATTGTCTTTCAAAATCAAATTTCAGAGATCATCCACTCTTCCCTTAGGTGTTTATCAACATTTTGATGAACAATATTCTATTTTCTATGTAATATATACATTATTGACCCACAATTACAAAATTATGTCTAGAATGATTTATATTTGTAATCCATTACTATAATATTTGTTTGTTAATTGTATAACAATAAGGATGGGCATCTACTGAAATGGTTGTTATTGATAGTAGAGGTGTTCATTGGGCGGGTACCCAACCCGTTCAATCATGACCCACCTTGACCCATCTTTATCGGGTCAACGGGTCGACCCAACCCGTGTCAATGGGTACCCGGTTCTAACGGGTACCCGAGTTATTTTGAATGGTTAATGTGTACTCGTGGGTACCTGCGGATCACTGCAACAAATAAGTTGTATATAAAATGCAATAGTGAAATAGGCATCATCGGGAAAATAACCTGAAGTAAGAGAAAAACAACAAAAAAAGGTATTTCAAGAGGAATATGCATATCTATTTAACCGTGACATGTCATCCTGCAAATCAATCTCATGCATATCTATTTAACTGTAACATGTCATATTGCAAATCAATCTCATAGACGAATATGCATATCTATTTAACTGTAACATGTCGTCCTGCAAATCAATCTCATACGGCATCCATTTTAATCCAACTTTATCGCAAGGAAAGGCGGACTTGTGCACTTGATATCATGCCAAAAGCAGCCAGAAACCTTCATCTTGCATCTAAGCAGGGTCCAAGCATGAGCCCTCTATCTTCAACTTGAGACTGGACTGTCAAAAAATCCACAGGTTTAGTATTCAGTCAGGTTCGATCCATCGAAAATTTGATTGAATTCTGATTCTGAAAATAAAGGATTCGAGCAGTAAGATGAGATGAAATTTGGACCCTTCATCTTAATCCAGGCTTCCATGTAGTCTAATCCATATGTGCATATGGACGAACCTTGCCATCCGTTAAATCCAGACTCTAAGACCAGAACTTGCTTGATGCCAGTGTCGTCTTTCGTTTTTGCTACGTACTTTAAATCCAGAAGTCACAAAACTACAAAAACATGAAATAGACTCAAGTATGTACAAAATATTACCTTAAGAGTCTAAGATAGAGAACTGAGAAAATATTCAGTGGCTGACTACAGATTATAGAAAGATTACAAGTCTTCATGAGATGGATAAAACTTGGTCACAACTCAACTTCCCAACGGTCACAATGGCTTGATGCTCTAGACTTTGTTGTTGATGTACGCTCAATTATCACCGAAACATTATATAGGATGAGGAGTGCTAGAGTGAGCGAAGCTCTATTGGTGATGCTCACGAGCCTAATCACTAATATTCACAGAAATGTCCCCTGCATTTACATGTCATCTCCACAAATTATTGAAATATAAGTCAATGCATGGCTAAAAAATCAGGTATATAAATATTAACAATTGATGTATATAAATAACAAAGGTTACCTGTTTCCATCATCTCAATATCTTCAAGAATTTCCTCGACTACAATTGGACTACTTGATTTTCGAAACCAATCTTTCCCGCAAATAAGAGCCTCAACCATCCTTGGAGAGAGAGAGCTACGGAATGGATCTAGAACACGACCACCGACACTAAAAGCTGACTCAGATGCAACTGTTGAAGTTGGCATTGCTAGTAAATCTCGAGCCATTGCAGATAAGATGTGAAATCTAGACAAATTCGCTTTCCACCAAGTCAATATCTCAAAGGCTTTATTGTGATCTTTACAGTCTTCTCCCAGATATTTATCCAATTCAGTTTTGTTGTCCATTCCTCTTTGACTTGTGTATTGTTAATCATATAACATTGTCATGAATTCTTTAATATCATGTACATCATCAATTTCTCCACCCATTTCATGCACCATGGTAGAAGATTGCACATTTAAGAAAGGTGCAACTGAGGCATATACCTCATATAATGAAGATAAAACATTCTGCACCTTTCCCTTCAAGATCGTAGCCTTATCATGATCATATGATTGGTCAATTAACCAGTTCACATAAGACAACTTATAGCGAGGATCAATAACAATGGCAACAAATAACATAATGTTTATGTTTTCAACATTTCCCCAATATTTATCATATTTTATCTTCATCTTAGAAGCCATCAACTGAGTACGTGGATCGCTACTTCTGCATCTTCTAGAAATAATTAGGTCAATACCAAGCATAACTTGCATGTAATCATTGCCAGTTACATACTTTGTGCCAGATAATTTCAATGTAGCATCGTAGAAGATTTTCAAAAATGGCAATAGGGTGCGAGCATGCTCCCAATCATGTATTCCCGACAAACCTCTGTTTTTAGAAGATGTAAGATCAACTACATACTTGATATCAGTTGTCTCTAGCAAATCAAATGCTTTTTCAAACTTCACAGAAGACTCCAACATCAAGTATGTGGAATTCCATCTAATTTCTACATCTAAAGATACAAGACTCTTTGAAAGTATTTTTTCCTTCTCGGTGCAAGATCTGAATTTCTGTTCTCGATTTGGAGAAGACGTTACATACTTCACAGCTGAGCGAATTCTAAAAATTGAATCATCCACATCCGCCAATCCTTCTCTTACAATCAGATTTAAAATATGTACCGCGCACCTCAAATGCAAATATTCACCATTCAAAATTGTTCCCTTCCAATTATTAAGTCTTTTCTTTAGATAATGAATACATATGTCATTGGAGCTTGCATTGTCTACAGTAATGGCCATAACTCTTTCAATACCCCAATCAAGTAGGCAATTCTCCACTGCTTTGCCTATGGCTTCACCAGAGTGACTCGATATTGGACAAAAATTAATTATCTTCTTATGCAAAAGGAAATCATTGTCAATGAAATGAGCTATTAGACACATATAACTTAAGTTTTGACATGATGTCCACGTGTCTGTTGTAAGAGAGATTCTAGAAGAAAGCTTCGCAATAGAATTCTTGATATCTCTCTTTTCTTTCACATACTCATCAAAAGCCTCTCGTGAGATTGTAAAACGGGAAGGAACTTTTAGTTGAGGTACTGCAACACTACAAAAATGACAAAATCCCTCACCTTCTACAATTTTAAATGGCATCTCGTTAATAATGATCATTTTTACGAGAGCTTTACGACATTCATCCTGATCAAATCTAGAAGACATTTGTAAATGGGATGAAGTACCTCCAGCATCTTTCACAGTTCTTCGTTGTAACATTTCTAGCTTCTCAAACTTATCATTTCCAACAAACTTGTCACATCGCAACAAGTGATTGTTCAAACTAGTAGTTCCATGAGAGGGTGGGCATTTAATGATTTCCTAACAATATTTGCACATTCCTCGACGTTCACTTGATTTTGTTAAATCATCAACAATGTAATATTTCCAAACCCATGATGATTTGCGAGAAGATGAGCTTTGACTCATTTCCTTAGAAGACTTCATAGGATGGTGGGGTATCTCCAAATGAACTGCCTCATTTTGAATTGCATGATCATAACCACGACCTGCAAATCGTCCCTTTGTACTAGAGTCCATTGTATCATCTATGCTTGACATCTAATAATTTCAGAAAAAGAGTATATCATATAACCAAAAAGCCATGTTAACAAAGTAAACTAAGAAAATATTTAGTGACAATAACATGCAAGATCATCTCAAATCAAAGAATGCAAATTACACTATATTTGGGTTTTCAGGAATATATGTTCACGAAAAAAACCCCACATTAGGAACTAACAGGTTGCATTAGGAACCTGTTTCATATCAGTCAATTTGGTCGTGTCATCTAAACCCCACATTAACTGTGAACTTGAGGCTAGGATAAGAAGTTGGATAGTCATCGGTCCTTCCTCAATGGTCTGTAGGATCACCACATCCATGCATACTCATGATGACAAAGTATCAAAACTCAAAAGAGAAAGCTTGAGCAAATAGTTGATCACCCACTTGAAACACCAAATCTTAATAACCCAATTATCAGCACCGAAGATTTTACTTAGACAGAAAAGGAAGCAAAATGGTTAGCTGAAATAGGCTGTCAAAAGCAGATCCTAGCCTCAATAACTTTATTATAACATAAGGTTCATGTTCAATTGGTTGAACCGATTTAACCAGACCAACCAAATCAAATTCGAAGATGTAGAAAGTTTGGGATCCTAAATATCTATCCAATGAACCAATTCGAATTGAGTTGTAAGAACTCCTACACTCGTGCTTGCTAAACAGTAAAGAAGAAACCCCTTCCCCTGCACTCACCACATGTGGCTCCCTGCAGTTTGTAGGCTACAAAGGCCTCCTCCGACTCACATGACCCTATCCAACTACGATGGCAAATCCCATATCTATTCTTTACTTCTAGATCCAACAAATCACAATACAACAATCATAATTCAAATCTAAATAAAATATACAATATGCAAAATAAAAAATGAAATCAAGAAGGAGGATGGACCTGAACGTTTGACACAAGTATTCCCAACAATCTAGGGTTTCGTCGCTCAAACTTTGTTGGAGCAACCCGAGTAGAACGAGGCGGCAAGGCTGATGTAGTCGCTGATCGGAGAAGGTTGGGGTTTTGATGCTGGCGTGGAATGAAAATGGGATCGTCAGGACTCGGGAAACCGCCGACTAGTGGGTGGGAGGAACTCGAGACCCAAGTTGGTGGGAGAATCGTTTTTTATACGAGTTGGTGATGGAGAACGGGGCATGGCTATGAGGAACAGAATCGATCCACCGGGTTTCCACTCAATCTAGATGGAGCACCGATGAAAGCCAGATCAAATGCTCAATGGATTCCCGGATCTGGCTGTCCAAATGGGTTCCCAATAACCCAGGTTCAAGACCATCCGGATCGGATCGGATATCCATCCGGATCGGATAGGATATCCATCCGGCCCGCTTATCATGAACACCTCTAATTGATAGTGGGTGACACACCCCCTCTCCATATGTCGTTCCATAATTTGACAGAAAAATAACAATTAGAAGAAAAAGCCAACATGTAATCGTGCTATATTATTTATTGCTAAGAATATAGCAAGAAATAAATTTTTGACCATGAAATTAAATAATCGAGTAACGAATATTGCTCATTATTATATATCTAATTATTGGAGATATAAAAATGAATAGTAAAGTATTCATTGTTTTAAGCTAATTTTGTTATATGGACTTTTCATTATTCTTGTTGATTCATAATATTGTCTTTCAAAATCAAATTTCAGAGATCATCCACTCTTTCCTTAGGTGTTTATCCACATTTTGATGAACAATATTCTATCTTCTATTGATTTAACTGTTTTCTTTTGCCTTTTCCTATAACTCTAATTGTTCACAACTTATCAATTATCATATAATTCTTTCCATGTTTGTGATTCTTCCATTATATGAATTGAAATATGATGAAACAGAATAAATATGATTTTTTAAGCTATTTTTTAAATTGGTGTATAAAAAAAGATGAAGTTCTCCCATTATAAGTAGGGTCTGCTACATGGATTCTTGTCAAATCCAATCTGAAAGATTCGACTATTTTTTATGCTGGTTGTCGACTACCTAACACAACCCCTATAGGGGGGATTTAAACATTGGTCTTTTGGGTGGTAGACACATTGCACTACCACCACACCATTTAAGTTGGTACAATTGGCATACTAATGTAATCAAAATATTTTTTAAAATTATTACTCACTCTCATGCACTGGTATCAGCTCATTCTATAGCAATAAAATTAACAACTATAGCGATCAATGCATTGAGGGTAGGGCAGCTAATTGAACTGAATCATTCGAATTCGATTAGGATCCGTTCGATAAAAATTCGAAAAAAGTTCGATTCGAAATCAAATGAACTAAATTTGAATTTAACTTTTGGATTCGATTCCCAAATGAATTGAATATGAATTAACTTGTATTCGTTCGATAAAAATTTGATTCGATTTGATATTTATATTTATACATATATGTATATATGTATCTATATATTTATCTTCATATGCCTAGTACATGCATATAATACATACATATTTACATACACACATGTAACAACCCACTCTAGGCCTATTAGGATCCTTTTCAAATATTCTTGTGCAAAGAATTATAGCATAATTACAGCAAAATATTGTCAAGCATTTATTCTAGATGCAGAAAACAATATATGAATATGTACTAAAAAATTATGATGTTTAATTTACATTGAAGATTTAGCATTTGCATTATATCTCTAAGCATAACATGTACAAGCATCTAAGGATGCTCTAAAACTAACTTACTACAGTTACTAAGTGGTTATTTTTAAGCTTGTAATCATATATAAGCTCCATTGGTATGATTTATCATGTTCAGACTTCACCGTTATGATTTCCATACTCCCATATTACTTCGACATGGCTTTTCAATGCGTGACATATATATGCAGCATTAGACACCATTAGTGAGACTCTATTTCTTTCATTTCCCCTTTCTAACTAAGTTCAAGTGGTTTGACTCCGAAATATGTTATGAGTCAAAGACGTATGTCCTTCATTCATCAGTTATACAAAATATCTAAGTTCGCATCTTTAATTCTTATTTTAACATTATGACAATAGCTTAGATATGAGTTACTTTGTATAAATAATAATCGATCTTAGCGTGCTATTGAGAAATTTTAAGGCATTAAGAGGATTGCAAAGCACTTTAAGCCATCCCAATTTAATGTGTACATGTGTCTGTATATGCATGTATAATCCTATTAGTTAAAGACTAAATATTGAATATAAAAAAGAATAGAAAATATAAGTTATAAAATCTGCTAGAAAAGATCAAATGTTTAAGATTGTTATTCTAATTCATCACCGGCACATTTATTTTCATGTTCCCACATTACTTACACTGCCTTTTCCATTCTTTTTTTTATTATCTAGCACATGAAAATAATGGTTTTGTTATTTCGAGTTCCTCAACATTTTTCATGGATCGGAATTTATCTAGATATCTCTCCTCTGCTTTTACATTTTGATTTTCCATGCATAGCAATCCATGATGATTATCATTGTCAAGAAGGCATTTGTCATCATATGAGTAATATACAAGTTCTTCTCACGATGATGTAAATTGTTCCTTTATACATCAAAAATTCCGTATATTTCATTTTATGACTTAGTTTTTCGATATTGAAAATCCCCACACTTAATGAAGAGGTTTTATATTGCTCGTTATTTTCTACTATTCCCATTATTTTAAATAATAATGTTAATTTGTATCGACTTTCTATATAAGTTTGAGCTTCTCTTGACATGCAATGATAATTATAACGTGTTCAGCTTTTTCGTCAATGATATTTTAACTCTTTGGTAACCTCATATAATTATATTGTATTTATACATTCATTCTTATAGAAAAAGTATATTTAGGTGTAAAAGACATAATAATTGTAAAAAATAGGTACTTTTTCCATTGTATTGATTATATAGTTTTTTTCAACTTATCTTAGTGATATATATTCAAAATTAGAATTACATGATAAAATATTTATATTATTCTTCATATAATATTAGTTATATAATCTCCAAAACATCAATTTACATTTCAAATTCAAAATAAAATGAATCGAATTCGAATATTCGAAACTCAAAATGAATTGAATCTGAATTTAAGTTGGCAAATTCGTTTAAAATTCGATTCGAGTTCGGATTCAAAACTTTTATAGTGAATTGAATCTGAATCCTGGTGGATTCGAAGGTATTCGATTCGATTAGCACCCCTAATTGAGGATCGTTGAAGTTTAGGAACTTGAAGCTCAACTTCGAGGAGCTACTCTCCTTCTCATACATAGAATTTTGGATAAGTACATAATATTTTAAATTAAAATTTCCATCAGCATAAAAAATGTATTTTCATAGATGCATACACAATGCATGTCAAGTATTTGTCACGTAGTAAATTATGGGTCTTGGCATTTTTAAAATATGTGGCTTCTATATCTGTTCAATGTATAACAACAATATTAATAGTTGCAAAATTATTTTTTTACTTAAAATTATTTATTGCTACATCATTAATGCCAGCTTATATAATAACCATTATATATTATTATTTTTCAATATTGTAAGTAATAGTTGCTAAATTTTGAACCAAAAAATGAGTGTCGATTTAGATAAAATTTTGAAAAAAATACAACCATAGTGCATCGTCTATCGTTAATTTGAAGTATAAAAAATAACTTAGCAACTAATAATATCGTCGTTATATATTTAACTACATAAGATATAATGATGGATTTAAAAAAGGTTACCATAGATTTATTTTCTTGTAGTATATAGAATGCTTGATCTTATACTACAACACAACCATTTCCAAGAATATAGATATTCATTTTTTAGAGATACGGATATCCGTTTGAAAATATGGACTTATATCCAAATTATTTTATAATTTTTAGGATATAAATATGCAACCATATATAAATTAGGTAGATATTCATGCGAATATCTTCCTATATACATATATAGTGTACACACATACACAAATATGTATATGCTAGTGAGGTATGTATCAATATTATGCATTAACAAAATTTTGTATGTAAATGTTCATATAATTGTGATACAACTAAAAAATAGGGTATGAACCATCAACAAATAAATGGGACACACATCTTAATAAATAAAAAAGGACACACATGAAATTTTCACATCTTAATAAATAAATAAGGACACAAATGGAATTTTCAAAAAGTTTAACTAATGGAGGTGGGTGGACTCCCCTCCTTAATATAAAAGTAATTACAATGTTTGAATGGTTCAAAACAATGACCTTATTTTATCAATTAAATAAAGTGGATTGTTACCAAATTTGATAACAATCTTCATCTTTAATTAATAAGCATAAACATTGTGTAAAGTGAATACTCTAATTTACGAATAAATTAAACGTTAACATCTTTTCTATTGAGTATATAAATTATGGGCGATAGGAATACAAATCACCAACAAATCTTAGTGTAGCTATCAATCATACATCAAAGAACATGAGCCTTTTCTTTGATTTTCGATACCAAAAAGTAGTTTACGGTTCTTAAACTATAACTCCAACAAAATAATTGAATCAAAGAATTTAACATATTTGATGATGAGAAATCACAATCATCAAAAACAATAAATTCCATCAAAATCAAGGTTTCAACAGCCTGCTTTGATTCCATATTGTAGGATAATTTAAACGTAATATGAAGGAATCAACATTACAAATAATGGAAAACAATGCATAATTTACCTCCTTCCATCGCAAATAAGAAAAACTTGTAACTTAGATGATGAAGAAAAACAATGTTGATTCTTTCTTATTCTTTTTCTCCTTTCACTTCACCCCAAACTTAAGACATGATGGAGAATTTTGATAGTGATTTTCTCTGAATTTTTATTAAGTATTTTACATAATTAGCAACTATAATTCTTTTACAGGGGTAAAGTTAGAGGCTAAAAAGATAACAAACTCTAGTATAATCCACTAACTATTAATGTGGATCGATATAATTTGATCAATATTTTATTGATTGACTCAATAAAACCCATATTACTTATCTTGCCAATATTTCATATGAATCACGTTAATTCCAACACAAAAAAAAAATCAACCTTGCGTGTACGTAATGTCACCACCGTTTCCATAAAGAGCGTTTCAAACTGAAGCATCCAGCGATGAGCACCTATGCTTGACGAGACCAGAGGCGCGTTCCTGTGCGGCACCGCATCTGGCCAACATCTATATCTATATATCCGATTATTGCTACTTTACTGGAGGTCCGCGGGAAGAGTACACGGCGGACAGGTAGCTTTGCCAATGGCGTGTCGGTGCCAGCTGTGTGCAGCGTGGCCGTATAGATTTACCCGCGCTGCGCAGCGACGACCGCCTAACACGTCTACACGCATACAATAATAAATGGCCCCAACCGGAACAATACATGTGATGTGATATGCTCCGATCCCCCACACCGCCCCTGGGTCTTGAGCTTTATGGTGGGAAGACGGGAATATTTGTTGCTCTCATCACCGTTCTCCATGTCACCCAACTCTCTTTAGAGGGGAAGGAAGCACCCGTAAGCGATGGTTGGCTTAAACTAATATGCTGTGCTCCGTTTAAAAGGCCTCGGTTGCATTGTTCTTTTCAAGGCACGAGAAGTAATTGTTTCTGGAGTGGTCAGTAATCTCGAAAAGAGAGGAGGAAAGGGGAGCAGATAGACCGGATTGGATGCAGGTGGCATTTTGGGTCCAACCTCTTCGGAGTGCTGTTTGAAAGTTGCAGTTAAAAAACACAGGTAAAAAGATTGTGTCATGGTAGCTGCCCATCGTCAACTTGTTATGGTGAGGGGCCTAACGGTAATATTATCTTACACAGAACAAGCATGATAAATAGGTATAACACAAAGGTTTTACATGGATGCCTACTCTCTATAGAGCACGGTCAAACTATGGTCGAACATCTCGTAAGACGGATTCTTCTATTTTGTTATCTTCCTAAGTTCATGGGTGTGGAGCTCTTTATATATATAGTTTTACTGACTTTCGAAAGTCTTACCAATAGATGATGTGTGGCTATCTTGAAGTCATTTGCCAACGTAAGATGACATAAACATGATGTATAAGTCAATCGTAATATTCATTGAACATAACAATGTATCTCGACAAAGCAATGTATGTTGATGTTTATCTAATATGAAGAGAGGAACTGCATATTTTAATGTAAAAAAAATGTTGAGATAGGTTAAGCTATATCGGTTAATAGCTTAATATCGAGATAGGTTATCCGACGTTCATACGAGATTGCTACCTGTTGATGATTTTCGTTTAGATCTACCAATCTCGAATATAGAACTTCGACATAGATGCAGAATCTGAGTAGTTCAATTTAGTTTTCATGGATTACTATCCTCATCAACCAATTTGTCAAACTGATGAAGATATCAACAGTCCAGTCCTCTGCTATTTTCGTGATTTCTTTCCTCACACTTTCTCTTTCCATTCACACGAGAGTGTGTCGACGGTATTATAAGTTTGTAATATACAAAAAATATAGTAGTATACATATTTTTAATCAAATCAAGGATATCTGATTTCTTAGTACCATATTTATTATATGAATATAATATTCCTACTGAAATTATATGTCATCTATCACCTTTTTTAACCAAAATTGAACTTTTGCTATTGTTTTTCCAAAGAGTTTATGCGGGCAGCCAACATGGCTGCCTCCGCGCCGTTTTCGACGCTTTTTTATTTTTTTTTGAACTTTTGACATTGTTTTTCCAAATCGCGACCTTAAGAATTGTTCTAAGTCCCACGTTAAAGAGAGAGAGAGAAGCATTTGACTTCCCAAACCCCACTCTCCATCCGTCCTTACTTCATACTGCACTAAGTTATATAGAACACAAAATTTCATTGTCACCACAAAAAGATGTTTTTTCATCTTCGTATATAACACTAAATAAATTGGAAATATAGGAAAAAAATGAATACTGTTTATTTATGTTCTGATATTAATCATATAATAATAAATACTATCTTTTTTATAGAAGTTAACAATATACTTTTGGAATTTATAAGGAATAAGGTTATTAATGGAATATATAATTATGATATTTTAATATCCTTATTAGAATTTTTTCTTCTAATCATTGGAAAAGTTGGTCAGGATTTGCACAAAATTTATAGAAGAAATAAGTTTGTCGTTGTTATACAAGTCATTGCTAACAATATAACAATGAATACATACCGTTTATTGTGACTTACAAATCTTGAAGATAATTATTATTTGTGTTGTAATTTTAAATCAAAGATAAGTCTATTGTTCAAATAAATATTCATTTGTATAAAATAAATACTCATTTGTATATTTTTCATGGTGTATTAGAAATGGAGGTTGCAAAATAGATGAGTCAATATAGATACACAATTTTTTTAATCTTATTATAGCATAATTATTAAAAAATTATTCATTAAAAATTTGTTTGTTTACATTCATATTTGCTACAAATTATATATTGCTAGTAATCAAGGTTGCTAATGAAATTGAATCATTTGATTCGATTAGGATTTCATTCGATAAAAAACAAAGACATTTGAATAAAATGAACAAATATGAAATCGACATGTGGATTCGATTCCTAAATACTTCATTTAACATGAATTTGTTCGATAAACACATATATTTATCTATAAATACATGCACTAATACATGATTTATATATGACTAATCCTTTTACTTAGAAGAGTAAATATTCAACACTTAAGAAATAGAGTAGAATATGAAGGCTAGGGTTTAGGCATTAGCGTATCATGGAAGCATGAAGATCACACCATGTGCGATCAAGAGCAACTAGTCATGCTACTTGCTCGGAGCAGCGAAATTTAAAATTTTAAATAGTTGAAATACGTGATATGAGAACACTTCTCATATCATTAAGATCACAAACAAGTAATAGGATTACCACTTGAAGCGTGTTTGCGATCGCGTATGTCTCTATGCGAAGCGACCTCTTGTCTCAAGTCCGATTCGACGAAGGATTCACTTGCGGGCATCGGATGAGATGCGTGCTTCCTGCAATCTGAGTTGAAGATCCGAGCATGGAATCTCTTGATTTCATCGCATGGAATCGATGGGCTTCCTCATGATTAAGATACACCGAAGAAGGTGGAGATCACAACAGTTGATCTAGTAGCACAATGACATTGTGACAACTATGGTGCTTTCTAGAGAGAGAGAGAGGAGAGGCGCATATGACAATAGAGAGAGTTAATGCTCTTGCAATTGTTGTAAAAAAAGACCAAAGACTTTCCTTTCTTTTATAACAAATTGGATGTCCATGGATCTCAATATATGTGTACACAATAATTAATTATTTAGATCATTTTTGTGCTTTCAATTAATGGACATGATTTTGTTGCATAAGTTTGCAACAAAAAATAATCAATTTAAAATAAATTAAAGGGTTTTTATCAGTTGTGCCCCTCTGAGATACTGCAATTTCAGTTATGCCCTCCCTTTTTTTGGAATATCAGTTATGCCCCTACCTTCTTAAAAAATTCACAGTTATGCCCTTCTGTTAAGGTAAAGTAGGGGCATAACTGATATTACAAAAGGGCAGAACTGTGAATTTTGCAAGAAGGTAGGGGTACAACTGATATTTCAAAAAAGGGAGGGGTATAACTGAAATTGCAATATCTCAGAGGGGTACAACTGATAAAAACCCTAAATTAAATATGTTGCAAATAATTTACAACATATTTAATTTAGTTCAAATCAATTTCATTTGGAAATAAAAGGAAAGAGGACAAGGCTCCTTCCCTTAATAGCGTGGACGACCATACAAGGAGGAGGACTCCATGGTCGTCCACCCTCTTAAAGAGGAAGGTGACTTTCTTCTTTCTTAAATAAGAGATCTCATAACTTTCCAAATATTCCACATGTAGAACAACTTTCATTGCAAAATTATTCATCAAAATAATTCTAAATTATGTTGTAATTATTTCAATCATGTCACTGACAATTATGAATAATATCCATACATCCAATAAAAAATACAAATTGCATTTGCAAATAATTGATCAATTCACAACAACATTTAATTCTTAAATTTTATTTACAATTAAATCTCTCTATCATATTGTAAATTATATTTAATATATTTATGATTATTATAGATAGTGATATCCACATTAATCATATACTTGTTAATAAATTATATTTAATTACCTTGTATGACTACTCTCATGTGTTCAAATAATATGAACCATATTCAAATTATTCATGATAATTAAATTACATTTAATCATCAATTTCCGAGTGTTTAGACATATTATCAATTATTCTTGAATTCTTTCAAGAATAATACGTGTTCTCAATAGATACTTCGAGATAAGGATAGGGCGATTATACATTTTATGTATAGTGACTTGGATTGAGATCATATCTCAAATCCAGATCTTGGAGACCTCTCAAAAAATTTTGATTAAATCAAACTGTGAATCTAATCTTCTCATTGCATTGAAATCATATTCAGATCAATGTTCAACATTTGTACTAAGACTAGATTACTAATCTACTGAGAGGAGTCACTGAAATCCAAACATGTTTCATCACTCCCTCGGAATGGAAGAGTTATGGTTATACAATAATTTATGTTCACATCAGCCTCGAGTATTTCTAATAACTGTACATCATGCATACTGGAAGACCTAAAATAAACTCGAAGTTTTAGATGTTAATTAAATTGTCTTATTCAGAGTTTTATCATTAAATTTCCTATTTGTTCATTGGGAGCTGGTATCCCTGGTATCGATCATATGCTTTCCAAAAGCATATAGCATACCTACAAATTCTTGTTATGCTTCCAAAGCAATATGACCATGCATGGAATTTGATCGGTCCCAATACCTCATGAGTGAGCTCATGTCTTCCAATTCAGTAGTGAACATGTTTGATTCCTTTGAGAGATCGTATTACTCATATGCCCTCGTATGCACACTAGCTCACATGTGTATATACCGTAATTAGGTCATCAACCTAATGGTCTATCCAATATACATACTTAGACATATAGTAACATATGTCTCCGGTCAGAGGATGCATTCACATATCGTGACAAGATACGTCATAGGTCTTGATCATATCTATCTCGTTAAGTCAACTCTTTGACCTACGTCTGACACCTACGAATCTCCATTCCTATGCAGAGGACCTACATTAAGTGGCCTGTCAGATATCAACCTTTAGAGAAGGAATGCATCTCCTTCTCAAGCTGGACATCATTTCTTAATAATCATTTGATGGTGCTTGAGGAGTCCTCAATCTAACTCTTTAGATATCATCCAAGCATCAGCCTCTATGATTAAACCATTGAATCAACATCTATATGATTATTAAGATGGTCATGGTACATAACCCTAATTATACTAGAGGACATTATAAGTGCATTCATTCATTTAATCTTATACAAGGAGTTAAATAAACCAATAATATGTATTTATATATCAAAGATTATAATAACATTTATTATAGAAATGGTCAGCCCCAGGCTCACATGGCTAACAATCTTCCACTATCCCTCAGAACCATTCAATTACAATCTTTAAACCTACTCATTACATGATGGTCGAAAACCTTTTGGTTATAGGTTTGGTAAGAGGATCAACAACATTGTCAATGGAGGCCACCTTGGTGATGACGATGTCACCACACTTTTGAATCTCTGAAATGATGTGGTATTTTCTTCCACATACTTGCTCTTTTGATGCCATTTGGGTGCATTTACCTGAGCTATGGCTCCTATGTTATCGTAGAGTACCAAGAATGAAGTATCAAAGGAACTACGCCAAGTTCCAGGATGAACTTGCTCAACCACACTGCCTCCTTTCGGCATCTAATGTAAAAATGTATTCGACTTTTGTTGTTGAATCAATCGTAGTGTCATGCTTCCTACTTCTCCAGTTCACATCACCAGATCAGCGAAAGAGGCTAGACTCTTAGCGGAAGAGAGAAATTCCCATGCTCCTTTGATCATGATCATCAGATCATGCTCGATTAAAAAGGCTCCCCTCTCTCGTTCAACAAGAACGCATACCTTGAAGATGATTTGTGGTCATCTATATCATATTGGAAGTCTAAATCTGTGTATCCTAAAACTTAGAGATCACCATCTTCATAAATCGAGATGTAATCTTACATCATTCTTAGATACTTAATATGTTTTTCACTAAATCCAATGTTATTCTCCATAGTAGGATTGGTAAAGGCGTACCACTCTTACTACATGGCAGATATATGACCCTGTGCACATCACGGTATACATCAGGATTCCCATAGCTGATGCATAGGGGCATCTAGTCATGGATTTCTTATCCTCAACACTTTGAGTAGCCATCTATTTAGATAGGTGGATACCATGCCTTAAGGGAGGAAATCCTTTTTTGGAATTCTCCATATGGAAACGTTCCAAGATCTTTTAATTACATATGTTCTGGCAATCCTAAAATACTCTTTTCTCTGTTTCTGAACAGCTTCAAACACAAGATATAAATGGCTTCTCTAAGATCTTTCATCTCGTAGGTATGAGATAGCCAAATCTTAATAGTAGTCATCATCCATGTATCATTCCCAATGATAAGGATCTCATCTACATAAAGCACGATGAACACAATGGAGCTCCCATTAAGCTTCTTGTACAGATATGGTTCATCAAGATTATGAACAAAATCATAACTCTTTGTGGTTTCATCAAATCTGATGTTCCAACTACAAAAACTAGCTTGACCCCATAGACAGATTTCTTTAGCTTGCATAGTTTGTCTTCCTCAGTTATGAAGACCTGGGGCCTCTCCATATAGATATCCTACTTTATTTATCCATTGAGGAATGTCATCTTGATGTTTATATGTCAGATGTCATAGTCAAGATATGCAACTAAAGCTAGCAGTGCCATGATGGATTTAAACATTCCCATAGGAGAGAATGTATCATCCTAGTTGATGCCTTTTCTATGTGTGTAGACCTTGGCTATGAGTTGTTCCTTGAAGGTCTCTACATTCCCATAGGGTCCCCTCTTTCTCTTGAAGATCCATTTACGTCCAATGGATTTTACCCTCTAGGTGGATCCTCTAGGGTCCATACATTGTTCTTGTACATGGAGTCTATTTCAAACTTCATTGCTATCATCCATCTATCCATGTCATGATCCATGAGTGCTGTTGAACATGCGAGCTCACGGTGAGCCATTATGCAATAAATGTTATTGCAAATATCATTCCCTGATATAAAATGAAGAATAACTAATTTGCATAATAGGTCCCTTAGTACAATTAGGGTTATGTACCATGACCATCCTTATGATCATGCAGTTGTTGATTCAATGATTTAATCATAGAGGCTGGTGATATGATGAATATCTAAAGAGTTAGATTGAGGACTCATCAAACACCATCAAATGATTATTAAGAGATGATCCCCACCCTGAGAAGGAGATGGCAATCCTTTCTCTGAAGTCTGATATCTAACCGATCTCTTGATGCAGGTCCTCTGCATAGGAATAGAGATTCAGAGGTGTTAGATAAGTTAGGTCAAAGGAGTTAACTTAATGAGATTGAGATAACCAAAGTCCTATGCTGTCATGATATAGGCACGCATCCTCTGACCTGAGATAGATGTGTTACTATATATCTGAGTATATACATTTGGCAGACTAATAGGTTGATGACCTAATCAAGGTCTATACACTGGCGTACTGGTGTGCATACAAGGGCATATGAGTAATACGATCTCTCAAAGGGATCATGCATGTTCATTTACTGAACCAAAAGACATGAGCTCACTCATGAGATATTGGGAAGAATAAAATTCTGCGCGCGGTCATCTCGCTTTGGAAGCTTTACTGAATTTGTAAGGTTTGATATGTATTTTTGGAAAGTATATGATCAACACCTAGGTATGATATATGCTTTTGGAAAGTATATGATCGATACCAACTCCCAATGATCGAATGAGAAACTTAATGATAAATCCTTGAAGTAGACAGTGTAAAATTGATTTTATACTTCGGGATTATTCTTGGTCTTCCAGTATGCAGGATGTACATGTATTAGGAATACCTGAGGGTGATGTGATCATAAACGGTTGTATAACTATGACACTTCCATTCCTAGGGAGTGATGAAACGAGTCTGGATTTTAGTGACTCCTCTCAGTAGAGAAGTGATCAGATCTTGGTCCAAATATTGGACATAGATCTGAATATGATTCAGATGCAATGAGAAGATTAGATCTGCGATCCTGATTTAATCAAGCATCTACGGGAGGTTTGCAAGATCTGGATTTGAGATGTGATCTCAATATCCAAGTCACTATACGTGGAACAATACAATCGCCTGTCCTTATCTCTAAGTATCCGCGGAGAAAGCGTACTATCCTTAAAAGAGTTCAGGATAATTTCATTGTTGATATATGTATATGAGCATTAAAAAATGGATTATTAAATGTGATTTAATTATCATGAATAATATGAATTTGATTCATCTTATAAGGAGAGTTATCTTAGATAATTAAATATAATTTGATTATCAAAGATGTGAATAATGTGAATGTGATTCATATTATTTGGGCACATGAGAATAGAAATCCCAGATGATTAAATGTGATTTACTTATCATGTATATGAATAATGTGGATAGCAATATCCATATTGATCATATATATTATAAATGTGATTTATAATATATAAGAGAGAGCTATTTGTAACTTACATTTATTAAATATATGTTGATGTGATTTGGATTCACATTGGACAATTAATTGAAAATGTAATTTATATTTTATTTTAGGTTGTGAATGTGATTCACAATTTTCCAATGGCAAGATTGCAATATTCACAAAATACTTATGAATTATTTTTATTGAATAATTTACAACAAGTGTTGTTGTAAATCTTGGAGATTTTTCAAGGAGTAATGGAACTCATGAGATTGCATGAGATTACACATTCATGAGATATAGTGGACGGACACCAACTCCTATAAGGAAAGGGTGGCCGTCCCCCTATAATCTTGGATTGATGAAATATCTACTTCTTGATCTCCGTATGAGATTTAATTTTATGATTAATTTATATTGATTTATCAATATATATTTAATCTAAATTAAATTAATTGTTGTTGGTTTTTACCAACAAAATCTTATCCATTGAAAGAAACACAAATCAATGTGTTCCATTGGATTTGTATTGCCCATAGATTGAGATCCATGGATCCTAAAATGTTATAAATAGAAGGGCACCCCTTGATCTTCATATGCTAATGAGAAACACAAGGCTCTCTCTCTTTTTCTCCCTACACGCCACCCCTCTCTCTCTCTCTCTCATATGGCCGTCCACCATGGATGCCGTAGAGAGAGTCTCCATCGCCGCAGCATCGTCGTCAAGCTGTCGGATCATTTGCTCGTGGATCTTTGTCTCCTTCGGTGCGCCTTTCTTGTGAAGAAGATGTCGGATCTCATGTGTCGAGATAAGGAGATTCGTCGCTTGGATCATTAACATGGAGTGCGAGAAGCACATATTTCATCAACACGCTCGCAAGCGTCTCCTCCGTCAGATCGGACTTGAAACATGAGGTCTTTTCGTTTAGAGACTCAATCGCAACCACGCTTCAATAGGTAATCCTATTACTTATTTGTGGTTTAGACGAACGATTCGAGAAGTACTCTTTGATCATGTGGTTTCGTCGCATGAATTTTTTAATTTCCGCTGCCTCGAGCAACTAGTGCGACTAGTCGCTCCCGATCGCATACGATGCGATCCTCATGCTTTCTTGATGCGCTTAAGGATCTCCCCATATTCTTCAAGTGGTATCAGAGCCTTAGGTTGAAGGTTTTGGTTGCAATGCATAAACTAAGGACGACTTGGGTTCATTAGGGTTTGCAAAAGTTTTCTCCTATTTCATTTTCGCATCTCTGTTTAGTGATTATTTTCGTCCCTATTTAAATTGTTTAAACACTAAATAAAATTAAATTTTGTTTCTCATTAAATAAGGAAACTGTAGGATCTGAGTTAGCATGATTTCGAATCTGTTTGCTCAAGTTATGATCAAATTAGTAAATATGTATCCACTATTTCGGGGACTGCGAATCTTAATGTAATTAGGGGGTTAATTACTGTTTAGAAATGCCTTGAAATGTGTGCAAATCACTTAGGTTCTATTGTAAATCAAATTAGCAAACTTTAGAAACTTACTTTGCTAAATTTGGATTTAAATTGATTGAGATGTGTTAATTTTAGTAAGTGAGGAACACTGCTAGAAATTATCTTCATAATCAAGAATCTTGTGGTTGTCATTTAATTAATTAGTGAAATTAAATGGTTTAATTTCCTGGAATAATTATGAATAAATAATTGAGAAATATTTGATGATAATTATCTCCTTAAATGACATTGTCTTAACCAATAATTGATTAGATATGATCTAGATCACAATTGGTTACACAATCTACTTTCCAACAAACAAAGTTGCTTGAATATGATTGGAAATTTGTTTAGGAAATCTCCTTATAATGTTAATCAAAAATATTTTGATTATTATTATATATTATATAATTTCAGTTGAAAGACCGATTATCATCTCAAGTACACAATGATCAATTTGGTATTATCCTTTCCTGAGGTGGATATGGTGTCTAGTCGGGGAACGTTGGGGTAGCAGGTTGCACCGTTTGCGGTCTGTCCCACTCCCGTCGATACTGACCATGACAGTGGGTAGGGACTCGATAATTCAAGAGAGATCACGATGTATTTTTCTAATTAATAGAACTCGAAATAATACATATTTGAGATAATACCATATTTCAAGTAATAATAAAAGAATGTTTGTTGGATGAGAATTGGATCATTAATTTAATATGATTAGATTAATTGGAATCCAATTAAAACTAATATACTCTATTATTAAAAGAGTTGTTATTTCCCTTGGAAGAATTAATTATGTGAATATGATTCATGATAATTAATTAGAATTTGAATATGATATGGAGGATCACATAAGTGGCATCCATGGTCTCCCGTCAAGGTGAAGGGTTTCGTCGTCAAGGATTGTATGTAAGTCTGAAGTGACAGCTCCTGTATGCAAGCGCATATGGATCGGGCTCTTTGCTTCTCGAAAGAGTAAGGGCATATGCGTAGTGACCCCAATATCAGGTCCTCATATTATTGGGGCGATATTGGATTGTGCATAGCGAGTACTATTCCTGTTGACGGTTGGTTCAATTTATGACGGGTCAACATCGCCTTAGGGTGGTGGGCCCGGTTGTTAAAGGCCGAATTGGGAGTGCAAGTTGGACTTGCAAGGCGGAATGCGTTCCCACTTCTTTTGATCGGAGTTACATGTTCTCATATTATTGGGATGTAACAAAGATAAGGAAGGAGTTCCCATATCTTGCTTGAGATATAATGGTAAGTATATCTCTTACATGGAAAGTAATTAAGGGAATGAACTTTCAGTGTTAACGAGGCAAGACAACTTTGATATAAAAATTCCTAGATCAAAGTAAAGTATATATTTATATTTATGCAAAATTCTTATTTCAGATAATCCTTCAATAAACCCACTCAATACTATACTCAATGATAACCAATAAAATATCATGGATTGGATCCATGATTAAGATATTGTACTTGCAGTTGGACACATATTGTATGTGGTTGCAATGTGCAAGTTTCCTCAAAATAATGAGGAGTGACAATCAAATAGACAATAAGACTACAACCCTAGGGTTTGTATGCCTCTACAGTCTTGATCTCTCATCGAATGTACTTTGCAAGTGACTTGTTGGTGATGATCGTAATTGTCGAATTATCCTTATAAAATCTAAGAAGATGTTTTGGCATGCATTTGTGCTCTTGATATTTTATCATGAATGACATGGTTCTCTCCATTATGCAGAATGGTAGCTCTATAAGAGATGATGTATTCAAAATGTTTGAATACCTACCTGAATCAATGATTTTAAGAGTTTAGATGGATATAGATATGATGAGTATAATCATTCTACTGTCTATACTCTGGTCATTCAAGAAGCTTCATAATATTCATATTGTATGAATTGAATGGAGCATGTATAAATGTTGGAGTGCTCTTATATTGAAATCTTTTGAATTCAGCATAAGAGATCCTTCGTCTCAAGCAATGGTTGTTTATAGATAAAGAGAGCGCAATGGAAGCATGGGTTGGAGCCAAGTAAGAAGGAAAGCCAAAACGTTGACTCTACTTCTGTGACTTTCATATGACATCCAAATAGTTGGATGCATGCCAATACTGCAATAAACCGATGTACTGATAGTGTGACTATCTTGTCTATCTAGGATCCTTAGAGAAGGATCCATATGGTGCATTGGAATAATCTACACCTACATTTAATTACTGAAATTGACTTTCTTATTTGATAAGATCAAAGTCTAATAATTGTATCTCATTCTTCTACTAACATTCGTAATTGGTTGCATATGATTTAGAAGACTAGAAAATTTGATTTTAAGGTTTAATAGTCATCCACATGGATATTGATGCAATGGTTACAATAATCTCTATTGGATTGACGGACTTCATATTTTCAGTGGGAGAGCCCTTACTCTTAGAGAATGTCTCTATGATCTAGATGTTAGAATATACTCATTGTTTATTTCTAAATATTGGAAATAAACATGAATTCTGGAATAAACCCATCATACAGAGTTATGATGGATATATTTCAGATAGTATTCTACCATCTAGAGGACTTTATTAAATTAGAAAATTAATGAATGATTCATTAACATTTCTAATACTGAAATTAAACCTTAAAAGATCAATAGGAGGATGAAGATCATTTGGTAATGATCTAGCATCGAGCCTTGGACATAAGTCTGTTGATAAGATCAATAGACTAGTAAGAGATGGAACTTTAGAGTGTCTAAAATTTCAAATCTTACATACTTGTGAATATTGTATTAAAGTAATAATGTCCAAAGCGCTCTTCTATGAGAATGGATTAAGATGTCAAGGTATTCAATATCTCGTACATATTGATGTATGCGGATCATCTATATCATGATAAACATTGATGATATGTGATATTATTTGATGATTATTTATGATATATGATTTCTTCCCTTCACCTTAGAAATCTTTGAATTGTTCAAAGATTTCACAATTTTGGTTTAGAAACAAAGTTTGAAGGAAGATGAAAATGAATTTGATCTAATCTAGGTAGTCAGTACCTATTAGATGAATTTACGGAATACCTTATAGAGATATGAATATCATTTCTATCTCACTTCTCCTAATAAACCTAAACTCAATGGAGTTGTAGGGAGATACAATTGGATCATGTGTGGCATGATATGATCAATGATGAATATTAGCATAATTATCTCCTAGTTTCCAAGGTATATGTATATGTAGTATAGACTACAATATATATCCTTAATAAGGCTCCATGCTAGTAAGCTGGAATACAGCACTAGAGAGTGCTACTTCATTAGGAAAATAAAAGATGGTATTGGATACCTACTTTATGACCTTGAGATTCTTAAAAGACCTCATCTCTGAGAATATGATTCTTAGAGGATGACTCCCTTAAGAATCAAGATGGAAATGAAGTAAAGGAACTCATTTAATCGATAATGAGGCTCCTAAAATTGGAAACTAAAAGGACAATAAAAGATGAAACACTAATACCTCTTCAAATAAGTTTGAGGATGGATTACATGAGTCAGTTGAGTCTGACAATGATCCGATTTCATGTGATGAAGCTTCCGAAGATCATAGCATGGAAAGATGGATGTTAGCAATAAAGTCTAAAGTAGACTTCATATACAAGTGTTGTATACGGACCCTCGAGGATCCACCTATATGGGTAAGTCAAAGAAAAGTGTAAATGGATCTAAAAGAGAAAGAGGTCACCTGATGGGAAGGTAGAGACCTTCAAAGCACAGCTCGTAGCCATGAACTACACACCGAAGAGAAGATATCGCTTGCGATAAGACTTGCTCTTCAGTGACCATGCTTAAACCCATTAGAATATTGCTAACCATAGCTACACAACTTGACTATGACATCTTCATGATGTGAGTCAAGATTGCATTCCTCTATGAATACCTCTCTGAGGATATTCACATGAAGTAGCCTCAGGGATTCATGGTTCAGGAAAGCAAGGTGTGCAATCTAAGGAACTCCATCTTTGGACTCAAATAAGCTTCTTGTATTTGGAACATAAGATTTGATGAAATTATAAATGTTATGATTTTAGATAGAATCTTAATGAACCGTGTGAAGCTTAGTGGGAGTGCCATTGTGTTCATCGTGCTAAATGTAGATAATATCCTAATCATTTGGAATGATATAAGGAAGATAATAATAAGTGTTTTATAATCTGGTTGTTCCATACCTTGAGATATGATCTCAAGGATACCTCTTAGATCTTAGTTCTGAAGTTGTTCAGAAGCAAAGAGAAGAGGGTATTGGGACTATCACATTAATGGTACACCTTGGATATATTCTATTTTCTGGAAAAATCTAAGAAATACTTCCATCCCCTAAGACACGGTACTAACCTTTCTAAAGGGATAGCACCTCAAGGAGTTGAGGAATTGAATGCTAAAAACGGCTTGCCCTTGTGCATCAGTTACGAGAAGCCTTGTGTATGCTAGATATGTACAAAATCTAGATGTATGTCATGCAGTGGGAGTAGTAAACTATTACTGATCCTACTATGGAGATAAAACACTTGATTGCAGTAATAACAATATCATCAAAGATGTCAAGACTTTAGAGATAGTGATCTCTAAGTCTTATCTTCAAGAAATTAAGACTTTATAGATAGTGATCTAAAAGGTCTTAACTGTGGATAACTTTGGAGATATAGATCTCCAGTATAAGGGTATTCTAATAAGGATAGTAGAAATTACATACTGGTTAAATGATTACTGAACTGTAGTGTCAACGACACTATAACTAATAATGCTGAGTATTGGTTGCATAAGATGCAACTTTCACATTGAATGCGAGAATTGTTACTCGGAGATATGCGAGTCCCGTAAAAGGACTTGGCATAGTCTCTTAGGAACAGAGTAACTGATCAACTTATCTAGCTATTTTCTTAAATAGCCTATGATTGTCACATGAGTACGGGTTTAATGATTAGCCTGTTAATGGCTCTTTGGGCTAGTGGGAGATTGTTGGACATGCGAGCCCACGGCGAGTCATTATGCAATAAATGTTATTGCAAATATCATTCCCTGATCTGAAATGAAGAATAACTAATTTACATAATAGGTCCTTAGTACAATTAGGGTTATGTACCATGGCCATCTTGATGATCATACAACTGTTGATTCACTGATTGAATCATAGAGGCTGGTTCTACGATGAAAATCTAAAGAGTTAGATTAAGGACTCATAAAACATCGTCAAATGATTATTAAGAGATGTTCCCCAGTCTGAGAAGGAGATGGCAATCCTTTCTCTGAAGGCTGATATCTAACCGACCTTTTGATGCACGTTCTCTACATAGGAATAGATATTCGGAGGTGTTAGATAAGTTAGATCAAAAGAGTTGACTTAACGAGATCGAGATAACCAAAGTCCTATATCATATGCTGTCATGATATAGGCACGCATCCTCTGACCGGTGGTAGATGTGTTACAATATATTTGAGTATGTACATTTGGCAGACCAATAGGTTGATGACCTAATCAAGGTCTATACACTGGCGCGCTGGTGTGCATACAAGGGCATATGAATAATAAGATCTCTCATAGGGATCATGCAGGTTCATTTACTGGACCGAAAGACATGAGCTCACTCATGAGATATTGGGAAGAATCAAATTCCGTGTGCAGTCGTCTCGCTTTGGAAGCTTGACTGAATTTGTAAGGTTTGATATATATTTTTGGAAAGTATATGATCAAGACCTAGGTATGATATAAGCTTTTGAAAAGTATATGATCGATACCAACTCCCAATGATCGAATGAGAAACTTAATGATAAATCCTTGAAGTAGATAGTGTAAAATTGATCTTATACTTCAAGATTATTCGGGGTCTTCCTGTATGCATGATGTACAGGTATTAGGAATACCTGAGGGTGATGTGAACATAAACGGTTGTATAACCATGATGCTTCCATTCCTAGGGAGTGATGAAATGGGTCTGGATTTTAGTGACCCCTCTCAGTAGAGAAGTGATATGATCTTGGTCCAAATGTTGGACATTGATCTGAATGTGATTCAGATGCAATGTGAAGATTAGATCCACGATCCTGATTTAATCAAGTATCTGTGGGAGGTTCGCAAGATCTGGATTTGAGATGTGATCTCAATATCCAAGTCACTATGCGTGGAACAATACAATCGCCTTGTCCTTATCTCCAAGTATCCGCGGAGAATGTGCATTATCCTTGAAAGAGTTCAGGATTATTTCATTGATGATATATGTATCCGAGCATTGAGAAAAATAGATAATTAAATGTGATTTAATTATCATGAATAATATGAATTTGATTCATATTATAAGTAGAGTTATTTTAGATAATTAAATATGATTTGATTATCAAAGATGTGAATAATGTGAATGTGATTCATATTATTTGGGTACATGAGAACAGAGATCCAAGATGAATAAATGTGATTTAATTATCATGGATATGAATAATGTGTATAGCAATATCCATATTGATCATATATATTATAAATGTGATTTATAATATATAAGAGAGAGTTATTTGTAACTTATATTTGTTAAATACATGTTGATGCGAATTGGATTCACATTGGATAATTAATTGAAAATGTAATTTACATTTTATTTTGGGTTGTGAATGTGATTCTCAATTTTCCAATATCAAGATTATAATATTCACATAATAATTTTGAATTATTTTTGTTGAATAATTTACAACAAGTGTTGTTGTAACTCTTGGAGGTTTTCAAGGAGTAATGCAATCTCATGAGATTGCATAAGATTACACATCCATGAGATATGGTGGACAACCACCAACTCCTATAAGGAAAGGGTGGCCGTCCCCCTATAATCTTGGATTGATGTAATCTCTACTTCTTGATCTCCATATGAGATTGATTTAATTTTAGGATTAATTTATATTGATTTATCAATATATATTTAATCTAAATTAAATTAATTGTTGTTGGTTTTTACCAACAAAATCTTATCCATTGAAAGAAACACAAATCAATGTAAGACATTGGATTTGTGTTGCCCATGGATTGAGACCTATGGATCCCAAAATGTTATAAATTGAACGGAACACCTTGCTCTTCACATACTAATGAGAAACACAAGGATCTCTATCTCTTTTTCTCTCTACACGCCATCCTTCTCTCTCTCTCTCATATGGTTGTCCACCATGGATGCCGTAGAGAGAGTCTCCATCACCGCAGCATCATCGTCATGCTGCTGGATCATTTGCTTGTGGATCTCCATCTCCTTCGGTGCGCCTTACTCGTGAAGAAGATGTCGGATCTCGTGTGTCGAGATCAAGAGATTTGCCGCTTGGATCATCAGCATGGATTGCAAGAAGCATGTGTTTCATCAACACGCTCGCATGCGTCTCCTCCGTCGGATCAGACATGAGACAGGAGGTCTCTTCATTTACAGACTCGATCGCAACCTCACTTCAAAAGGTAATCCTATTACTTGTTTGTGGTTTAGACGAAACGATCCGAGAAGTGTTCTTGTATCATGTGCTTTCGTCACATGAATTTTTTTTAATTTCCGTTGCCTCGAGAAACTAGTGTGACTAGTTGCTCCCTATCGCATACGATACGATCCTCATGCTTCTGTGATGCGCTTAAGGATCTCTCCATATCCTTCAAGTGCTTCATCAAATGAAGTTGGATCACAGTCAGTTTCACCTGACACATGGATTCCATACCTTTCAAGTGGTGCAACCACCCTCAAACTCCTCCTAAGAGGTAAGGGTGGTGCACCTTTATTCACATCTTCAGTTTCCGGTTCAAGAAGCTCAATATCCTCAGGGGATTCAATGAGTTCCTTTACTTCATTTGTCTTGACTCTTAAGTAAGTCAACCTCTAAAAATTTTACATCTCCGGATATGAAAACTTTTTGAGTCTCAAGATCATAAAGTTGGTATCTAATACATTACTTTACATACCCAATGAAGCACTCTCGAGTTATATATTCTAGTTTATTGGCATCCATGTTCTTCACATGGGCCAACCAATCCCAAATCCTCAAGCGTCTAAAACTAGGCTCGATTCCAAACAAAGCTCGTGAGGGGTTTTGGGTACAGATTTGCTAGGAATTTGTTAAGGATATATATTATAGTCTGATGACATGGGATTGAGCCGAGGTCGTGTCTTTCCACAAGGCGGATTGACAGTCGCTGAGGTGACCTCAAACAGAATCCCAATCTATGAACAATTAACCCACAATAAATATCAAGCAATGACTAGCAAAAATGTGGAGTTAAAATTTATTATAACTCTACATGTAAAGGTGTATAGGTGTAAGCACAAGTAGAGGTCGAACACTGAGAGCAAACGGTTGGGGCCAAAAATAAATGCACAGAATTATCCAATTCTCTTATTGTCCATGTTACTGTTTTTGTGGGTTTCTTATATATATTTTTTATTTTATTTTTTTATATTTTTGTATTTGATATTGTATTTTCTGATTTTATATTTTCGTTTTGTATTTTTATATTTTTATATTTTCTTTCTCTTTTATATTATATAATATACCATATATAAGGCTATACATGTAATACATAGTCATATAATTATAAATAGTAGTATATATATAATATAGAGTAAAAATTATTTTGTGTTTTAAATATATTTTCTAATGTTTTTTGAATTTTCTGGATTTTTTGCTAATTGTTTTGTATTTTTAATGTCAGAAATATCCCAATAATGGGATTAATACATAATCCTAAAATAATTGGGTTTTAAAATAGTAAATAGGTCTTAAAATTACCAAAATTAATTTTAATATGTAAATAATAATAATATATAAATAATTATAAAATAGGAAAACATATTTTTGGTACTTTTGAAGAGTTTTTATATTTTTTTGGATTTTAGAGCTTCTTGAATTTTTTATATTTTCTTTTTCTATTTTTAGGTTTTTTTGTTTTCTGGACTCAATAATCATCAAAATGTCATATATATTTGGAATTTTTCAAAAAGTTTTTATTTTTTTGGTATTTTATCAATTAGATAGAGAATAAATGCTCCTCTTCTAATTTTTTAAATAATGAGATAAATGCACAAAATTGCCAAATAACTGGATATCTGGATCTACATGGCAGGGGGCATCACCCTAATTTTTGTAGAATTTTTGGAGCAAGCTAGCTATACAACATAAATAGAGAAAAGTCACACAATAATATATCTTGGCAGGGGCATTGTTGCAATAAAAATAAATAACAGGGGCTCAGTTGCAAATTTGCCTTAATAAATCAACATTTATTTAAATATTAGAGACTATTTTACAATACACAAAAATGCCAAGGCATGCATGCAAAATTACAACCTTCACATGGGACTGCACGTGAGACTGGGAAAGACCAAAATGATAATATCAAAACATACAAGAAGTCCTACGCAAAATTCCCAATTATTTAACACTTTACATTTTATTTAAAAAACTATATAATAAATACAAAGTAGTGGGGTGAGATATGAAATTTACCCCAAACATAGGCGTGATTGAACGGCTCTTCTTTCTACACTTGACACGCGTCCATTCCTCACGCGACGACTGTGCTGCAATCTGGAGGTGCTCCCTTCATCCAACGACAGGGGAAGAGGCTGGAAGAATGTGGAAGAACACTCGCCTGGGCGAGGTTCCTCCAGCGAGATCTCCCTTCCCTACCAGTCTTTGTTGCTCCTAAGGGTCCTCCAAGCTTCCTTGCAGGTGTCTCTAACTCCAGGTGTCTTCAGAATAGCACGAGGTTGACCGGAGCCCCCCCCCTCCCCTGCCGCGAGGTCGGGGAAGATTAGGAGCTCCAGATACCTCTGGCGGAATCATAACGTGGCCCCTGGCACTCACTAGCTGATGAATCTCATAGTCATCATGCTAAAAGCCACATATTAACACCCTGGCTTAACCATTCCAATAAAAAAATCTTTAATTCTTTATTATTATCCTGTATCATATTGTGTATAATCTACCCTTAAATTATTGTATTTAATTTCTCTTATTTTTCTTGTATTATTTTATCATAAAAAACCCCTAAAATTAGGTAGATAAATTGTCCATAATTCAACTAACCTTTAAAAAGATGAAAAAAATACAAAAATAGATTAAAGATAAAAATCGATGTTTTTATCCCCCTTAAAAATACCCCCAAAAATGCTTTTTGTATAAATGACCTCTTTTGGATTTTTGACCAACATGAAAGTTTTAGATCTCGTCGAGACGAGCAACTTTCATGTTTGACTTTTTCCTAATTATGCATCTAACTATTTATTCCTTATTTTTCTTTGTATTTTTATTTTTCAATTTTCTGATTGAGCCACATGGCACTCTCTGGAGCCGCCACGTGGCCCGCCTCTTCTCACGCCACCCAGCGCCCATCATGGTCGTTGGATCCACTCTGTCCCGCCTTCATATGAGCCCTCCATCGCCACCTCATACCCAGCCGTCTGATCTATGCTCTGATCAGATCTGATCCGTCCCCTAGCACCTCGTTTCCAGCCATTAGATCCCCCCTGATCCTACGACCTATATCACTCCACATCACTTCTTCTCCCCCAGCCATTGGATCTCTCCCATACCTCCATCCTAACCACTCGCCTCTGCCTATTTCCTAGCCATACGATCAGATCCTATGGATCTGATCTCCACCCTCCAACTGCGCTCCTACAGGGATTGTTGGATTGCTAGATCCAACGGCTACCCATCATATCCTTCCTCCAAATGGTCCCCACTCCATGTGTAACGCCTGGAGGAACCCTCAAGCCCTTTCCATTTTCTCCTCCTCTCCGATAACCCCATCTTCAATTCAAAACCACCACCACGTCGCCCCCAGATCCACCATCTTAGCGCATCCATCAATGCGCCTTCCCATTACACCACACAGCCACGCCGGCCGTTGCAAAACCTCCTCGCCACCACGTAACCTTCGACTACCCCCACCTATATATCCCCTCTTGCCATCGTCGTTCACCTTCGTCCACCATTATTGGGCTTAATTCTAGCTTCCTCCGCCCCTATCAGTGACACGGAGGGGCGGAACGTCGAGGCGACGATGGATTTAGCCCAGTGTCGGCCAGCGGCTCCTCCGTCGCGTAACGGCGCCATTATGCACCGCCGAACACTGGGGGGCGGTTGACCCTGTCGTGCGAAGACCCAGGGCTTGAACCGAAGCCCAGCCCATGCCTCCTCTGCCAATACCTTGCTCCGACAAGGTGATTTGTTTTTCCTTATTTTCTCCCATTTATACCCCCGACTACAGCCATCCTCATCTTCATCTGGACCACCCACAAGCTTCGCAACGTGAACCTCATCTTTGCGCAACCTTCCGACTCCACCGCTCCTTTCTCCACAACCTCGTCCATCCATCGCCACCTCCTCCTCTGCTCGCTGGAGAGTGAGCACCTGGTCCCCCATTCCGACCACCTCCTAGGAACCCCATTCCATTCACCTCACACACACCACACGCTTCGGCTATAACTAACCATTGCAGGATCTTCAATAGCCAGAGTTGGCGTCGGAGCTTGTTCGAGCTGGTCTCCTCTGGCGACGTTCCAGGGAACTCAGGCTCTGATCATAATTGGAGCTTCGCCGCGTCTCCAGGATCTCCGCCAGTGCTTCCAAGAGCTCCTCGGACCTCTGCCTTGCACGGAGGGACTAGGTGGAGCAACCAGCAAGTCGTCGAAGCCCAGCCTCCTCCGGTGACCCACGGCGGAGGAACAAGTACAGATACCGTCCGATCGCTTCGATCGAACGGTGATGATGAAGCCACGTGGCACCTGAGCCTAGCCTCCATATCTTCAGGCCCGGGCATCCGAACCCAGATCCAACCCTCCAGCAAATGCCACGTGGCCCGAACCTGAGGAGCCTCTCGAGCCTAGGCACCTCACGTGCCCCGCACGTGAGGGCCTGGGAAAATTACATGAAAGACCCTGATATTTTCAAGAATTGCAGAATGGTCCACAGGCGCGTGCCTAATGTACATGCCTGGGTATTTTATAGGGAAGCCCTCCAACTTTCAGGAATTACAAAAAGGCCCTTGCGCATGGAAAAATTTCATTGGGGCCCTTCCAAGGACCTAAATGCAATATTTATCCGTTTATTTTCTTGCATTTTTATTACAATTATGCCCTGCATTGTTTTTAGCATAACTTGAGCATCGTAGATCCAAATTGCATGATTTTAGTGTCATTTTGATCCTTGTTTTGTCTTCTACATCTTAGCATGTTTAATTTTCTCATTTACCACTATTTTAAATAAAGTGATTTTTTATGTGATAAATGAGACCCTGTTCTTCTTGTTCTTGTTTGGATTTGATGACCACTTTTCATGTTGTGATCAAATTGACCCTGATTTCTATTTCTATTATGATGCTCATAATTATCGAGTATATTTGTAATCTTTTATTTAGCATACATGCAATCTTGCATATTCGCTCATTCATCACTTTTAATTGCATAAAAACCAACTAAAAATTGCATACATCATGGCATTGCATTGTAATTAGCATAGTTATTCATGTGGACCTAAAATTGAGAAATATTCACACTTGAGCTTCATGAATGAAAATTCAATAAATCAATTAAGTAGTTGTGTCCTTGTATTCGACCTTGGTAGACTTGCCAAGTATAAATACTCCACAGCATTCAAAGGACTATGGTTTTTGCTGAACCGAATTTGCCTCCTATACTACGACAATTTCACATTATTGTAGAGGAAATTCGACGCTCATCACTAGCGCGTCCAATCTGTAGAAGAATGGAACGCAGCTCGAGGAAGTTCTCGTCGACCAAAAATTGAAGCTATGAGCGCGAAGGATGAGGTGCGCGATGAGGTCTCCGGTGAGGTGGTAATGTACGACCTCGATTCGTAGAACTAGGAAGGTTCTAGTTGGTTAAAGGTGGCTGGGAGGTGGAGAATGTGATGGGGAAGGAAATGGAAGTGAAAGTGGTGGTCGGAGAACAAGTGTAGGACGGTGAAACACGACCGGAGCTCGCGAGCTTCGGTGAGCTAAACTAAATTATAACTAATTAATCGACTAAAATACGAAATAAAATGCAGTAAATGAAGCCTACGACTAATGCTAAGCTAATGAAATTAAAATGCGCAGCTCAAACCTGGGTATTAGCCAAGGAGCAGGACCGCCGGTGACGGTGGCCGTGGGTGCAACTCCCACCTCCTCCGACTGATTCAAGGCACCAAAAGGTTCCTCCTGTCACAAGGAAGCTTCCAGGACCGGATACGAGGAAGGGAGAATGGAAGAAATTGACCAAATTTGAGAATGGAAGAGGAGGTCTTTATTTATAAACATTAGTGCGCACCCTTATTGACCAGGCGATGGTGAAAACTATACGCTATATACAATGTGTACAAGCTATGGGCGTGTATGCACAATGTGCTAGGAACATTTCTTGTGAAGGAAGCAAGCAAGTGATGGACGGTGCGCCTAGGAAAAATGGGAGAAGACGGGGTCTTTGACAAATTTGGCGGGCTGGAGGCTGAATTATTTATGAACATAATGGGGAGCCCTTATTGACCGGCCAAAAATAAGAAATCAAAGCTATATACAAGGGATACAATACATGGGCGTGTGTGAGGGACTATTTCGGGAACATTTCTTATGAAGGACGCGAGCGTGAACAATGGATGGAACACCCGGGAAAATGGGAGAAGACGGGGTCTTTGACAGATTTGACGGGTTGCAGGCTGAATTATTTATGAACATAATGGGGAGCCCTTATTGATCGGCAAAAAATAGGAAATTAAAGCTACATAAAAGGGATACAAGCCATGGGCGTGTATGGGGGTTATGTTGGGAGTATTTTCCGTGAAGGGACCGATGTTAGTAGAGCGATGGGTTGATCAGGAAAATATGGAGACAACACATGCTTGGACAGATTTGACAGGTTGCAAAGGCTGGAGGGTGAGTTGACCAGAGGTCAACGGAGTGAGTCCCTACCATTGGTCCATGTAGGCTCACTACAGGACAAAACAGTAGTGTTATTAAAGAATAATCATATAAAATAATAAATAATTTTATTGATTTTTTGGTACAAAATAAAAAATGTTTATAATTTATGAAGTATTTTATTATGATTTTTATTTATTTTTTAATGTATTTTATTACAAATTAAATATTAATGGTATATGTATAGGTATATTTACATGTATATTGTATATTTTTTTTATTTTATATATTTTATTTTTTTTATTTTATTTTCTTATTTTATATATTTATAACGTATTTTTAGGTACATAAATATATTTTAATTTTATTTTTATGATAGTATTTGTATACTTAAATAAATAGGTATATATATTGTATGGTTATAGTTATATGTATTTTGCCTATGTTTTACATACTTCTTTTTATTTTAATGTATTTTGTTGGTTTTTATTTTGATTTTATTTTTAATATAATATATGTAATATTTACAATATTATAAAAATATGAGAGAATAAAAGAATTAAAGAATGTATTTCCCTTTTTATTTATATACATGGATATTTCATCTATGTTTTGGCATAGTTTATTTTATTATCCTTTTTCTTTTAGTTTAATTCTAATTTAATGTACACCTATGGTATAAACAATGTTTAATAAATTATAAAAATATGAATTTGCAAAAATAATAAGTAATGAATAGATTGATATTTTAATCGATATTATGTATAATAGGGGCCCAAAACCTATCTTTTGGACAGTAACTCCGAAAAATATAAACCACCACCATTAAATAGCTCATGAAAAGTTATATATAATTAGAGGTGATTGCTATGTTTTGAGTTTTTATTTGGAAGATATGGGTCTGTGAAGTTTGGTTTCTAGCTTTTTATTTTGGGTATAAAATGAAAAATATATATTATTTTTGTACGAACTCAAATTTGTATTTTTATTTACATTATTATCTACAACTTTTATGTACAAAGTTTCTTTATTTTGATGAATAAATAATTAGATACAAAATAGGTGTCAAAATGCATAAATCAAGAATGATAAATGAAATATTTATTGTATTCTTGGCCATTATCTCCCCCTACTTTATTCTTTGTCGACCAAGCCAATTCTTGACTTGGTCTCTGGGTTTGGTCATAAAATATTTTCAATATTTTATTCCTTTTTCTTTTCTTCTCTTTATTCTATAATTTTGGCATTAAAAACCTTATTTTATAAACAATAAATACAATAAATAATGAATGCTATTATAGACAAATTGATGCTATTTACATGCATTTGTTGGTGTTTTTAAGGCCAAAATGATAGAATAAAGGTGATGAAATGGAGATTCATCACCCCCCTATACTTGCCTTTGCAAGTCCCTAGCAAATAATTATGCAATAAGTGCAAAAAGAATAAAGTAAAGAATTTAAAGAATAAATTGAATTGATCATGATTTTTAAACTTATTTGTACAAAATCAAAGTTTGGAGCTCAGGTTAGACCTTAATGTGAAAATGTGCGTGGAACCTGGTTGGGAACCGAATTTAAAACACAACAACCTCCGAGAGTCACAAAACTCGGTTTAAATCTCCTCAATAGCTAGGTCAGAACTAGACTACATAATACGCAAACCCTTATGACTATGAAGCTGACTTGTACAGTGTAAGTGATAGTGGCTCTCCCTAACTGAAATGTCCAAGAGACTGACTTCTCCAAAATGACAACCCAATGATTCCCTAATCAAGAACTCTGCCCTCGAGGAGCAGGGTATTCCCTTCTAAGTTCAAGTGGCATCCAACTCAAGAGGAGGAGGTAGAGAAAAGAATGGACGGTAGCCAGTGTAGCTACCTATCCTGGGATGCAAGACCAGTGTAGTCAAGTCATCCAGCTGCAGGCTCACTGGTATAACTTTGATGCTCAAGCTTGCTTATTTTCTATACAATGTATATACATACTCAGGCAGGCACTTTAGTTTTTTTATTTATTTACAAGCCTGTCCACTTTTTTGGAGTTTTTTTATTTTTTTTCTTTTTTCAACATACTATTTACAGTAGCATTTATATAAGGACTTTTTCCTCTTGAGCCAGAAGACTATCCCTCTTTTGAAGCGTTATTGCAACCCACACTCTCCTATCATTCGACTTCATTAAAACTGGACCAGGTTGGAGTGCACTTCCCTCCCTAGACGAGGACGAATGTTTCCACCCGTGTGCATCTCAGAGTGGCAAATCCAACCCCCTCACCACTTCAACTAAGTTGAACCAAGTGAAAGGTGCAAGTGTCCAAGTTAGGCCACGATCGACAAGAATCATGCGTGTGTCTCGAAAAGTTCTATTTAGTCAGATGAGGTGACTTGAACCCAGCCTTGATTTCTCAAAGAATTAAGTCTGAATAGACATGAAGTACCTTAAACCTAGTTCCCATAAGGTTCCAGTGTAGTTAGGTGCGGTAAGGTCCAACCAAGCTCCAATCTTTGACATTATTGGACTAGTTAAATCATCAAGCTCAATAAAGAATATTAATGCTAGGCAAATGCTATACACAATGAATGATGCAATTTTTCACAAAGAATTTAAAAATCAAAGAATCTTTTTACGCAAAGAATTTTTGCAAATAAAAATCTTGGCACACAAAAAGTATGTACAACCATTTACACAGGCGTGCCACTTTATTTTACAAGATTTGAGAATTTTAAAGATTTTATAGGTTTTAATAAAGTGAGTTATTTAGGAATATTTATACAATTGATAAAGAACTTATATACACATTTTATTCCTATTTCAATGATACATTCATTCCTCAAATTTATTTGAAAACAAATTTTGAAAACTATAGTACAAAATAATTTTGCAAACTTTTACAATCATTTAAAAGTCATTTTGCAAAGATTTTTCGCATGGTATATATACATTTTTCAAAATAGTTTTACAAACATTTTCAAAATCGTTTGCAAATCAGTTTCCAAACTTTTATTTCACACAAAGAAAGAATTTCTGCAATCAAACTGTTTTTACAAAGGTTGAAAATATTTCACAAAAAGTTGTCCAAACGGTTCACACCATTTTTCAAATCATTTTGCAAAAATATTTTTATCCTGATTTATTAATCAGTAAATACAAAAACAATTTGAGGAATGACTGTTGTTTATTAATGGATTATGTGCTTATATATACAGTATATTTAGCCATATTTATTATAAAAGTATGAGTTATGGCTAAAGTATATACAGAGTATATACGACCCCCTAATGAATCCACATTTCATCATCTTTATTCTATCATTTTGGCCTCAAAAACCCTAGTAAATGCGTGTGAATACTATTAATTTCAGCATCTTAGCATTCATGCATGTGCATGTAAATAGTGTATAAAATACTGTAATTAAAGCCAAAATTGTAGAATAAATAAAAGAAAAGAAAAGGAATAAAATATTGTAAATATTTTATGACCCAAAACCCCGAGACCTAGGCATCTCGATGAATAGGTCGACAAGGAATAAAGTAGGGGGAGATAAGGGCCAGCATACAATGTTTTTCAGTCATTCTTTATTCATTTTGAGACCTATTTTTGGTTCCACTTTTTATACTTCAAATAAATAAACTTTGTACATGAAACTTGTAGATAATTAAATAAATAAAAATACAAAATTGATTTCACTCAAAAATAATGTACAGATAAAAAGTTATGATCTGAATAAAAATCCAAAATCCCAACTTCCCAAACCCGTATCTCACAAATAAAAACTCCAAATGCATCAAACTCACCTTTAATTATTATAGTTCAAAATGAGCTATTTAATGGCGGTGGTTTCGCATTTGGCGGAGCTACGGTTTGAAAGTTGAGTTTTGGACCCCTATTGTATACTTGTACAGATTAAAATATTCATTTTATTATTTATTCATTATTTTTATATTTTTATATTTTTATAATTTTATAAATATTATTTATAATAATTATGTGTTTTAAAATCAGAATAAAAACACAAATAAAATACAAAATAAAATACTTGTAATATAAAACATAGGTATACTACCTATACTTATACCTGCACAATTTATACTTGTATTTTATTAAATTTACAAAACACATCAAAAAAATAAAAAAAATATTTTTAAGTATATAAAAACATTTTACAAATTTATAAAATAATAAACAAAAATAAATTAATTAAATTCACAAAATAAAAAAATTAAATAATAAAATATATAGGGAATATACCTATAAGGGGTATAAAAGGGAACTTATAAAATTATACCTCATAAAAATAATTAAAAATCACCATAAAATAATTCATAAAATTATAAACATTTTTCATTTTATAACCTAAAAATAATAAAATCATTAACTAATTTAAATTGATTTTACAAAATGTTATTCCAGGCTTTTTCTTGGTTGGTCCACGTGGACCAACCAGGTGGGCTGGAGAGTTGACCTCGGGTTGCGTCAGAAACAAGTTTTTTTGTCCGCTTTCACGGATTTTTTCGAGGCCTTATCTTTCACCATTTGAGGTCGATGTCTTCTGCAATGTTGTTGCTCGAAGACCCATGATTCACGCCCAACGTTTATCTTGGGCTTTGGATCATCATGCCGCTCGATATGCCTCGTTCTAGGAGCCTCATCTGTCAACCCTACAAAAACTACCCCCAGACTTCCATTTGATTTTTGAACCCCATTTTGGTCCCATTCTCTCCATCTTTGTGTGCTTTGGGCTGCTGGTAGTGACAACATCCAACCCCAGTCATCGAGGGAGGAGTTGGACGAGGATCTGGGCGTGTTCCACCACCTCCGGCGACCCCCCGTCGTCGAGGTACTTCCGACCTCATGAGCAGTCCTTTGAGGTGCTTATTCCTCTCTTTTTCTTCGCCTATTTTATTCACCATAGTAGTAGGATCACACCCCCAACTTCATCTCTGACTTTCATCGATCGCATCACATCATCAAGACCCCCGCCGGAGCGCACCTCCGGCCACCTCATACTCATCGTTCACCACTGTTTCCGCCTCCTTGCGGGGTCGGGGCAGTTTGCCCCCGACTCCTTCACGTGTTTTTGCAGGACTTGGGCCATCAGAGACAGTTGGGAGTCGTTTTGGTGCGCGGCGGAGGCTCCTGCAGCCATCCTACTCTGGCGACTTCGCGCGGGCTCTTCGGCCATCGCCGTGGAATTTTGGAGCTGCCAGCATACTCAGGACCATTGCAGGAACCTCAGGGACCATTTTGGAGCTTCGCCAGGCATCGGAGGAGGGAGATCGATGCTGGGGAAACTCGCATCCCCGCGAGTTCCTCCCAGTTCATCGAAGGCCCTTCGTAGCCGTCAGATCTTGAAGGTGCCCCCAAATTCTCCAGGCGCCGTAGGATCGAGCGCTTTGCCAGCTGTCTGGTTGTTTCCTAACGTTCTAATCTTGGCCATCGACGGGCGAAGGGATATCGCGGGCCCAGGCGTCGACACGTGGCAAGTGGGGCACGTTGCGCCATCCGATCCGCCAAAGCTTTGGGGTATTTTGCAAAAACCACCCTGAGCATTTTTGTACTTTATGTTAAACACTGAAACTTTCATTTGTTGTTTAAAATATTTTGCAAACTTTGCATATCGCCCCTCCTTAGTTTGCAATATTACTTATAGGTCCCTGCCAGGTCACGTGCGTGGCGCACGTGACTTGGCAATTTTGTAGGGAGGCCCCAGGCTCTTTTCGTATTTAGTTTTAGTCCTACAACATTCGCATGCAGTTATAATATTCTGGACTTTTTGCACTTAAGCCCCAACGTTTTGTATATTTGCTTTTTAGTCCTCCCCAGGCGCGTACGTCGCACGCGCGTGGGTGGGCTTTTTGCCAAAAGGCCTTGCGGTTTTAAGTTTTTGTAACTAGTCCAGAAACTTCATTAATTAGTTATATATTTTGTGTAAAAATTGCACTTTGGCCCCTATACTTCCTGATATTTGCACTTATGCCCCTGTTAGCTGTGTGATTTTTATTGGATGTTTGTATTTATTTAGTGCATCATTTAACTCGAAAAATTCCCAAAAAAATATCATAGGCTCATGTTTGCTTGCTTATTCACGACATATTTTTGCATTTCATTTTTGTTGCATTTTATTATATTAAAAATGAAAAACACGCATTTTAGTTATTGTTTGACTTAGAAAATACCAAAAAATATCAAATCTTTTTGAAAAATTCCAAAAAAATACCTTAGGTGTATTTTAGTGTCTTCTAATTACTGTCCAAAAATTATTAAAACTTTCAAAACAAAACCTTAAAAATTAGAAAACCCCTAAAAAACTTCATAAAAATCTAAAAAATCCTAGAAAATTCCTAAAAATAAAAACTCAATTTCTGTAGTTTCTCTATTTTATTGTATTTTATTTAAAATTAATTTTGAAAAATTTTGTTACTATTTGCTATTTTTCATTCCCATTTTAATTCTGGCCAGCAGTTTTATTCACTGTTTCTTGTATTTTGGCTTTTGAAAATACAAAAAATATTTAGAAAAATCCCAAAAAATCACAAAAATAGTAGAAAAATATAAAAAGATCAAAAACATTTTATTTCCTAATTTTTGAGCATTTTTCCTTATTTTTATAAATAGCTTATCACCTCTTTTCTTATATTATTTATATATTCTATTTATGAAAACAAAAAAATATAAAATATAAAAAGAAAATATAAGAATCAGTAAATTAAAAATCAAAATACAAAATTAAAAATTTAAAAAAATAAATTAAAATTAAAAACCCACAAAACGTTTGCATACTTGTAGACACACTTCACACTCACATTTTGTACTTTGCCCGATCTATCCTGCTTGCTCCCTGTGTTCGACACTCTACATATTTTCACTATGCACCTATTTGTAGAGTTAAAATAAATTTGACTCCACATTGGTTTTCTTTGCTTGATTTATACTGTTGTGGGTTCATTGTTGACTTTAGTTGGGATTTCTGCATGGTCGACGCATCGACTGAGTTCCTTCCTTGTGTGGAACTTAAGACCACCGAAATTTACCTAAATCGCCCCCTATACTTAGCATGAGTTATGTCCTCATAGGTCGGGAAGAGAAAGAGAATACATAACTCATACTGAGTATAGAAAAGCCTATACTACAACGACTGACGAAAGAATGAAGATATAAATGAATAAGAAGGTGACCTTCCCCCTATACTTAGGATCAAATAATCCTAAGTATATTAGATTGTACACAACACAGGGAGGGTCATAGGCGTTAATAAACAGACGAAAGAATGAATGAATCAGGGGTACAACACCCCTATACTTAGGACAAAGTACGTCCTTATTACAGGAAACTGACACAAAGGGGTAACACCTTTTATGTAGATAAATAAAAAGTGAAAAGGAAAAGAAGAAAAGGCGAAAAGATAGATATATACAGATAGATGAAAAGATCTTGGAGAATGTACATCACTCCCCCTATACTTAGGGTAAAGTTCCCCAAGTATAGGTAACAACAGGAGTGACAAAACAAGACATAGAACAACGCGGTGTGTACCCCCTATACCTAGGACAAGGTACATCCTAGGTATAGTCACAAAGATATGGCGATAGAACTGGGGCACACATAACATTCAGGAGAAAGAAGGAATAGAAGACAAAACACCTATATACAACTAGCACATAGTGTGAGGTATAGGACGGTATCTGGTAAGCGACTACCATGCTCTCGTCGTCGTCTCCCTGTGAGAACGAGGACGCAGTCAGAAGGTGAAAATACACCCGAATCTGCAATCAAGTGGGTGTCATCTATCGGGGACAAACAGATCGGAAAGTAAAGCAGGGACCGATAGCGTAAATCTGACGATCGGCTCATAAGGAGTGAATGAGTGAGAGGAGCCGATACTGTAAGATGCGGAATAAGAAAGAGCAGTACAAACTCCTCCAAGTCAATCAAGGTCTCAAAAAGATATGAAAATTGAAGGACATGAGACTGTGTGATGTCTGGTGGTCATAAAGTTAGAAAGTCATTGGACTACACTGAACACAAGATATGGCTCAACCTTGCGAGGATCCTCAAAGTGAGCAGGATCATAGAATAATCAGAAGGCTCGGCTCTGTGCTCCACAGAAAGGAGGCACAACCAGGGAGGAGATCGAGTACCAAAATCAGATGACTCGACTTCATTCTCCAACAGAGAGGAAGCACCAGAAGTGAAGTTGAGTACCTAGAATAAGATGTACTCTCCCACATATAACCCTCGGGGAATAGTACATGCTAGTCAATGAATAATCAGAACAGAAGCTCACCCTTGCAAGGGTCGTCAAGGTGAGCGGACTCAAAGGAGCTTGATCCATCAAACGGATCATAGAAACGGTCTTGGTAGGCAACAGATCGTCTACCAACAGAAGAGACCGACAAATCAAGAAAGTGTGGCAGTGTCCCGCAGATAACCCTCGGGGAAAGTACTGCCAACTAAGCATTGAATAATCAGAGAAGGATGGCTCATCCTTGCGAGGACCGTCTAGGAGAGCAGACTCAAAGGAGTCAAGTCAGGCGGGTCCCAAGATCCAGCAGATCAGGTAAATATCAAAGCAATTGGGACCGAAAGCATACCAAACGACTCGGCTCCGTGCTCCCAGTAGTAGGAGACACAGTCTGAAAGGGAAACCGAGTGTAAAGAAAGTATTGCACTTTCCCACAGATAGTCCTCAGGGAGCAATGCAAGCTAATCAAGGAATAGTCAGATCAGATCTCATCCTTATGAGGGTCATCAAGGAGAGAGAGGACTCAAAGGAGTCAATCAGAAAAGCCTCCATAGACGACAGACCGTCTACTAGCAGAAGAGACCGCAAGATCTAGCAAGGTGCCATAGTCCTCGCAGATAACCCTCGGAGAGCATATGAACTAGGCATGGAATAATAAGAAAAGTGAAGCTCATCCTTGCGAGGACCGTCAAGGAAAGCAGACTCAGATGAGTCTTTGAATGGCCTCGTGTATTGGAAGATCGGTAACACAATCAGACAGAGATGCCAAATAGTCATATCAGATGATACGGTTTCGTACCTCAACAGAGTGGCAGTATAGATAGTGAGTGAAACCGATCGTAAAGAGTGTGTCACATGCTCCCGCAGATAGTCCTCGGGAGTCATTTAAGCCAAGTCAATGAAATCTTGGGATTGCTGGCAAGTCATCTCAGGTCCTCGAAAGCATTCAATCATTCAGAGGGCATAAGATCATCTGAGGGAGCAAATAATCATGTCATTCACAAAACATCCCTCATGTCAATCAAATCTGGCTGAGATGGCACGAAAGATAATCAGGAATCCTCAAAGTGTCATAGGTGGATAATAGAATCAGGAGATCGAGAATGGATCAATCACAAAGATGAGAGATCATTTGGGTTCCAATCAACGTCACCGTGCAACATATATCAAGATAGTCTATCCAACCCAGAAATCAAAGACGGACGAAACCTCGAAATAGATAGATCAGTAGAAACATCATGATATCATCCTCAAATCACTGAAGCACATCACATCCTCAATCCGGTGTGCGAGATCTAAATCCTCAATACATAATTACACCTAATCAACGTACATCATCAAAAATCCTCAATAAGCTCCTATGCACGTATGAAAGACAAATCAACCAAATCAATCTCAACATCCTCAAATCGTGCCCAGCTTACTCCAATAATCAATGTAAGTCAAGAATCCTCAATGCGGGCGATACCTACCAGCACAGCAATCCTAGGTAAGATGATATGGGGGATACGAGGAGGATGGGCAAGAAGAGGAACACAAAGGTCTGAAGAAGCTGATTGAGCTCATGTGCCAATATTACAACTCAATCCAAAATGAAGAGATATATGTATAAGAGGGGTAGAGAGACTCAAATATGAAAAATGCATGACTCACATGGACGAGACCGATAACTGAAAGGTAACATGTAAATGGAATCCAAGTCACAATCAATACATAAAGCAAACCCCCAATTCACCTACTCAACACAGTGAAGACCGAGATGTGGTCTTTTATCTTGTTGATTTTAGAGTTAAGTGATCATAGAAAGTTGTACACCGGAATTAGGCTTTCGGATTGGGGCACTGATCCTTAGGACCTGTTTGGATACTGGGTTGGAGTGGGTTGGGTTATCCCCCACCTGCCTGGGATGGGGATGTGGATATCCTGATTGTAATAGTAGGTGTTTGGTTGCAGGGGTGGGTTGGGGTATTTTCCAATTACTGCCCTGTTCCAAATTTGTATTAATTTTTTAGCCCTTAAACTTTCAGCAGTCTTTGAAAAAGGCCTAACATTCACGCTTTAGCCCCTTTACTTTCGTTTTTTAACGTAATGGCCCTTCCACGTGTCCCCTCATGTGGATATCCACGTGAGTAGAGTTCCAATTTGTAGAGGGAACCCTTGAGAGTTTTCATATTCCATTTTTTGTCCACCGAATAGTCAATATATTGTCACTGATGTCAACGTTTCCAAGTGCGACATAAACTTGAGAGGACATCAATATAACAACCAGCAATTTTTGTTCTAAATGACGTGGAAAAATTTATAGAAGCCCATCAATGTTTGGATTGCCAGTTAAATCCGTTTTTGCCATAAACAGGAACCATTCTTAGGCCATCACCGATACAATACGATAAGTTCACAAAACATAACAGACCGACTCCCCTCAGACGATGTGTTTGTCAACAATACGGTCATCCACAGTTTCGATGGACACATGTCCCAGTTGGATGCGAAGTGTATCCACCTTGTCTTTCAGCGATGTCGTTGCGTCCTCAGCGTCGTCCAGCTCTGAGTAAACGAATGCAAGCTCGCAGTCCTTGTCCTCTATCGTTGTCTTAGCACTTTCAAGTTGTCATTTTAGTACAGCATTCTCACGCTCGGCCTCCCACTAAAGTCGGGCAACAAAGGATAACTCATTTGCGTTATTGTCCGCTGTCCTAGGAGCATCTGCGTAAGCTAGGCGAAAGCCACAACGACTTGTGGAGCAGACATAGAAAAGGTGCCTCAAGGGGTTCTGTTCGCCCTGTTCGTAGCCCAATGCCATAGGGATTCCGCATCTACAAATTGCAGTACAGTCCATTACCTGATACGTAGAATATACAACAAATGTGAGGAACAGAAAATCATCAATTCCAAGAAGCAGCAAAATAATAGTTCTAACAGCAACAACACGTAACAACAACTTTCGCATACAACATTGCACGACTTGTGATACACTCGTTCTGGCCTTTCGATCACTCGGTGTGTTTACTCATCTCTCCTCCTCCTATTATTCCACATTGCGCGGGCTATCCTGTCACGTAGGACCTCGCTGCGTCTTATGTCTTCCCGAAGAATGCCAACCTCACGTAGCTGATCTTCGTCCACAGCCTCGGGCAGCATGTCCTCCTCGCCCTCTTCGTCGGATACTGAATCTCCACCATTTAATCGAACGAAGTTGTGTATGATACACGTCGCTCTAACTACGTCCCTCTGCACTTCAAATGGATATGAGGGCATCTGTCGAAGGCAAGAGAACCTGTTCTTCCACACCCCAAACGTGCGCTCCACCACGTTTCGCAATTTCGCGTGACGATGATTGAAGAGGTCCTTGTGGTTATCATATACACATCCACGTGCCCGCCATGCCGGCAGATGATATAGCGATCCGCGGTATGGAGCGATGAAAGTGTCCGTATTTGCGTAGCTGCAATCGACTAGGTATTTGCATCCATCTTGCACAAGTAGGGACCCGCTCTCGACAGAGTCACGGAGCACAGTCATGTCGGCACACGATCCCTCCCATCCAGTCACGACGTACGTGAAGCATAGGTTGAAGTCCACAGCGGCCATTACGTTTTGTGCTGGAAATTGTTTCCTACACCGATACGCTCCTTGCATCTCCGGATCGACATGTGCTGGGATGTATGTCCCATCTATTGCTCCAATCACTCCCTGTGGCATAAAGAGAAAATTTAGAACCAAACTTCACGATTGGAACTAGTATGATGATCATCCTTACTTTGAAATACGGGTAAAACCGAGGATCTGGAGTTATCCTAGCTGCGGTGACCGGTGGAGCCAATCGTATATACTCTTGTTCCAATGTCAGTATCTTGGATAGGACATTTCTAATATGACGGGAGATTGTCTCGGCGCTGTGCTGGAATGATTCTTGGATTGTCATATTTGAGTGGCCATTAGAAAACGCGTAGAGGAACATGTAGACCTGCTCGTCGACATCCATATACCTTGTCGGTGTCAGCCCACGCTCCGATAATAAACGCACAAATCTCCTGAGCATAGCGGGCCTCATCCTGAAATTCTGAAATGCCCTGTCGTCGTGACCGTCTAGCATCTCCTTAATCCAATCACGACCCGTGAGTGGACAGGTGTGTAGTGGGCGTGGAATTCGTCGAACACGGGAGTCCCACTCGTGTATTGCAATTACTCCTACTACCGCAGCGTACGCTATAAGGACCTGTTCCTCCACATCACTGAAAGGATTGTAGCCCCGTAATGCCATATCCTAGCAACGACCCCTGGCAATCTGTAATATTGTGATATATTTAAATATATAAGTTAAGAAATTCTGTGAGGGTTACTTATGTAACGGATAAATTCTGCCATAGCACAGATTTGGCCTTATCAAAATATGCACACAAACCTGCTAGAAATTCTCTGCCTTATGAAACTATGCTATCTAACGTGAATTACTTAACGCACAACATCTCATAATATCAAGGTTTGCAATAGAAGTTGCATTCAAACCTTGATCCTGTAATTTGGTGATATATTCATTTCGCATTATCGAAATCTGCAATAAAATTTGCAAACAGAAAGTATGAAGTTAAGAAATTATGACTTATAAAAAACATGACTGATCAAGGTATGGAATAAAACCGACAACACAACCTGCAAGTAAGTTGTTAGTCTAACATTCAAAAAACATATAAATATAACCAGCAAGCATGTAAATAAAACCTGCAATAAACATGTAAATATAACCTGCAATAAACATGTAAATATAACCAGCAAGCATGTAAATATAACCTGCAAGCATGTAATATAACTGACAACACAACCTGCAAGTAAATAACGTACACTCAAAACCCAACATATAAAAACCTGCAATAAACATATAAATATAACCTGCAAACACGTAAATATAACCTAGATTAGACATAGATTAAATATAACCTGCAAGTACGTATATAGAGAAGGAAATTGTCAAGTCTAGCAACGCATTAAACATAACATAGGTTGTCCAACGTCCCAGAAACTAAACTAGATTAGACATAGTCCGTAATTCAGAGGAGCATTTAAAAAAAAGTCCATAATCAGCGCCCGATAATCCTGTCAATCCAGGCGTGCAGCTTCGCGGGGTCAACCTTGACATGGTAGTAGACATTTCGACCGCTGGTTGTCGCCAACTTCTCAGCAATCCTTTCGAACTCCTCACTATCTAGGTCAGGCCGCAACTGACTTATTTCCCTACACACGTCATTAGCAAGTTTGTCCGGGTCCTCCCTAGCATCAGCGAACGATTTGGGGAGGCTGCTGAGGAACTTCTCCAACAAATCCTGACCTGCTGCGCTCAATGCGGCCCCACTCCTTGCTTTCTTGCTACATGAACGTTTCCCTGCAAGGTCTCTTTTTCGAGACGAGGGCATTATTGTAACTACGTCGCTTTCCTCCGCATCATCACCGGGGTCCGGCATACACTCGTCCAGATTTTCGTCAAAATCCAACTCCCGACGGGTCGAAGCAGTACGTGAAGTACTTCCTCCATGCTTCTCCCTTCCAGGCCGGCTCGATGTGGTGTGTGCACTGGTCGCAATGTCTTTAACCAAGAACCGTTGGATCTCACCAAAGTAAAGGAATGGCTTGTTGCGGTATTTGCGGTATCTGTCTGGCACATAGTAGTTCAAAATTTCAATGGATTATAAAGGGATGGAGATACTTCATTGATACGTAATTTAAAAGAAACTTGTAACTGATAACATACCTCAAACCATGCACTATCAGATGGTGGAATTGGCTTGTTGTATACACTATCCCAACCCCATCCTGATTTGTTGCGTAGATAGAGATAGGAGGAGTAGTCTTTTTTCAGGTTCTTCCAGCGATACTGCAGTTGGATCTTCGTATATCCCCTTCCCGCAACTTCGTTGAACCTTTTCACGATCGAATGCCATCCCGGAAGGGTGAAGGTGCTGCCTGCCCACGAAGTCTCATGCTCAAGCATGATGTCCACGAAAATTTTATCTAGCGCGGTATTCCAATGTGCATTTTGAGCACTTGCTGCGATGGGTGCATCAGAAGGACCGCCTACCTCGCCATCGGTCGTGCCCACGTAGTCGGACATATCTCTTCATAATGGTCAATAGCATATCGGGTAAATTCATAATTAAGCATAATGCACAGGCAAATCCACTTCGCGTAAAACTGGCAGCATCATTGCAATGATACCCCCAAATCAAATTAATACAACAGTAATGGTGAACCCACGATACATCTCATCAAGTTCCATCGTTTTCAAGCACCCAATTCATATCTAGCGTCTAAGTTTAAGCCCAAATCAAATTAATCAATAATCACCATTGCAGTTATCACCCCAATTGAAATCCAGCAGGTTCATGTAAGACAAGAGTGGGATGCACACCCACTACCTAGTAAATTTGGTTACCCAAGAACCCATCCCAAATGAAATAAACACACATTACCATAAGCCAATGAAACCCCACTATACCGTGTCATCGAAATCATAATTCAAAGACATTGGAATGAACATCAAGTACGAATCAAATTGAGGGCTCAAACAGATATCTTCGAATGTAGCTTTGACATGAACACCAAAAATCTTGTATAGTGAATCCCCAACCATCTGCAGGCCCCAGTCGAATGATGAGCCTTATCCAATAAAAAAACCAAATGAAATCACCTACTCTTGTAATGGAAATCACTTTTTGCAATTGAGAGTATCATCAAGTAAAAATACCCAAATGAAATCAACACCGAAATACCCTTCTTTTTCAACTTGAAATCAGCATCCCTTGCAGTTGAAGACAAAACTCCATCTCAAATGAACACCAAAATCCAAATGGATACCAGTGATCAGGTAGAAAATCAGTGAACTCCAGGAACTGCCAAAATGGCTCAATTGATCAGAAACACCCAAGCAACCAGTACAGGGAATCATATTATCCTAAATCCAAGCAACCAGTACAGAGAATCATATTATCCAAAATGATGATATATGTTGTTAGAGGCAAAAACACCCTAACCACCCAGTACAGAGAAACACCCAATCATATTATCCTAGATCAGAAACACCCAAGCAACCAATACAGAGAATCATATTATCCAAAATGATGATATATGTTGTTACAGACGGTTCTATGGAAATGAATAATCCTAAACCCTATTAAACCTTATATTATCCTAAATCCAAAGTGACAGCATGATTGGATTAAAATTAGTTTATTTATCAACCAAAGTGACTGCAGAAAGTGGCAAAATGTTTGAATCGATCATAAACACCCAAAACCTTCTAAACCTTATCTTATCTTAAAACCAAATGATGACATCAACCCGAAGATAACATATACCCACAAGCAACAAGTAGAAAATCGGTGAGTTCCAGAAAGTGGATAGAGGGTTGAATCGGGCAAAAACACCCTAACCACCAGTACACACAATCATATGGAAATGAAGGTAGATCGCATACATGTAATCCGTGAAGAAGTACTTTATATCCAGTATAATCTTTGAAACGATGCTATGGAATTGAAGGCTGATCTACCAAGACGAAGACCCAAACAAGCAGTACTTTAACAAGGAAAACGCAAATCGAATACATGTAATCCGTTACAAGAACACCCAACTTCAGTCCATAAAACATGTAATGCGTGACAAGAATATACATCAGCCATGGTAAGGCATGTCGACATACCTTCCTAACAACAAAGCCAGGCAACGCGTAATGCCAGCCAACTTCTCCGCTCCAAAAATGACGCCGCCTGAGGCGAGTGCGTGGATGGCAACGAGGACGGTCGTGGCCAATTTATAGGGGTAGATCTCCTCTTCTACCCTCAGTGCCCTTCTTCCCCCTCTCAATGGATTTGGAGAAATCGGTGGAGCTGACGACTCGCACGGCTGCGCGTGATGGCTAGACATCACTCCCTGTTACCGATGGAGGTGGACATGGCCGAGCCCTACTCTTCACACCCGTGGATGCTTCCTCCGAGGTGGACATACTTCTGACGAGGTCCTGGCGACGCAGCCTTCACCAGGACGCCTTTGACCATTGGCGTGTCCTCAAGCGGCAGCAACGCACCGGGATTCCTGCGCAGATGAATGATGGTGGTGGTTGGGAGAACGACGAAGGCAAAATGACGATGGGGACGCTGGAAAGACCGAATACCCTCTATCGCACGCGAGAGATTCACTGTTCACCTTTTGCGGAAAAACCCCTAACCCGCACTTCGACCTTCTCCCCGACCCCCTCCCCCACACCGCCTCCCGATGCCCCCAACCCCTCCACACCACTATCCAAACGCGGGTTGGGTCGTCCCAACCCGCCCCACACCACTATCCAAACGGGCCCTTAGCGTGTTCGTAGAAATAAAGTGCTCAGACAATGAGGGGGTTTCTCTCCCCAAGACAAGGGATCCATTACATTTTATTTTTAGGTTCAAGTGGAGTTAGCAGTCCCGGTTTTATTTTGTTATCACTTTTTTTTGGATATTTTCAATGCACGTGCCTATCGAGGTTTCAATTTCCATTAAGCATCCTAGGTTGGAAAAAACGGAGGGAGAAGGTCGGAAAAGCCATGCAAGTCGGAAAATGACAATGCATGCCAAGTAAGAAGACTTACAGTGCTTCCCAGCTCTCTCCATGTGGGATGAATAATAGAATTAAAACCTATGCTATATGCAAATGTAATCCGAAGAAATCTCTTTAGATACATGATACTATTAGCATGAAGAACAGTATTTCAAAATTGAATAGGTCCCAAGTCGCATCTATCGGTGCATGCATATATATTAGGGATTGGGCCTTAGTCTACGTCAAACAGTCCTAAGCTAGGGCTCATTCACACAAAATAATAAAAATAAAATAATAAAAAAGCATTAAAACCGTCGAGGCCCCTAAGGAACAATCCCTCGGGCATTGGACCTCGGGAAGTCGGAGCACCTGAGAGTCATGTATTATTACAATTATGGGCTCACTCTCTCACATAAATATACATAAATAATAATGCAAAAATTAGTCTGCCTTCAAAAATTCTCCTCCATCTGCCTTCGATGCTCTCTCATGTTGGCTGGTGTAGAAGAGCCATCTTCGCCTCACTCGGGTGCATCGGACTTCCTAGGAATTCCTCCTTCTCTTTGCGGCCCCTCGCATCGAAGATAAATAAAGAAGAGGGTCAGAACAATAACAATAATATCAATAATACAAATAATCAAATAAATGTGGACAAGAGTGAAGAATCAAATAAATAATAAGTATCCCAAACGACGTTGCTCCCCGGCAACGACACCATTTGATGACATGGGATTGAGCCGAGGTCGTGTCTTTCCACAAGGCAGATTAACAGTCGTTGAGGTGACCTTAGACAGAATCCCGATCGATCAATAATTAACCCACAATAAATATCAAGTAATGACTAGCAAAAATGTGGAGTTAAATTTTATTATAACTCTGCATGTAGAGGTGTATAGGTGTAAGCACAAGTAGAGGTCGGACACTTGGAGCAAACGGTTGGGGAAAAAAATAAATGCACAGAATTATCCAATTCTCGTCTTGTCCATATTATTGTTTTTGTGGGTTTTTTATTATATATATTTTTTTTTATATTTTTGTATTTAATTTTTAATTTTTTGATTTTATATTTTCTTTTTGTTTTTTTATATTTTTATATTTTCTTTTTCTTTTATATTACATAATATGCCATATATAAGGCTATACATGTAATACATAGTCATATAATTATAAATAGTATATATATAATATAGAATACTTTTTTTTTGTGTTTTAAATATTTTTTCTAATGTTTTTGTGAATTTTCTGGATTTTTTTGCTATTTTTTTGTATTTCTAATGTCAAAAATATCCCAATAATGGGGTTAATACATAATCCGAACAAATTTGGGCTTTAAAATAGTAAATAGGTCTCAAAATTATCCAAATTATTTCTAATAAGTAAATAATAATATATAAATAATTATACAATAGGAAAACATATTTTTGGTATTTCTGAAGAGTTTTTATATTTTTTTGGATTTTAGTGCTTCTTGAAATTTTTATTTTTTCTTTTTCTATTTTTAGGTTTTTTTGTTTTCTGGACTCAATAATCATCAAAATGTCATATATATATATGGAATTTTTCAAAAAGTTTTTATATTTTTTGGTATTTCATAAATTCGACATTGAATAAATGCTCCTATTCTAATTTTTTAAATAATGAGATAAGTGCACAAAATTGCCAAATAACTAGATAGCATGGATCTACATGGCAGGGAGGCATCTACCCTAATTTTTGTGGAATTTTAGGAGCAAGCTAGCTATACAAAATAAATAGAGAAAAGTGACACAATAATATGTCATGGCAGGGGCAATGTCGCAATAAAAATAAATAACAGGGCTCAGTTGCAAATTTGCCTTAATAAAACAACATTTATTTAAATATTAGAGACTATTTTACAATACACAAAAATGTCAAAGCACGCATGCAAAATTACAACCCTCACGTGGGACTGCAAGTGAGGATGGGAAGGACCAACATGATAATATCAAAACATATAGGAAGTCCTACGCAAAATTCCCAATTATTTAACACTTTACATTTTATTTACAAAACTATATAATAAATACAAAAAAAGTGGGGTGAAATATGAAATTTACCCCAAACATAGGCACGATCAGACGGCTTTTCTTTCTTCAATTGAAACGCGTCCATTCCTCACGCGACGACTGTGATGCGATCTGGAGGTGCTCCCTTCATCCAACGACAAGGGAAGAGTCTGGAAGAACGGGGAAGAACACTCACCTGGGCAAGGTTCCTCCAGCGAGATCTCCCTTCCCTACCGATCTTAGCTGCTCCTAAGGGTCCTTCAAGCTTCCTTGCAGGTGGCTCTAACTCCAGGTGTCTTCTGAATAGCACGAGGTTGACCAGAGCCCACCCCCCCGCCAAGAGGTCAGGGAAGATGAGGAGCTTCGTATACCTCCGACGGAATCAGAACGTGGCCCCTGGCACTCACTAGCACGTCCAACCTGCAGAAGAATGACACGCAACTCGAGGAAGTTCTCCTCGACCAAAATTTGAAGCTATGAGCGCGAAGGATGAGGTGGGCGACGAGGTCTCTGGCGAGGTAATAGAGCACGACCTCGATTCGCAGAACCAGGAAGGTTTGGTTGGTTAAAGGTGGCTGGGAGGTGGAGAACGTGATGGGGAAGGAAATGGAAGTGAAAGTGGTGGTCGGAGAACAAGTGTACGACGGTGAAACACAACCAGAGCTCGAGAGCTTCGGCGAGCTAATCTAACCTATTATCACTAATTAATCGACTAAAATACGAATTAAAATGTAGTAAATGAAGCCTACGACTAATGCTAAGCTAATGAAATTAAAATGCATAGCTCAAACCTGGGTATTAGCCAAGGAGTAGGACCGTCGGTGACGGTGGCCGTGGGTGCAACTCCCACCTCCTCCGACCGATTCAAGGAACCAAAAGGTTCCTCCTGTCACAAGGAAGCTTCCAGGACCGAATACGAGGATGGGAGAATGGTAGAAATTGTCCAAATATGAGAATGGAGGAGGAGGTCTTTATTTATAAACATTGGTGCGCACCCTTGTTGACCAGGCGATGGTGAAAACTATATGCTATATACAATGCGTACAAGGTATGGGCGTGTATGTACAATGTGACAGAAACATTTCTTGTGAAGGAAGCAAGTGCGATTGATGGACGGTGCGCCCGGGAAAAATGGGAGAAGGCGGGGTCTTTGACAGATTTGACGGGCTGGAGGCTGAATTATTTATGAACATAATGGGGAGGCCTTATTGACCGGCAAAAAATAAGAAATCAAAGCTATATACAAGGGATACATTACATGGGCGTGTATGAATAACTATTGGGGAACATTTCTTGTGAAGGACGCGAGCGTGAACAATGGTTGGAACGCCCGGGAAAAATTATTTATGAACATAATGTGGAGCCCTTATTGACCGACAAAAAAAAGATATTAGAGCTACATAAAAGGGATACAATCCATGGGCGTGTATGAGGGTTATGTTGGGAGTATTTTCCGTGAAGAGACCAATGTCAGTAGAGCGATGGGTTGATCAGGAAAATATGGAGAAAACGCATGCTTGGACAGATTTGACGGGTTGCAGAGGCTAGAGGGTGAGTTGAGCTGAGGTCAACGGAGGGAGTCCTTGCCATTGGTCCATGTAGGCTCACTATAGGACAAAACAGTAGGGTTATTAAAGAATAATTATTTAAAAATAATAAATGATTTTATTGATTTTGGGTGCAAAATAAAAATTTTTTATTATTTTATGTAGTATTTTATTACAATTTTTATTTATTTTTTAGATGTATTTTATTACAAGTTAATTATTAATGGGGTATGTACAGGTATATTTACATGTATATTGTATAATTTAGTTTTATTTTATATATTTTATTTTATTACTTTATTTTCTTATTTTATATATTTATAAAGTATTTTTAGGTACATAAATATATTTTAATTTTATTTTTATGGTAGTATTTTGATACTTAAATAAATAGGTATATATATTGTATGGGTATAGTTATAGATATTTTGCCTATGTTTTATATACTTCTTTTTATTTTAATGTATTCTGTTGGTTTTTATTTTGGTTTTATTTTTTAGTATAATATATGTAATATTTACAATATTATAAAAATATGAAAGAATAAAAGAATTAAAGAATGTATTTCCCTTTTATTTATATACATAGATATTTCATTTATGTTTTGGCATAGTTTTATTTTATTCTCCTTTTTCTTTTAGGTTTAATTCTAATTTTAATGTACACCTATGTTATAAATAATGTTTACAAAATTATAAAAAATATGAATTTGTAAAAATAATAAGTAATGAATAGATTGAATATTTTAATTGGTATTATGTACAATAGGGGCCCAAAACCTATCTTTTGCATAGTAACTCCAAAAAATATAAAACCACCACTATTAAATAGCTCATGAAAAGTTATATACAATTAGAGGTGATTTTACTATGTTTTGAGTTGTTATTTGGAAGATATGGGTATGTGAAGTTTGGTTTCTAGCTTTTTATTTTGGGTATAAAATGAACAATGTATATTTTTGTACAAACTAAGTTTTGTATTTTTATTTACATTATTATCTACAACTTTTATGTACAAAGTTTCTTTATTTAATGAATAAATAATTAGATACAAAATAGGTGTCAAAAATGCATAAATCAAGAATGAATAAATGAAATATTTATTGTATTCTTGGCCCTTATCTCTCCCTACTTTATTCTTTGTCGACCAAGCCAATTCTTGACTTGGTCTTGGGGTATGGGTCATAAAATATTTTCAATATTTTATTCCTTTTTCTTTTCTTCTCTTTATTCTATAATTTTGGCATTAAAAACCTTATTTTGTATACAATAAATTCAATAAATAACGAATGCTATTATAGACAAATTGATGCTATTTACATGCATTTGATGGGGTTTTTAAGTCCAAAATTATAGAATAAAGGTGATGAAATGGAGATTCATCACAGTCTCTACTACATATCTCTAGAGAATAAGAGGTAAATGGGATTTGCTCATCATTGAACAAACCATGCCCATGATGGTCATGTTGTTTATTTTAACAACACCATTTAATTGGGGAGTTCCAGATGGAGTGAGATTAGATACAATTCCTATCTATTTGAGGTATTCCGTAAATTCACCTAAGAGATAATTGTCAACTCGGTCAGATAAAATCCATTTAATATTTTTGTCGGTTTGGTTCTCAACCAAAGTCATGACTTATTTGAACTTTTCAAAGGTTTCAGACTTATGACGTATCAAGAAGATAAACCTGTATTACGAATGGTCATCAATAAATCTCAAATAATATCGATATCCATTTCTGATCGTGGTACTGAAGGAATTACATACATCAATATTTATTAGGTCAAGAATATCCTTGCATCGTGTAATCTTATTATGAAAGGGCCCTTTGGTCATTTTACCTCGATTGCAATGTTCACAAGTAGGTAAAGTTCTGAACAATAGAAAATCTATGGGTCCATCCTTTTATCAACATAATGATCCTATAAACAGGTAAATGGCCAAGCCTTTGATGCCAAATCATATTCGAATGATTTCTGTCCTCTCTAATTCTCTTAGGGTTTTTATTAGTAGGTGTTACACTCATGACAGATTCATCAATGCACAATTCATAGAGTCCTCCAGAAGTCAGAACACCATCTGCAACATGTTTATCATAACGGCTTATGACAAGCTTATCATAGAACACGAACGAATATCCATTTCTAACTAATTTAGATACAGATATAAGGTTCTTCTAACATCTAGAACATAGAGACATTCTCTAAGTAATAGGACTCTCCCACTAGATAACGACAGTCTGCATGTCTGATGAATCTCCATGTCATCACCTTTATTCTTTCATTTTGGCCTTAAATCCCTAGCTAAATGCATGCAAATAGCATTAATTTGTATAGAATAATACTTATTAATAACCTAATAAATATTGTATAAAGTCATGCATTTAATTCCAAAATAAAAGAATAAAGGAAAAGAAAAGAAAAAATAAATGAAGTGTCAAAGATACAGAATGAGCCTAGACCCCGAGACTAGGTCAATATAAACTTGGTCGACAAGGAATAAAGTAGGGGGAGAGAGGGCACTCAAATTGTACAGACAACACTTAAAAACTCTAATTTTATTCATTAATAAATAACCATTTGGACCTTATTTTATTTTCCAATTTTTATACCTAAAAAATAAAACCCTCAATATAAAAATTGTATATAAAAATACAAATTACAAATTTTATCGCATAGGAAAATAATGTACAATACACACAGGATACACAAAATAAAAAGCTACAAACAAAACTTCAAAAACCTGTATCTCCTCCATATGAATTCAAAATTGACCAAACTCATCTTTATTGGTTCATAAAATTTAGCTATCTATCTAGTGAAGGTAGTTTCATTAAAAATGAAGCTCAGATGCAAAAACTGGCTTTTGGGTCCCTCTTGTACTGTATACATGTATATTATATTCAATATATTCATTCTTTATATTTTTAACTTTTTTATATTTTTAAATACGTGTAAATATTATTTGAAATACATTAAAAATATAGATATAAAGCAAATTCATTAAAAATGTATTAAAAACATTAAAATAAATAATGTATTAAATATATATGCAAATACCTATAATATACATATACATAGTTCTTTAAGTAAAACTAAAATCTGAAAAATAATCTAAAAATATGTAAATGTGTATTTAAATATATTATGAATACATAAAATATGTACATAGATTAATAACATATGAATACAATATATAAATAAAATACATCAAATACAAGTATATATATACCTATATGTATACATGTAAAAATTAACACTTAATAAATTAGTGTGTAAAAATAAATAAAAATACCCTAAAATAGTTAAAAAAAGGATATTTTTCATGTTTTAATTTTAAATTAATAAAATCACTAATTATTTTTAATTGATTTAATAAAGGAATTATTCCTTTTTTATCCTGACTCAGGTTAATGTAGACCAATGGGCACCCTCTCTTGGTTGACCCGCCAATCAACTATTTGTCCCCTACCTCTAACTTGTCAAAATGTGCGAGTAGCTCTTCTTCCATGATTTTTTGTTCATGATACATTGCTCGATGCACTGAGGTTTCTTCATGAAAAATCTTGTCAATACATCCCTCTTCCACGTATGGTCCTTGCCTTAGTCAACCATGCATTGGGTCGCATTGAAAACCCTATTTTTGAAGCCTTCTTTGCTTGTGTATAAATAATTTCCTACTCCTCCTCCATTTTTTCTTGTTCCCCTTTTTATCCTCATCTGACCCCTTGGTTTTTCTATACAGAGTTTGCCCTTAGTGACAGTGAGTGGTGCTCTGCATTTCCACAGCAAGGAGGAGGTTGATCGGAGGAGGTTCCATCATTGTTGGAGCTCCACTCTTGGCAGTTATACTCCTTAGTTTCCAGGTACTTGCTGCTTCTTTTCTTCGCATTTCTAGGCAGACTTTAGTTCTAGCTTTCATTTAAAGTCTTTATTTCTTGCATTCATTTTTGTTGGTAGCGTAGATTTGTAGGTTAAGCTCGCCAGAGCTCCAGATTTCTAACCATTGTTTCCACTTGTGCACGCCCTGTTTCAACCCCATATCCAACTTCGTCAGCTTCCCCTGCATAATCTTCACCTTCATAGCCACTCATATCACCTTAATCTACCACCAAATAGAGTCTACCGCTCTCCATACTCCGCCCTTCGTCGAAGAGAATACGCTCCGTCCCAATTTCGACTCAATCTTTACCGAATAACAGACATGATCCTTCACTAAAGCTTCGCCAACTTTTCTATGCAGATAAGATCATGAAGGACCCATATGAGGTTCAATAGTGCTTAGAACAAGCACTCAAAGTGCTCCAGTTTTCTTCAAGCTCCTGGCCCCTATCAATGGGGCCCGGGCACCTTTAAGCATATCAATCACTGTAGAGGAGCCTTGGCTCCATTCTGACCTATCTGGGAGCGCTCCTGGTTGTTAGAGACTAGAGATACAATCGATTGAAGCTTGCCTAGGTCAAGCTTCAACCTTGCTCTTCTAGGACATCTCACAACCTTCAGATCAGGAGCTTCGTTCAGATTCTCAACTCTCGTCAAATCTTTAGCGCCTTGCACTATAAGATCTCCAGCCAGATCTAATCTCAAACATCCATTGACGAAGGGGTATTGATTGTCTAGCATGCGACACATGTCCAAGTGAATCAAGGAGTACCATTGGATAGGGCCTTTAGTGGGTAATTTACAGTCCCTTCCCCTGATTTTTTTGTATTTTATAATTAGTATTTAACATTTTATTTGTGTTGTAAACTAATTCTGACATTTACATCATAGACCCTAGAGTTCATCATATTTTCATTTAGTTCCTTACGCGTTATTAAAATCCATAAAAAATAGTTTTCTATTTCTTATTTTCTTTATTATATAGTAAATATTACAAATAGTTTTGAGAAATTTTGGCACTATTATCTATGTTTATTCCCCAAAAAATTCGACTTATTTATATTACTCACTATTTTGGACATTTTAATAAATTAAATAAACATAAAAATTTGCAAAATTACCTAAAAAATCAAAAAATAGAAAAATGTATAAAAAAAATTTATTTCTGAGTTTTGAGTATATTTATAATTATAAATCCATATATAAACTATATATACCAAATAATACTTATATACTATATATTATTATCATTACTTATAAATATATATAGTATATTTAGAAACCTTAAAAATAAAAAAGGATTGTTCCTTTATATATTCATTATATATTCTATATAATATTTGTAATATTTATATTGTCATTATTACTATTAAAATATATATTATATCTTTAATAAGAAAAAGAAATTAAAATTTTGCAAAATTAAAAATAAAATAAAAATAAAAATAATTTAAATATAAATAATATAAAACAATTAAAAATACATAAGCATCAAACCTATAAAAAGACAAAAAAACACAAAAAATTAATTATTATTGATTAGTATTAACTAATAATAATTATACCTATCCCTCGTGCTCTCAATAGTTCGACCTCTACACTTGCTTGCTATACAGATTCATTTGTAGGTATACTAAATTTCTCCCCCCATCTTATTTATTATTTAATCTATATCGTGGGTTGATTATTGATCTATTCAATTGATTTATAGTCTGAGTGCTGATAAATCGATTGCTGGATCCGACCTGTCGGACACCACAAGCCCTCCAAGATCGGACATTAGGATTTGCACATCTTTTAGATTATCAAATGATGCTTTTGCTGGGGAGCAATGTATATGATATGATTTTCTGCATATTAGTTATCTTCATTTTTTGTTTCTACTTTCTTTTTATAAATAATTGTTTATATGTTCTGACCATTTCTTCTGTTGACTTTTCTACGAGGGCCCATTATGCGAGGACTGTCTTCTGGGAGGTCGAGGTAGTCGAGCAGAGCAGAGACCAGCCCCTTCTTTGTAGGCCGGTAGGAGAGAGCATGAAAGAAGACCAATGAGACTGGGTAATGCATATTAGCAGTAGCCTAGTGTAGTTTTTGTTTTTCTATGAGAGAGACAATTTTATTTTTGTAATATATTTTGTAATAATAGAAGGACTCAAACAGTTGGACATTCGCAGACCCATTTCATCAGGTGTATGTTCACCTAGGGGATATGTTCATTTTTTCACGATTTTTATCGCTTCTACTTTTTTGTTCAATCTAATTTCCCCTTTATTTATTTTGTTTCCCATGTTTTGAGTTTTTCACTTTCTTTTTCTTAGTTTGTATGCTTGAAGCCCTTAGTTCTGGGATTTTATTTGGTTGAGACACACAGATTTAGGTCTACACACCTAAAAGAATTATGTTCCTATAGATCGTTGGGCTTAGTCAAATTAATAAATATGTGCTTCCTGAGTAGAAGATCCTTCTAGGGCTATTTTCTCTTGCACACATAAGGGTAGATTTTATTTTATATGCAAATCATCTTGCATGTAGACTACCAGAGTCAGGTACGCATCCCTATCTCTATCATCAACATTCATTGATTTTCGTGCATCGGCTTTTCCGAACTCCTTCCACTATTTCGTGGACTTAGAAATAAATAGAATCGGAAAATTCATTAGATGTTTTCTTCTTCAAAAAGACCAAAAAGTGATAGCCAATAAAATTGGGACTGTTAATTGAACTCAACCCTAAAAACTAAACATAATCGAAAAATATCATGTTTTGGGGAGAGTAACCCCTTCATTGTCACATGTACATTCCAAACCGAGTGAGGCATGTATAGATAATTATTAGAGCCCCCAACCATGGACTTGTGCCTCAAGCGCTTGGGTCGTCTATTAGGCCTTGTTACTACTGTAAGCACTTGCCTCTGACTTTAGACGAAGTGGTAGGGTGTTCTAGTAGGTGTGCTACGCCGACTCGAACACAACCACTCCATGCGACTACACTTGCGAGTTTGCAAATATTTGCTTTGTCACCTGATGAATCTCCAATTAGTCACCTTTATTCTATCATTTGGACTTAAAAACCCTATCTAATGCATGTAAATAACATTAATTTGTACAAAATAGCATTCATGATTTATTGCATTTCTTGTGTATATAATACTTTTTTTAATGTCAAAATTTTAGAATAAAGAGAAGAAAGTAACAGGAATAAAATATCAAAGATATTTTATGACCCAAAACCCTGAGACCAAGTCAAGAATTGAGTTGGTCGAAAAAGAATAAAGTAGGGGGAGTAAGGGCCAAAATAAAATAAAAACACAATTTATTTATTCTTTATTTATTCATTTTTACACCTATTTTGTTCTTTATTATTTATACATCAAATAAATAAACTTTGAACATGAAAGTTGTAGGTAATTATGTAAATAAAAATACAAAATTGAGTTTGTACAAAAATACTACATAGAGTCCTATTTATACACAAAATAAAAAGCCAAAACCCAAACTTCACAGACCCATATCTTTGAAATAAAAACTCAAAATATATCAAATTACCTCTAATTGTATATAATTTTCACAGGCTATTTAATGAAGGTGGTTTATATTTTTTGAAGTTAATGTGTGAAAGTTAGGTTTTTGACCCTCATTGTACATGATACCCGAAAAAAATATTCATTATATTCATTCTTTATTATTTTTACAAAATCATATTTTCGTAATTTTGTAATTATTATCTATAACATCTGAACATATTAAAACCAAAGTAAAACCCAAAAGAAAAGACATAATAAAATTAGTCTATAAATGTATAGGCAAAATACCTATAATTCTACCTATATATAAATAAAAGGGAAACCTAGTCTTTTATTCTTCATTCACCCATATTTTTATAATATTATCCATATTCTATTAAAAATGTAAAACCTAAATAAAACTCAATAAAATACATTACAATAAATAATGTGTATAGAACATAGGTAAAATACATATAAGTATACCTACATAATATATATATCTATTTATTTAAGGGTACAAATAACATCATAAAAATAAAATAAAAATATATTTATAAACCTAAAATTAAGTTATAAATATATAAAATAAAAGAATAAAATATAAAAAATAAAATAGTTAAAATAAAATAGTTAAAATATAGGTAAATATACCTATGAATAAACACCTAAAAACTAACTACTAATAAATAAAGCTAGAAAAATAAATAAAAATCATAATAAAATACTACATTAAATAATAAAAAAAATTTATTCCATACTCAAAAATTAATAAAATCATTTGCCATTTATAAATAATTATTTTCGAATTAAATTTCATTTTTTGTCCTATAGAGACCTGACGTGGACCAATCACATCAAGTCGTGAGTTGATCGTCAGTCAACTCTCCCCCTGTCTCCTGAGTTGATGCGCATGTCTATCTGTTGAAGCCAAAAATTGGTGATCTTGAGTTCCACACAAGGCGGAAACTCAGTCGCTGAATTGACCACACGAAATCCGGATTCAAACAACAATTAACCCACAACAAGAATCAAACAATGAAAAGCGGTGTGGAGTTAAAATTTATTATAACTCTACAAAGGATGTGTATAGTGTGCAAGCAATGTAGATGTCGAACACAGGGAGCAGACAGGTAGAACGGGGCAAAATGTTCAAAATGTGTGACTGTGATGATTTGTCTATTTATGCTATTTTTTGTGGGTTTTTAATTTTATATTATTTTAATTTGATATTTTTATATTTTGATTTTTAATTTTTCTAATTCTATATTTTCTTTTTATATTTTATCTTTTTTATATTTTCTTTTTCTTTAAATAGAATACATACACAATATAAGAAAAGAGAAAGATAAGGTATTTATAAAAATAAGTAAAAATGAGCAAAAATCGGGAAATAGACTATTTTTATGCTTTTTATAATTTTATAATGTTTTTATGATTTTTCTGGATTTTTCCTCCTTTTTGTTTTTAAAGTCAAAAATACTTTAAACAGTGTAGAAAATAAAAGGTTGAAACCAAAATGGAGAAATAAAATATCAATTAGTAACAAAAATTCTCCAAAATAATTTTAAATAAAGGTAATAAAATAAGGAAAATTCAGAAATAAAGTTATATTTTTAGGATTTTTCTAGAATTTTTAATATTTTTATGAAGCTTTTGGGGGTTTTATAATTTTTATAGGTTTTCTTTTGTATTTTTTAATGATTTTTGAATTGAAGTTAAAATACACTAAAAGACACAAAATATATTTTTTGGGACTTTTTCAAGAAGTTTTTATAATTTTTATGGATTTTATAATGCAAACAATGAATAAAATGTGTATTTTTGAAGTTTTATAAATATGAAAATGTAATAAAAATGCAAAATAAAAAAAATCGTGATAATACAGTGCAACAAAAGATTAAGGTTTTTTTTGGTAATTTTTGGGAATTTATAGATGCATATAATAAATACTAGAAACATCAAGAAAGTACATTCTGGTAGGGGTATTTCTGTCAATAGGCAAAAAGTTGAAGGATCAAAATGCAAATATTCCAGAAAATTGTAACTCAGTAAAAATATTCATTGACTAAACGTTAAATCCCAAAATGCCAGGGGTTATCATGCAAAAAGACGAGGCACGCACGTGCTACGCACGTGCTTGGGGAGGACTAAATCACAATAAACAAAACTCCAAGGGCCGACTAAGCAATTTGTCCAAAATTATTATACTTAATTAAAAGGTTCTGGGACTTAAGACAAATACCAAAAGAACAAGGGGCCTTCCCTGCAAAATAGCCAAGTCACGTGCACGAAGCACGTGACGTGACAGGGGCTTAAAAGTATTATTACAAAAATCTAGGGGTCGTCGCGCAAATTTTGCAAATGTTTAAAACAACAGATGGACGTTTTAGTCTTTAATATCAAATAGAAAAGGCCGTGGTAAGAATGCAAAATACCTACAGTAGGGGGCGATCCAACGGCGTGGCCGAAGCCACTTATCCACGTGGCGTGATCTTGAGGCACGATACCCCTTCGAAGCGTGCGGTCCAGATTAGAACGTTCCTGATGGATCCAACCGCCAAGAACATGCAAAATCTAACGGCAACTGTAACCTGGCAAGAACAAAGGGAAGATCCACGACTCTCGATGATGGACGAAGAACTGAGGATGAACAGACCCCCAGCGGATTTTGATCGAGCGTTGCGTGCTTCTCCGTCGGTCTGACACCTGACCACCAGACTCCTGATGGTGCTGCAGCTCCGGGGAAGATGTAGAGCTCCAAAAAATGGCCAGAGCCCTCGCAAAATGCTTTAGACGAGGTTCCAGACCTGGAGTTTCTTCCAGTCCTCAAAGCTCCCTGCAAGGTCTGCCTTCCTCATTGTTTTCTGCAGGGGAGACGTCAGCGCAAAAAGCGGAGCACCGGAGGGCTCCAGATGGAGGAATGGCATAACGAAGATGATGGAATGTGCGGTGGTGGGGTTCACCGGAGACCAGACCCGACGAGCATCGTAGGTTGATGTTAACGGGTAAACGAGTAGTTGAGGGGTAAAACAATGGCAAAAGACTGACCTAAGATTTATTCTACACTAAAAACAATAGTAAAAGCAAACCTCAATTGCAGGAGAAGCCAGAGATGGGTACCTCACGGCGGAACTCATCGGAGATGGGGGGAACTGGCCCCTAACTTCGCCCAAATCCGCTGCAAAAGAAGTGGGAAGGAGGCTGTCACCCTCCTCAATCCACCGCACTCGAGAGGGAGAGGTGAGATCAGTCAAAAGAGGTTCAATTCATGAAATGGAGGTTGGGCGGTATTTTGAATAGTTGGCTCTAGCGGTGCAAAGAACGAGGCATGGCGGTCATCTCGACGATCCTCAGCTCGTGAAGAACCCAGGGCGTGAAAGCCCGTTCCACGAGGAACAAAAATTCTGAAGACGTCGACACGGGAATATGAAAGGAAACGCCTCGAAAAAATCGAGAAAAGGGGAAAATCACTTCTGACATAGAGCAGGCGTGGGTCTGAGAGTTGACTGCGGGTCAACTCTCCAGCCCTCCTGGCTGGTCCACGTGTACTTACCAGGAAAAAGCCTGGAAAATGTTTTGTAAAATCATTTTAAAATAATAAATGATTTTATTATTTTTAGGTTATTAAATAAAAAATATTTATAATTTCCTGAAATATTTTATTATGATTTTTATTTATTTTTTTGAGGTTAATAATTACAAGTTACCTTTTATGACCTATATAGGTATACATGTATATGTGTTTTAATATTTTATTTTTATTTTGCGTATTTAATTCATTTATTTTTGTTTTTTATTTTATAAATTTATAAAGTATTTTTACACTTATATATATTTTTATTTTATTTTTCTGAAGTCTTTTATACACATAACAAAATAGAAGTGTTAATTATATATGTATAGTTATAGGTATTATACCTATGTATTATATACATATATTTATTTTTGTGTTTTCTTTAGGTTTTTATTCTTATTTTAATATACACAGATATTGTAAATAATATTTACAAGATTATAAAAATATCAAATTATGAAAATAATGAATAAATAATAAGTTGAATATTTTAATCCGTACAAGTATACAATAAGGATCCAAAACTCAACTTTCAAACCGTAGTTCCGCAAAATGCGAAACCACCTCCATTAAATAGACTATTTAAAATTATATACAATTAAAGGTGATTTTGATACATTTCGAGCTTTTATTTGAGAGATACAAGTCTGGGAAGTTAAGATTCTGGAATTTTATTTAGATCATAACTTTTTATCTGTACATTATTTTTGAATGAAATCAATTTTGTATTTTTATTTATTTAATTATCTACAACTTTCATGTACAAAGTTTCTTTGTTTGAAGTATAAAAAGTGAAACTAAAAATAGATCCCAAAATGAATAAAGAATGGGTTAAATAGAAGGGGATTTTTATTGTATTTTGGCCCTTATCTTCCCCTACTTTATTCCTTGTCGACCTAGTCAACGAGATGCCTAGGTCTCGGGGTTTCAGGTCATAAAATATTTACATATTTTATTCCTTTTCTTTTCTTTTCTTTATTCTATAATTTTGGCTTTAAATAGCGCATTTTATACATTATTTACACAAATATGCATGGATGATAAAGTGCATGAATTTACGCTATTTACACGCATTTACTAGGGTTTTTAAGGCCAAAATGATAGAATAACGATAAGGAAACGTAGATTCATCATCCCCATATACTTGCCTTTGCTAGTCCCTAGCAAACACTTATGCAATAAGTGCAGAAAAGAAAAAGAAGAAAGTTGGATTAAGTTCAACCATCAAACTTGTCTTCACAAAATCAAAGTTTGGAGCTTAAGTCGGGCCTTTGGAATTTTAGTTTCGGCAGAACCTTAATGAGAATCGGACTTGAAACCCAACAGCCTTCGAGAATCCCAAAACTCTGCTCAAGTCTCCTCAATAGCTAGGTCAGAAATATTTCAACTCATACGCAAACCCTTACGACCATGAATTTGACTCGTACAGTGTAAGTGATAGTGGCTCTCCTCAACTAGAATGACTAAGAGACTGACTTCTCCAGTATGACAACCTAATGATTCCCCAATCCAATAACTCATTCCTCTAGGAGCGAGGTATTCCCTTCTAAGTTCAAGTGGCAACCAGCTCAAGAGGAGGGGGTGAAGAGAAGAATGGACTGTAGCCAGTGTAGCTACCTATCCTAGGATGTAAGACCAGTGTAGTCAAGTCATCCAGCTGTAGGCTCACATAATTTGACGTTGAAGCTCAAGCTTGCTTATTGCCTATACACATATGTACACTCCGGCATGCATTTTTATCTTGGGTTTTTATCACTTGTGCCCCTCCGAGATATCGCAATATCAGTTATGCCCCTATCTTTTTGGTAATATCAGTTGTGCCCCTCACTTCTTGCTATTTTATCACTTGTGCCCCTCGGGTTAGTGACCGTCCATCCACAGTGCAAACGGACGTTAACTTTGAGGACATAAGCGGAATTAATTTTAAAAAAAGGATTATATGGTCATTTTACACCTTCTTCCTCATCCTCTTCTTCTTCCTCTTCTTCTTCCTCCTCTTCCCCCATCCTCTTCCTCCTCTTCCAACCTCCTCCTCCTCCCTCTCCGCCCCCGTCCCTGCCCGGCACCGCCCAGCTCTGCCCCGAGCTCCCCGCACATCCTCCCAGCCCGCCGCCCCCGCCCCTATCCCTTCCAGCCTCCTCCCTTCGTCCCAGCTCCTCCCAGCCTCCTCCCTCCGTCCCTTCTTCCATACTAATGTAACCCTAGAGTTATCTATGAATCGAATGGCATAGAAATTAGAGCCATCAATGGGTAAGTAGGATAGTAGGATATCTAGCCGACCCCCATCTCGTCCGATTCCACCATTTTGGCCTCTAGTTTCGTTCCTCATTCGAGCTCAATCATCGAGCTTTGAGTCCCCCATTGCAGGACCTAATCTACGGAGACCCATTGAGTCACACACAACCTTCAGCAGATCAACTCCAAGTTCCTGCAACACCATTGCCGAGTTTCGAGCTCAAGCACATGCCATGTCGTAGGTCTATCGAGCAACAGTAGAGCATTCCCAAGATGCCTTGCGATCTTCCGAGTTTGACATCTACTTCGGCTACATTCGAGCCTCGTAGAACTCCAATTCAACACCAATACAAAAGGAGAATGACGAGATGCATGTGAGCTCCATCTCACTCCTCCTCCTTGTGAGTAGCTCCATGGCGATTTTTCTTGAACACTAGTACTAGTAGTAGCATATCACAGCTTCAAAACGTCAACATCTTCACCGCACTATCCTCGAAGCCACTCGAGTCACATCCGCCACCACCATTTGCCTGCCGCCCCCGCCCCTGCCTCACGCCGCCCAGCTCTGCCCCGAGCTCCTTTTACCTCCTCCCAACCTGTCTCCCCTGCCCCTGCCCCGCGTCGCCCAGCCCCGCACACCCTCCCAGCCCGCCGCCCCGGCCCTTGCCCCGCACCGCCCAGCCCTACATCCCCTCCCAGCCCCGCACCTCCTCCCAGCCTGCCGCCCCTGCCCTGCGCCGCCCAGCCCCGCACCCCCTACCAGCCCCGTACCTCCTCCCAGCTCGCCGCCCCGGCCCATGCCCCTACCCCTCCCCTCCCCGGTGCTGTACTCCCTCCCTTGGGGTGTCCCCTCCCCTCCTCGGTGCCGCCCCTGCTCCCCCTCCCCCTGGGCCTCCCCCTCCTTCCGCCGTGGTCCGCCCCGAGCTCCTCCTCTGCCCCTGATTTTGTTTTGACCATAGTACCCTTTTTAACCACACCATGGTTTGAATAAACAATGGTTATTTTAATTTTTTGACGGTCAATATGACGGAAGGGCACAACTGATGATGGAGAAAGAAGTGAGGGGCACAGCTGATATTACCAAAAAAATAGGGGCATAACTGATATTGCGATATCTCAAAGGGGCACAAGTGATAAAAACCCTTTTATTTTTGTACAGGCCTGTCCACTTTTTTGGAGTTTTTTTACTTTTTGCATTTTTTTTTGAAATACTATATACAACAGCATTTACATAGGGAGTTTTTCCTCTTGAGCCAGTAGACTATCCCTCTTTTGAAGATTTATTGCAACCCACAATCTCCTGTCCTCGAAACTCATCATCACCGGACGGGTTGGGATGCACTTCCCTCCCTAGAGGAGGACAAGTGTTTCTACCTGTGTGCGTCTCATACCGGCATATCCAACCTCCTCACCACTCCAACTGAGTTGAGACATGTGAAAGGTGTAGGTGTCCAAGTTAGGCCATTATCAACAATAGTCGTGTGTGTGCTCTGAAATACTCTACTTAGGCAGTCAAGAATCCATTGAACCAAGTCTCGTGATCCTCAAAGAATTAAGTCATCTAGACCTGAAGTACCTCAATTCCAGTTCCTATAAGGTTCCTATTATTTAGGTAAATTTTAGGGTCCAATCAAGATCCAATCTCCGGATTTTACTTAGACTTGTTCAACTATCAAACTCAATCTGAAAAATGTGAATGCTATGCAAATGCAATGCAGAAAATATTTTTGTGATGCAATTTTCACAGATTTTGAACTTTTTATGGATTTTTGAAAAGATGATGCATATGCAATTTTTTGTATTTTTCAAAGAGATTTTTCAAATGTTTTTGGTATTTTAATTTTGCAAATGTTTTTGGGCTTTTTGAAAATCAAAAGATTTTGGCTAAAACTAGGTACAAATATTTACACGGGGATGCATTTTGTATTTACAAGAAGTGGATTTTAAGAATTTACAAGGGTAAGTGTAAGTTTAATAAAGAATTTTAGGTGAGATGTATGTATTCCTCAAACTTATTTGACAAAGGTTTTTCAAACAATTTGAAAACTATAGTCCAAACTAATTTTTACAAACAATTTTACAAACATTTACACACATTTGAAAATCATTTTTGCAAAGGTTTTTCAAATAGTATAGATAGATTTTTCAAATGTTTTTGCAACTATTTTTCAAACCATTTGCAAATCATTTTTCAAGCATTTTATTTTTTATTTCACACAGAGAAAATTATTTTACAATCAAAATATTTTTACAAAGGCTGAAAACATGTAACAAAATGTTTTCTAAATAGTTATAAATAAATTTTCAAAAGGATTTTCAAACTATTTTTCAAAAATTTTGCAAAAAATATCTTCACCTGATTTATTAATCAGTAAGTACAAAAAGAATTTGAGGAATAATCACATATTTATTAAGGTTTTTAATGATTTTTTAAGTATAATTAGCCGTAATTATTAAAAAAATACAAAAATACGAGTTATGGCTAAAGTATATACGTAGTATATACGACCCCCCTATACTTAGCTTGAGTTATGTCCTCATAGATAAGAGAGAAAAGAGAAGACATAACTCGTACTGAGTATAAAAAAGTCTAAAGAATAAATGAATAAGAGATGAATAAAGAAATGAATGAGAAGTTGACTGTCCCCCCTATACTTAGGATCAAATAATCCTAAGTATAACAGACTGTACACAAAGCAGGGAGGGTCAAGGGTGGGAATGAACAGATCGTACTCGGACTGTCTCCCCCTATACTTAGGGTAAGATTTTCCTAAGTATGGACGAGAAGGAGAGACAATGGAGAGGATCAAGGAATGGAGTCAACTCGGGGTGCACACCCCCTATACTTAGGACAAAGTATGTCCTAAGTACAAAAGACTAACAAAAAAGGGGTGACACCTTTTTGGTAGATAAAGAAGATAGAATAGGAAAAGAAGAAAAGAGATCAGAAGATGGAAGAAGATAGAGAAGGATGTATGCATCACTCCCACTATACTTAGGGTAAAAGAAGCCCTAAGTATAGGCAACAACAGGAGTGATGAAACGAAACAACGAATGAACACTCAGCTCGTCCACCCCTCTATACTTAGGATAAAGTACGTCCTAAGCAAAGGCAAACATGAGAATAGGTGAATGAGCAATACGGTGGAGAGGCAGAGATGAAAAAAAGAGGATATACAGCAAAGATGGATGTACACATGGTCAAGAAGATAGAAAGTGAACCTTCTTGCGGGACCGTTGAGGAAGGATCTGGTGTGGTGCAGGTCGACATCGAGGTCCACAGTGGACGGAAGCCAAACAGGGTCGACATGGTGTAGGTTCTCAGTGGCCCTAGGGTGTGAAGGCACAGACGAATCAGTGAAAGAAGTACGACTAGGTCCGACCTTGGGAGTCTCGCTGATATCAAAGTGGAATGGGACGAACTCATCCTCATCGGAAGAAGTGTACTCAGTATGGTCCTGCGAGGTCTCGTCCAGGTCAAAACCAAAAGGAACGAACTCATCAGTGGAAGTAGTCAAACTCTGTTCATCCTTAAGAATCTCACCTGGATCATCTTTTTCATCAAAAGGCCCAAATTCCCGAATAAAAGCAATCAAATCAAATTCAGCCTTCGTCTCATCTGAATCTAAGTGAACAGGAACGGACACATCAGTGGAAATAGTCAAATCATGTCCGTCATGTCTAATCTCTGAATCTGCCCTCCGCTCAATGATATCAATCACGTAAATCCCGCAGATGTCATCAACATAATGCCAAGTCCCAGAAGAAGGAACTCTGAGGTCCATGCTTTCCAAGTCTTCCTCCTTGGAGAGGAATTCTTGGGTCTTAGTGGAATCCAATAAGCAACAAAATTCTCTGATAGTCTCGTCAAGGTCATGGTCCTCAGGGTCAACCAAGATAGGTGCAGTCACATCAGGTGCATGTCCCTGGTCAACTATGGGTGCGGTGATCAACACTTCGCTCTTGTTACCATGACAAAAGTGAATCTCTCCAGATCCATAATCAATAATGACCCTTGCAGAGGCGAGGAATGGTCGTCCCAAGATGATAGGAGAGTGCTTACCTGTGGAGGTCTCCATGGACAATACGACAAAATCAACATTGTAGCATGTACCCTAAATCGAAACGACAGTGTTTTCAAGGATACCCTTCGGCCTCTTGATATATCCATTAGCAAACTGAATGATCATCGTGGTTTTCTTGAGAGGCCCTAAGTGAAGAGATTGTACCAGCGAGAAGGGTAATATGTTAATCGAAGCACCGCCGTCTAGGAGAGTGTGATCACATGTATGGTCAGAGATGGTGCAACTAATGGAAGGTGTGGCAGTGTTCTTTTTCCTAGGAATGGGACAGTGTGTGACGGCGTGGGCAGTGGCCATGGTCAAAATGTGACGCTCAGATATGCTCCTCCACTTTCTCTTCTTGGAAAGAGGAGCAGATAAATCAGTCATGGCCTGCTGAAGTGGGGCACGGATGATCTCATGAATAGTGGCCACTACTCCGGGTTCAGTCAATATTTTTTTTATTTTTGGACCTCCTCCAAGGGAGGAAGTCAGAATTAGCATGTACACGAGGCATGCCAAGAGTAGTCTCTACAGCGACATCCTCGGGGTCAAAGGTGGGACAGAGTGTGAAAGGCTGTGTGGTCAAATGATCTGGCAAAGGTTCCCTCTCCTCACAGTCTGAATCAACCAAAAGTCTCCCGAACTCTTTTTGGATTTTTAAAATTTTCTCATTTTTTTTGTATTTTGGACAATTGCAATCTCCCATGATAATCCTCAAGTGAATCCAAATCCTCAAAGAATGGAGCTACGTTCTGGATCTTATTTATGCTAACTATATCACTCATCCTCGAGTTCATATGCTCCATCATCTGATTCAAGGTCTCAAGTGTGGATATCATGAAAGGTGACCCCAAAATCTCAGGATCGGGTGTGTCAACTGTGGGCGGTGGGTGTGGACAAAAATCACATTCCGGATCAGGATACTCAAGGAAGAGCGGGTTGTCGAAATGTGAGGGTGATGGTGGTGGAAATGATTGGTGAAGGTCAAGGTCCAAATCCTGAAATAGAGGGTTGGTCAGATATGTACAAAAATCATAAAAAATAGGAGGAGAGTCCTCCTGATAAAAGTGAGGTAGACCGGCTGGAGTGAATGAGGGATCCGCAAAGTTCGGATAGAAAATGCTCCAGTCGGCCATCTCGAAACAAAAGAAAAGGATAGTCGGGAGAGCACGATGGTCAAGTCAAGAGAAGTGAAGAAAAGGCGCGAATGCCCAGAGGCGATCTAGTATACACACAAGCAAGCACAGACAAACGCACACAAAACAAACCCTCAATTCACCTACTCGACTCGGTAGAGACCAAAAAGTCGGTCTTTTTATCTTGTCTGTTTTAGAGTTAGGTGAGAAGCAAAAATTTGCACACACACACTTAGGGGGCTGAAATGGAATTTGGGCACCCGTCCTTAGTGTGTGCGCGAACCAGTAAAATCGAAGACAATGAGGGGATTACTTGCCCCAAGACAATATTTTTCTTTTTTTTATCTTTTGTAGGGTCAACTAATATTAGCAATCCCAATTTTATTTGATTATCACTTTTTTTATTTTTAATAAGCAATGCACGTGCCTAACGAGGAGTCATATCCTATAAGCACCTAGTGATCAAAATCAGAGGTAGAGGAGCGGAAAAGCAATGCAAGCGGCAAAACGATGATGTATGCTAACACGTAAATGCTCACCTTGTCTCCAACAGTCTACATGTAAGGATGCCAGTAGAATTGAAACCTAATCTATATGCAGATGAAAGATGATGAAATCTCCCTAGTGTGAGAAGCTGCTATTAGCGTGAAGTACGTTTTTTAAAATTTGACTAAGTCCAATCGAGACTATAGGCACATGAAATTATATTAGGTGTTTGGACCCAGTGCTACGTCAAGCAACTCCCTTGGCTAAGGGCTCAATCACACAAAAGAAATAAAATAAATCGGAAAACAAATAAAAAGAAGCGATGAAAAAACCGTGAAAAAACGCGGTGAGCGCCCAAGTGTACAAACACTTGGAAATTAGGCCCGAGTGTCCAAGTGTTCTGAGTACCTGTATTATTACAAATTTATGTCTCTTTCTCACTTAAATTATAAAAATAAATGCAAGAAGTAAATACTACAACTAAAGTGGAGCTCGGTCTTCAAAAATCCCTCTTCGTCTCCTTGGTGCTCGGCTGGTAGATGTCGGCTTCACGTGGGTGCCCAGGCGCCTAGGGTGGAGCGCCTTCCTCGATCTGCGGTTCCTCGCACAAAGTCAACAAAAGAGGAAGTTAGACATCTCAACAGATATATCAAAAATAAGGAAAATAAAGCAAAAATAAAAGCCACGAAAATAGACAAACAATTACAAGCAAGCAAAAAGCCAAACTATGCGTTGTTGCTCCCCGGCAACGACGCCATTTGTTGAAGCCAAAAATCGTTGATCTTGAGTTCCACACAAGGCGGGAACTCAATCGCTGAATCGACCACAGGAAATCTGAACATCAAACAACAATTAACCCACAAAAAGAATCAAACAATGAAAGCGGTGCGGAGTTTAAATTTATTATAACTCTACAAAGGATGTGTAGAGTGTGCAAGCAGTGTAGAGGTTGAACACAGGGAGTAGACATGTAGAACGGGGCAAAATGCTCAAAATGTATGACTGTGATGATTTGTCTATTTATGCTATTTTTTGTGGGTTTTAAATTTTATATTATTTTATTATTTTATAATTTTAATTTTATATTTTTATATTTTGATTCAAAATTTTTCTTATTTTATATTTTCTTTTTATATTTTATCTTTTTTATATTTTCTTGTTCTTTAAATAGAATATATACACAATATAAGAAAAGAGAAAGATGAGGTATTTATAAAAATAAAAAAATGAGCAAAAATCAAGAAATAAAATATTTTTAGGCTTTTTTATAATTTTATAATGTTCTTGTGATTTTCCTGGATTTTTCCTAATTTTATTGGTATTTTTAAAGTCAAAAATGCTATAAATAGTGTAGAAAATAAAAGGCTGAAACCAAAATGGAGAAATAAAATATCAATTAGTAACAAAAATTCTCCAAATTAATTTTAAATTAAAGGTAATAAAATAAAGAAAATTCAGAAACAAAAATTATATTTTATGATTTTTCTAGAATTTGTAATATTTTTATGAAGCTTTTTGGGGTTTTATAATTTTTATAGGTTTTATTTCGTATTTTTTAATGATTTTTGGACTAAAGTTAAAATACACTAAAAGAGACAAAATACATTTTTTGGGAGTTTTTCAAGAAGTTTTTAAATTTTATGGTTTTTATAATGCAAACAGTGAATAAAATGCGTGTTTTTGAATTTTTATAAATACGAAAATGCAATAAAAATGCAAAATAAAACTATAGCGATAATATAGTGCAACATGAGCTTAATGTATTTTTTGGTAATTTTTGGGAATTTATATATGCATACAATAAATATTAGAAACATCAATAAAGTACCTTCTAGCAGGGGTATTTCTGTCGATAGGCAAAAAGTTGAAGGATCAAAATGCAAATATTCCACAAAAGTATAACTCAGTAAAAATGTTCACGGACTAAACGTTAAATCCCAAAACATCAGGGGTTATCATGCAAAAAGACCAGGTACGCACGTACTACGCACATGCCTAAGGAGGACTAAATCTCAATAAACAAAACTCCAAGGACCGACTAAGCAATTTGTCCAAAATTATTATACTTAATTAAAAGGTTCTGGGACTTAAGACAAATACCAAAAGTCCAAGGGGTCTGCCTTGCAAAATAGCCTAGTCACGTGCACGAAGCACGTGACATGACATTGGCTTAAACGTAATATTACAAAAATCTAGGGGTCGTTGCGCACATTTTGCAAATATTTAAAACAACATATGAAAGTTTGTCTTTAATATAAAATACAAAAAGGCCAGGGTAGGAATGCAAAATACCCACAGCAGGGGGCGATCCAACGGCGTGGTCGAAGCCACTTATCCACGTGGCGTGATCCTGAGACGCGATACCCCTTCGATGTGTGCGGTCTAGATTAGAACGTTCCTGATGGATCCAACGGCCGAGAACATGCAAAATCTGATGGCAACTGTAACCTGGCAAGAACAAAGGGAAGATCCATGGCTCTCGATGATGGACGAAGAACTGAGGTTGAACAGACCCCCGTCAGATTTTGATCGAACATTGCGTGCTTCTCCACCGGTATGACGCCCAACCACCGGACTCCTGATGTTGTTGCAGCTCCGGGGAAGATGTAGAGCTCCACAAGATGGCCGGAGCCCTTGCCAAATGCTTTAGACGAGGTGTCGGACCTTGAGTTTCTTCCAGTCCTCAAAGCTCCCTGCAAGGTCTGCCTTCCTCGTTGTTTTCTGCAGGGGAGACGTTAGCGCAAAAAGCAGAGCACCGGAGGGTTCCAGTAGGGGGAATGGCATAACGGAGATGATGGAATGTGCGGTGGTGGGGTTCACCGGAGACCAGCCCCAGCGAGCATCGTAGGTTGATGTTAACGGATGAACGAGCAGTTGAGGGGTAAACCAATGGCAAAAGAGTAACCTAGGATTTATTCTACGCTAAAAACAACAGTAAAAGGGAGCCTCGTTGGCGGGAGAAGCTAAAGATTGGTACCTCACAGCGAAACTCGCCGGAGATAGGGGGAACCGGTCCCTAACTACGCCCAAATCCGCCGCAAAAGAAGTGGGGAGGAGGATGTCACCCTCCTCAATCCACAGCACTCGAGAGGGAGAGTTGAGCTCAGTCAAAAAAGGTTCAATTCATGAAATGGAGGTTGGGGGCTATTTTGAATAGTTGGCTCTGGCAGCGCAAAGAACGAGGCGTGGCGGTCATCTCGACGATCCTCAGCTCATGAAGAACCCAAGGCGTGAAAGCCCGTTCCACGAGGAACAAAAGTTCTGAAGACATCGACACGATAATATGAAAGGAAGTGCCTCGAAAATATTGAGAAAAAGGGGGAAAATCACTTCTGACATAGAGCAGGCGTGGGACAGAGAGTTGACCACGGGTCAACTCTCCAGCCCTCCTGGTTGGTCCACGTGGACCAACAAGGAAAAAGCCATGAAAATGTTTTGTAAAATCATTTTAAAATAATAAAAATTTTAATTATTTTTAGGTTATTAAATAAAAAATATTTATAATTTTCTGAATTTTTTATTATGATTTTATTTATTTTTTCAAGGTCAATAATTACAAGTTACCTTTTATGACCTATATATGTATACTTGTTTATGTATTTTAATATGTTATTTTTATGTTGTGTATTTAATTTAGTTATTTTTGTTTATTGTTTTATAAATTTATAAAGTATTTTTATACGCTTACATATATTTTTATTTTATTTTTCTGAAGTGTTTTATACACATAATAAAATAGAAGTGTTAATTATATAGGTATAGTTGTAGGTATTACACCTATGTATTATATGCAGATATTTATTTTTGTGTTCTCTTTAGGTTTTTATTCCTATTTTAATATACACAGATATTGTAAATAATATTTACAAAATTATAAAAAATATCAAATTATGAAATAATGAATAAATAATAAATTGAATATTTTAATCTGTACAAGTATACAATAGGGATCCAAAACTCAACTTTCAAACCGTAGTTCCGCAAAATGCGAAACCACCTCCATTAAATAACTTATTTAAAATTATATACAATTAAAGGTGATTTTGATACATTTCGAGCTTTTATTTGAGAGATACAAGTTTGGGATGTTGGGATTTTGGAATGTTATTCGGATCATAACTTTTTATCTGTACATTATTTTTGAATGAAATCAATTTTGTTTTTTATTTATTTAATTATCTACAACTTTCATGTACAAAGTTTCTTTTTTTGAAGTATAAAAAGTGAAACCAAAAATAGGTCCCAAAATGAATAAAGAATGGGTTAATAGGGGATTTTTATTGTATTTTGGCCCTTATCTTCCCCTACTTTATTCCTTGTCGACCTAGTCATCGAGATGCCTAGGTCTCGGAGTTTCGGGTCATAAAATATTTACAATATTTTATTCTTTTTTCTTTTCTTTTCTTTATTTTATAATTTTGGCTTTAAAAACTGTATTTTATACACTATTTACACAAATATGCATGGATGATAAAATTCATGAATTTACGCTATTTACATGCATTTACTAGGGTTCTTAAGGCCAAAAGGATAGAATAAAGATGATGAAACATAGATTCATCACTATCCCTGCATTTTCCGCCTTTTTTTATGGGCCGCTCCATCCATCCATCGTAATCTCTTCCTTCAGTAAAAGTGATCATTGATAGCCCTTTAATCCCTTGTATATACGCCCAAATCCTTAATTTAAGCCTGTCAAATAAGGGTGTCTTTATATTCTATAAATAAAAGACCTCCGTCTCCTCAAATTTGGTCACTAATCCGAGTCTAGGAGTCTTGTTCTTGTATCTAGGGAACTTACTCGTGATAGGAGGAGCTACTCGATGGACGGAATCAACTCCAGGAGAACGGAGGTGCACCCCTGGCTGCCCTCGCCGGTGACCCTGCTCCTTGGGCGATTCCCCATGTATAAGAGATGCTTTCTTATTCCTTTTAATCGCATTTCATTGTGGCTTTCATTTCCAATTTTTAGTTTAGGTTTTAGCTAGTTAAATTAGTGTAAGCAATCATCCATGTAGTTCGTCAGAGTCGAGCTCCGGCGAGCTCCTCCGCGTGTGATCATCTACTCTCCGACTCCGTTTTTGCCTCCATTTTCTTCCCCTCTTATTTTTCACGTCACACGCTCCTTCATACACCTTTCTACCTTCTGGAGCATGCGATCGGGTCTCCTCCTCCGCCACTTCGCTGGAGACCTCCGCTTCGACCCACCTGTGCTCCTCACCACCCAATAATGCCTTCCAAACATTCCTTGTGTTGTGTTGAGTTTATTGTGCAGGTCTGGAGGGCTAAACGACTCCAAACGGAGTCGATTTTGCTGGCTAAGGGGTGCATGGGTGCCCCATTCTTCCTCGACCTTGCCGGAGCGTTCTGGTGACTCTCAGGTCCCATCGATACCTCCAGTCGATAGACGATGGGCGCATGAATGTTTCTGGACCGGTAGCAACTCGCAGGATGCTCAGATGCGCATGCACCGCCGGATCGAAGCTCGGGAGCGGGGAACTTCTTCCCTGTTCTTCGAGATGTCTTCTCTGTCGTCCGATCAATGCCCATTCGTCGAAGAGAGTAGCTGCCATTAGATCACGTCACAGCTTCAATCGTCGATCGATCGAAGATCTAATCTCCACATCTAAGGTGAAGTGTCATCAAGAGATAAGAGAGCACACATGGCAAGTGACCAAGATCCAGCCGTTGGCTGCGCCTCTTTAGGGGTAATTTGCACATTTAGCCCCACTTTTTTATGTATTTATTTAATAGTTCTGTAAATAAGTTATAGTGTTACAAAAAATATGTAAATTTTGCAACAAGACCCTGTATTTTTTGTAATCACAAACGGGTCCATTCACGTCCCCTCGCGTGTCGTCCCACGTGAGGTGGTGAAATTGCAGGGAAACCCCTGTTACTTTTGGTATTTCTATTGAATTCAATAAAATCTAAATCAAGTTGTATATTTTTGTAAAATTTTCTAAAAGGACCCTAGACTTTAATATATTTACATGTTGGTCCTTCCAAGCAGAGTCACGTGTAGTCCCACGTGATGGGTCTTTTGCATGTACACCTTGGTGATTTTTAGAAATTGTAAATAGGTTGTAAATATTAAATAAATGTTGTATTGTATTGGGATATTTGCACTATTGCCTGGGACATTTATTTTATTTGCAAATATGGCCCTGTCAAGATTCATATTGTTATGTTTTTTCTATTTATTAAATATAGATAATGTGCTCCTAAAAACCCACAAAATAGGGTTAAATGCTTCATGCCATGTATATTCACGCTCGTATTTTATTTGGCATTTTTTGCATTTTATTCATTTATTAAAAAGGAAAAGGGGCCTATTTATTCCTAGTCTAACTTATAAAATACCAAAAAAATAACAAAATGCGTCAAAAAATTCCAAAAAAATCTATATAGTATATTTTATCTTATTTTAATTACAGACTAAAAATCACTAAAAAGGGAAAAACAAAAGGCCAAAAAATCGAAAAACACTAAAATCTTTCATAAAAATCTACAAAATTATTTAAAATTCCTAAAATATGTTTTTCTAGTTTATAATTTTCATTATATAAATATTTATATATTAAAATTAATTTGGGTAATTTTGGAACTTATTTATTATTATTAAAATCCAATTCAATTTTGGATTATTTATTAGTCCCTTATTTGGGATATTTTTGACCTTAAAATGCATAAAAATTTGCAGAAACTCCTGAAAATTAACAAACAAATTAGAAAAACATAAAAAGCACAAAAATATTGTATTTACTATATTTTGACTATTTTTACATATTTATATATACAAAGTATCTATATATTCTTTGTATTGTATTTATACATATACATATATACTTCTAAATATGTTATATATATATATATATTTAAATGAAAAAGCAATATAAAAAAGGGAAATCATCAAAAAAGTAAAACAAAACAAAAATATAAAACAAAAATAAATTGAAAAAAAATTATAAAATCGAAAACCCACAAAGAGATCTATGTATATATATATGATGAATGACTTGGTTGTCCATAAATAACCATAGGCTACCTATATTGCTCTTTGTGGTTCGACCTCTACATGCTTGCTTGCTATGCATCTTATGGTAGTGAAAAATAATTTTAACCTCACTTGTGCTATTCCTTGCCTTTATTTATATTGTGGGTTAATTGTTGACTAATTAGGAATCATTGAGTGGTCAACTCATCGACCGCCCTGTTATCAGATGGCGTCGTTGTCGGGGAGTAATGAGCATAGCCTAATTTTATCATTCATTTTGTATAGTCATTTATTTGATTCATTGTTGTAAATATTCATTGATATTTTTTCAATTAATTCTTTGATTATTGTTGTAAATATTTATTGATCTGTTGATTTAATTATTTAATGACATCTCTTTGTGACTTTGTTGCGAGGACCGCCACGCGAGGACGACGTTCTAGGAAGACAACACAACCAAGCTTGGTGGAGGTCGGTCTTCTCCCTATGACCAGCTGGAGAGGGTACCAAGGAAGCAATGAGATGAAATTAGCTTAGAATCAATTTAAATTTCATTTATGTAATTTTGGTGAGAGAGAGATAATTTTGGTATGTAATAATTAACTCGGACTCTACTCTCCACAACGAAGTCTAGTGCTCGGGATTCTGTTCCCCTAGGGGCCTCCTCGAAGTTTTCAATAGTTCTCTCCTTCTTTTATTTTGTTTTCCACTATTTTGAGCCTTCCGCCATATTTTTATTTGTTTTGTGTGCATGGAGCCCCTATACTTAGGTTGCTTGACTCGGTAACTAGGTCCAAACCCTAATAAGAATGCATATTCCTATAGACCTTTATGTTTGGATCTAGTCAAATAATGTTAGTAATTTGGACTTGAGACAGCGCGCCCAGAGATGCCGTATACAACGCTTGCAGAACCCGTTGTGGCGGGCACCGATGGGCATCAATGACCGGACCTAAGACTCATTTCTAAATAAACTAACAACTGGTTCTTCACGATTAATAGCAGCTACTATTTATGATGATTTTTTTGATTGCAAACCACCATATAGATAGGTTTAACTATTCTATTTTGCATATCGCATGGAGAGAGCTGAGAAGCACTGTAAGTCCTCTAACTCAGCATGCATCATTAGATTCAGTGGTGAGTTTTCCATCATTGAATTAATTTGCATGGCTTTTTCGTTACCTACCTCTGATTTTAACACCTAGGACTTAAATGGAAATCTACAAAAACGTTAGGCATTTGTATGAAAATATTTTAAAAAAAGTGAAATCCCAAAAAATTAAAACAAGGGGACTGATAAATAAACGTTGACCTTAACTAAAATCCATAATGGACTATCATTGACTGGGGTTCATATAGCTCTCATTGTTTTCAGGTACCTTCGGAGGGGAACAAAACCCCTCCCATGAGTGAGGAACGACCCACTAAGGATTAGAGCCCAAAACCCAATCTGTAACTGCCTTGTGCATCGTCTAGATTTCCGAAGTAATGGCACTTCTGATGTACATGAACGAGTAGGGCCTTGTCAACTATGGTGTTCCCACCTTGTGTGGAACATCAACATGGTCTGAAGTACTGAGCATAGGCCATGCCTTCACGGGGGTTTCCATCTCATCAGTTTACGTCCGAGTAGGTTCTTGCACGCTCATGGGTGATTCCTTTGCGAGCGAGAAGTGAAGTAGCGGTTTCACCTATCAGCTTCCTCTCTCTATTTTTTGGCTAAGTAGGGATCCAAGAAGGGTTACAAGGACCTCAAAAAGTACAAACTACAGGTTACAAAGGAGGAGGACAAGTACGAGATACTTTTCTTGAAGTACTCTCTCTCCTATAGGGTTAGCGTGCTAAGGACTTATTAAAACATATGCCTGAAAATAACAACTCTAAAACTGAAAAGATAATAAATGGATGAACCTTTACGGCTTCACATGGCGTGAGTTGGTGAAACCAATTTTATATTGTGTTTGTATGGATCTAGATTAAGGTTCAAAGAATAAAGTCTCGTGCTTTTGCGCAAATTTTGCCATGTGTCTACCTCTTGACCCCCGCTCAATTTGAGCCTTGCTACTGTTTTACACTCCACTTTTTTTCTCCCTCGTTGACCACTGTATCTTTCCTCCTACATCGATTTCCTTCTTGCTTCACGATTTCAATCATGGATGGCTTAGTCGGAACCCCATCGACACCTACATCGATTCCATTGACTCGACTTCATCAATAATTTGAGGCGATTCCCGAGAACCCGATCCATACCTTGTGGGTCGATCTCCAGACTGCTCGTCTCCTATCCACCCTTCTAGACCACCCAATAAATCGGGATCACTCTTGTCCCACCTTCGTTGTTGTGGATGAAAGTCGATTACAGTCCACATCTTTTTCATTCACAACACTCTAGAATCGATCCTAATTCCATATTTATCTTGGCAGCTGAAGATTCAATTGCAAGTGGTATGATTAGAGATTTTTCAAATTGCATATAGAAGACACTCCTAGTCCTGGTTGCTAACACGGAATTCATCACTTTGGACTCAGAACCCGAAATGGCTCTTCAAGGAAAGGGCAAGGGTCAGTAGCCACCTTCACAGCCAGAGAAAAGACAGATGCCTAATCAGAATCATGTCAACGCACAGTTTTTGGCATCTATCCAGGCCATTCAGCAGCAGCTGATGGAGCAATCCCTAACACAGATTATGTTTCAAGATATGTTGAACGATATAATGAATAGACAAGCAGAAGGAGGAGCAGGCAGACCAGGAGGATGAGGAGGACCCCATGAGAACCCTGATGAAGAAGAACCAGAACAGAAGAGGCCAAAACCTAAATTAAAAGAGGCATATAATCCTGGAGACAGCCAGATGATCAAGTGGATTCTCATACCACCAGTGCATGCTCACTTCGAGCTGAAGCCTCAGTTCCTTGCTCTTTTCCATGAGAACACTAGTGAAGAGTCATACATTCATCTCCAGAATTTTCACACATCTTCCGTAATACCCATTACCCCAATGTTCATTCTCGTTCAGTCTACAAGAAAAGACCCTATAGTGGGTAAATCATTTGGGAAAGATCGTGATGACATGGGAGGAGCTGAAGTCCACTAACCTGCATAAGTTCTATCCTCTCAGTCGGCTCAACCAGATGCGAGTTAGAATTAGTAACTTCTCCCAGGAGGCACATGAGAGCATTCATGAAAGCTGGGAGAGGTTCACAGATCTGCAGGAGAAATGCCCCCATCATGAAATTCCGAGGACCAACTTGGTCCAACACTTCTTTGTGAGCTTAAACGTGGAAAGCCAACGACTCGTTAATGCAGCTTGTGGGGGATCCCATTTCAACAAGGATGAAGATGTGGTCTGGCAGATTTTTGAGGAAATGACCGAAGGAGAGGCCGTCCTCTCTTCATCCAAGGCGTATCTAAAGCAACCACAGATCCTCCAGAAGCAAGTCCATATGGCAGCGTCTCGTGAGGCGGAGAGAGATGAGAGATCCAACCTTAGCATCATCAGGGGCCATCTCTCGAAGGTTAATATCATTTAAAAGCGATCACAGGACCTCGAGAAACTTGATATGATCAAAAAGAGGACGCAGAATCTCGATAAACTGGACTAGATCACCAAGTAGTTGGAGCTACTGGTGGGCACCACCAGTTTTGTTCAGTCGGCGACACCAACCACAGAAGCTCCATCTTATAAGAAAGATGAGCCATCACCGCCACATCAACCTCAACCGAGCCAACAACCACCGATATTCCAACACCTATACTACATGCAGGCGCCCGATCAGGGTCCACTGCAGCAGCAAATGGTTGTCTTCCAGCCAGATTTCCTTGCATCATCAGATCCAGCCTTCCCACCACCACCCCTGATCCAAGAAGTCAATGGTGTATGGAGCAATGATGCGCAACTGATCCATCCTACCGGACACCCCCAGGGCTAGCAATAAGCCAAAAAGCAATATCACCTACCACAAGGTGGTCGTTTTGGATAGTCCTCACAACCACCGCCTCAGTATCACCAGCCTCTATAATTCAACAACCAATGGATGCAACCCAGCAATACCAGCAGTCGCAATACCGTCATCCACAACCATACCACCAGTATGAGGCTGCACAACCTCCACAATATCAACAATATCCTCTATCCTATTACCATCACTATCAGCTTCCTCCACCTCCTCGGCACCACCAACAGTCGATGCCTCAACTTCCAAACACTCACCAATAGCGTGGTGCCCATGCTAAACCTACCGAGGCGAATCCTCTGAACCCAACCCTTGATTGCTTGGCTCAACTTGTTAAAGGCCTTGCAGACATGACGAAGAAGCTTGACGACCTTACCGCCAGTAAAGCTACCATTTGGCGCAGGTCGAAGCCAACCCCAATAGCTTCAAGAGAAAGGGGCAGGTAGAATGTAATGTCCAATCAATGCCTGTAGAGTCAGATTGTTGTACTATTACTTTATCTAATGTTGTCACTCTCAGGAGCGGTAGGGCCTTGCCTCCTCCTGCCACTAACAAGGGGAAGAATAAAAATTCAGGTGAATCATCATCTTCTACATCAACCGTGCCAGCTACAGGGGTGGGTGAGGAAGAAGAAGAAGGATGAGGATCCATTCCAGCTGCTGCTCACCACCATCTCCATCACCAAAAAGAACAAAAAAATCAGAAAAAGTAAAAATAACAAAAAGAAGATCGTCGCCAAAGCAAAGTCATGCCAGCCATGGAGGAGCCGCCAATAGTAGCCGATCCTATGCCAGTCGACAGAGTGGAGGCCCCACTTTTTGCTTGTCCACCTACAACAGAATCTTCACTTCCAGACTGTACACCTTTTTGTGATCCGAATGTGCAATATATTGTGGACAAGAATTTTGTTGTAAATAAGAACTCTATTTCTGATTTCAACACTGTACATATTCCTTTTCCTGATGAAATAGAAAAATCCAAAAAAGGCAAAAAGAAAAAGTGTATTATCCAATCATGGAGTTGTAGATATTATTAAGAACTTGACTGTTTAGATTCCATTAATGAAGGCCATGCAGTACATGCCAGCTGTGAAGAAAGGTTTGAAAGAGGCATGTATGAGCAAGCGTCACCCAACACGAAACAATAGATGTCGGCAGGTTAAGAAGCATGTTCTCACCATGGCCACAGTTGCAACCATCGGTAACCTCCTACAGAAGAAGTAGGACAAAGGAGCACCTCTAATCAGTTGCGAGATTTTTGATCAAGTCTTCGAGCGCACTCTGCTTGGCAACGGTTCTTCCATCAAACTTCTACCCTCATCATTATTGCAATAATTTGGTCTAGGTCCTCTTAAACAGACACGAATGATCCTTCAGTTTGCAGACCGATCTATGAAGCTACCTAGAGGTCTTTTGAAAGATGTTGTGGTGAAGGTACGAGAGATGTAGTTCCCATTTGATTTTGTGGTCCTTGATATGGACTCACCTGCACCCTTACTCCAGACTCCTATCATCCTAAGCTGACCATTCCTATGCACTTTAGAAGCCATGGTAGATTATGGGTCTGACAAGATTACATTCATCTCGGGCAACAAAAGAATCACCATAGACATGATCAGGGAGCCTAAAGTCGTAATTGATGAGGGACATGCAGCACTGTCCGACACAGACTGTGACTTCATTACGGAAATCAGAGATATGCCACCCTCTTTGAATGATCCATGGATACATGAAATCCTATCCTTAGAGGAGGACCTGGAAAGCACAGGCGACGCAAGCTCCGATGATATTTAGGAGACAGAGTCCAACTTGCTAATGCAGCTCTTTGACACCGATGATTCACTCCAGACCGAAAACACTGATTCCATCGCAGAACCATTCAATACATTATTAGAATCTCAACCTTGCACTGAGGTCGACAACTCAGCCAAAGTTCAAGCAGCACATCCTCCCACAAGCACTGTTTCAAAAGTGGCTGATAAGTTGGCCAGATCAGAACCAAAACTCAAGCCACTTCCAGCAGGCCTAAAGTATTCTTTCCATGCAGGCACATAAAACATGTATCCGGTCATCAGCAGCAGCAGGCTGACCCTGGAGCAAGAATCTTGAGTTCTCGAGGTTCTGGAGAAAAACCGCAAGGCAATTGGTTGGCATGTGTCAGATCTCCGTGGGATAAATCTTACATTGTGTTCACACCACATTTACCTAGAAGAAGATGCCAAGTCATCCCATAAATTTCAAAGAAGACTGAATCCTAATCCGAGGGACGAAATCATGAAATAAATCATGAAGTGTGATGCTGGTTTCATTTATCCCATCTCCGATTTGAAATGGGTAAGCCCCTTGCATGTAGTTACAAAGAAGTCTGGGCTTACTGTGGTTACAAATGACAGAGGAGAGGAGATATCTACTCATTTACCGACATCCTGGCTTGTATATGTTGACCACCACCATCTTAATGCAGCAATGAAGAAGGACCACTTCCCCTTACCATTCATTTATCAGGTTCTGGAAAGACTAGCTGGCAAGGAGTTCTTCTTCTTTTTGGATGGGTACTCCGGGTACAAGCAAGTGGCAATCGCCCTTAAAGACTAAGAGAAGACTACCTTCACTTTTATGGTCGACACCTATGCTTTCAAGATAATGCCCTTTGGATTGTGCAATGCACCAGCGACATTCCAGATATGCATGCTTGCAGTCTTTACCGAGATGGTAGGAAGTTTTCTCGAGGTGTTTATGGACGAGTTCTCTGTTTATGGTGACAGCTTTGATTCAAGTCTTAAGCACCTGGATAGAGTACTTCAGAAATGCCGAGAAGCCAATCTAGTATTGTCATGGGAAAAGAGCCATTTCATGGTTACGGAAGGGATTGTGCTGGGTCACATCATTTCCAAACGTGGCATGGAAGTTGACCCGACAAAGGTGGATGTGATTTCCAATCTTGAGCCATCTCAGATAGCTAAGAATGTGAGGTCATTCCTGGGGCATGTGGGGTTCTACAGAAGGTTCATCTGTGATTTCAGCTGCATTGCCTGACCTCTTACAGAAATACTATGCAAGAAGACCAAGTTTAATGTAGATTAACATGTTCTCCTTGCATTCAATCAGCTGAAGGAGATCATCACTCAAGATCTAGTCCTACAGCTGCCGGATTAGTCTCTTCCATTTGAGATCGTGACGGATGCGTCAGACTTTACAATTGGGGTTGTGTTGGGACAGAGGAAAGACTAGGTGCCCTATGCCATTCATTATGCCAACAAAACATTAGATGCTCAGAGAAATTATATAGTGACAGAGAAAGAATTGATGGTTGTGTTATTCGCCCTCGAGAAGTTTAGATCATACCTACTTGGATCAAAAGTCACCATCTTCATCGACCACTCTGCTATCTGATATTTACAGCAGAAGAAGGATGCCAAACCCAGACTGATCAGATGGATCCTTCTCCTCCAGGAATTCGATTTGGAAATCAAGGACAAGCCTAGAGTTCAGAATGTGGTAGCTTATCACCTCTCTAGAATTGAGCAGCAAGAGCCTCCACCGAGCAATGCACCCATCATAGACACCTTTCCTGACGACTCGATTTTGGCCGTGGATTCACTCCCTTAGTATGCTGATATTGTCAACTACCTTGTTTCAGGTGTAGTTCCCCAAGATTGGACGAAGATTCAGAAGAACAAATTCTTATCGATGATTGATTCTACCAATAGGAAGATCCTCTTTTATTCAGGGAAGGCGTAGATTGCATTTGGCGCATGTGTATTGCTCAGGAGGAGCATCATAATGTCCTCGAGCATTATCACTAGCTCGAATCTGGTGGACATCACTCTAGAGACAGAACGACCGCAAAAGTCCTTCAGTCCAACCTCTAGTGGCTCACACTATTTAAGGATGTAGCAACCTTCATAAAACGATACACTGACTGTCAAGCCATAATACGTACTTTCGTATTTTTGAAATAATACTCAATAAAATCTCTTAATAAAAACAAGTTTATACCTCCTCAAGCTCTTTTTGTATATACTGATTAATAAATCATGCAAAAATACTTTTACAAAATGTTCGAAAAATAATTTGAAAACCTTTTTGAAAAATCTTTTGAAAACTGTTAGGAAAATATTTTTTAAAATGTGTTCATCCTTTGTTAAAATATTTTGCTTGCAAAAATTTTTTTCTTAGCATGAAATAAAATTGTTTGAAAAACAATTTGCAATTGATTTGAAAATTGGTTGCAAAAATATTTGAAAATCTATATATACTGTTTAAAAACCCATTGCAAAAATGATTTTCAAATGTGTGTAAATGAGTGTAAAATTTATTTTAAAAACTATGTTGGACTATAGTTTTCAAAACATTTGTAAAATGATTTTCAAATAACTTTGAGGAGTACACACGCTATATTAAAATTCTTTACACATTTTTCTATAAAAGTGATCATTTACCCCCTGTAAATTCTTTAAAACCAAAACTCTTGTGAATAAAAGATGTCTCCCTGTGCAAATATTTGTACCTATATTCTGCTTCCAAAAATCACAAAAACATTTACAAAACTAAAAATACCGAAAACATTTTCATAACAAAAAGCATTCATATTCCTCAAATTCTTTTGGTATATACTGATCAATAAATCAGGTTAAAAATATTTTCGCAAAATGATTTTAAAAATGATTTGACCCATTTAGAAAACTTTTTGTAAAAATTTTTCAACCTTTGTAAAAATGTTTTGATTTGTAAAAATTCTTTTCTTCGTGTGAAATAAAATTTTTGAAAACCTATTTATAAATCATTTTGAAGACGATTGTAAAAAGATTTTGACAAATCTATATATACTGAGTGAAAAATCTTTACAAATTGGTTTTCAAATGTTTGTAAGTTTTTGCAAAAATTATTTTGTACTATCGTTTTGAAAATAATTTGTAAACAAATTTGAGGAATAAATGCATCATTAACAAAGAATAATGTAATATATAAATATAAAATAATTCTTTACCAATTGTACATAAATACCTAAATAAATTGTTCTTGGTAAACCTATAAATTCTTTAAATTCTTAATTCTTATTAATAAATAAAAAGAAGCATGCCCGTGTACATAGCTGTATATATCATGTATTTCTTTTGGGTGCCAAATTTCTTTTTGACAAAATTCTTTTTATTATTTTTATTTTAAATTCTTTGAAAAATTGCATCTGTCTTTCTACATTGTACACAACATTTGCATTGCATCGAACTAGGCTCTAATAGGGCTCGGTTTCTTTCGAATTGAGTTTGATGTTTGAACTAGTCCAAATAAAATCAAAGATTGGAGCTTGGTTGGACCTTATTGCACCTAACTAGACTAGAACCTTTTGAGAACTAGGTTTAAGGGACTTTAGGTCCATTAGGACTTAATTCTTTGAGACTAAAGGCTGGGTTCAAGTCACCTCAACCAACTCACTAGAACATTTCGTGACAAACACATAACTCTTGTCGTTCGTGACCTAACTTGGACACTTGCACCTTTCACTTGGCTCAACTCAGTTGGAGTGGTGAGGGAAGGGATTTTCCGGTTTAAGATGCACACGAGTGGAAACATTCATCCTCATCTAGGGAGGGAAGTGCACCCCAACCTGGTCCAGTTGCCATGAAGTCTAAAGACAGGAGAGTGTGGGTTGCAATAATGCTTCAAAAGAGGGATAGTCTTCTATCTCAAGAGGAAAAAACTCCTTATGTAGATGTTGATGTAAACAGTATTTCAAAAAAAATCCAAAAAAGTGGACATGCCTGATTGAAAACAAAATGCCTTTAGAAGAATGTATATATGTTGTATAGTCAATAAGCAAGCTTGGGCATCAAAGTTGTACCATGTGAGCCTGCAGCTGGATGACTTGACTACACTGGTCAAGCATCCCAGGATAGGTAGCAACACTGGCTACCGTCCATTCTTTTCTTCACCTCATCCTCTTGAGTTGGATGCCACTTGAACTTAGAAGAGAATACCCCGTTCCTCAAGGAAAGAGTCACTAGATTGGGGAATCATTGGGTTGTCATTCCGGAGAAGTCAATTCCTTTATCATTTCAGTTGGGGAGATCCACTATCACTTACACTGTACAAGACAGCTTCATAGTCATAAGGGTTTGTGTGTGATGTAGGTTAGTTCTGACCTGGCTATTGAGGTGGTTTAAATCGAGTTTCGTGACTCTCGAAGGCTATTGTGTTTTAAATTTGGTTCCCGACCAGGTTCCAAACACATTCTCACATCAAGGTCTAACCTGAGCTCCAAACTTTGATTTTGTAAGGACAGGTTTAATAATTGAAACCAATTCCATTTAGTTTTTCTTTTTTTATTCTTCTTTATTCTTTTATACTTATTGCATAAGTGTTTGCTAGGGACTAGAAAAGGCAAGTATGGGGGGTTGATGAATCTCCATTTAATCACCTTTATTCTATCATTTTGGCCTTAAAAACTGTACCTAGAACATGTAAATAGCATTAATTTGTACAAAATAGCATTCATGAGTTATTGCATTTATTGTGTATATAATACTATTTTTAATGCCAAAATTATAGAATAAAGAGAAGAAAAGAAAAAGGAATACATTATCTTTGATATTTTATGACCCTATACCCCGAGACCAAGTCAAGAATTGAGTTGGTTGATATGGAATAAAGTAGGGGAGATAGGGGCTAAAAATAAAATAAAAACTCAATTTATTTATTCTTTTTATTCATTTTTACACATAGTTTGTTCTTTATTATTTACACATTAAATAAAGAAACTTTGACCATGTAGAAAATGATGTAAATAAAAATATAAAATTGAGTTTGTACAAAAATACTACACAGAGTCCTTTTTATACACAAAATAAAAAGCCAAAACCCTAACTTCACAGACCCATATCTTTCAAATAAAAACTCAAAACATATCAAAATCACTCTAGTTGTATATAACTTTTCACAAGCTATTTAATGAAAGTGGTTTCATATTTTTTGGAGTTAATGTGTGAAAGTTAGGTTTTCGACCCTCATTGTACATGATACCCGAATAAAATATTCATTGTATTCATTCTTTATTATTTTTACAAAATAATATTTTCATAATTTTGTAATGATTATCTATAACATAAGAACATATTAAAATTAAAGTAAAATCTAAAAGAAACGACAAAATAAAATTAGTCTATAAATGTATAGGCAAAATACTTATAATTCTACTTGCATATAAATAAAAGGGAAACCTATTCTTTTATTCTTCATTCACCTATATTTTTATAATATTATCCATATTCTATTAAAAATGTAAAACCAAAATAAAACTCAATAAAATACATTACAATAAATAATGTGTATAGAACATAGGTAAAATAACTATAAGTATACCTACATAATATACATATCTATTTATTTAAGGGTACACAAAACATAGTAAAATAAAATAAAAATATATTTACACACCTAGAAATAAGTTATAAATATATAAAATAAAAGAATAAATAATAAAATAAAATATACAAAATAAAAAATACTTAAAATATAGGTAAATATACATATGAATAAACACTTAAAAACCAACTATTAAAAAATAAAGCCAAAAAATAAATAAAAATCATAATAAAATACTACATTAATGAATAAACATTTTTTATTCTGTACTCAAACATTATTAAAATCATCTACTATTTATAAATAATTATTTTCGAATTAAATTTTAGTTTTTGTCCTATAGCGACCTGACATGGACCAATCACATCACGTCGTGAGTTGACCGCTAGTCAACTCTCCCCCTGTCTCCTGAGTTGATGCGCATGTCTATCCCTGCATTTTCTGCCTTTTTTCCGGGTCGCTCCATCCATCCATCGTGATCGTTTCCTTCAACAAAAATGATCAATGATCATTGTACATACATGTCGAGCTCTTTAATCCCTTGTATATACGCCCAAATCCTTGATTTTAGCCAGTCAAATAAGGGTGTCTCTGTGTTCTGTAAATAAAAGACCTCTATCTCCTCCTCAAATTTGGCCACTAATCCGAGTCTAGGAGTCATGTTCTTGTATCTAGGGAACTTCCTCGTGACAAGAGGAGCTCCTCCGGGGATGGAATCAACTCAGGGAGGACGGAGGAGTGCCCACAGCCACCCTCGCCGACGACCCTACTCCCTAGGCGATTCCCCATGTATAAGAGTTGCTTTCTCATTCCTTTTAATCGCATTTTGTTGTATCTTTCATTTCCAATTTTTAGTTTAGGTTTTAGCTAGTTAAATTAGTGTAAGCAATCATCCACGTAGTTCGCCGGAGTTGAGCTCCAGCGAGCTCCTCCACGCGTGATCGTCTGCTCTCCAACTCCACTTTCGCCTCCATTTTCTTCCCCTCCCATTTCTTCATGTCGCACGCTCCTTCATACACCTAGCTCCCTTCTGGAGCACACGACCGGGTATCCTTCTCTGCCGCTTCGCTAGAGACCTCCGCTTCGACCCACCTACACTCCTTGCCACCCAATAAAGCCTCCCAGACCTTCCTTTTGTTGTGTTGAGTTTACTGTGCAGGTCTGGAGGGCTAAACAACTCCAAACAGAGTTGATTTTGCTGGCAAAGAGGTACCGGGGCACCCCATTCTTCCTCGACCTCGTTGGAGCACTCCAGTGACTCTTAGGTCCCATCAAGCCCTCCAGTCGATAGATGATGGGCCAGGAATGATTTTGGACCAGTCGCAACTCACGGGATGCTCGGATGCACGCGCACCACTGGATCGAAGCTCGGGGACAAGGAACTTCTTCCCTGTTCTTCGAGCTATCTTCTCTGTCGTAAGATCAACGCTCGTTCGTCCAGGAGAGCAGCTACCATTGGATCGCGTCGCAGCTTCGACTGTCGATCAAGCATCAAAGATCTAATCTCCACTGTTGAAGGAAAAGCGTCATCGAGCGATAAGAGAGCGATGTGTGGCAAGTGACCAAGATCCAGCCGCTGGCCCGTGCCTCTTTGTGGGTAATTTTCACATTTAGACCCACTTTTTTGTGTATTTATTAAATAGTTCTTTAAATAAGTTATAGCATTACAAATAATTTGGAAATTTTGCAACAAGACCCCTGTATTTTCTGTAATCACAAATGGGTCTATTCCATGTAGCCTCATGTACCATCCACGTGAGGTGGCAAAATTGTAGGGACACCCCTGTTACTTTTGGTATTCTATTGAGTCAAATAAAATCTGAATCACATTGTATATTTTTGTAAAATTTGCTGGAAGGCCCCTGGACTTTAATATATTTACATTTTGGTCCATCCCATGCAGAGTCACGTGTAGTTCCACGTGATGGGTCTTTTGCATGTATGCCCTGATAATTTTTGGTAATTGTAAAATAGGTTGTAAATACTAAATAAATGTTGTATTGTGTTGGGATATTGCACTATTGTCCAGGACATTTATTTTATTTGCAAATATGGCCCTGCCAAGATTCACATTGTTATGTTTTTTCTCTGTTTATTAAATATAGCTAGTTTTCTCCTAAAATCTACAAAAATAGGGCTAAATGCTTCATGTCGTGTATATTCACGCCTATATTATTTTTGGTATCTTTTTTGCATTTTATCCATTTATTAAAAAGAAAAAGGAGACTATTTATTCCCTGTCTAACTTATAAAATACCAAAAAAACTATAAAAATGCATTAAAAAATCCAAAATAAATCTGTATATATTTTATCCTATTTTAATTATAGAACGAAAATCACTAAAACTGGAAAAACAAAAAGCCTAAAAATCGAAAAACACTAAAATCTTACATAAAAGTCTACAAAATCATTTAAAAGTCCAAAAATGTGTTTTTCTAGTTTACAAATTTCTTTATATAAATATTTACATATTAGAATTGATTTGGGTAATTTTGGGACTTATTTTTTTTTAAATCCAAATCAATTTCGGATTATTTATTAGTCCCTTATTTGGGATATTTTTGACCTTAAAACGCATAAAAATTAACAAAAACTTCAGAAAAATAACTAAAAATATAAAAAAATATAAAAAGCACAAAAATACCGTATTTACTGTATTTTGACTATTTTTACATATTTATATATACATAGTATCTATATATTCTTGGTATTGTATTTATACATACATATATATACTTCTAAATATTATATATATATATATGTAAAATCAATATAAAAATTGGAAAATATCAAAAAAGTAATACAAAAAATATAAAACAAAAATAAAATAAAAAAACTATAAAATCGAAAACCCACAAAAAGATCTATGTATATATATATGATGAATGACTTGGTTATCCATAAATAACCACAGGCAACATGTATTGCTCTCTGATGTTCGACCTCTACATGCTTGCTTGATATGCATCCTATGGTAGAGAAAAATAAATTTTAACCTCACTTGTGCTATTGCTTGCCTTTATTTATACTGTGGGTTAATTGCTGACTAATTGGGAATCATTGAGCAGTCAACTCATCGACCGCAGTTTCGCCTTGTGAAATCGTGTGACCCTCCATCCTCTCCCTGTTGTCATCACCTAACTCTAAAACATAAAAGATAAAAAGACTGAACCTCCAAGATCTTCACAGTGTGGAGTTGATGAATTGACGGGTTTTTGATTTGTGTTTGTTTTGTGTGTGTTGGATCACTCCGCGCATTTGTGCCCTTTTCTATTCATATTTTGACTTGACTTTCATGGACTCCCCGATCCCTACCGCTTGAAGATTGATATGGCTAATTGGAGCCACTTTTATCTAGACTTTGCATATTTATCTCACTCCGCTCTAGTCAGTACACCTCCATTTTGTCATGAGGGCTTTTATCCTGTTTTTTTCTTTTTGTACATGTCCTTACATGCAGTCTACATACTATGACTTGCCATATCCATTAGGGAAACCCAGCACATAGTATCAAATATTGGATTTTAACTACCCACCTCTTCAATCACATTTCTCACGTTCACCCCTGCCGATGTTGCGATATTGGATTGTTCTCTCTTAGAACCCACTATTGATTACGTGACCTGGTTGGTGAAGCAAATGCTGAAGAGGATAGAGAGCCTCACTGATCCAAATAAGATTCACATTATTGATTTACCTTTTGATGTGATGGAGTCACTGTAGGACACCATTAGGAGATCACAATCACTAAAAATACAAAAAAAAATAAGTAAAATATAAAAATCTGAAAAGGCAACAAAGGGAGACACCTAACCGAGGCAGATTACGAGGAGAGGACACCTATGCCATTCCCTTTGCCCACACATACAAACACCGCAGTTCCCACCACCCTACCTCCCATGGATGACATTGTACATGATGATTCTAGTCATCCTTGTGTACACGATGATGTCGACTTCTTCCCTTATGAGGAAGAAATAGAAAATTTTAAAAAAAGTGACCAACCCTGAAGTGGTGGTAGCTATTCAAGATATTTTTGATGCCCCACTTCGAAAGTCCATGAATCTTTTGTCAGCACATGCACCCAAGAAAAGGAAGAGATGTCATAGGACTGAATGCCATATTCTGACCATGGCCATTGCCCATGCCATCATTCACCGTCTTCCTAACATGAAAAGGGAAATCGGTACACCCTTCATTAGATGTGCCATTTTTTACTATCACTTTGATCACACTCTCCTTGACACTGGCACATCTATTAATATAATACCCTTCTCACTTGTCGAGATTTCAATCTTGAGTCTCTTAAGAAAACCAGGATGATTTGTCAATTTGATAATCGATCAATAAACAGACCAAAGGATAGTCTTGAAAACATTGTCATTCACATCTAGGGATACACTGTAGATTTTATTGTACTGCGCATGGAGACCTCCACCTCTATGGAGCGTACTCCAATCATCTTGGGTCGACCTTTTCTTGTTGCGACTATGGTCGTTATTGATTATAGATCTGAAGAGATACGCCTTCAATCTCACAACCAGAGCATTCTGATTGAGAAGATCAACGTACCCACTACTAATTAGAAACCCACCTCTGATGAGAGTATACCCGTGTCAGCCGACTTAGATGACTATGAACTTGTTGCTGAGATCAGAGATGTTTGCTATACCATGGACGATACCGAGACCGGATAATTCCTCTTCAAGGGGGAAGACTTGGAAAGCATAGACAAGTGTGCCCCCTGTTCTTGTGTGTGACGATGAGTTGATGAGATCCGCAACGTTTATACTATACATACCTTATCACGGAGGGTAACTATAGGAGAGACTTCCCATGCTGGAACTGACCTTACTTTTTCCATTAATTAGTTCATGTCTTTTGTTTTGAGACAACTGAGGATCTCCACCATGTTGATCCTAATAATGTTTCGTCTGTTGTTGACCTCGATATCGACTTGCACCTTGTCAGATCCATTCCTCAGTGGTCATGTAAAAAGGTACGATTTCTACCTTCTTGATCACCGCATATTCATCACCTTGAACATTCTCGCTTTCATTTATTTCATTCCATCTACCATTTCTTTCATCCATCCCGATATCTATGTTTTCCTTTCTTAGGTTGTGTTTTACCTAAGTATAGGGGGAGGTGGACGAATCGAGTGTTCTTTGGGGAGCGATGTGTTCATTCTCTCTTTTTCATTTTTCTTTTCATTTTTCGATCCCCTTTCTTGTCTCCTAACTTGTTGATACCTTATCAATTCTTCAGTATATTTCACCCTAAGTATGGGGGGCAGGCCAAGTCAATTGATTTCATACATCCTAATCCTCGATCATCCTCGTTTTGTAAACAATCTGCTATACTTAGGATTAGTTGATCCTAAGTATAGGGTGACGATTGACTTCTCATTCTTTAAATCATTGTAGTATATACTTTTCCTATACTCATCATGAGTTATGTCTTCTTTTTTCTCTTTTATCACTATGAAGACACAGTTCACACTAAGTATATGGGGTTGTATATACATAGTATATACTTTAGCCATAGTTCATACTTTTGTATTTTCGATAATATGACTAAAATACTATGCGGGGTAAAGGTATACATCAAATCAATTGTAATAACACATTATATATATGTATAAAATTTTTCAAAATTCTTTTAATAAATTTGTTTAAAAATGTTTTGCAAAGTTATTTGAAAAAATGGTTGGAAAATGTTTTGAAAAATCTTTCGAAAACTGTTTAAAAAACTTTTGTAAAATATTTTCAAACCTTCATGAAAACCTTTTGTAAAAATTTCTTTCATTTGTTTCAATAAAATGTTTTGAAAATTCAGTTTGCAAATTATTTTGAAAAATTGTTGTACAAATATTTTTAAAAATCCATTCATACCTTTGAAAAATCTTTGTAAAATGATTTTCAAATTTCGTAGATGGTTTATCAAATTTATTTACAAAATAAAGTTTTCAAAATATTTGTGAAAATGCTTTCAAACTATTTTGAGAACCTTATATATAATTGCCAATTAAATTATTCATATACATACACCCTATGTATATAAAATCCATTAATAGAAACCAACTTCAGTAAAAATTTTCCGCGTAAATTCTACAACCAAATTCTTGTAAATATGCACACACTTCTGTATAAATATTCATACAAACTTCTTCCACAAACCTTTATTGAAAATCCCTAAAAGTTTTCAAAATTTTCAAAAGGCTATAAAATTTTGCAAAATGTTTTCAAAAATGACATAAAAACTTGCAAAATTTTTTCAAAAATCCATAAAAAGTTTAAAATCAGAAAATAGTTTCATAAAAATAATTTCTTGCATTTGAATTTTTCGGATTGATAATGGCAATTGAACTGGTCTGAAATAAAATCCGAAGATTGGAGCTTGGTTGATCCTTAATCTACATAATCACATGAACCTTATAGGAACTACAATTGAGATGCTTCTTGGCTGCTAGACTTAATTCTTTGAGACCTCAAGACCAGGTTCATATGTCATCTTGACTGCCTAAGTAGAATATTTCGAAATACACACGTGACTCTTGTCGACAGTGACCTAATTTGGTCATATGCAACTTACACTTAGCTCAATCAATTGAAGTGGTAGAGGGCCGGATTTGCCGGCATGAGATATAAGTGAATGGAAACATAAAACTCACAATCTGTGATCATTGTACCCAGCCCGATCCAGTAGCGATGAGAACCAAGGACAAGATGTTGTGGGTTATAATAAAGTTTCAAAAGAGGAATAGTCTACTGGCTCAAGAGGAAAAGGTCCTTATGTAAATGCTACTGTATTATTTTAAAAAAATGCAAAATCAAAAACTTTGAAAAAGAATAGACGAGTAAAAATCAAAGAAAAATCAATAGGCTTATGTATTCAATAAGCAAGCTTGTGATTCAAAGTCAAAGATACATGTGAGCCTGCAGCTGGATGACTTGTCTACACTGATCAAGCATCCTAGGATATGTAACTACACTGGTTACTGTACATTCTCTTCTCCACCTCCTCTTCTTGAGATAGTTGCACCTAAACTTAGAAGGGAATAGCCCACTCATTGAGGAAAGAATTGTCAGATTGGGGAATTAGGGTCACCATGTTAGAGAAGATTGACTCTTTACTGTTTCAACATAGAGGAGTTACACATCACAAACACTGTATAAGATAGACTCATAGACATAAGGCTCTGTGTATGAGGTGGACTTATTCTGACATGGGTTTTGAGGAGACTTGGACAGAGTTTTGTGGTTCTTAAAGATTGTTGAGTTTCAAGTTTGATTCTGAATAAGGTTTCGACCAAGCTTTAATTCCAAAATGTCTGACTGAGCTCCAAACTTTGATCTTATGAATATAAGTTTAAAAGTCAAAATCATTCCAACTTATTTTCTTTCTTTTCTTTATTTTCTTTTCATGCACACATTGCCATAAGTGTTTGATAAGGACTAGCAAAGACAAGAATATGGGGTGATGAATCTCCATTTCATCACCTTTATTCTTTCATTTTAGCCTTAAAATTCCGAGCTAAATGCATTTAAATAGCATTAATTTGTATAAAATAACACTCACTAATTACCTGATAAATACTGTATAAAGGCATGCATTTAATTCCAAAATAAAAAAATAAAGGAGGAGAAAATAAAAAGATATGAATTGTTAAAGACTCTGAATGACCCTAGACTTCAAGAGCATGTCGATATTGACTAGGTCAACAAGGAACAACGTAGAGGGAGAGAGGGAACTTAAGTTGCATAGATAACACTTAAAAACCCTATATTTATTCATCAATAAATAACTATTTAGGTCCTATTTTATTTTCCAATTTTTACACCTCAAACAATAAAACCCTAAACATGAAAAGTGTACATAAAAATACAAAGAAAAATACGAAATTACTGCATTGAAAAATAATGTACAATGCACCTGTGACACAGAGAATAAAAAATCACAAACAAAACTTCACATACCTATATCTCCTCCATATAAACTCCAAATTGATCAAAGTCACCTTTATTGTTCATAAAATTTAATTATATATCTAATGAAGTTGTTTCATTAAAAATGGAGCTAAGATGCAAAAGTTGGCTTTTGGGTCCCTATTGTACTGTATACTTGTATATTATATTCAATATGTCATTCTTTTAGTTTTAGATTTTTTATATTTTTAAATACTTGCAAATATTATTTGAAACATGATGCTACGATCGGCTAACTCGGGTTAAGTTTATTAATTAGTGTGTCATTGTCACCCAAATCAACCGAATCGAAAATTGAGAAAATTATTTAACCACTAAAGAAATCAAACAAATCACACAAGTGGTATAGCTACTTTTATTAACCTGGTATAGTGACCAGGATCGAACACAAGGAGTATTGTATTAAATAAGGTAGGTGACTCAAGGAATCGAAGGATTTTTATCCTTTTTTAGTGGTTTTTAATTTTCCAAATTTTAATTTTGAAAATAAGGCATGTAAAGACAAAGGAGAAATGCGAACACACACCTCTTTTTGTATTTTTCAAATATGATAAAAAATTATAGAAAAATCAAGTAAAAATATTTTTAGGTTTTATAAGCTTTATACTATTTTTGTGGATTTTTGAAGAATTTTTAAATGTTTTTGGACTTTTCTAAAGATCAGATACTAAGAAAGGAACTAAACTGTGAAATCTAGGAGTACTTTGCAAATATAAAATATAAAATAAGCTCAAATCTTTTGGATGTCAATTTTAACAAAAACTAGAGAAAATACCTACAAAGAAGAACTGAAATCACACTTCTTGGATTTTTAATGAATTTTATAAGATTTTTATACATTTTTGGTGCTTTGCAAATTTTTAGTGTTTAATAAAATATAATGAGATGAAATTTATATAGTAGTTAGAGCAAGATAAAATAAACCTACAATAATTTTTTAAATTTTTAAAATATTTTTGAATTTTTAGGATTTTTAAGGCAAGCAAGGGATTTTTATGTTGTTTTTGGATTTTTAATAATATTAAATAAAAGAAATAAACCAACCAAAAACACCTATGTAAAGAAAACAATAGCATATGGGAAATATGATTTTTAGGGAATTTTTGGATTTAACCTAACATTTATTGTAATTAATAAGAGAGCATAAACATAAAACAATGAAGAGTGGACCTAATTGCATTTATTTTCACTTCTAGGGATAAAAAATAACACGTAGTAAAAATCCAAGGGCCTTAGTGCAATTAATCCATATCAAAAGGGTGTGCTACACATGACAGACACTCATATGTGCATATATGCAAATATCATAAAAGTTCTCTGATTAAAATAACACGTGAAAAACACTGGTAAAGTTCTGTGAATTTCTCACAAAACACGTAAAGACGCACGTGACTCAAACTTGGCTGATCTAAAATACAAATAGAGAAACTACAGGGTCCAAACTACAAAAGTTCACAACTAATTATTACACTTATTGAACTAAAATGAAATAGCAGAAAATACAGGAGAGAAAAAAAAGGAAAATATACCCCTGGAGGCGTGTGTGGCACGTGACGTGTCTGGCGGCTTTGATGTGCCTCTAAGAAAGATCCAACGGTGCAGAACGTGGCGCAGATGTATGGTGCAGATGGTTTTTAGTGGAATATCTGATGGCTCAGATGGCATGTGAGCTTGCATGTCAGATATGTCGCTGCTCTGATCAGACGTGTAGTTTTGTGGCGTGAATAAGCGATTACGATCTAATCTAGGAAGAGAGTCTTTTCATTCGATGGATGTGAAGGGCTCTAGAAGAACACGAAGAAAGAGAAACTGGGTGAGCCTCGATCTTAAATATTGGGTATCCACTACCCTAATCAACTCGTCGAAAGGTCCAACACCATGATAGAGATTGTCCGCGTCGAAGGGGGTACTCTAATGAAGCAAGGGACGACCAGATGGGTGAGATGGAGGTGCAGCACCTGGAGATGCTCCGTCGTGCCTGCTGGAGGTATGAATCGCCTCCTCGTACGCGTTTGAACCTGCAGGAGTATCATGGCTTGAATATGAAGCCTCGGCCAGGGGTTATTTGCAGCTGAAAATTAAAGAAGCGGTGGGGGGTGGTACTTCGATCTCCTACGAAGATGATGGAAGAAGATCTATCCTAATGTCACTCCGATGAGCAAGACACAAAGGGTCAAATCATGGGGGAAGGTCATTGGTGGAGTGATGGATACATCAGTGCGGATGGGGGTAGGAAGACGGAGCTCCAACCCGATGGTCGGAGCCAGGAGAGTGAATGGAGACAACGATGACTAATTAGAAGAAGAGATGTGAAATGAAAAGGAAAGGAATATACCTGAGTGATCTGAACTGAAGGGCGGAGCAAAGCAGAGGTGTAGGAGAGGTTGTGGCCTCAACCAAATGGTGGAAGTCCTGGGAGTCTAATCACTGCAGATCTCCAGCCATGACATGAGTTGTGATCGATCGACCACCAACTCGGGTTCCAAAGGGAAGCAAGAGGACCCTGTCATGATCTTAAGGACACGAGTGGAAGAAGGATGCATGAGGAATGAGCTGAACTTTGGCGGAAGGGGAAGAGGGGATTTATAGGTGTTCCCATGGTCTAGAAAGATCAGGTGAATGCATGAAACCCTAAGAAGATCCGACCCTACTTAGGGATCCGCGAGGATCACATGTCCTGGGTGAAGAATCGAGCGTGCGAAGCGAGGGCAGAAGTGGTTGGAGTAGGGCAGGAAAAAGCGAGAAATCAACTCCGATGAAGGGAAGTCAAGTCGGACCCAATTGGAGGAAGGGCTGATCCGCTCAACAAACCCGAGTCGACCAATTAGAATTCAGGAATTTACAAAAACAAAGACAATTAAATTAAAAATATTAAGTGAATTTTAAATGAAAAATATATAAAATGAAAAATATTTATTATTTTTCAAACTTTTTTCTCTGATTTTTAATTATTTTTAGTAATACATATATACAGTATATACGATATATGTTATTATGTACAGGTACAATATACCTATATATTATGTACATGTATTTTTATTTCATTATTTTTACAAAAATACATTTTATTTTACACATTACTTATTTACAAAATACTTTAAAGAGTATAAAAGTATTTTATTTGATTTTTACAAATTAATTACAGGTGTTAAATAAATGTGTATTATGTACAATATATATATATATATGCTTGGCGGTTTGTACAATGAAAAGAGGATTTTATTTTAATTTAATTTCTGTGTTATAAATTTTATTCAAGTGTATATAATTACAAGAATTATATACAAGTGTCAAAAATACAATATATATATATATATATAAATTATTTACAAAAGAAATAAATAAATAGATATATATATACAAGTATAAGTCTTGTGCATTTGTACACATTCTTATTTTGCAAGTATCTTTTATTTACACTTTTATTTACCAATTTTATTAAAGGAATTGAATTTTTTTCAATTTTGTATTTAGAAATAAAATAGGTGATATATATACAAGAAGAATAGTGATGAATATGTATTAGATAAGGACTCCATCTCTCTCCTACTTTATTCCTTGTCGATCAGCCAATATTTGGCCTTCTCTTGGGATTCGGGTCAGTTTGCATTTATTGCATAAATACGTCCTCATTTTGTTATTTTTCTTTTCCTTTTCTTTTCTTCTTTATTCTTTTATTTTGGTCAAAAGAATGTTGATTACACAATTTTAACAAATGCACGCCCAATGCTAATATATTGTATTTGATACATATTTACAAATATTTTGCATAGGAAAGTTTACTAAAACAAAAGAATAAAGGATGTGAATCATGGATTCATCAAAATACGTTTAATATAATCATAAAATAAATGCATTAAAATTGCATTAAAATAAATAAAATATATTGAATATATGGGTAAACTATACCTATAATATACATATACATATTTATTTAAGTAAATAAATAAAATCATAAAAATAAACTAAAAATATGTAAATGTGTAATTAAATATATTATGAATATATAAAATATGTACATTCATTAATAACATACAAAACACAACACAAAAATAAAATACATCAAATACATGTATATATATCTATATGTATACATGTAAAAATTAACACTTAATAAATTAACATTATAAAATAAATAAAAATATTCGAAAAATAGTTCGAAAAATAAGGAATCATTTTCATGTATTGACCTTAAATTAATGAAATTATTAACTATTTTTAATTGATTTAATAATGGAATTATTCCATGTTTTGTCCTGACTCGGGCTGACGTGGACTAATGAACACCCTCCGTTGGTTGACCTGCAAGTCAACCATCTGTCATCTACCTCTGATCTATCAGAACATGCGAGTATCTTTCTTCCCTGATTTTTTTCTTATGATACAATTCTCAATGCACCGATATTTCTTCATGAAAAATCTTATCAATACATCCCTCTTCCACACATGGCCCTTGCCTTGGTTCGCCATGCATTGAGTCGCGTGAAAACCCTAATTTTTGAAGCCCTCTTCTCCTATGTAAAAATAACTTCCTCCTCCTCCGGTTTTTATCAGTCCATCTCACTTCGTCTAGATTGTGCAGCTGTCATCAGATATTTAACGCCTTCCCCCGTCAAATCTCCAAGATCTAATCTCATGCGTCCATCGATGAAGGGGTATTGGTCGTCTAGCATGTGATGCGTGTCTAAAGTGAATCAAGGAGCATCGTTGGATAGAGCTTTTAGTGGGTAATTTACAGTCCCTTCCCCAATATTTTTTGTATATGATAATTAATATTTAAAGCTTTTATTCATGTTTTAAAATAATTGTAACATTTTCATCAGAGAACTCATACTTCATCGTATTTTCATTTAGGTCCTCACACCTCACGTGTTGTGGCACTTGAGGCATTGTGAGTTATGCATAAAAGCCCTATCAGCTTTTAGCATTTATATTTAGTTCTATAAATTTGTAGATTAAGTGTAAACTTTTGAAGATAATAGCATATAGAACTTCGAACTTTATTTTTATTACAAATACACCCATGTCATGATGTATATTATTTCTATGCCTTTTTATTTTATTAAATAACTCATATGCTTATTAAATGTTGGAAAAATATAGTAGATGCCTTAAATCATTCTGATGCCACCCACATTTTTATTTAGCATTTTATTCTATTTTTCATTTATTAAAGATCAAATATGAGACTTTTATTCCCTGTTTACAAAAAAGCCTAAAAAACTATAAAAACTACTTTTATTCCCTATTTACATATAAAAACCTAAAAAACTATAAAACTACTTTAATAAATTATAAAAAATAGAGTATAAATATTATTATAAATTCTAACTCTGGTTCAAAAATCACAAAAATATATAAAAAGAAACCCTTAAAATCACAATATCCTAAAAACCTATAAAATCAGTAAAAAATACTTAAAAATCCAAAAAATAGTTTTCGATTTCTTATTTTCTTTATTATATATAGTATATATTATAAATAGTTTTGGAACGTTTTGACCCTATTATCTATTTTAATCCCCAAAAATTTAGCTTATTTATATTACTCACTGTTTTTACATTTTAATACATGAATAATATATATAAATTAGCAAAATTATCTAAAAAACAAAAAAAATAGAGAAAAATAAGAATACAAACACATTTTATTTTCTATGTTTTGAGAAAATTTATAATTATACAACTCTATATATTATATATACATAACAATATTTATATATAAATTATTAATAATACTTATAGATATATATGGGTTTGATACGGCTTCCCCTCACCATTTTTCCACAATTTTTTTATTTTTCTGAAAAATATCACCTTGTATATTCATCTATATATCCCTCCGATATGCCATTCGAATTTCGTCCAAAACAGTAACTCCTATGCCCTCCATCCAGAACAGGTTGATTACAACAATGTTTAGACCATTAAAATCACTTGTTCTAGATAGAGGGCAAATGAGTCTCTATTTCTGACGAAATTTGAATGGCATATTGGAGGGATATATAGATGAATATATATGGTGACATTTTGCAAAAAGAATAAAAAATTACAGATAAATGGTACGGGAGAAGTCCCATTTTTTCAAATATATAGTACATTTAAAACCTTGAAAATAAAAAGGATTGTTCCTTTATATATTTATATATACTTATTTATTATATATCTTATATAATATTTATATCACAAATACAATAAAAATTTATAAAAATAAAGAAAATACAAAAAATAATTATTATTGATTATTATTAGTAAATAATAATTGTACATGTCCTCGTGCTCTTAGTGGTTCGACTCCTACACTTGCTTGCTATACATATTTAATTGTAGGGTATAATAAATTTCACCCTGCATCTTATTCATTATTTAATCTATATCATGGGTTAATTGTTGATCTATTCGATTGATTTGTGATCTGAGTCTTAAATCAATAAACTTTGGACATGAACTTGTAGATAAAAATACAAAGAAAAATACAAAAATCATTTCATATAAAAATAATGCATAGTGTTCCCTAGAAACTCAGAATAAAAAGCTGCAAAGAAAACTTTCCAAACTTGTGTCTTCTCCATATGAACTCAAAACTCACCAAACTCATTTCATTGTTCATAAAACTAAATATCTATTTAATAAAGGTGATTTCATTTAATTTGAATTTAAGATGCAAAAATTAGGTTTTGGCCCTCTTTATGTAAGATTTCTGAATAAAATAATCAATATATTTATAGTTTTTTATTTTTATATTTTTATAATTTTGTAATATTATTTACAATGCATGTACATAATTAAAATTAAAGGAAATAAAAAAATATATATTAAAATAAATAAGTATGTTATAATACATAGATGAAGTATACTTTTATATACCTATATAATAAACATACTTTTTTATTTAAGATAACAAATAACTTCAGAAAAATATAATAGAAATATATTTATGTGTATTTAAATAAGTTATAAATATATAAATTATGAACATAAAATAATAAAACAAAAAAAATAAAACACATATTATATACGTAAATATACATATATTATTACATGTAAAAATCAAACTCAAAAAAGAAATAAAAATCACCATAAAATACTACATAAACTATTAAATATTTTTCCTATATTATGAAAAATAATAAAATCATTTCCTATTTTTTTCTATTTATTTTTACATTTTCTCTCTATTTTGTTGTGTAGCTGGCTGACGTGGACCAATGAGGAGCATGGATTGCTGACCTCGAGCAAACTCCCCGCCCCCTCCTTGGACCGATCGAACCCACACACCTTCCCTACTTCTCTTATTTTTGGGGCTTGAATCAAACCATGATGCCATTCGATTCCTTCTGCACATATCTTCATCTTCCAAAGATTTCTCACACAGACCCATGTTCTCATTGGGTCAACCTTTGGGTTACGTGAAAACCATACGTCAAGCACCATGTATATATGTTAGCCCTCCGCCTCCATTTCAATTTGATCCCATTCTTACCCTCGAAATCCTCAGATTTCTCGTGCTTTGGTTCATTGGTGACAACAACGAGCTTGCCGGTCATCTTGGTATGGAGGAAGAGGTTCGGAATCCAATGATCCAAGCTTGTAAACCATCCTCGCCTAAGCTCCTTCTTGGTTCCCTCATCCTGCAGGTAGAGTCATAGTTTCTTATTTATTTTCGTTCATAGGACTAAGGTTAGCATAGGGTAGATGTTAGTTTTCTTTGGTTTTTCTTTTTATTCTGTAATTTTCCAAATTGTACCTCTCTAGAGCTTGAGCTCCGGCCGTTGTTTTCACCATATTCACCGATGCTCCGCCCCATCTGTCACCTCCATCATCTTCCCCTTCAAATGTTTTACACCATAGGATCCTTCATTCCCCTCGATTCACTTTAGATCTAGTAATTAGGTTTCCCTCTGCCGCCCTCCGTCAGAGATCCTCCTCCATACTCCATCTTCAAGCATTTCAGCCCCAAATCGAGCCCAGCGTGTTCCTCTTTCTTGTGAGCCTAACCATGCAGGAGTTCAACTCGAAGGACCACATCTGGGTCTCATTTTGCATAGACGGTGACTTCCCAGTTGCCCCACCCCCTTCCTCAACCCTGTAGGACTCCACGGACGAGTCCCGGACTTGTTGGAGCTGATCAACCACTGAGAGACCCTTTCGGCTTTCTTTTTGGCCATCTGCGGTCCCCTCTGGTGGTCGGAGCAGACTAGGAGACTGTATCAAAGTTCACCCCCTTAAGTCTTCTACCCCGTTCTTCCTGGTTGCCTCTCCACTGTCCGATCATGGCTCCCCTCCATATATAGCAGTAGTCGTCCGATCAACTCTGCCTTCCACTATAGGATCTCTAGCGGGAATCTAATCCAGTCGTTGATCAACGAACCATCATCAAGCGTCCGACAGTCAATGTGTGTCAAGTGAAATTACATCAACCGACTGATCGTGCCTCGAGAGGTATTTTGCACTGTCCCCCTCGCCTTTTGTATTTTCATTTCAGTTCATAAACTTTCAGTCATAGTTTAAAAAGTTCTGTAATATATGCACTTTGACCCCCATACTTATTTTATTTACACGTTGGTCATGTCCACGTCTCCTCACATGCCCATACATATGAGGTGCTTGGACATTTTGCAGAGGACCTCCTATGGGTTTTGTTATTAATTAGTCCATAAAGTTTGTATTCCAGCATCGAACTTTTTAGTTAATTTGCAAGTAGGCCATGTAGTTCCTTGGACATTTCAAAAACACCCCTACCATGCGTGTTTTATAGAATATATTTTGGATTTTTCCACAAAGGACCTCATAGTTTTAATATATGTTCTGGAATGTATGCTAGGTTTATTTAAATTATGTTTAAGTCCCTGTTAGCATATTAATTTTTATTTCTTACATTTTGATCATTTAAATATCATTTTGTATCTAAAAATAGTAGGAAAATCCTTTTAAGTGCTTGGACTTGAATTAAATTGCATATATTTTTCGAAAGGCAATTAAAATTAATTTCCTTTCTTAAAAAATACAAAAACGTTACATGTATTCCATGCTTGCATTTAAAAATATAAAAGATTATAAAAATGTTTTGAAAAATCTAAAAAACTTAAAGTATATTTATCATTGTATTTTTGAATTTTAGGCCAAAATCACTAAAAAATACAAAAGAAAACCCTAAAATTGAAAAACCTAAAAATCTTATTAAACTATTAAAAAATATTAAAAAATCCAAAAAATCTTAATTTCCATTTCTGCATTTTCTATATATTAACTTTATATATTAAAAATCATTTTGGATAACTATAAGATATTTATATATTTTTAAAAATCTGCGACAATTTGGTCTTCTATTGTAAGTCACTATTTTGATTTTTTTATTCATTTTAAAATATAAAAAAATAGCAAAAATTATAAGAAAATATCAAAAATAGATAACAACATAAAAAACCAAAATTATAATATTTTATCTATTTTGAGTATTTATAGCTATATCTATAAATATAAAAGCTTATTTTCCACATATATATAACTACATATACTTATAATAATAATACAAAAAACATTGAAAACCGCTTAAAAATAAAAAGGAGTGTACCTTTAGGTATTTTTAATATTTTGCATATATTTATGATATGTTAATAATATATAGCTATTATATTATATACATTATATAAATATATCCCTATATATTTATATACATATATTACCTATTTTAAAAAGAAAATTAAAAATCAGAAAACAAAAAAAGAAAATAAAAGTTATAGGATTAAAAAATCAAAAATATTAAAACCCACAAAATAAAAATCTCTATAAAAACACAAAAATATTTATTGATATCTTTTTATCCATTTCTGTGTCTATCCTCATTTTTCCTTAGTGGTTCGAACCCTACACTTGCATACTATACATTCATTCTGTAGGGTATAATAAATTTTAGCTCGCTTGTACTTATAATTTGAGCATCATTTTGGTTTAATGGTTGTTGCACCAGATTGAAGAAGTCTAAGAGGCGAGAGAGCGATTGACAGATCGGACCAGACTTGTCGGGTACCGCAGACCCTCCAAGACTAGACGATAGGATCCCTCCTCGATATTCATGTTCATCAGACCCAATTACGTGCTCGTCCTATGAGAAAATTGGTTTCAGTGATGAAAGTATATTTTATACATGTTAGGGCCTTATCTTTACCCTTCTCTAAGGTTTTCAGATAATTTAAACAATCTCTTTTCCTATCCCATGGTCTTTGGAGTGATGACACACATATGTCAGATGTGTGGAAGCTTGGGAGGATGAGTCAACACTTTGACTCTTCTTCTTCACCAGTTGGGCCGGACTCTTCCAAAACCCATACTTTTGAGTGTGTCTTATGCGGTTCACATCACTGAGCATATTTTTTACATTCAATATTATATCTTGGGCATTCTCTATGTTCATATGTTGCTTCTGAAGCACATTAGATAGAGACCCTAAAATATAGCATCGAACTAGCGAGTGATTCATTAAAATTTTCATTAAATTTTAGTTCTTCCATTGAAATAGGATTTGTATGCTTATTATCAGTGAGCACATAATCGATGTGCTCCGTAGAGAGAATAAGATCCAAACTACAGAACCAATCCGAATAATTTGGTCTACTCAACTGATTGACCTCCAGAAGCCTACTGAGAGGGTTCATGGATTTCATGTCTGAGATTAAGAATTTAATATATTAGAACATGTAAATAATTATATATTCAAATTTAAATTCAATGGTTAAAGAATTTTAATCAAATTAGTCTTGCCTTTTCAACTCTGAAAGTACATTCTTTTATTAAACTTTCAAAGCCAAAGATATACTTACCACTATATCTCTCGCAAGATCTGGGATCTCCTTTTTATTATACCTTTGTTACATACCAATTATATGAGAAATTACAAATCAGATAAATAGAAGAAGGAACTCATTCCACGTTGCAAGTTCAAATTGTATTTTCTAATTAAGTCATTAACACCCAAACCCACCACCCCTAAGGTTATGTTGATCTATTGTTAATTGAGTCAACCATCAATAGAAATAGAACTTGCTATGCGCAATCCAATATCACCTCAATTATATAAGGACGAATATTGGGGTCACTAAACATACATCCTTACTCTTTCAAGTAGCTAAGAGCTTAATCCATGTGCGCTTGTATGTAAGAGATATTACTTAGGATAGGCGTCTCGCGCATACAATCCATGGAGAGGGAACACTTCTCCTTTACAGGAGACCATGGATGTCATTTATATGATCCTCCATACCTCATTCAAATTTTAATTAATTATTATGAATCATATTCACATAATTAATTCTTCTTCATTATAGAGTGTTTATTTCAATTGGATCTAATTAATTTAATCATATTTAATTAATCAACAATTCAATTCAACCAAAAAATAATTAGAGTTTTCTTGATATTACCATATAGTATACATCCTCACATTGTACAATTGTATTATTCTAATTAGTTGATTAAAGTATGCAGAGACTTCTCATGCTACCCATCCTTGAAATGGATCAAGCCAGGACAGACATATTATGCTAACAGAGAGTGCTTCCACCACGGTATAGGGTGTCAATTCAGTAAGCTATTATTATAACCATGACCTAGATGCTATCACCGAACCAATTCAAGAAAACATAATTAGTACAAATTGTACTAAGAGGTTTTATCGGTCACTTTCTCTTGGTGACTGGCATGATACACATATAGTAATCACTTAAAAATTTTAGGAATATTAACATATTTTTATGGATCTTAAATTGCTAGTCATATCAAGCAAACATGATTTGCATGTAAAAGTTGACCTACAACTATTGTAGGTTACAATTTTCGTCATGAAACAATCATTCAATGGCGATTGATATTTAATCAAATATTTTCATAAATATTAGGCATCAACTAAACATTTTAAATTCATAATTTTCTTGATTTACATTGAATGGTAAATACATTAAGAAAGTAATCTTGATGATCCAATCATCATCCGACCCATCTCCACTAAATATGGAATATCTTGGGAAAACGGTGTCAGAATCATCTGAAATATTCTCAAACATTTTGATTGTTTGATTATGTGCTTAATTAAAGTGTTTATTTAATATTTCATAATGAGAAAACAGTAATCAGAATTTAATTTATTACAGATCCGTGAATATATGTAAAAATAATGTCACTACCTGGACGTTTTGAATTTTAATTTATGCACCTTTGATGTCAATAATTGGCTACTATTTTGGGGGCATATTTAGATATTATAAATAAATTTTAATTATCTAAAAAACTCGCCAAACAAAGCATAATCATGGGCTTTTCATCTTAGCAAAAAAATGTGAATCTTACATCTTATGCAAAACTACGAGTCTACACGCAACCGATATACAAAACCTTGTTTCCTTAAGGTTTAGACCATATCCAAGACCTTTGACCAAGACTCTGATACCACTTGAAGGTTAGGGTTTGGGCCTTATTGCATCAGGAAAGCATGAAGATCATATCACATGCGATCAAGAGCGACTATTTATACTAGTTGCGTAGGGTAGCAAAATTTAAAATTTTAAATAGATGAAATCACATGATATGAGAACAATTCTCACAAAGTTTCATTAAGATCATAAACAAGTAATATAATTACCTCGTGAAGCGTGTTTGCGATCCCGTATATCTCTAAGCGCAGAAACCTCCTGTCTCAAGTCCGATCTGACGGAGGATTCGCTTGCGGGCGCGTGGATAAGACACGTGCTTCCTACAATCTAAATTGAAGATCCGAGCGCAGAGTCTCTTGATTTCATTGTACGAAATCGATGGGCTTCTTCACGAGTAAGATGCATCGAAGAAGGCGGAGATCCGTGTGCAGTCGATCGGGTAGCACAACTGCGTTGCGATGACTATGGAGCTCTCTAGGTCAATATGGTGGACGACCACAATGTTGAGAGAGAGAGGGGTGTGTACAATAATAGAGAGTTATTTCTCTTGCAATTATTGTAAGGAAATAACAAAGATTTTCCTTTCTTTTATAACAAATTAGATGTCTATGTATCTCAATCCATTTGCACACAATAATTAATGGTGTAGATTATTTTTGTGCTTTCAATCAATGACCATGAGCTAGTTGCATAAATTTACAATAACAAATAATCAATTTAAAATAAATTAAATATGTTGCAAATAATTTACAATATATTTAATTTAATTCAAATCAATCTCATGTTGAAATAAAGGAAAGAGGAGAAGCCTCCTTCCCTTGATAGAATACAAGGGGTAGGACTCCATGGACTTCCACCTCTTAAAGTGGAAGATGTCTCCCTTTTTCCTTCTTAGAGATCTCATATCTCTCCAAATACTCCACATATGCAACAATTTTTATTGCAAAATTATACACCGAAATACTTCCAAATTATTTTTTGATAATTTCAATCAAACCATTGACAATTATGACTCATATTCATTATTTTGTGATAATTTCAATCATGCCATTGACAATTATGAATCATATTCATACATATATATAAATGTAAATCGTATTTACAATAAATTTTTCATTGTGAATCCAATTCACATCGGCATTTAATTCGTAAATATTATTTATAATTAAATCTCTCCATCATATTATAAATCATATTTATAATATTTGTGATTATATTTTATAGTGATATCGATATTAATCATATCCTTGATAATTAAATCATATTTAGTTATCTTAGATGACTATTCTCATGTGTCTAAATAATATGAATCATGTTCATATTATTCATGATAATTAAATCATATTTAATCACCAATTTTCCAGTGCTTAGATATATTATCAACAATGGAGTTATTCTTGAACTCTTTCAAGAATAATGTGGTTTCTCCGTGGATACTTGGAGATAAGGACAATGAGATTGTACATTCGATTTACAGTGTCTTGGATTGAGATCATATCTCAAATGCATATCTCGGAACATCTCAAAGATTTTTTATTAAATCAAAATGTGAAAATATTCTTATCATTGCATCTGAATCACATTCAGATTAATGTCCAACATTCGGACTAAGATTGGATTACTAATATACTGAGAGGAGTCGCTAAAATCCGAACTTGTTTCATCACTCCCTCGGAATGGAAGCATCATGGCTATACACTCATTTATAATCACATCACCCTCGAGTATTCCTAATATCCATACATCATGCATACTAGAAGACCTTGAGTAAATATGAAGTTTTAAATCATATTTAGACTATCTTCTTCAGGGTTTTATCATTAAGTTTTTTATTTGGTCATTGGAAGTTAGTATCAATCTAATGTTTTCCAAAGCATATATCGTATCTATAAATTCTTGTCATACTTCCAAAGCAAATACTAGAGGTATGACAACAGAGGTTCAAGAGTATTTTTCCTATAATTTTTGTTATTTTTCATATTTTTAAATGAATAAAAAAGTCAAAATAGTGACTTACAATACAAGACCAGATTGTTGCAAATTTTTAAAAATATATAAATATCTTAAAGTTATCTAAAATGATTTTTATTGTATAAAGGTTAATATGTAAAAAATATAGAAATAGAAATTAAGGTTTTTGGATTTTTTTCAATATTTCCATGATTTAATAAGATTTTTAGAATTTTCAATTTTAGGGCTTTTCTTTTGTAATTTTTAGTGATTTTGGCCTAAAATTCAAAAATACAATAATAAATATACTTTAAGTTTTTTAGATTTTTTCAAAACATTTTTATAATCTTCTATATTTTTAAATGCAAGCATGGAATAAATATAACGTTTTTGTTTTTTTTAAAAGGAAATTAATTTTAATAGCCTTTTGAAAAATATATGCAATTTAATTCAAGTCCAAGCACTTAAAAGATATTTCGTACATTTTTAGATGCAAAATGATATTTTAAATGATCAAAATACAAGAAATAAAAATTAATATGCTTATAAGGACCTAAATGTAATTTAAATAAACCTAGCATACATTCCAGACATATATTAAAAGTATGAGGTCCTTTGTGGAAAAATCCAAAATATTCTATAAAACACACCTGGTAGGGGTATTTTTGCAATGTCCAAGGAACTACATGTCCTACTTGCAAATTAACTAAAAAGTCCGACACTGGAATACAAACTTTAAGGACTAATTAATAACAAAACCCATAGGAGGTCCACTGCAAAATGTCCAAGCATTGTATCACTGGACTGCTCTGAGCAAGTTAAATCTCACACTCTTGTCTCGTCAATCGTATCTATTTGTATACTTTCACCCTCGACACGAAAGTATACCTTCCCGCTGCCATAGTCAAACACCACCTTAGCTGTGGTCAAGAATGGACGTCCTAGAATGATGGGGGTCTCCGTCACAGACTCAGGGATCTCCATGTCCAAAAACAACGAAGTCCACAGGGAATTTCATGCCCTGAATTGTGATGACCACGTCCATCAACAGCCCCTTCAGCCTCTTGACAGATCGATCAGTAAACTGAAGGACCGTCCTGCTCTACCGAAGAGGGCCAAACTCGAATCGGTCGAGTAAGGATGCCAGAAGTAGGTTGATCGAAGAGCCGCTATCTAATAGAGTCCGATCAAATCTCTGCTCATGAATGTGGCATCTGACATAGGGAGCTCCTGCATCTGGCATCTTGGCTAGAAGACGATTCTGAATCACGAAGCAAGTGGCATGAGTCGGCACATGGATCTCTGCATGATGGTTCCTTCTCTTCCTGCGGATAGTGGTCTTCTCTCTCAAGTTCTTCTGGAAGAGAGAGATGTGCTCAAGTGCCTCCTGTAGTGTCAGCTGAATCTAAAATCTGTCTATCATCTACTGGTTGAACTCTAACCGTTGTTCTTTTTTTGGATTTTCTTTTTTATTCCCCTTCTCCAAGGAAAGTGCTTGAGGGAAGGGGATGGTTGGGCCCTCCTCAGATAGAGGGCCAGGAATAGGTTCCTGCTGCTGTGAATGATTGGAGCCCATACCGGGATCATCATGAAACACATATGGACTCGAAGAAGATGAAGAAACCTTTTCCTTTCTTCTTATTTTTGTTCTTTTCTAAACTATCGTGAGATACAAAAACAGGGGGAACACAACAGGAATAGAAAAAGTTGTATCAGCACCGCCCACGACGTCTGTCTTTGCGGCATCAGTACTGCGCTCTGGCTCAGCATCAGGAAGAATGGTGGCATAAGTACCACCAACTGCATCTGGAGAAATGATGGCCTCAGTACCGTTGGCTGGATCACCATCCTTGGTGGCTTCAACACCACCGTCATCAACATCATCATCAGTGGCATCAGCATCGCTATCCTCCTCGTATGGCGCTCCTGAAATCTTGTGTGGTTTTCGATCAGACGAGGCACCACCAGCTGGCATCCTATTGCTCCTAAGTGACACAAAATCAACATTAAATATGTATGAAGAAATATCACACAATGAATCACTTGGAGTGGTGGTCTCTGTGAATAGTACCTGCTCAGACTTCCTCTTCAGATTTTTCAGATTGGGCTCGATCTGAGCAGGTATGACAGCCTTTCCCTTTATGATATCCTTCATCTCCTTCCTGAACTCGTCCATCTCCTGCCTGAAGGATGCCTGTTGGTCTGAGAGAAGGTGTGCTAGATCATCAAGGGTTGGGTTCTCATAGGCTAGTCCATGAGAGCCGGACGGGTTGCCTCGGTGAAAATGAGGGTGGCTCTGGTACTGGTGAGGGGGGGGGGGGTTGAGTGAACTGTTGAGGCTGCTGCTGCTGCCTTCATTATTGTCTCTGATGGTAGGGAGGAGGACCAGACTGGTAATGCTGTTGTGGTTGGGAGTAATGAGGTTGCTGCTGCTGCTGGCTGAACTATCCACCCTGAGATGGAGGTTGCTGCTAGTATGAGGTGCCTCTGGTAGACCACCTGAATCCGAGATGATCTCGACGGATTCGAGTTGCTGTCGGTCATACCAAATCCCGTTGACTTTCATCAATGACTCTTGCTCGTAAGGGGAGAGGGGAAGAACTGCTAGGGGCTGATCCTACTGGTACACCACCATCTGAGTGTCCTGAGATGGTGGTGGCTGAGAATACTGAGGCAACTGCTGAATCGGCTCTACCTGGATGTAGTGAACCTAGCGGTACTGGGCAGGTGGCTGGGAAGAGTTGCTACTGTTGTGATCAGCCCGTGACCTGAGGTGGGCCTGATAAGCCGTCTGTGTCTCTTGGAGACACATGATCTAGGTCTTCAGGTCACTAAGAGTCTGTACCAACTGGTCGATCTGCGTCATGCCCTGGCACTGCTTCTTCTCGATAATCTCTATGCGATCCAACTTCTCGCTAATGATACCCATGTCAGTTGCGGAAGACTCTGCATGTGCCGCTGCTGCTGACAATGTGGATGGACCTGCATCAACCCGTGCTATCCTCTGATAGGACACAGCCTGTGGATGGGTCTTCCCCTGTGTGTAGGCTCAGGTCAGGGATATCACTGTGTAATTTTCAGCCATCTCCTCATAGATATCCCAGACCTGGTCCTCATCCTTGGCAAAGTAGGACCCTCCACATGAAGCATTGACAAGCCCCTACAGCTCCGATGTCAGCCCACAGAAGAAACTCTACACTAAGTTGGGTTTGGAAATCTCATGGTGTGGACACTGGTTGATGAGCTCGCGAAATCGATGCTACGCCTCATGGAACTACTCGTGGGGGATCACCGCGAAGTTGTTGATCAGAGCTCGAGCTGCATTGGTCCGGTTGAGTGGATAGTACTTGTTTAAGTACTCGGTCTGGAGCTGCTCCTAAATGGTAACTTTGGATAATCAAGATGACTTGTAAGAGTCGTGTAGAGTGATCTGGGTGCAGAGTGATCTAGGCTACTCCCACTATGAGGCCATTTGGGTCTTTCGTGATCAGTGATCTGGGTGCGTGATCAGTGAGGCCATCTGGTTCTTGCGGAGTAAGAGTAAGAGTCGTGCGTGCTCTTCGAAATACTCTGCTTGGATAATCAAGATGACATGTAAACCTAGTCATACATGCACAAAGTAATCTGGGTCTTCAGGTCACCCAATTCTGCCCTTAATACTCTTTCGCATTTACATATTTTGGATGCACAAATTAGGTTCACATTAAACATGAGGACAAAGGAAAGCTAGATATACATAGTTATGGATGCATACTGTGGAATTTAGAAAATAAGAAGGCAACTAGAGGTATAGATGCTGGCCTTTAATGAGTTTGCATTATACAAATATATACTAACAAAAAGAAGAAAACTGAATAAGCTAGTTGTATGAAGTTTAATGAAACTCTTGATTGAACCAATTATAATCAAATAATGAGAATGCACAATATATCCCATAGAATATTTCATAGACTCTAGTCTTAAGGAAATATGCTAGAACTAGCAAACCCACTACAAGATATTCACCTTCTTCAAATTATTTATTGCTAACTAACAATAGTGAGCTTGAATGCTTTAATGAAGCATTATAGTGTGAGATAAGTAAGCAATGTCAATTAACCATGGAGGATGAAATGAACTCCCTCATGAGAAATAAGACGTGGGATTTAACGCCACTATCCAAGGGAAAGAAGGACCTATACAACAAGTATGTCTAGAGGATGAAGGAAGATATTGATGGTAATGTGAAATATAAAGCTCTGCTAGTAGGAAAAGGCTTTCAATAGAGAGCAGGAGTTCGCTTCACAGAGATCTTTGCACCAATCATGAAGGTATCAACCATCAGGGCAGTCTTGAGCATTGCTACAATTGAGGGCCTACATCTCGAGTAGTTAGCCAATACAACATTTCTCCATAGAGATCTGGTGGTGGACATCTACATGCAACAACCACATGACTATGTAGTCACCAGAAAATAAAACATGATATGTTAGCTCGGAAGAAGTATTTATCTTAAAGCATGCACCAAGGCAATGATATAAGAAATTTGATTATTTCATGACAAACACTGAGTTCCACAAGTGCCATGCCAACCATTGCTTTTACTTTTATATACTTGGTATATCTTTTATTATTCTACTGTAATATGTAAATGGCATGTTTATTGCATGCCTTGGCAAGGAAGAGATAGTGAATCTCAAGACAACGATGTCCAAAGATAAGATATGAAGTACTTGGCTAAGGTGAAAAACATTCTTGGAATGCAAATCAACGAAGGCATGGTAAATATAAGAAGCTGAGATTGTCTAAATGGTACACATTCCATGGATATTTTGACGAGGACATCTACGTCGAGAAGGTACTTGGAAGGTTTCATATGGAATGTAAATCCTACCTACACACCTTTAAGGAGTCACTCTAGACTTTCAAAAGGCAAAAGTAACTACTACAAGAGAGGAGCGTGAGTACATATCCAAAGTATGCTACTAATTTGTTGTTGATAGTTTGATTTATACAATGGTTAGCAAGACCCGACATCTATCATCCAATAGGAGTTGTAAGCATATTCATAGCAAACTCTGGCAAGGAGCATTAGGAAGCTGCGAATTGGACATTACAATATCTTTGAGGTACCTCTACCATAATACATTATATTGAGGGAACACCGATATTTTAGTTTAGGGATTTGTGGACTAATGCCTTGCAAGATATATCAACAATAAGAAAATCACAAGTTGGTATGTCTTTACCATGTGTAGTCTATCCGTTACTTAAATCTCAAATTTACAAAAGACAGTGACCATCTCTACTGGAACATTAGAATATATGGCCATTGCTGAAGCATGCAAATAAATAATATGTGTGAAGGCTCTATTGAAAGAACTTAATAAATAAAATGAAGATTGTCGACTATTCGTTAATAGTCGAAGTGCAAACCATCTTGCAAAGAATTCCGTCTTCCATTCGATGGACAAACACATTAATGTGAACTATCATATCATTAGAGTATAGTTAGAAGATGGTTAGTTTGACTTGAAGAAGATCCATATATTAAAAAATACATGAAATAAGCATATGCGATAGAATTGGTTCTTTAAGTTGACAAAGAGAAGGATTTCTAATTTAAGGAACATAGTTTTACCAACATTCAGCACGTCTCCTTAATTTATAACCAGGGACACAAGTTTTCTTATATCAAATGCTTATGCTAATAAAATAGCTTGCCCATATGTTATTACCAGAAAAATTCCCTGTTAGTGTATGATAACACCAAAGCATGTATACAACTGAAATTCTGAATTTGTTTTTATTCAACGGAGATGAATCGTGAATCTTAAGATGGGATGTAGCTCTCCATTAGATGAGCGACTTCTCTGAATGGATGTAACTGTTAAGAATAGTGAAAACTAAAGTGAATTAGGTGATTGGATATTGCTACGTATATGGTCAAGCGTTTAGTCCCACATTATCTGTTCTAAGAGAATTGGGTGTGGATAGCCTATGTATATAATCTTATACTACATATTTTAGTAAAAAGAAACTATTTACAGATTAAGTGTTTATTGCATCACATTACACACATCATTAGGCTTAAAATTTATTAAAAAACAGTGCTACCTAGCATATCTTGGCGAATTTGTGGGTACTGTTCATGTCACGGAGGCGTGATTAGATCACTTGGATCAAGGGCTGATCCTGTTTGAAACTTACGTAGGAATTCTGAAGAGAAATGTTTTTAACCAGAATTTACAAATCGAAAAGTGCTAAAATGCTATCTTAGTATTTTTGGCATTTTATCTGGGGCTACCTGGACTTAAATGTTTCTTTATTCTGTGTTCTTCTAAGGTGCAAGAACACTACCATATCTCTTTTTCAAATCTGCACACCCCATATTCATCCCTATAATCTTTGTCTCATGAGAATATTAGCTATAACAAATCAAGGATTTCGTGAACATATATGGTGAGCACAACTCTAACTGTATGATATTCCAACAAAATATAATCCAGGCTCATGATGTAAACAATAAAAGAAGAAATGATCTATGATGGACTGTTCTTAACCTTAAGAAATAATAACCACCAGTTATCCAAGGACAGACAGCAAGAAAAACAAAAAAATGTGGGATTTAAAAAACAAAAATATTCAAAACACAAGTCTTTTATCGGCTCCTATCAAGCGAGAAGAACATCTGGGCCACTTCATTCCTCTGCAGCACTTGCAGCGCTGAGATCTACGGACATATCAAACACCTACACATGGCATATCATTCAAAACAAATGAGATGCCATCTGGAGAAAATTAAAATATATTTTCACCAAAATAAGATGAAGGCATCCCTAATCCTCTTGATTTCTTAGATTGCATGTATGAGGTACCAAGGTAGATTGCAGGTATTATTCCAAAAATATGGTTATTCTATTTGCTGAGTATCATTCAACTAGTGACCATATAACACCAATTTCTTTTATTCACTTCCTTAAAAACAACTTTTGCCAATGATCAGATTAAATAGAAAAGGGTTCTCTATACCTGTAATGAAATTTTTATAATGGACAATCAAAAGTGAGATTAATTAAGAAAATGGTTTGAATAATGATGGAAATCGAATAAGGAGAACCTTCTCTTTTGTAAAAGAGAAAACCATACCTTTCCAGTAATCCTAGTGTATATGGCAAGAACATCTTGAACAGTGGATTCGAAATGAGTTGTTGGATCATAGCTCTGCCAAAAGGTTTAGCAAATTGATCCAAGTATCAGTGACAGAGATAAATTAAGTAGAAATGAAACTTCCTAGTGTTAAAGTAATTGCAAAAAGAACACAAGAATTAATGGTTATTTTAAGATTAGATGGAAGATGTTAAAGATGAAATTTTGAATCCATCGATTGTACTTACAGTTGAAATGAAGCAATTATCATTCTCATCCCTGTTTGCAGGCTCGTATCTGTCATAGATGTCAAAGAATGTCTCCTCCACTGGCCCAAGAATGTCAATTCCTGGCTTCAACTCTACCTCGGGTTTGTCTGTCTCTGCCTCGGTCGACACGAAGGCGATGTATTTTCCTTTAGGTGCTACGTTGTGGGAATACGAGCAGCAGAAAACATACCTGCCACGATATAAGAAAAAGTAAACCATCTGTGTTTCAAAATAACCAGCAAGATGCAAATATATTTGATTTCTAAACATGATTAACTTACATATCTGATTTTCGGTCAAGTTGCTTCTGTGGTAGAATAATCTGCACTGAATGGGAATCACTAGTATGCGGGATGGGATGGTTCATTATGCATATCGCACGGGCCACTTTTCCAACCTTTTTAACCTGTTTGCAATGAGAATCAACCAATATCTTGAGTATACAGTCTATTTATTTTGATACTTTTAGCACCATATGTTCTTTTGTGCATCTTACCTTATCAGGCAAGTAGGATGGGTCGCAGACAATCTTCTTTCCCTTTGCCGTTTCTCCCTCAGATGTAACACCATATGCTTTTCCATTTTCGTCAAACTCTACCTGTTATTCGAGAGATATTATTTCTGAAGTTTTTACCAAGAAATGAAAAAACTTCCCAACAATTAAAAAAAACTTGTGCAAAGAAAGAAACTAATAAACCATTGATCCACTTTGTATTGTAGTTTTGTTTCAGTTTGATGCTTTGACGATGATCATGGAATTTACTTGAACAATATTTTGGCTCCATGATGGAAGTTTTTACCTTGCATTCTGGTTTGTTCAGCATGTATGTTCCACCATATACCGCACTTAGGCGAGCAAAACCCTGAGAACAATTGAAACCTTTAGAAATGTATACCTATGGGATTTTCGACTCTGAAATGGCAAAAGAAAACCTGAGGAAGTTCTCCCAATCCGTAGAGGGGGTATATATATGGTGATCCACCTTGAAAGCGTGCAAGGGACTCCGCATAGAGCTAATTGGACAGAGCAAAATAATCAGCTAACATGGTGAGAACCAATGCTTGTAAGTTCGTATCACACGAATATTCAAGGTACATTTCTAAACATGAAAAAATATATCTTCGGTGTCATATCTGTCTATTCAAATATTTTAAGCAGTTCTCACTCCAAATACTATTTTAACACATTAATAAATAGTCCCAAAAGGAATACACATACTAGAATAATGCAATAAGTATATCAGTTATCTTGTGTACAACAACAACAGCAATAACAAAGCTTTTTCCCACATTAAGTAGGGTCTGCTACATGATACTCTGCTTCCATTCAGATCTATCTCGAACCATTCTCAAACAATTATGTTTTGCACAACAGTATAAAGATAAAAAAAGACAACTAACTGAATGTGGTAGCAGTAGTGCCACCTGAGCTGATTGAGAGAAAAACTATTAAGTTCAAGATAGTATGAATATAAATTGCCAAGTACTGTGAGCAACACGGATCCAATATATATGACCATCTTGTTTCGGGTAATATACACAAGATTATGTAGCAATTTTTTACCTTCATTCTCTTTATAAAATCCATAGCAGGCTGATCTAAGTAGCTGTCATCCCTATAAAGTGCCAAAGCATGTCCAATGAAGTCAACTGTATTGTCATCTAACCCATATTTCCTGGAAAACAGAAACCAAATCTTCAAGATATTTACAGAATCATATATCAACAATCATATGGTAGGTGAAGCTTCGCAGTTTTCATCATTTTTCTACATCGTAGAAATAGTGGTGACTGGTGAGTATTTTTCCCCCCACTATAAGAAAGATATTCTTGGATTATGTCTGAGTTAGATCATTAATGAACATCATGCTGTAACAATATTAACAAAGAATAGCAATGATAGGGATGGGATCTTTACGATATAACATCTCTTGCAGTGACTTTGTTGAGATCCAATCCTTCATGGGACTTGGGATCATTCTCTTCGTAATCTTGGACATATATAAAGAATTTACGAGCCCGTCGCTTCTCGAAAAGTCCCATCAGAGGTGATTTCAATGCTTCCACATCGGTTGCGGGCACTTTGTGGATCTGCCATTAAATAGCATGCAGAGTCGAAATCGGAACCTTGTGATCATAAACTGTCAAAGAGGAGATCACAAAGAAACAATATTGCAGGGGCAGCAAAGGTCTTTACCTTTCCTTTATTGTAGACAAAATTGCCATCAACAGCCTTAAAGTTGAGATATTTCGTCACATTTGTGTGGATAAGAACACGAACAAGAGCACCATTTGCCATCATGAACTGCAGTGCAATCAAAAAATTAACACCCAGGTGAATTCTAGTTTCTATTGATAATTATCTAGAATCGTTTAAGTATGTGAAAATCAATTATATAATATTATATTAAGCTTTAAACAGTAGTGTGAAACATTGGACAAATGCCCAGCAAATCAGAAGCTATAGGGATAGTAATTTGGGCTTTCCATAGAGGGTAATTTGTGGATGTTAGCTTGAAAGGAACAGGGGTGTGAATGGTAGAGGGAGGGCCGTGTGACTGGAATTGCATGGTGGAAGACAGTGGACGGAGCATCAGCCCAAAAAAAGGCTATGATCCAATAATGGACGAGACTATGAGAACTTCCACACAAATATCTGTTTCGCTGTATATTTCCTTAATGTAAATACACAGCCTGCACTATATAAAGCCACTAAAGTCAGTAGTTGTTGTAACAGAAACGATCAGTGGTCCACCCAATCTAAGCGGTAACCTATTGTAGGGTGAAAAAACATAGACACCCTTATATTGACTAATATCCATCAACCGGAAAATATTTGGCCCGATGCATTTTGATTGTGGTTTGCATGGGCATTTCCTCAGTTCACCAGCAAGGCAAAACCACAGTCGTTTTACACCCTATAATTTCATACCTTGGGGACCATGTCAACATTGTACTCCTTGCTAGGGCCCAAATGCTCCGGAGGCTTGTCATCACCTCTGAATCTCTTCCATATCTGCAGCAGCTCAAAAACACATCCTTTACATAATCTTAATAATCAAATATCTTCATACATCTAGGGCATAATAAGCTGTAATTGATGCTGGTTAAATCGTGAAGCAACGATACACATGAATAGGGTGACGAGCAGCACCTGTACGAGATTTAGTGAAGTCGATTCCCCTCCGTAGTAGTCATTCCGGTCCATATGAAGAACCTGGTCACAGATTTTAAAATATCGATCCCATCTTCATCTGAGAGAAACAAGACATGCAATTTCCCAGATCGGTTGTTGGTGTTCAGGAGATTGGTGATGTATACCTTGAGGCCATCGACGGAGAGGAGGCCACTGAGGATGCACTCCTTGAGGCCCGTGCCGAGGACGATGACGTCGTACTCCTCATCCATGGCGGGGTGCTGCGAGCGAGCAGTGGGATCGTAGAGGGGATTGGCGTGTTGGGGGAGGAGGAGACGGGGAGGTGAGGCAGAACAAGTAGGAGTGCATAGGGGGGTTGCTTCACCGCCATTGCCGTTTTTGGCCGTTGGGAAGCGAGGGGCCACCACTGCCTTCCCCCGCACGACCCTCTCCCCGCTCCCCACCCCATTCGTCCACGTGAAGGCTCAACACCGCGAAAATAAATGTTTTTTTATTATATGTAAAATTCCTAATTTCAAAAGTAAATTTAAAATTTAGCTCTGTAGAGATTTCGTATTTGTGAGTGATAATGTGAATATGCGGTGATGAACATCAGGTGCACGTCTTGGAATGGAAAATTGTCATCCCCTTCATTTTACATTATATCACATGCATGTATCAACTAAAAGCTATATCACGTGTATTAAATAAATGTCAGGTGCACCTTTTCTCTTTTTTTAAGCAGGGATTAAAGTGCGAATTAAGGGTTCGTAACTGGATATCTTGATTTTGAAAAATTTTCATTTGAATAAATGAGTGTACCATATAGGAAAGAAATGGACTACCATCATGCACTAAGTGAAGGATATGGAAAAATCCTAAAGCGCACCACGGAAGCGTGATGATCGCATCATAAGTGATCCGGAGCGACTAGTCATACTAGTCGCTCAGGGAAACAGAATTTAAAAATTATAATCAGATGAAACCACATGATCGAAGAATAGTTCTCATACCATTTCATCTAAACCACAAATAAGTATTAGGTTTACCTCTTGAACAGTGGTTGTGATCGAGTTTCTAAACGAAGAAACCTCCTGTCTCAAGTCCGATCCGACGGAGGAGACACTTGCGAGTGCGTTGATGAAACACGTGCTCCTCGCAATCCATATTGATGATCCAAGCGGCGAATCTCCTGATCTCGTCACTCGAGATCTAACGTCTTCTTCATGAGCGAGGTGCAACGAAATAGACAGAGATCCACGAGCAAACGATCCAGCAGCATAACAACGGTGCAGAGGCGATGACGACTCTCTCTAGGCCTCCATGATGGACGGCTACATTGAGAGAGATAGAGAGACTTGGCGTGTAGAGAGAGAGCATAATTTTATTGTGTTAAAGAAGAGGTAGGGTTGCCTCTTCTTATAAATTAATGGTTAGATTGATTTGTGTTTTTAATCAATGACCATGATCTTTATTGCTTAACAAAGCAACAACAATTAATTTACATTAAATTAAATATATATTGATTATCATCAATATAGTTTAATTTAATTAAATCAATAGAGATAAGAGGATAAAGGAGCCCACCTTCTAAAATTAGGGTGGACGGCCACTCTAAACAAGTCAAGGATAGCCGTCCACCACCCATGGAAGGTGGCTCCTCCTCTTTATTTTATGTGATATTTTATACCTCACATAATCCTCTAAATATTTGCAACAACATTTATTGCAAATTTATTTACATAAATAATTCATGATTACTTTGTAAACATTGCAATCATGTCATTGGAAATTTGTGAATCACATTCACAATCCAAAATAAAATGTAAATTACATTTTCAATTAATTATCCAATGTGAATTCAATTCACATCAATAATTGATCAACAGATATAAATTACAATAGACCCTTTAAAATATTATAAATCACATTTGCAATATGTATATGATTAATATGGATAGTTCTATCTATATTATTCATATCCATGATGATTAAATCACATTTAATCATCTTGGATCTCCATTCCCATGTGCCCAAATAATATGAATCACATTCACATTGTTCATATCTTTGATAATTAAATCACATTTAATTATCTTAGATAACTCTCATTATAATATGAATCAAATTCATATTATTCATGATAATTAAATCATATTTAATAATAAATTTCTCAATGCTCAGATATAATATCAACAATGAAATTATTCGTGAACTCTTTCAAGAATAATGTGCTTTTTCTGCGGATACTTTGAGATAAGGACATGACTATTGTACGTTCGACGTATAGTGACTTGGATATTGAGATCAAATCTCAAATACAGATCTTGCAGACCTCACATAGATGTTTGATTAAATCAAACTATAAATATAATCTTTTCATTACATCTGAATCACATTTAGAGCACTATCCAATATTTGGACCAAGATTAGATTACTTCACTATTGAAAGGAGTCACTAAAATCCAAACCCATTTCAGCACTCTGTAGGAATGGAAGCGTCATGGTTATACTATCTTTTATGATCACATCTCCCTCACGTATTCCTAATACTTGTACATCTTGCATATTGGAAGACCTAAAATAAACCCGGTGTTTTAGATCTATTTTAGATTGTCTCCTTCAAGGTTTTATCATTAAGTTTCTCATTTTATCATTGGGAGTTGGTATCGATTATATATTTTCCAAAAGCATATATCATATACCCAGGTATTCATCATATACTTTCCAAAAGCATATATCAAACCTACAAATTCAGTCAAGCTTCCAAAGCAAGATGACCATGCACGGAATTTGATTCCCAGTATCTCATGAGTGAGCTCATGTCTTTCGGTTAAGTAAATGAACCTGTATGATCCCTTTGAGAGATCGTATTACTCATATGCCCTTGTATGCACACCAGCAGGCCAAATGTATAGACCATGATTAGGTCGTCAGCCTATTGGTCTGCGAAATGTACATACTCAAACATATAGTAACACATCTATCTCTGGTTAGCGGATTCATGCTTATATCGTGATAACATATGACATAGGTCTTTGGTTATCTCGATATCATTAAGTTAACTCTTTGACCTAACTTTTCTAACACCTCTGAATCTCTATTCATATGCAAAGGACCTGTATCAAGAGGTCAGTTAGATATCATCCTTTAGAGAAAAGATTGGCATCTCCTTCTCAGGCTGGAGATCCTCTCTTAATAATCATTTGACGATGCTTGATGAGTCCTCAATCTAACTCTTTAGATATTCATCCAAGCACCTCTATGATTCAACAATTGAATCAACAGATGTATGATCATCAAGATGATCATGGTACATAACCTTAATTGTACTAAGGGACATGATATGGAAATTAATTATTCTTCATTTCAGATCAGTGAATGATATTTGCAATAACATTTACTGCAAAATGGCTCACTGTGGGCTCGTATGTCCAACACTAAGTACTTTAATTCAATTTTAATTTGTTGATAATAACTATTTCTATTATACGGATTGAATAAGTAATTAAGGTAAGATCAAAAAATGGCAAAGTCTTCTGCCACTACAAGTAGGATCGGCTATATAAATTCTTGCTCAAATACATGTTGAAATATTCGACTATGTTTTACGCTGGTTGTCGACTACCTAACACAACCATTACGAGGGGATTTGAACCCTGATCTTTTTGATGTTATGCACACTACACTACCACCAGACCAAGGTAGATTAATTAAGGCAATATTAAATAAGTTTTTTATCATACAAATGATTTGGTTAGCCATCAATTACCAAATAAAATAAGCTAATATTATTCATTAGGTGAATTCATTCATTGAATATTTTGATCAATCATTTACGATCTAAAACATAGAATGTACAAGAGGGGGAGGGGGGAGATAATAGGCATCCTCTTCCTTTTATGAATCAAAACTAATCATATTAACTTGCAACTTAGATCATAAAATTGCAACTAACTTCAAATAAAATTATGTGGTGACAAAATATTTATTTTTTTGCCAATGAAATTCCGTCCGCAAAAGTTAGGTAAACATGGTAACAAAAAAAATATTATGTTAAGTATTAATTTTATTAGGATATTATATTAACATATGTGATATAATCACATTCATCTAATATGATATTATTACACAAATAATATGACATGTATCTCAAAATTACGTTATAACGATGATATACTGCATAGAATTTGTCAATCTAGGAACATAATTTTGTAATTGTAGGAACAAAAACAATGACTTGCGAGGTCTTTCATTTAAAGGCTTAAATATTAAAAAATATAGAGTCGATCGCACCTAATTTCATCTAGTTCTCCTTAGCTCTCAACTTGAGTAAAGCAACGTAATTATTTTTATTTTCATAATCAAGTTGCTGCCAACGATTTAACCTAACGAGGGTAGCCTCACTATTGTTTGAATGAATCTAACTAAAGTAACCTCACGTTCCAAATTGCCACCACGGTTGCATGGACCGGGTCTCACGGGAGTGGGGAATAAGATCAGACTGTGCAAGGGGTATACATGCCCTATAAATATTAACCTCCTCTGTCAGAGGAAGTACACTGAGGTTGCGAAAATTGAGTACTTTAACAGTACAAACTACGAACTGTGGAATAGAATGATCTACTTTGACATGCTACATGATAGCATACACTCCATTATAAATAAATAAATCCCTTCCTTGTCATATCCTTGAACAATAGGAGAAAACAGATAATAGGGCTAGTGTTGGAAATGCGAGCCCACGGCGAGCCATTATGCAATAAATGTTGTTGCAATTCACTCCTTGATCTGAAATGAAGAATACATAATTTGCATAATAGGTCCCTTAGTGCAATTAGGGTTATGTACCATGGCCATCTTAATAATCATACAGCTGTTGATTCAATTATTGAATCATAGAGGCTGGTGCTTAGATGAATATCTAATGAGTTAGATTGAGGACTCATCAAGCACCGTCAAATGATTATTAAGAGATGATCTCCAGCCTGAGTAGGAGATGGCAATCCTATCTCATTTAGGTTGATATCTGACCGACCTCTTGATGCAGGTCCTCTGCATAGGAATAGAGATTCGGAGGTGTCGGATGAGTTAGGTCAAAGAGTTGACTTAACAAGATCGAGATAACTAAAGTCCTATATCATATGCTGTCATGATATAGGCACATATCCTCTGACTGGAGACAGATGTGTTACTATATGTCTGAGTATGTACATTTGGCAGAACAATAGGTTGATGGCCTAATCAAGGTCTATACACCGGCGCGCTGGTGTGCATATAAGGGCATATGAGTAATACGATCTCTCAAAGGGATCATATAGGTTCACTACTGAACCGGAAGACATGAGCTCACTCATGAGATATTGGGAAGAATCAAATTCCGTGCGCACGGTCGTCTCGCTTTGGAAGCTTGACTGAATTTGTTGGTTTGATATATACTTTTGGAAAGTATATGATCAAGACCTAGGTATGATATATGCTTTTGGAAAGTATATGATCAATACCGACTCCCAATGATCGAATGAGAAACTTACTGATAAAACCCTGAAGTAGACAGTATAAAGTCGATCTAATACTTCGGGTTTAATCTGAGTCTTCCAGTATGCAGGATGTACAGGTATTAGGAATACCTGAGGGTGATGTGATCATAAACGATTGTATAACCATGATTCTTCCATTCCTAGGGAGTGATGAAACGGGTCTGGATTTTAGTGACTCCTCTCAGTAGAGAAGTAATCTAATCTTAGTCCAAATGTTGGACATTGATCTGAATGTGATTCAGATGCAATGAGAAGATTAGATTTGCGGTCTTGATTTAATCAAGCATCTATAGGAGGCCCACGATCTGGATATGAGATATAATCTCAATATCCATGTCACTATACATGGAACAATACAATCGCCCTTTCCTTATCTCCAAGTATTCGCGGAGAAAGCGCATTATCCTTGAAAGAGTTCATGGATAATTCTATTGTTGATATATGTATCCGAGCATTGAGAAAATGGATAATTAAATGTGATTTAATTATCATGAATAATATGAATTTGATTCATATTATAAGGAGAGTTATCTTAGATAATTAAATGTGATTTGATTATCAAAGATGTAGATAATGTGAATGTGATTCATATTATTTGAGTACATGAGAATAAGTTATCCAATATAATTAAATATTATTTAATTGTTATGGATAAGAATAATGTGGATAGAAATATCCAATTATTCATAATATATTATAAATATGATTTATAATATATTAGAGAGAGTTAATTATAATTTATATGTGTTGATTAATTATTATGTGTATTGGATACACATTGTGTAATTAATTGACAATGTAAATTATATGTTGTTTTGGGTTGTGAATTTGATTCACAATTTTTCTATGGCAAGATTGCAATATTCTCAAATACAATTGTGAATTATTTTTGAAGAATAAAAACCAACAAAAGTTGTTGGAAATAAATAGAGGAGATTTTCAAGGAGATATGCAATCTCATGGATTTCCATGAGATTGCTCTCTCCATGGAAAGAGGGGGCGGCACATCATTCCTATAAGGAATGTGTGGTCGTCCACTTTGGAAGGTACATGGAGATGAAATCTCCATGTATCTTCTCTACTTATTTATTGGTTTGATTTGGATTAATTTGTATTTGATTTTGTCAAATATATTTTGATCTAAATTTGTTGGTTTTACCAACAACAATCTTAGCCATTGGATTGACATAAATCAATCTCATCCATTGATTTTATATGTCACATGGATTGAGTTCCATGGATCCCAAAACCCTATAAATAGAGAGGCATACCCATGCTCTCTTTTTACACACAATGCTTGAGAAGCATCTCTCTCTCTCTCTTTCTCTCTAGAGGTCAGCCCTCTCTCTTCCTCTCATGGCCGTCCACCATGGATGCCATGGAGAGGTTCTCCATCGCCGCGGCATCGTCGTTATGCTTCCCGTTCTTCTGCTCGTGGATCTCCGTCTCCTTCGGTGTGCCTCGCTCGTGAAGAAGACGTCGGATCTCGTGTGTCGAGATCAGGAGATCTGCCGCTTGGATCATCAACATGGATTGCGAGAAGCACGCGATTCATCCCCGCGCTCGTAAGCGTCTCCTCCGTCGGATCGGACATGAGACAGGAGGTCTCTTCGTTTAGAGACTTGATCGCAACCACGCTTCAAGAGGTAATCCTATTACTTGTTTGTGGTTTAGACGAAACGATTCGAGAAGTGTTCTTGGATCATTTGGTTTCGTCGTATAAATTTTTTTTAATTCCGCTGCATCGAGCAACTAGTCCGACTAGTCGCTCCTTGTCGTATTCGATACGACGAACACGCTTCCGTGATGCGCTTGAGGATCAAATCATATCCTTCAAGTGGTATCGGAGCCTTAGGTCGACGGTTTCGAATAGTGATTCGTTAACCAAGGACGACTTGGGTTCGTTAAGGTTGCGAAAGTTTTTATCGCATTTGATTTTGCAGATCTGTTTAGTGTAATTTTTTGGCCAAGTTTAAGTTATTTAAACACGAAAATAGCACTGGATTTTGTTCCCCATTAAATAAGGAAACCATAGGATCTGAGTTTGCGTAAATCGGATTTCGCATGCTCGAGATATAGTCGCTTTAATGAACATGTATGCACTGTTGCGGGAACTGTGAATCTGAACGTGATTAAAATGTTAATTACTGTTTAGACTTGCCTCGAAATGCGTGAAACATCACTTAGGTTCTGTCCTAAATCAAATTAGCAAATTTTAGAAATTGACTTTGCTTAATTTGAATTTAATATGATTGAGATATGCCAATTTTAGTAAGTAGGGGTCACTGCGGAAATTGCTTTCCTAATCAAGAACCATGTGATTGTCAATTAATGAAATTAATTGTTAATTTCGAGAAATAATTATGAAAAATATTTGTGAAATATTAGAGAATGATTATTTCCTTAATTGACTTGGCCCCAATCAATTAGTTGATTAGATTTGATCTAAACCATAATTGGAATTACAATCATCAAACTTCTTGCTTGAATAGGACTTGGGAATTTGCCTAGCAAATTTCCTTAAAATCAAAATTGTTTTGATTACTATATGGTATAATTTCGGTTGAAGAACCGATGATCATCTCAAGTACAAAATAATCAATTTGGCATTATCCTTTCCCGAGGCGGATATGGTGTCTAGTCGGGGATCGCTGGGTTAGCGGGTTGCAACGTATGTGGTCCGCCCCACTCCCGTCGGTACTGGCCATGACAGCGGGTAGGGCCGGGATAATGTCCGAGGGATTATGATGTATTTTTTTTAATTATTAAAATACGAATTAATACGTACTTTGAGAATAATATCATATATATATTCAAGCATAAAATTAAGTTTGATTGATTAAATTGGATTGATAATTAATTTAATATGATTAAGTTAATTATATCCAATTGAGAATACTCTAATATGATTAGAGTTAATAATTCCCTTGGAAGAATTAATTATATGAATGTGATTCATAGAAATTAATTTAATTTGAATAAGATATGGAGGATCACATAAGTGACATCCATGGTCTCCCGTCAAGGCGGAGAGTTTCGTCGCCAGATATTATATGTAGGAGACGCCTGTCCGAAGTGACAGCTCCTGCATATGATCCATTTGGATCGGGCTCGTCGCTTCTCGAAAGAGTAAGGACGTATGCGTAGTGACCCCAATATCGGGTCCTCATATTATTGGGGCGATATTGGATTGTGCATAGCGAGTTGTATTCCTGTTGACGGTTGGTTCAATTAATGACGGGTCAACATCACCTTAGGGGTGGTGGGCCCGGGTATTAAAGACCGAATTGGGAGATGCAAGTTGGACTTGCAAGGCGGAATGTGTTCCCGCTTCTTTTTATCCGAGTTGTAGGTTTTCATATTATTGGGATGCAACAAAGATAAGGAAGGAGATCCCAAATCTTGCTTGAGATATGATGGTAAGTATATCTCTTACATTGAAAGTGATTAAGGGAATGAACTTTCATTGTTGACATGGCAAAACAACTTTGATATAAAATTCCTAATTCAAAGTAAAACATGTATATATATAAATATATACACTCATGCAAATTTCTTATTTCAGATAATCCTTCATTAAACCCACTCAATATTATACTCAATAAAAAATATCGTGGATTGGACCCTATAATCCAGATATTGTACTTACAATTGGACACACAATGTATGTGGTTGCAATGTGCAAGTTTCCTCATAACAATGAGAAGTGATAATTAAATAGACAATAAGACTAAAACCCTAGGGTTTGTATGTCTCTATAAGTCTTGATCTTATCGAATGTACTTTTGAAGTGACATGTCGATGATGATCGTAATTATCAAATTAATCCTTATAAAATCAATAAAGATATTCTGGCATACATATGTGCTCTCGACATTTAATCATGAATGATGTGGTTCTCTACATCATGCAGAATGGTAGCTCTATAAGAGATGATGTATTCAAATTATTTGAATACCTACCTGAACCTATGTTTTAAGAGTTTAGATGGATGTAGATGATGAGTGTCATCATTCTACTGTCTACACTCTAGTCATTCATGAAGCTTCATAATATTCATATTGTATGAATTGGGTGAAGCTTGTATAAATGTTGAAATACTCTTATATTGAAATTTTTGATTTTAACATAAGAGATCCTTATTCTTAAGCAATGGTTGTTTATAGATAAAGGGAGCGCAGTGGAAGCATGGGTTGGACTCAAACAAGAAGTATAATCAAATAGTTGACTGTACTTCTGTGACTTCCATATGACATCCAAAGAGTTGGATGAATGCCAATGCTGTAATAAGTTGATGTGTTGATAGTATGACTATCAAGTCTGTCTAGAATCCTCAGAAAAGGACTCGGATGGAGCATCAGTATAATCTACATATAATCATTGAAATTGACTTACTTATTTGATAATATAAAGTCTAATAGTTGTATCTCAATCTTCTAATCACACTTGCAATTGGTTGCATATGTATTAGAAATTTGATCTTAAGGTTTATTGGTCATCCATGTTGAAAGTGATGCAAATGTTGCAACAATTTCCATGAGATCAATAGACTTTATATTTTCAGTGGGAGCCCTTAGTCTTAGAGAATGTCTCTATAACCTAGATATTAGAATACACTCATTGTTTATTTCTAATTGTTGGATATAAACATGAATTCTGAAATTTATCTATCATAAAGAGTTATGATGGATATATATTTCAGATAGTAATCTTACATCTAGCGGACTCCACAAAAATAGAAATTAATGAATGGTTCACTAAGACTTCTAATACTGAAAATTAAAACCTTTAAAGATCAATAGGAGAATAAAGATCATTTGACAATGATCTGGCATCATGTTTTGGACATTTGTTTGTTGATGTGATCAATAGACTGATAAGAGATGAACCTTTAGATTGTCTAAATGTTCAAATCTTACATACTTATGAATATTGTATTCAAGAGTAAAAATGTCCAATACACACTTCTTTGGGAAAGGTGTAAGATGTTAAGATATTCAAGATCTCATACATATTGATGTATGTGAATCATCTATATCAGAATAAACATTATGGATATGTGATATCTATTAGTGATATGAGATTTCTTCTCTTCACTTAGAAAACTTTGAAATGTTCAATGATTTCACATTTTGGTTTAGAATCAAAGTTTGAAGGAAGATGAAATAAATTTGATCTAATCAAGGTAGCTTGTACCTATTAGATGAATTCAAGGAATACCTTATGGAGATGTGAATATCATTTCTATCTCACCCCTCCTAATGAGCCTTAACTCAAAGGAGTTGTAGGGAGATACAATTGATCATGTGTGACATGATTTAATCAATGATTAATCCTAGCATAATTATCTCTTAAGTTTCCAAGATATATATGTAGTAGAGACTGCATTATATACTTAATAAGGTTCCGTGCAAGTAAGCTGGAATCTAGCACTAGAGAGTGCTACTTCATTAGGAAAATAAAGGATGGTATTGGATACCTACTTTATGACCTTGAGATTCTTAAAAGATCTAAACTTTGAGAATATGATTCTTATAGGATGACTCTCTTGAGAATCAAGATGAAAATGAAGTAAAGGAACTCATTTAATCTTGAAAAGATAATGAGGCTCCTGAAATCGGAAACTAAAATAGATAATTAAAGATGAAACATTAATACCTCTTCAAATAAGTTTGAGGATGGATTCCATGTGTCAGTTAAATCTGAAAATGATCGGACTTCATGTGATGAAGCTCCTGAGGATCATGTCATGGAAAGATGGATGTTAGCAATAAAAGTCTAATGTAGACTTCATATACAAGTGTTGTATATGGACCCTCAAGGATCCACCTATATGGGTCAGACCCATTAAGGTGTAAATGGATCTTCAAGAGAAAGAGGGAACCTGATGAGAAGGTATAGACCTTCAAAGCACGGTTCGTAGCCATGAGCTACACACCGAAGAGAAGACATCGCTTGCGATAAGACTTGCTCTCCAGTGACCTTGCTTTAACCCATCAGAATATTGCTAACTATAGCTGCACAACTTGACTATGGCATCTTCATGAGGTGAGTCAAGATTGCATTCCTCTATGAATACCTCTCTGAGGATATTCATATGAAGTAGCCCCAGGGCTTCATGGTTGAGGAAAGCAAGGTGTGCTAGATGAAGAACTCCATCTTTGGACTCCAATAAGCTTCCTGTAGTTGGAACATAAGATTTGATGAAATTATAAATGTTATGATTTCAGATAGAATCTTGATGAACCATGTGAAGCTTAGTGGGAGTGCCATTGTGTTCATCGTGCTAAATGTAGATATTATTCTAATCATTTGGAATGATATAAGGATAATAATAAGTGTTTTAAAATTTGGTTGTTTCATACCTTGAGATACGATTTCAAGGATACCTCTTAGATCTTAATTCTGAAGTCGTTCAGAAGCAATGAGAAGAGGGTATTGGGACTGTCGCATTAGTAGTACACCTTGGACTTATTCCATTTTCTGGACAATTCCAAGAAAAGCTTCCTTCCCTTAAGATGTGGTAGTGACCTGTCTAGAGGGATAGCACCTCAAAGAGTTGAGGAAGTGAATGCTAGAACTGCTTGCACTTGTGCATCAGTTATGAGAAGCTGAATGTATTCTAGATGTGTACAAGAACCAGATGTCTACCATGCAGTGGGAGTAGTAAACTGTTACTAATCCTGCTATGGAGATAAATACTTGATTGCAGTAATAATAATATCTTCAAAGATGATAAAACTTGGAGATAGTGATCTCAAAGTCTTATCTTCAAAAGTTTAAGATCTTGTAGATAGTGATCTATAAGGGTCTTGACTGCAGTTACCTTAGGAGATAGAGATCTCCAGGAATGAAGGTATTCTAATAAGGATTATGGGAATACTGGTTATGATAATTAATAAGACGTAGTGTCAAGCACACTATAACCAACAAAATTGAGTATCGGTTGCATGAGATGCAACATTCGCATTGGATGCGAGCATTGTTACTAGGAGATATGCAATTGCCGTAAAAGGACTTAACGTAGTCTCTTGGGAACGGAGTGACTGATCAGCTTACCTAGCTATTTTCTAAATAGCCTATGATTGTCACATGAGTGTGGGTTTAAATGATTAGCCCATTAATGGCTCTTTGGGCTAGTGGGAGATTGTTGGAAATGCGAGCCCACGGCGAGCCATTATGCAATAAATGTTGTTGCAATTCACTCCTTGATCTGAAATGAAGAATACATAATTTTCATAATAGGTCCCTTAGTGAAATTAGGGTTATGTACCATGGCCATCTTAATAATCATACAGCTGTTGATTCAATTATTGAATCATAGAGGCTGGTGCTTAGATGAATATCTAATGTGTTAGATTGAGGACTCATCAAGCACCGTCAAATGATTATTAAGAGATGATCTCCAGCCTGAGTAGGAGATGGCAATCCTATCTCATTTAGGTTGATATCTGACCGACCTCTTGATGCAGGTCCTCTGCATAGGAATAGAGATTCGGAGGTGTCGGATGAGTTAGGTCAAAGAGTTGACTTAACGAGATCGAGATAACTAAAGTCCTATATCATATGATGTCATGATATAGGCACACATCCTCTGATCGGAGACAGATGTGTTACTATATGTCTGAGTATGTACATTTGGCAGACCAATAGGTTGATGGCCTAATCAAGGTCTATACACCGGCGCGCTGGTGTGCATATAAGGGCATATGAGTAATACGATCTCTCAAAGGGATCATACAGGTTCACTACTGAACCGGAAGACATGAGCTCACTCATGAGATATTGGGAAGAATCAAATTCCGTGCGCACGGTCGTCTCGCTTTGGAAGCTTGACTGAATTTGTTGGTTTGATATATACTTTTGGAAAGTATATGATCAAGACCTAGGTATGATATATTCTTTTGGAAAGTATATGATCAATACCGACTCCTAATGATCGAATGAGAAACTTACTGATAAAACCCTGAAGTAGACAGTATAAAGTTGATCTAATACTTCGGGTTTAATTTGAGTCTTCCAGTATGCAGGATGTACATGTATTAGGAATACCTGAGGGTGATGTGATCATAAACGATTGTATAACCATGATGCTTCCATTCCTAGGGAGTGATGAAACGGGTCTGGATTTTATTGACTCCTCTCGGTAGAGAAGTAATCTAATCTTAGTCCAAATGTTGGACATTGATCTGAATGTGATTCAGATGCAATGAGAAGATTAGATTTGCGGTCTTGATTTAATCAAGCATCTATGGGAGGCCCGCGATCTGGATATGAGATATAATCTCAATATCCATGTGACTATACATGGAACAATACAATCGCTCTGTCCTTATCTCCAAGTATTCGCGGAGAAAGCGCATTATCCTTGAAAGAGTTCATGGATAATTCTATTGTTGATATATGTATCCGAGCATTGAGAAAATGGATAATTAAATGTGATTTAATTATCATGAATAATATGAATTTGATTCATATTATAAGGAGAGTTATCTTAGATAATTAAATGTGATTTGATTATCAAAGATGTAGATAATGTGAATGTGATTCATATTATTTGAGTACATGAGAATAAGTTATCCAATATAATTAAATATGATTTAATTGTTATGGATAAGAATAATGTGGATAGAAATATCCAATTATTCATAATATATTATAAATGTGATTTATAATGTATTAGAGAGAGTTAATTATAATTTATATGTGTTGATTAATTATTATGTGTATTGGATACACATTGTGTAATTAATTGACAATGTAAATTATATGTTGTTTTGGGTTGTGAATTTGATTCACAATTTTTCTATGGCAAGATTGCAATATTCTCAAATATAATTGTGAATTATTTTTGAAGAATAAAAAGCCAACAAAAGTTGTTGGAAATAAGTAGAGGAGATTTTCAAGGAGATTTGCAATCTCATGGATTTCCATGAGATTGCTCTCTCCATGGAAAGAGGGGGGCGGCACATCATTCCTATAAGGAATGTGTGGCCGTCCACTTTGGAAGGTACATGGAGATGAAATCTCCATGTATCTTCTCTCCTTATTTATTGGTTTGATTTGGATTAATTTGTATTTGATTTTGTCAAATATATTTTGATTTAAATTTGTTGGTTTTACCAACAACAATCTTAGCCATTGGATTGACATAAATCAATCTCATCCATTGATTTTATATGTCACATGGATTGAGATCCATGGATCCCAAAACCCTATAAATAGAGAGGCATACCCATGCTCTCTTTTTACACACAATGCTTGAGAAGCATCTCTCTCTCTCTTTTTCTCTAGAGGTCAGCCCTCTCTCTCCCTCTCATGGCCGTCCACCATGGATGCCATGGAGAGGTTCTCCATCGCCGCAGCATCGTCGTTATGCTGCCCGTTCTTCTGCTCGTGGATCTCCGTCTCCTTCGGTGTGCCTCGCTCGTGAAGAAGACGTCGGATCTCGTGTGTCGAGATCAGGAGATCCACCGCTTGGATCATCAACATGGATTGCGAGAAGCACGCGGTTCATCCCCGCGCTCGCAAGCGTCTCCTCCGTCGGATCGGACTTGCGACAGGAGGTCTCTTCGTTTATAGACTTGATCGCAACCACGCTTCAAGAGGTAATCCTATTACTTGTTTGTGGTTTAGACGAAACGATTCGAGAAGTGTTCTTGGATCATTTGGTTTCGTCGTATAAACTTTTTTTAATTCCGCTGCATCGAGAAACTAGTCCGACTAGTCGCTCCTTGTCGTATTCGATACGACGAACATGCTTCCGTGATGCACTTGAGGATCAAACCATATCCTTCAGCTAGAAGCATAGTGGTAACCCATATGGAGTTGAACCTGGTAAGGGTCTTTGAGACCTGTAAATCATCTTATGAGTTGTGGAATGCACTAAAGGACAAATATCACTCAAAATAGGAAGTAAGTGTCTAGTTTCTTCTGCACAAATACAACTTGTATAGAATGAAGGAATCTGAGAGCATTTTCGAATATGAGAATAAGATGATTGTGATGGCCAAGGATCTAGCTACAACTGAATGCATGATTCCAGAGAGGATGCAAATAGCGACCATCCTAGGAATTCTCCCATCGTCTTTCAACATGGTCACACCATCTTTGAGGATGAACATCAACATCAAGAATGTGATGGACCTAGCTACCTGCACAATTGGCAATTAAGCATGATCTCTCAAAGATCAAAAGTTGAGATCTTTGAGGCCGAGGAGGAGGAGGAAGAAGAAATAAATATGGTGCATGCAAAATAAGACGAGGACCCTCAAGGCAAACTTCAAGGTAAAATGTGAGAAATACTCATGTGGCTCATGTTATGATTGCAACAAATATGGCCACTTCAAGGTCAGTTGCCCCAATAAGAAAAAATCGGGAAATTCTCAAGCATCTAAGAACAAAGACAAGAAGAAACTTGAATTTACAGTTGTCGTGGGGTGCAACTTTGTGGTCATAGATTATGATGGATGGTAGATTGACTCTGATGCAACCCACCATATTGCTGAAGGAGGACTAGTAGACTTCAAGGAGCTGAACAAAAAACAATAGAGGATCTTCATGGGGAACATCACCTACTTAGATGTCAAAGGTGTTAGGACATACATGATGGAACATGGTGATCGCATAATGGCATTTCAGGATGTATTATAAGCATCAGGAATACATTGCAACCTTGTTTTATCCTAGTTATGGTAAAGAAAGATTTTGAAGTTCATTTTTATAATAAACATGTATCCCTTGGAAAGAATAAGAAGGTCCATGCTATGGGAAAGTTTGTATCCGAGCATGATCTATTCTATCTTTTTGTAATAAATTTAGTGAATCAATGAATGTGATTTTGGAGTACTCTATGTGTTATTTATCTAGTTATGGTTTATTTCACATAAGATTAGGTCATCCAGGTTAAATGTATCAAATGATTAAATATGATCTTTTGCCTAATATTGTGGGTGCAAGGACATTGCCATGTGAACATTGTTTGACTAGTAAATTATGAGAAAACCTTTCTCAATGGGAATTCATCCAAAGAAATTATCAAACTTGATCCATTCAGACATATGTGGACCATGAAGTATTAATACACAAAGAAATAAGGAATAATTTATAACAATCCTTGATGATTACTCGAAATGCTCTCCCTTGGGAAGAAAAATGAAAGCCTTTAAAATATTTAAGAGATAAAAGACGAAAGTAGAGACAAAATTGAGAAACTAACACAAACTCTTAGGACTAATAAAGATAGAGAATATATATCGAAGGAATTTACGAGTATTGTCTTCACGCATGCATTACTAAGCATAATACAATGCCTTATACACCATAACAAAATGGTATAACCGAAAGAATGTGTTGAACATTGATGAATGTAGTAAGATGTATGTTGTCACATTTACGTCTCTCAAAGTAATTTTGGGGAGAAGCAGTATTGACCGCTAATTACATACAGAATAGGATCCATTCCAAGTATGTAGAATCAACGTCATATGGAATTTGGACTGGAAGGAAACCCGAGTTGGGTCATCTATGGAAATGGGGATATGTTACACAAGTCTTCGTAATGAGTCAGCTTAGGGACAAGCTAGACTTTAAGAAATTAAAGTGAACATTTTTAACGATGTAGGTTTTTTGTTAGTAAATAGGTCTGATAATGCAACCTTCCTTGGTATTTTTCAAGAGAAGGAGCATGAAATAAAGGAACAAGATCCTCTAGTTGTCTTACAAGACAATGAAGACAACTTTGAGATGAGTTAGGAATTAGTGGATGAAAATAATAATTCATATATAAAGAATGTATCGATGATTGATGATAATCCTTTAGAAGAAGTTGTGACAACCCACGAGTATAATTGCCAAAAAAGACCCATAACATAACCCATATGGATGGGAAATTGTCATTTCTATAGGTGTGTGGCATCATGTTACCATGTAGATGAGGATGTAGAGGATTCACATATACATGTCCTTTGATGAAGCAATGGCTTTGAATGAGTATGAATCATGGATGTTGATAAATGCCCATTCATTCACCTTTGTCCTTTTATTTTTGTCTTTAAATCCCTAGATAAATACAAGTGAATACATCAAACTTGTACAAATTAACATACTGGTTAATTTTCTATAAATACATAAATACTTGTATTTAAATCCAAAATAAAAGAATAAAGAATATAAAAGAAAAATAAAGGAAGTATTACAAATGCTGAATGACCCTAAACCTCGAGAATAGGTCAAAATTGATTTGATTGACAAGGAATAAAGTAGGGGAAGATAAGGGTCAAAAACACTGTATACAAAACCCCAAATTCATTCTTTAAAACAATCATTTTCCCTTGATTTTATTCTTCATTTTATACACCTTAAATAAAAAAAGTATTAAACATGAAACTTGTACAAAAAATATATAGAAAATTATAAAAAATGATTGCACATAATAGTAATGAATAGTGAAACTAGGACATACATATGAAAGCCGAACTTCGCATATCAATATCTTCTCCATACAAGTTCAAAATTCATCAAACTCACTTCCATTGTATTTAGAATTAAGTATCTATCTAATTAAGGTAGTTTCATTTAAAATAGAGTTAGGATACAAAAGTTGACTTCTATGGTTCCATTATACCATATACTTTGGATATTTTATTCATATAATTTAATCTTCATATTTTTACCCTTTTATATTTTTGAATAATTGTAAATATTATTCGAAATACATTAAAAGATAATATAAAATAAAACCATTAAAATGCATTAAAATAAACCATGGAATAAAATATATATTTATACTAAACCTATAATGTATATACCTTGATTTATTTAAGTATTTAAGTAAAATTAGAAATATAAATAAGAATATGTAAATACACATTTAATTAAATTATAAATATATAAAAAGTATATATGATAATTAACTCAAAAATACAAAATTGAAATTAATATATTTGATATATAGGTAGTTATACCTTGTATATACTCATAAAAATGAGCACCTAATAAACAATGTTATAAAAATAAGTTAAAATGCCAATAAACTAGTTTGAAAAATAAGAAACATTTTTTGTATTTTTAGTTTCAATTAATTAAATCATTTAGTAATTATTATTTAATTAATAAGAAAATTAATCCATATTTTGTCTTGTAGTGGACATACGTGGACAAATGGGAGCTCAAGGATGGTTGATCCTGGGTCAATTGTCCTTTCTCCTATGTCTATGTCTGTCAATGCTTTGGAACCCCTCTTTTCACCGATTTTTTCTCCCATGATACAGGTCTCAAGGCTCGTTGGTTCCTTCATGAAACATCTCCATCTAACAACCCTCCATCACACCCATCACTTGCCATCCTCGTACGAGCCTCTATTCGTATATGAACCCTATGTTTTAAAGCCACCTCCATCCCGTGTATAAATAATTCTCTTCTCCCCATTTTCGCTCTTTTGGTCCCTTTTTAATCCCCAAAACCCTTGGATTCCACAGTTGGAGCTGGCCCTTTGTGATAGGAAGCATGCCCTCCTGAATTCACAGTGCAAAGAGGAGAGGAGGATGGTGATGTACCATAGTTGGATCTATGCTTCAGAAGGTTCTGCTCCTTGGTTTCACCACCAGGTATGAGATGTTTTTCAGTTTTCTAAGTTAGATTTAGCTCTTGTTTTTCATTTTCGCCTTAATTTCATGCATTTTACTATCATTTGTAGTAGATTCCTAGGTTTAAGTTCGCTGGAGCTCTAGAGCTCCGGCCATCATTTTCGTCCGTTTTGGCCCTGTTCCAATAATGCCTTCACCACCATCATCTTCCTCATCCACTTCTCCACCTTCCAATTTATTATAATCAGCTTATCATCCCTAGATCAAGAGATCATGTGTCCACTTCCGCACCAACGTCGGACACCTCTACTACATCCCATCTTCACCTCACTCCACCAAATAAAAGGCCTATTTTGTTTGTATGCCCACATTGCTTTTAGTTTACGATAGAGAAGCAAGGAGACCCATATGGGGTCAATTTTGTACAATATGAAGCATCTCAGGTCCCTGACTTTCACGAGCTTCTAGGTCCCCACCGATGGGACCTGGACCTTCTTGAGGACTTGATGACCCGCCAAGGCAACTCGGGTTAAGTAATATCTAAGGGTCATTGCAACTCGAATCGCGAGGCTCAATCAATCAAGAAAACTCAAGACCACAATTAAGACAATCACAAGCACAAAATCCAATGCAGTGGTCTCCACTATTTATTTAACCTGGTATAGCGACCGGGGTCGAACACAAGGAGCACGGAAATTATACGAAGTAGTCGACAATCAGATGAAATCAAAATATATTTTTGTGATTTTTAATTTTGCGATTTTTTCTATATTTTCTAATGAGAAAACAAATAAGGAGAATAAGGCAAAAACAAGTTCAAACAATTTTTATTAGGCCTAAAAATACTCCAAAATTAGAAACAAAAATATTTTTATATTTTTCAAATATGTATACGTTTTTGGTAATTTTATGGTATTTTTCTTATTTTATCTGATTTTATAAAAATGAAACAAACACAAAACATGAAGACAAGTTATAGCCTGGATGATAAGGCAAATTTAAAATATAAAAATTGCCCAAACATCCTAGTTGTGATTTTTATGATAAAGTAAATAAAAATGCCAATTACAGAAACTAAACTCCCATTTTTCTGATTTTGTAGAATTTTTAATGACTTTTTTAAGATTTTTAGAGTTTTTAGCTTTTTAAGGTTTTCATAAAGGATTTTGAAATAAAATTATTCTTGAATGAAAACACAATAAGACAACCTTAATTTTTTATAATTTTTGGACCTATTTTTATATTTTTTTGGTAATTTATAAAATAGACAGACACGTTTTTAAGGGGTTTTTATTTTTAGAAAATATCAAATAAAATTAAATTGAGTCACAAAAATTACCAAAAATATTACACATTAGCAGGAGATAACTGTAATTTTTGTGGCATTTTTGGAGTTAATTTAATAATTATTTGATTAAAAGCAAGAGACACAACACACAGGGACCTACTCGCAATTATTGAAAAGTTGCAGGCCAAAATAAGACAGGCGTCAAAAGTTTAGTGCTCAATTTGCAATTTATCCAATTAATTTACGCACATGCTCAAATCACCACACACTGGGGCATAAAGGCAAATACCCAAAAGTTTATGTTAAAGCAAAACTGTTTAAAAATACATGGGTAAATGCTGCTAAAACCACACTAAGCACGTGAGACTGCACGTGATCTCAATTAAACAGGACTGAAATGTAAATACTGAAAAATGCAAGGGTCCATTTGCAAAATATTCAAACTACAACTTATTTACTGGGACTAGATAATAAAGCATGAAAAAGGTAGGGAAATAGTACAATATATACCTAAGGCACATGAGGAGGGCGTGGGCACACGTTGTGGGCTCTGGACTATGCGGGAACGTGCGACACAGATCACTGGCTATGTCAGATCTGATGCTCCAGGGAATGTCGATGACGTGTGGTGTAGATGTGTTAGAGTGCGCCAGATCAACGGTCCCAAAAGCTACTGCAACGAACGACTCATATCCAATCTGGCACTTTATTCCTCATCCGACAGTGGCTAGCGATGGTGGATGAACATGTGCGAGGTGAACTTCGATCGAGGATGGGGACGAATCCGTTGGGCTGATCAAGCCCCCAAATGGTCTTGCACCTCCAGAGGGGTGCTCGGCATCTAATGCCGGGGGTAGATCGGCTGAATGATGGTCGGATGGCCGCGACGAGGGATGTTCACCTGGAGTTGCTCCGCCGCTTAGCTGGAGGTCCATCAGAGGGTCCTGTTGCACATGGGTACCTGCAAAAGAAGGCTGCGACTCGGGGCAATGCTCCAGTCAGGGTTATTGGAGCCAAAAATGAAAGAAGTGGCGGTGAGGAGGATTGGGGATCTCCGACAAACGCGAGGGATGGAGATCAGGCCTAATCTCAACCCGATGGTTGATATATAGGGTGAATAGGTTGCAGAGGAAGGTTGAGCGTGCGTAGAGAGTTCAATCGATATGGGTATTGCGATGAGATGGGGCTTCAACGACCGAGGCTTAGCAGATGAAGGCGCGGCGGTGCGAAATGGGAAGAACAAATCGAAAGGATGAAAGGAAATGGAATGGTCAGTACCTGAGGTTCTAGATGAGCTCTCGAGCTTCAAGCGATGGTGGCAAGAGAGGTTGTGGCCTCGACCAAGCAGGGAAGGCCGGGAGGCCTTTCGTGGCGGTGGACATTGACCATGAGGCTGAGCAACGTGGATGCTCCACCAAAATCCAATCCGAGAGTCCCCTATGGAAGTTATCACTCAACCTGAGGTGTCAAGGGCCGGAATGAGGAGCGAGGCATGAGCTAGGGCTTTGTTGAGGCAGATGAGATGCTATCGAGGATGGATGCGAAGAGCGCGCGAGGAATCATGGGTCCAAGAATCGAGGTGAGAGGAGCTCGGATTTGGGCGAGAAAAATCAGAGAAGAGACTCCGGCGACGGGTTTTCGACCCGACCCGAGCTAGGAGGGGGCGTTGACCGAGGTCAACAAATCCTTTTGAACCAATCAGCAAATAAGGATTTACATGATACTTACAAATTCAATAAAAAATAATAAATGATTTTAAATCAAAAGGTTTTCAAATAAAAAATGTTTGTTATTTTTCAAGGTTTTTTGTGATTTTTAATTATTTTTACAGAAAATAATTTAACCTATATACAATATAAGGTTTTATATATATGTATATTATACCTATGTATTATGTACAATAATTTTTATTTTGTTATTTTCACACAAATACCCAAATTTTTATATTTTATTTACTTACAACATAATTTTTGGAGTATAAAATAATTTTTATTCTTTATTAACATGTATATAATAAATAGGGAGTGAGACATATATACATGTATTTTGCACAGGTGAGAGAAGATTTTATTTTATTTTTATTTTATTTTATTTTTAAAAATATGTAAAAGGAGCTAAAAAACATTTTATTTTGATTTTATCAAAAATAGTTATTTATAGATACAAGTAATATATGTAGTATAGAGTAGGCCCTATCTCTCTCTACTTATTTTGTTTGGCGATCAGGTTAATGATTGACCTTCTCTTTGGGTTCGGGTCACTCTGTATTTATTCTAAATACCTCCTTCCTTTTTTAGAGAGGAGCCTCTGCTGTTCTTTGTGATAAGAAAATTCCTTTAAAAATTAAAGGAAAGTTTTACAAAGCAGCCGTGAGACCTGCTATGCTTTATGGTTCTGAATGTTGGCCTGTGAACCATAGGCATGTGCAGAGAATGGCTGTAGCAGAAATGAAAATGCTAAGATGGATGTGTGGACATACACGTAAAGATCGGATTTGGAATGATGCAATTAGAAAGAAAGTTGGTGTAGCTCCGATCGAGGATAAGATGCGAGAAAACCGCTTAAGATGGTTTGGTCATTTGCAAAGAAGGTCAACTGATGCACCGGTTAGGAGATGCGAGTGTTGGGATGTTGAGCTGGCTAAGAGAGGGCGAGGACGGCCCAAAAAGTGTTGGAAAGAGACTATACGAAGGGATCTTAGTTTTTTGGATATAAGTCCGAGATTGACCCAAAATAGATCTGAATGGAGGTGAAGAATCCATGTAGCCGACCCTACTTAATTGTGGGAAAAGGCTTTGTTGTTGTTGTTGTACCTCCTTCCTTTTTCTTTTCCTTTATTCTTTTTTTGCACAAATACATGCTAAATATGCAAAGTTAACTTATGCTTGCTGAGTGCTAGCTTATTGTATTTACACATGTTTACATGATGCTTTGCCAAGAAAAATAGCTAAAATAAAAGAATAAAGAGTGAGAATCATGGATTCATCAGGACTCCAGTAGCTACGGAGGAGCATCGGCTCCAACAGCTCTGTAACGTCTCGGACTTAGGTCCCCAGTCCATTATCGAGGAAAATTGGCCTTGACAATTTGGTGGGTACGAATCCAGATGGACCCGTTGGCAACCACCCAAAATGCTTAAGCCCAAGTTATCAAGTAGTAATCTCCACCACTTATAAACCACACCCACACTTTGTGAGTTTTAGATGTGGCACTATGTTTGGGGATATGGGTGTTACAACCTCCCCCACTTATATTCACAATGTCCTCGTTGCGACATGACCCATCACTTATTCTCAGTGGTAGTGGCGGCTGCACGCTCCGGGTAGACATTTCCTCCCATCTCTTTGTAGGGGTGGCTCCGCCTCTCAGTAGCCCTTTCCATTATCAGAGGAAAATTGGCTCTGATACCATTTGTAATGTCCCGGGCTTAGGTCCCCGGTCCGTTATCGAGGAAAACTGGACCTGATAACTTGTTGGGTACAAGTCCAGATGGACCTGTTAACTACCCAAAATGCTTAAGCCCAAGTTACCAAGTAGTAATCTCCATTATAAACTACACCCACACTTCATGAGTTTTAGATGTGGCACATGCATTGCACCATACAGATCCAGTTTTGTTGCACTTATTAGGGAGAGAGCAAGACTCCTCCGGCAGACTCAATTGACAGAGTCACGACTTATTAAGCATGTATGCCCGTCTCGAGTGTCAGAGTACTACCAGCTACACTAGCTGAAGGATCGCGCTTGCGCACAGGTTCTAGGTTGCACTTTGAATGAAGTGTTGCATGCTTCAATCCTAGTACAATCTTTCTCCTTTGATGAGCGAGTCAGGGATAAGTAAATGGGAATATGGTTTAAGATAAGTCAAAGAATCTATTTTGATCGTGTAAATGTTAAAGGCCTAGACTATAGCTGATTGTATATAACTAGATGTTTTTAAAGTGTTCTCTTCTAAACTTGTTCGCATTTTCGATGGTGCATCTGCATGACCTTGTTGAGGTTGAGGCTTAGTTTTGAAGTTGTTTTATTTCCCTCTGTTTCATCTATTTATGATGTAATAAAGAGATCACTAGATTTTATGATTATCTTTATGCGGACATCTGGTTATCAATGGAAGTCTACTTTTCTTTTTTTTGTATAAATGGTATATCATGCAAGTTGCATATGATTGTTGTTGGGTAATCTTGAGAATGAGTGTTGAGATATGCTACCGACGAGGCAGGGCGTTTCATTTGGTATCAGAGCCAATTTCTCTCTGATAGTGGAAAGGGCTACTGAGAGGTGGAGCCACCCCTACAAAGAGATAGGAGGAAATGGCTACCCGGAGAGTGCAACCGCCACTATCACTGGGAATAAGTGATGGGTCATGTTGCAACGAGGACGTTGCGAATATAAGTGGGGGAAGTTGTAACACCCATACCCCCAAACATAGTACCACATCTAAAACTCACGAAGTGTGGGTGTGGTTTATAAGTGGTGGAGATTATTACTTGATAACTTGGGCTTAAGCATTTTGGGTGGTTGCCAACGGGTCCATCTGGACTCGTACCCAACAAGTTGTCATGGCCAGTTTTTCTCGATAACGGATTGGGGACCTAAGCCTGGGACGTTACCGGCTCAAATCCCTCTAGGTGGTTGAAACATCGAGATATGACTGATCAAAGGTCCCCCTCCATGCAGTTCTTCCAAGGACCTTCACATCCGTTAGATCAGGAAGCCGCTCCATAGGCATTGATCAGTGAAGCATCATCACTCATTCACTATGCGCAACGTGTATAAGTGAGCAACCATTCGTCGTCCACTCACATGTGTGGAGGGTAAATTTCACCTGACCCCTCTGATTTTTGGTGTATTCTATTTACTATTGTAAATATCTTCTTAAGTGTAATATTTTGTGAAACAATTGAAATTGGATCCTTGAGCTTTATTATATTTACATATAGGTCCAATCCACTACGTGAGGCATTTTTTGAAAAAATTACGTAGAGCCTGTACTTTTTGGACATGTTAATAAAAGCATTTATAGATTATATTAATTGCATATAGGTCCTTATAAACAGTGGCTTTTAATTATGTGCACATTTATCTTTGTAAATATCTTTATTGCTCCAAAAATTGTAGGAAATTTAGTTTAAGTGCTTGTTATTATGCTTGATGACATATTTTTTGCAAGCCATTTTAATTAATTTTCCTATCTATTAAACATGAAAAAAATATCTTTTTATCCCCTTTTAATTATTAAAACCCATAAAAATATAAAAGCACTTCTAAAAATTCTCAAGAAAATATATTATTTTTATTATATTATATATTATCACATATCCAAGAAATAACTACATTTATAAAATATAAAACTTAAAATTTGCAAAACCCTAAAATTCTTATAAAAATTAGCAAAAATTATTAATAAAGTCTAAAAATACATCTTTATATTTTTGATTTTTCTGTAAATTATATACTATTTGTTAAAAATAATTCTTTGCTAATTTTCGATTAGTTATATTTATTAAATGCAAAACTACCATGGATAATTAAACTATGCTCAATCTTTCACATTTTATTACTTTAAAAATACATAAAATTAGAAAAATTTCCAAAAAATTACAAAAATAGAGAAAAATGATAAAAACAAAAATAAAAATTATTTTTGTCTTTTTAATATATTTATGTATATGAAAAAATATAAACCCCATATATACTTTATATTCTATATAATAATTATATTATCTATTATATCATTATTTTAATATAGGAATATATATATTGTATTTTAAAACTCAACAGAAACTAAAATTTGCAAAATAAAAAAGCAAAATAAAAATATAAAATATAAAATATAAAATATAGAAAATAATTAAAAATTTATAAAAATTAAATATAATAAAAAACCACATAAAAATTATAAAGGATAAAAATGCAAAAATAATTATTATTAATTAGCAATAATTAATCTACCTACCAATTTGCACCCTAGAGTTTGAGATTCTACTGCTTGTTCACTTTACACATTTTATAGAGTTAAATAAAATAAATTTTGACTCCACACATATTTTTATTGCATATATATATTGTTGTAGGTTGGTTGTTGATTGGATTGATTAGACCCGGGTGTCACTGATGAATCTCCATTTCATCATCTTTATTCTATTATTTTGGCCTTAAAATCCCTAGCTAATGCTTGTAAAAAGCATTATATTGTACATAATAACATACATTATTTGTTCTGTTTATTGTATATAAAATATTATTTCTAATTCCAAAATTATAGAATAAAGAATAAAGAATAAGAATAAAATCCCAAAGGTATTTTATGAAAATTCCTTTTATTCAAATACTTTTGGCTTGCCTTTTTTTGGTTGGTCCATGTGGACCAACCAGGGGGGAGTCAAGAGTTGACCTCGATCAACTCTTCTCCTCAGGCGTAGCCTCTATCAGACCTAGTTGTTAACCTGTATTCTCCTTTTTGCTCTGATCGATGCAATCATCGAAAAGAGTTGCTTTCTTCTTCACTTTTCTTCCTCGTTCATCCCTCTTTCACGAACAGTCAATGCCTCGACCTTTGCATCATTGCATCACACTGCACACCTCGATCTTCCAGCTGCTCCAGTCGCCTGTACAAAATCCCCCTCCGATCTTCCTTTCAATTTTTGAATCCCCTTTGCCCACTTTTTCTTCTTCCTTTTGCGCTCTAGGGCTCGATCAACAAGATACATTGCTTGCCCAACAATTGGTTGGATCGAAGGAGCGGGTTTGAAGAGACTTCCAACATCTCCGGCGGAGCTCTGTCACGAGGTTCCCCTCATAGGTTTAGTTTTCATTTCTCGCCTTTATATTATTTTGTCATACCTTGTATCGTAAATCAACACCTTTGTAGTTTACTAGATCTTAACTTCGGCGAACACCTCCACCGTGTCTCGACCGTTCCACGACCCGACCTGCCAACCGTCCTCATTTCATTCCACAATGTTTCTCCTGCACCTTGCCCACCTACATTCAACCTGTTCCTTCCTGGAGTAGGATCATGGCGCTCCTCCTCCTCACCTCACCGGAGCAGCTACCATCCCACCACATTCCGCCCCATTTCCACCTGATAACGGGTCGAGGCACTTTGCCCTCATCTTGGCTTCCTTCCTGTTTAGGTCTTTGAAGTACAAAGCCAGCTGGAGGAGATTTTGAACCTCGTTGGAGGTACCTAGACATGCTTCGCTTCTCTGACCTCGTGGGAGCGCTCTGGTGATCCCTATGTCGTTTTGAGCCTCTAGCAGATATAGGACGACACCAAGAGTCGTTTGGTACGTTTTACAACAACAGGGGATGTCAGAGGAGGGAAAGCTCGTCAGAAGAAGCTCGCTCAGGAGGAGCTTCTTCCCTGTTCTTCCACACCCCTCCTCTGATGTTTGATCAAGGTCGAGTCCCAAACAAAGTAGCCACCATTGGATCTAGTGCACCCTAGCCGTAGGATCTAGATCTAAGATCTAATCTCCACTGTTGATGTCAAAGGGACATTACATATTTTAAGGCTAATGCATGGCAAGTGAAGCGCCCACAACCTTTGAATCTAGCGCACGTTGGGTGTATTTTGCACCTTTTCCCCATGTTTTTTGCTATTTATTATTTAATCCTGTAATTTTTTTCGTAGTTCAATATTTTTGCAAAATTTACAAGTCAGACCCTACGCTTATTTGTAATTATACTTTGGTCATGTCCATGTCATGCCATGTACCATCCCACGTGAGGTGACATTTTGCGGTTAGGCCCTTGTTTTTTTGTATTTTGTTTTAATATTAGAACTTTCATTGAGAGCTATAAAACTTTGGGATATTTGCTTATAAGCCCTCGCCGTTATTTTAATTTGCATTTATGCCCCTGCTAGTTCATTAATTTTTTGTGCATGTTTTGTATTTATTAAAATGATCATCCATGCTCCAAAAATCTCAAAACATAGGGTTAAGTGCCTCCTTGCTTGTAGTTTTATGACAAACTTTTGCATTCTCATTTTAGGCACGTTTATTAATTTCTAAAAATCAGATGACGATGTTTTTATCCCTATTAGCTTATAAAATACCAAAAACTATAAAAACATTTTTAAAAATTCCAAATAAAATATTTTGTTTATTTTAGTATATGTATATCTAGACCAAAAATACCTAAAAATAGAAAAAGAAAACACATAAAAATTAAAAAAGTGCTTCAAAATCCAGTTAAAAATATAGAAACTTCCTAAAAACTAATTTTTTTTTATAAATGTTCATTTTGATAATATATTACGAAATAAAATTGATTTTGAAAATTTTGGACACTTTTTGTTATTTTTAATTTGTAAAACAATTCTGCCTATTTATTTAATACTTGATTTGGGATATTTTTTTAAAAATATCTAAAATTATCTAAAAATCAAAAAAATAGTAAAAAAATATCTAAAATAAAAAAATATTCTTTATTTTTTATTGTAATAGTATTTATAATTACTTTGCCTAACATTTATATACATAGCCTTATATATTCTTATATTATATATTTAAAAAGAAAAGAAATTAAAAATCAGAAAAATATAAAAATAAAATAAAATATAAATTAAAACATTTAAAAAATATATAAAAATTAAAATGCATAAAAATATAAAATTTAAAACTCACACAAGAATACGTAGACAAGAGGGAACTCAAATTCTGAATTTTATTTTCCCGATCTATCTAGTTTGCTCCCTGTGATTGACACTCTACACATACTTATACTATACACACAATTGTAGAGTTATAATAAATTTTAACTCCATATTTATTTTTGCTTTCAGTGATTGATTTATATTATGGGTTAATTATTGAAATATTACGGTTTCGTGAGAGGTCGCCTCGACGACTGTTGATTCGCCTTGTGGATTGACAAGACCTCCGCAAAACCCTGATTTTCAGTTGCACAACGATATAGCGACCGATACAACGATTGTTGGATTTTATTTGTCAGACACTGCATGCCCTCCAAGATTGGATGTTAGTACTCCATTACTTTTCTTCTATCAAATGGCACCACTACCGGGGAGTAATGTGTACAATTGTCTATATATAGTTGCTTCTTTTTATTTTCTTTATCAACATTTTATTTCAATAATTGCTTACCTTTTCTAATAATCCTCTTTGGTTGACTTTGTTGCGAGGGCCCGTGGATCGAGGGTGGTTTCCTAGGAGACCGAGGCACCCAAGAGACATAGAGATCAACTTTCTACCTTGGAGTCGATAAGAGAGTCTGCGAAGAAAATCGAGAAGTGAGGAGCAGGATAGAATTAATATAGGTATTTGTTTTTATTTTTGGTGAGAGAGAGACTCTATAAATTGTAATAATATAGGTTAAGACTCTTTGAACACATGGATTGTACTCGGGCATATTTTACCAAGTATGTGTTTACTCGGGGGTCCGTGCATTTTTCGTGATTTTTTTTGCCTTCTATCTTTATTCGTCCAAAATTTTCCTTTATTTTATTTTTGTTTTCTGTGTTTTGTATTTTCTATATTTCTTTTTCCTTTGTTTTTTGTGATTGAAGCCCCTATTCTCAGATTTTTATTTGGTTGAGCCAGGTTAATAGAATTCTATACCTATAAATCGTTTGGACTTAGTCAAATTAATAAATATGTGTTTCCCAAGTAGAAGTTCATGATAGGATGATTTATGTGTGCACACATATAGGATAGATTTATTTTATGCACAGATCATCTGGCATGTAGATTGTTGGAGTCAGGTATGCATGCATATTTCTAACATTTGCATTCATTGATTTTAGTGCATCAGTTTTTTTGAATTCCTTACCTTGTTTCTTGGACTTAGGCAATAAAAGGAATCAGAAAATTCATTAGACATTTCTTTTTCAAAAAGATAAAAAAAGTGATAACCAGTAAAATTAGGACTGATAATTGAACTCGGCCCTAAAACAAAACGTAATGACAAATATCATTGTTTTGGGGAGAGTAACCCCCGGATAGTCGCATGTACAATCCTGACCAATCATGGCACGTGCATAAAAGAAATAGAGCCCACAATCTTGGACTTATACCTTAAGCACTTAGGTCGGCTCTTGGTCCCTGATATTGCTGAAAGTACTTGCCTCCGACCTTAGACGATGTAGTCCTGTGTTCTAGTAGGTGTGCTCCACCGACTCAAACACAACCACTCTAGGAGACTGCACCTGTGAGCTCGTAAATAATTATCTTGTCACCTTACTCTAAAACAGAAAAGATAAAAGATCGAACGTTCACGATCTTCACAGTGTTGAGTAGGTGAATTGAGGGGTTTGATTTGTGTGTTGGATCATTCCATGCATATGCGTCTTCTTCTGTTCATATCTTGACTTGACTATCACGATCTTCGTGATCCCCACCTCTTGAAAATCAAGATGGCTGACTAGAGCAAATTTTATTCGAACTTCGCGAACTTCTCTTATTCCGTTGTTGACGGTGCATCCCCATTTTTGAGGATTATATCCTGGATTTTTCTTTTTGTACATATCCACCAATAAACTCACCCATCAAGATTAACCCTCCTCTCAAATGGCCGCATGGGCAGCCTACACACTTCGACTTTCCATATCCATTAGGGCAGTCTAACACCTACAATGACAATCGCTAAATTTTGAGCCCCTTCCACCACAATCACATTATCCACCATCACCCCCACCCAGAGTTGTGTTGTTTGATTTTCCTTCCTTGGACCCCACTCTTGATTACGCGACCTGATTAGTGGAGCACGTGTAGAAGAGGACAGAGACCCTCACTGAACAGAATAAGACCCACATTGGAGCTTCACATTCTTACATATTGGAGTCAAGAGGATACCCATGGTAGATCACCTTTACCCAAAATACAAAAAAATAAGCAAAATATAAAATTCTAAAATGACAATAATGGGAGACACCTAGCTAGGACAGATTGTAAGGATAAGGCACATATGCCACAAACGTTACCCACACATACACTTACCACTGTTCCCACCACCCTCCCTGTTAAGGATGGACTTGTACAACCTTCTAGTCACCCCTGTGTACACAATGATTTCGACCTCTTCCCTAATTGGGAAGAAATAAACAAATTTTAAAAATATTATCTGACCCCGAAGTGGTAGCTACTATTCAGGATATCATTGAAGCCCCACTTTGCCAAGCTATGGACTTTGCACCTGCACCCAAGAGAAAGAAGAGATGTTGCAGGACTGAGTGCTACATTTTGGTGATGGCCACTTGTGAAAACCCCAAAATCCGAACTTGGGCTTAATTGCAAATTCGACAAAATCTTAGCTTAATTGCAAATTCTGTACTTATCTAGTATCCAAAAAATTCATTTGAATAATCCATTACGTAGTGCTCGTCGAGAGCTCTCCAACGAGTACAAGAATGCGAAAATCCGAATTCCGGAGCCCGAGTTACGACTATTTTAATGGGGAGGGGTATAGGTCATATACCCTAACAACAACCAAACGACTCCAGCCCCTCCCTCCTCCATTCCTCCTCGCTCTCCCTCGTCAGAGCTCATTGGAGCGTATTGGATCGACGATCCGAAGCTTACCCCACGTGCAGAAGCTTGAGGTTACCCTTGTGTACGGTTTTGCATCGTCATCGGAACACCGATTTCGTCGCTTCTCCATGGGTAGAGTTGCCGAGGAATCGAGTTCTTGAGGTAGGATACTTTCCTTTCCTCCTTGCTGCTGGATCCACACACCTTCATCGAACTCATGTGCATGCACACCCCAGAGACATTGTGTAACGGAACATGTCGAGCTGGCCGGCGGAAGCATAAAACATTCGGTCGCACGACCGAACCGTTACCGAACACTTGCATGGTATTTAATGAGCAGAGAAAATAATCATTCTCAAATAAGTCCATTACTCTATAGAGTTCCACTACTACATTCCAACAAGGAGCAAAAAGAACTACGAAATAAAATAGCACAACAATGTTCCAGTGGGTATAATGACATCCCTTCATAACAATCCATCCATAGTCTGTACCGTGACAATATTTCTCCTTGAACTGAAATTAAATCACAACTCGTGTTCTCCTGAAAAAAACAACAACACATGTTATGAGCTAACGCTCAGTATGTGCCGAGTTGGGGTCAAGCCAGCTAACGTGGCAAACAAGTCTCCCTATGCTAACTTTAAACCGTTAAAACATAATCTCTTCTATACAATAAATTATCAACACAACTATACAATTTGCACAACTATCTTATTACATAAGAAACTAACTTGTTCTCAGATACTATCACTATGAGACTCATAATTCAGGTAAACATGCATACAATGGGAATTCCTTCTGAATCCATCCATTAAGGCCATAATTTCGTATATACCCTTAACATTTTTCATATTTGCATATACGCCTTAACATGTTCCATATTTGCATATACGCCTTAACATTATCATAAAGTTCACTTATACCCTCAGAATTTTTCCATAATTGCGCATATGCCCATTACAATCATAACACTTGCATAATGCCATTATCTTGCCATAGTTGCACACATATGCCTTAGCAATTTCAGAAACTGTATACATACACTTGGTTTGTTTAGTGGTTAAAGTTGTCTTGATTGTTAAATCCTTAAATGGCTTTGGTGGCTTTGCTGGCTTTGATGGCTTTACCGCTGGCACAAGCGGTCCATGAACATACATGACAGTGTAGCTACAACTCTAGAGGACTTATCTTTCGCCTCAATCGGTTCCTTGAACCGTACGCCCCATGCGGCGTTGCCCCTTGGGCCTACGATAATTGGACTCTAAAGGTGGCTCCCACCATTAGGTGTAACACTTAGCTCCGCTTATCCTTATCATGCCATTATTCACGTTAAGGAAAATTTCTATTTCCCTTACTCCTTTTCCCTTCATACATTAGCAGTTCATATGAACAATTCCAATTCTGACCTCTTATATTTAAGTTCTATAACATGACATGTTGCAGTATTTTAGGTATAAAATAACCAAGACTTTAAGCATATACAATATTTAGATATAAGATAAATGCGCACCACACTGCATTGCATAGTACTGTATACATTGAGACATGGAATTACTATTGGCGATAGTAATTGTATACCGTGTACTTAATCATGCCGTCAATATATTATGAGGGAAACAATATGATATTTTGTCTTTCATATTATCTTCTTTCTGGGAGTTGGTTACATGTACAATTCTCCCGGAGTAATTAAGTAATAGTGGGGTAAAACAAATACATTGACATGGATGGTTGGTTTATCTAACAACCTCATCCTTATAAAAGCCACTGATATATGCATTTTACCTTTAAAACAACACACGTGATTGTAACAGTAAAGAAAGAATAGTTTTCTTTTCAGAGATGCATATATTTGTATACCGTAAAAGTAGGCTATGGAAAAGGCACGTTATGAATCTATTACTTTCTAATTTTGTTATTTTCATGAACTTTATGACCATCAATATATAACATTTGAACATATTCCTAATTCACAATAGATTCTAGAGTTAAACGAGCATCAAAATTCAAAGATATACATATGATCATACAAGACCATTAAATTTCCTAATCACAATATGGTGACATGGAGTTATAATCAGGCATGTGTGAATGTATATTTGACTAAGAAAATCTAAAAGTGACGGTGGGTAGTTATAACGTTGATATCAAGAATAACATAATCCTTCATTCGTGGACAAACCATACAACTTCATGAGTTATTCCCCAACGGCTAAGTCACTATTGTGGGGTGATCCAATTCAGGATAAAATCAACCGACATATAAATTAACCAGAAGATTCAACACATATATTTCATGGTTCTCTTCGAAAGTTGAATCATCAGTAGTGTGTATTATTCAATGGATCTGCTATGTATATACGTGAATCTCATTCTAACTCGGATGGGAATGCATATTATCCTGTAAACTGACACATATTTTAAGATTGTATTTTGTGCATGTAAATACATATTTATCACAATTACTGATGGAAAGCATATGTCGATTAATCGTATATTATTCCTATGTGATCGACACATACGTCAAGTTGACGGATTCGTATCTACCCGATTGTCACACCTTCTCCTTGCTCCCGAACTGCCGTTCTCCTCCACCAATATGGCACCTATGTTCTCTGCGACAAGAACACTTCTCACGGTAAGATCTCTCTCCCACAACTCTCCCTCTCTTCTCTCAAAAATATGCCAATTGCAAGTGATGTGAGGGGTGGGGATGATGGGATTTTTATTCCTCCCAAAGGAGCAATCAATGGCTAATAATGCCCATTATTTTTGGAATAATATCCATACTATTCATTAGGGAAATAAAAGGAAAAATTGCTGGAAAAATCTCCAGCCGTTACAATCTACCACCCTTAAAAAAATTTCGTCCTCGAAATTTCTTAATATAGGGACATACCGAAAAGTTGCGGATACTTCTCCCGCATTTCACTTTCCAGCTCCCTGGTGGCCTCTCCTTCTGATGATGTAGCCAGAGGACTTTGACCATCGGAACTATGCGTCGATGAAGTTGCTGGTCTCTACGATCCACTTTACGGACAGGTTTCTCCTCGAAAGTAAGATTGGGCTGAATGTCGAGGGCCTCGTGCTCGATAACGTGCGAAGGATCAGGAGTGCACTTCCTTAGCATGTAGCTTCGAGTACTGAGGTGGTAATGCAATACGATACGCCACCTCTCCAATTCATTGTATAATCTCAAAAGGTCCTAGAGTAAGTTTTCCTTTCTTGCCGAATCGTAATACGTCCTTGGTTGGGGAAATCTTTAGAAACATGTGATCTCCAACTGTGAAACTCATCTTCCTTCTATGACGATCAGCATATGACTTCTGCCTACTTTGAGCTGCCAACAATCTCTTCCTGATTAGCTCATCACCTTACTTGCTGATCTGGATTAACTCTGGTCCCAAAATGCGCTTCTCACCCACATCACTCCAACATGAGGGTGATCTGCAAGGTCTCCCATACAATGCCTCATAGGGAGCCATCTTGATGCTCGAATGATAACTGTTATTATAAGCAAATTCTACTAATGGAAGATGTCTATCCCAGCTATCTGCAAAATCTAGAGCACAAGCTCTCAACATATCTTCCAGCGTCTGGATGGTCCTTTCTGATTGACCATCAGTCTGCAGGTGGAATGAAGTGCTGAACTTCAATTGAGTTCTCATAGCGTCTTGGAAACTTTTCCATAAGCGAGATGTGAATCTAGTGTCCCGATCTAACACAATTGATGTAGGGACGCCTCGTAATCTGATGATTTCATTCATGTATAATTCAGTTAGACATACGCTGATTTGGTTAATCGATCAACAATCACCCATATGGTGTCATGACAATGCTTCTCATCTACTTATAGTTCATACAAACCCATGATCGATTGATCAAAGCGAATGCAATAAGTGAGACAATCTGGTCTATAATCACTCCGATGGTATCATAATGATGCATTCTTGTCTTAGATAAATCAATAACAAGATCCATGTAATTTGCTTCAATTTCAATCTATTATATCCAAAGGTTGAACATGGCTTGTTGTTTTCGGATGTTCAGTCTCAATCTATTGGCATACTAGGATTTTGGAAACAAATTCTACAATCTCTATCTTAAACGTTGCCCACTAGCAGGATCATCGGATATCTTTAGACATTTATATCAAGTATGGATGAATAGTGTACATCGATCTCTGAGATTCATATAATGCCTTCTGCTTTAATTTATTGTCATCAAGAATCCAAAATATTTAATAGTATATCAAATCATCATTGATTCCATTAATAAAATCATATTATTCCTTCTTAAGTGTTTTGATTATTTTTGAAAAATCTGCATCCTTTCTGCTACTTTGATCCTTCAGATTACCTGAAAAATTTCTCGCTGTATCGATAATCTCACCAATCTATTAGAGAAAATATTATCACTGCTAAATCCAAGTCATGAGTAGGATACTCCAAGAGAAAAGTTAGATAGTTACTCTCTTATGATCTTAGTTGACGTGATGTATAATCAATACCTTTTCATAAAGTATACATACTTTATTTGTTAGATATATCAATGTGAACTACAAAACTCTAATGTATAATAGTAAACATCATGTCAGGGTCATGGTCAACTTTTACTCCTTTTTTTGAAAATTTCAATCGTGATCCTACAAAATGTACAAACTTAGCATCCTTTCTAATGAGGCTTGTCATTATTCTAGTAATGTATAAGAAAGTTCTACATGAATCACCAATATACCTTGTCACCCTTCAAATCTATTAATCTCTAAAATATATCTCAACAGACTCCAAGGTAATATTGCTTTCATCTTAATTCGTCATCTTTAATGTCATCGATCATTATAGAAGGCAATACTAAGGAATATGATTTTGTCGAACCTCAATGTTACATTTATAGCACTTTGCATAGAGCTAATGATGATAAAAGGTAATAAATACAACATCGAGATGTACTTGGTATTTCTCCATATCATCAAAGTATATAACATTGTCGTCCACAATTATGATCATAATTTTATCATGATCTTCTCGGAAAAACTCTATTCATAAACTTCGTAAAAGCTATAAGAGTACTTGTGAGATCAAAATGCCTCATAAAATATTTCACAATTGCTAATCCTTAGTCTGAAAGCTATTTCTAGAATGTCCTTTTTTTTCTTCCACTTATATGGTAACTCAGAATTATATTTATTTTAGAAAAGATCTTTTCTCTCCATAACCAATGAACAAATCATTTATCCAGGACAGTAGGTATCAATCCCTCAAAATTACCTTGTTCATAGTTCAATAACCAATGCAGATACTATGTGACCTAACTTTTCTTATTCACATAGTAAAAAATGTTTCATGTGAATAAACATCAAGTCACAGAGTCCCTTATCCATTTGCTATTGCGATCGATTTTCTTTAAATTCAATAGACGTCATCCAATAAGGACTTTTCAATGTTAATGCAGTCTATGTGATAACAACAGTGGAGAATCCTCATGATGTAATAGAATAATAATAAGGATAGGCATCCAAAAGAATTTGAAACATTGGAACTTTCATGATGTAACCAAGATGACTATGTACTAGGAGATAACTGGGTATGTGGTGTAGTAATTAACCAATAGTTCACTGGCTTCTCATTTGGTCTTATCATATTCTCATTCTTCTCCATCTCCATAACTTTATTGCACACTCTTTGATCGTGTTATTACCACGTCTAAGGTAAAATCACTTCAATCAATGGAGAATATCTCCAAAAAAGTAGATTCTATTATGTTCAGTCGGTTAACCTTTTGCCCTATCTTTTGGATAAAATGTCCCAAATATTATTCTCCTTATGGTAGTATATAATTTCAAAAGTCATCTCCCTTGAATGCATCAATCCAATGCTTAACTTTTCATTACCATGTCTACCCTATAGGAAGAATGGATTGTTGAGACTAAAGACCTTCAGTATAAATCCACCAAAGCTTTGTGAATAATACTTTTCATTGCTTAATCATAATTGTTATCAACTCTATTAATTATTGATGTGTGTCCTTAGCAATCTCATTATTCAATGATGACTCACGCTATCAGATCACCTTAATTTCATAATGATAGATCCTCTTTTAGAAATCAAAGGGTCAACTAGTTGCATGTAATACGTAGTTTTGACTCTACTCATGTCAGTCTTGGGTCACTATCTGTTGTGGATATCATATGCCAAGAGGAACTCTAGCTCTTATACCATTTGTAACGGAACAGGTCGAGCTGGCCGGCGGAAGCATAAAACATTCGGTCGCACGATCGAACCGTTACCGAACACTTGCATGGTATTCAACGAGCAGAGAAAATAATCATTCTCAAATAAGTCCATTACTCTATAGAGTTCCATTACTACATTCCAACAAGGAAATTGCAAAAAGAACTACGAAATAAAATAGCACAACAATGTTCCAGTGGGCATAATGACATCCCTTCATAACAATCCATCCATAGTCTGTACCGTGACAATATTTCTCCTTGAACTGGAAATTAAATCACAACTCGTGTTCTCCTGAAAAAAACAACACATGTTATGAGCTAACGCTCAGTATGTGCCGAGTTGGGGTCAAGCCAGCTATTGTGGCAAACAAGTCTCCCTATGCTAACTTTAAACCGTTAAAACATAATCTCTTCTATACAATCAATTATCAACACAACTATACAATTTGTACAATTATCTTATTACATAAGAAACTAACTTGTTCTCAGATACTATCACTATGAGACTCATAATTCAGGTAAACATGCATACAACGGGAATTCCTTCTGAATCCATCCATTAAGGCCATAATTTCATATATACCCTTAACATTTTTCATATTTGCATATACGCCTTAACATTTTCCATATTTGCATATACGCCTTAACATTATCATAAAGTTCACTTGTACCCTAAGAATTTTTCCATAATTGCGCATATGCCCATTACAATCATAACACTTGCATAATGCCATTATCTTGCCATAGTTGCACACATATGCCTTAGCAATTTCAGAAACTGTATAAATACGCTTGGTTTGCTTAGTGGTTAAAGTTGTCTTGATTGTTAAATCCTTAAATGGCTTTGGTGGCTTTGCTGGCTTTGATGGCTTTACCGCTGGCACAAGCGGTCCATGAACATACATCACATTGTAGCTACAACTGTAGAGGACTTATCTTTCGCCTCAATCGGTTACTTGAACCGTACGCCCCATGCGGCGTTGCCCCTTGGGCCTACAATAATTGGACTCTAGAGGTGGCTCCCACCATTAGGTGTAGCACTTAGCTCTGCTTATCGTTATCATGCCATTATTCACGTTAAGGAAAATTTCTATTTCCTTTACCTCTTTTCCCTTCCTACATTAGCAGTTCATATGAACAATTCCAATTCCGACCTCTTATATTTAAGTTCTATAACATGACATGTTGCAGTATTTTAGGTATAAAATAACCAAGACTTTAAGCATATACAATATTTAGATATAAGATAAATGCGCACCACACTGCATTGCATATTACTGTATACATTGAGACATGGAATTACTATTGGCGATAGTAATTGTATACCGTGTACTTAATCATGCCGTCAATATATTATGAGGGAAACAATATGGTATTTTGTCTTTCATATTATCTTCTTTCTGGGAGTTGGTTACATGTACAATTCCCCCGGAGTAATTAAGTAATAGTGGGGTAAAACAAATACATTGACATGGATGGTTGGTTCATCTAACAACCTCATCCTTATAAAAGCCACTGATATATGCATTTTACCTTCAAAACAACACACGTGATTGTAACAGTAAAGGAAGAATAGTTTTCTTTTCAGAAATGTATATATTTGTATACCGTAAAAGTAGGCTATGGAAAAGGCATGTTATGAATCCATTACTTTCTAATTTTGTTATTTTCACGAACTTTATGACCATCAATATATAACATTTGAACATATTCCTAATTCACCATAGATTCTAGAGTTAAACGAGCATCAAAATTCATAGATATACATATGATCATACAAGACCATTAAATTTTCTAATCACAATATGGTGACATGGAGTTATAATCAGGCATGTGTGAACGTATATTTGACTAAGAAAATCTAAAAGTGACGGTGGGTAGTTATAACGTTGATATCAAGAATAACATAATCCTTCATTCGTGGACAGACCTTACAACTTCATGAGTTATTCCCCAACGGCTAAGTCACTATTGTGGGGTGATCCAATTCAGGATAAAATCAACCGACATATAAATTAACCAGAAGATTCAACACATATATTTCATGGTTCTCTTCGAAAGTTGAATCATTAGTAGTGTGTATTATTCAATGGTCTGCTATGTATATACGTGAATCTCATTCTAACTCGGATGGGAATGTATATTATCCTGTAAACTGACACATATTTTAAGATTGTATTTTGTGCAAGTAAATACATATTTATCACAATTACTGATGGAAAGCATATGTCGATTAATCGTATAGTATTCCTATGTGATCGACACATACCTCAAGTTGACGGATTCGTATCTACCCGATTGTCACGCCTTCTCCTTGCTCCCGAACTGCCGTTCTCCTCCACCAATATGGCGCCAACGTTCTCTGCGACGAGAACACTTCTCACGGTAAGATCTCTCTCCCACAACTCTCCCTCTCTTCTCTCAAAAATATGCCAATTGCAAGTGACGTGAGGGGTGGGGATGATGGGATTTTTATTCCTCCCAAAGGAGCAATCAATGGCTAATAATGCCCATTATTTTTGGAATAATATCCATACTATTCATTAGGGAAATAAAAGGAAAAATTGCTGGAAAAATCTCCAGCCGTTACACATTGAATGTCTAGATAGTTACACCTTATGCTAAATGTGGTCAGGGTGTAGGACATGGTTAACTGCTACGAGGTTATGGTCATGAAGCCCTATGTATGTATATTTCTGCCATCACTATGGTAGGTTTTGAGATGAGAAACAAAAGGATTGATATTCCACGTAAGTCACAGATATTCATAGAAGGATTTTTAGGGCATATATTCAAAGATATTGCTGAAAGATGAGCTCACAGAAAGGGCTAATTGGCAGGTGTGAGCCGAATGATTTTAAGTGATTCCTTCAGGTTTCCAGATGTTAGTTGCTTCCATAATGTAGGCCTACTATTGTTTTGGTTAACATAACAGACTTGAGATGCATGTTCTTAGAATCTGCTTCCATTTAGCATACATGGCTTTTACACAAGCTACAGTTTGATCTTAAGAGTGCAGGGACTTGGTTGTAGCATTCCGTATTGAAGGTTATTTTATGATCACAGTTAAAGGACCCAGTTGTCTCCATGTATCATCCGTAGTTGAGATAAATCTGTATACCACTATAACATGGGTTTGATCCAAATGTTTATACATGGAATGGTCTTCTTGCCGGTTATGTCGAGAACGGTTATGATGGTTCATGTATTGAACTTTTTGTTAAGATGCACATGTATGGGGTGGATCCCAATGTCTACACAACGGATCTGCCTCTGTTAGCTTGTGTGGGACTAGCGAGCATTAAAATAGAGAAGCAAGCTCATGCTTACTTAAACTCTCACGGGAATCACATGTTCATATAGAATCATCTCTGGTGGACGTGTATGCTAAATGTGGGACCATAAAGGATGCAAAACTAACCTTTAGTGACACACCTACACAGAACCTGATCACCTACAACACAATGCTTGTTGGATTAGACATGAATGGTCTTTGTAAGGAATCCATTTTCCTCTTTCACCAACTCACATCAGATTGTCTAAAACTAGAAGCAGTATACTTTTTATTTTTTTCCATCAACATGCATTCACGAGGGTTATGTTGAAGAAGGTTTCAAGTTTCTCAATCTGATAGGTATGTTCGATATAAAATCGGAACTTAAATATTACACATGCATGGTCTATCTTGTTAGTCGTGGTTCCATTGATGAAGCATACCAGTTAGTCCAGACAATGCCCATGGAACCTGATGTGGTGATATGGGATGTTCTTCTCAATGGTTGTTTTGTCCACAAAAATGTAGAAATAGGAGAATCGGTAATGAATAGGCTCATTGATATTGACAAAGAAAATGCAACTAACTAGGTCATGCTAGCAAACTTATGTACAACGTTCCCTTCTTCTTGCTGCGGGTGTTCACACGACTTTGAACCAATATGATCGGATAGTCGCAGGAGCATTGTGGGATCCCTTTCCTCGCTTGAATGTTGGATTTGGAAGGATTACACGGGTTTTATTGAGGCCGAGATTTCAGTAGAGAGCCAGATCAAGTATCGTGTTTGTGCCTATATACGGCATGCCATACGTGAATCCAATATTCACAAGTATTTGTTGAATCCTCACATTTTCTGACTATGGGATATTTTTTAGGCTGACCATAATACATATTGCACAGTGATTGAGTACAACAGTGTAGTATGTACAGTGTTTCATATCCATTGATTTCTTTATCTAAATTCTCAGATTTGGGTACTTTACCTTGTTTGTAATTGGACTTCTATATGGATTTCAGAATTTTATCCTTTGTTCCCAGGCAACATCATCTATCCTCCTACTTTCAATTAGTTCATTTAGTTCTTGAGATGCTTAGATTTGAGTCCATCATTTGAAGTCAAAACCCATCCCCGTGTATCCTTGAGTTTTGTTCATATTCTGAAGCACCCTAGTCCCATTTCTTGAAGTTGAGATGAATCCAAATCTTCAAACTATGAGACAATAATCTGGTTTATATTCAAAGGATAATTTATGTTAGAATCAAAGATTAAGCATGCGTTCTTGATTAAATCTCCAGACCAATTCATTTGGAATCGGGTCAAGTAAGTAACGTGCGTATCTTGTCCTTCAATGATCTATAGAAGGTCGTTCCTTTGAGCTGCACATGACCTCCCTGCTGAATCAAGCAATAACCAGATCTGTTCTTTGGAAACTACCTGCTGTAACAGAATGAGCAAACGCCATCAAGAACCTGCATCAGATTCGCCCCGACTCCTTTCGTGAGAAGCAACATCATACATATAGCAAGAACTTAACCGTGCGAGTACAACAATACTTGTAGAGGCACCTATCTCTATCCACTTCCTATACCTTTTATAGGGGTACACAGTCTGGATTGAATATCTGGCAAATCAGAAATAATGCGCATATAAACACCTTGTATGTTTGTATGGCATGCACCCTGCCCGCAGCTATCCGCAGGTTGACCATTTTTCTTCCATAATTCTGTTGTTGCTCATATGTCAAACACTTGCTCTAAATTCCAGACTTCAATAATCTTTTTGAACTGAGAATGCAAGTATTGGATTACTGCCAGCAGGGAATTGGTATGAACCAATGTCGGATGAATTAATGTCTTGAAATGTACCTGTTAAGTACTGTTGTGCGTGCAGTCCGCAAATTTGCCTGCATCGAACATTCTGTTTGCAATCACGGGACTCTAACAGATATGAAACCTACCACCTGCATCCTATGCTTCTGTTTTTGGATGTTGGTTGTAGTGGGAAAGTGAAATTTTACCCTTATTGGATTTTAGTCAAGCATTCTAGATTATATTCTTAACTTTGGACATGCTCAAATTTTGAACAGTCTCCTCGTGACGACATAAGGTTTAACCGAGTATAGCGTTAACTATAAAAATCAGAAATTTCATCTTGGGGAGCATAATTTCAAGGTGATGGTGGTAGTGGAGTAGTGCTGCCAAGGGAGGGCCTCGGGTAGAAGCCTAGATGACCGCGATCCCAACTGCTATTGTAGCTACGATGGTTGGGGGACATGTTGCTTGGTACATCGAGGTGCTAGTCTGGCGTTATTGGCCTCGGAACTTGCATGCTTTAGCCCGGTGCTCGAGCGCGGGCCAAGTAGCATGGTTGGTTTACTAGTGCTTCGCTTGTCACTCAGAGTTAACACACGTGTGTAGGCCATTGTAGGCCACATTGATCGGTATTCCGAGTGGGAGCGCTAGGAGGGGAGTTCCACGAAATGTAGTTAATGAAGTTGGGAATGTGACGTGAATCTCCTATGCATAAGGAGGATTGGGTTAGTCGTGAAAATTTGCAGGTGGGTTGGAATCTAATTTGTGAATCAGAAGTACCATTGTGAAGTGGAGCTAAGTGGACGTGTTGGGAACTTAGTTAGGATGCATTGTACCCACCACATACCAATGAAGGCACCCCGACCCTAAGGTATTCGTTTTGCCTTAGAGTCATAATGTGAGGTCTCATCCAAACCAAGACCACAGACTATCCACAAAGCTTGGTTACTCATATCCATATCTAATAATAATAAATTAAAAATGCAATTCTTATGAGATCAGTTACCCAGTTCCTTTCTTTTTGTACACATTTAAATTATATCTTGCTTGTTATTGTATAGTTTTTGAAATCGTATCGAGAAACTTTGCTCATAATGTACCTACGTGTGGATCCGTAGGTTTGCATCATTGAGCAGCTTTAGAGTCACCACTTTTTGTGTAGCTTCACGACTCCTTTTTGTGGTACAGTGGTTGGTAGTTCTTTAACTGTTTCATGTACTTAGTTTCTATTTGAGAGACATGGCAAGTAAAATGTATAATGTATGTGTGGACATCTTTTATTATACATACATGTATACTTTTGTGGACATGGATGGACAATGGAAATGCATGAAATGTGATCATGTTGAATGAGAAGCCAAAATTTTAAGTTTCCTATGCATTGTTGCTATTTTCTCCTGCTTTTATGAAGGGAAAATATTTGAATGTCGAATGTATGTGCGTGTATTGGTTTGTCGAGTACCCGGATCCTAAATGGGGACGGGCGTCACAGCTTCGTATCAGAGCAGTGGTACTCCATTCCATTCCATGCATATCATTTCTTATTGGTATTCGAATACTGGATACTGTTGAAAGTCTTCTAACCCAATAGGAGTCCAAAGGAGAATATCATAATTGCATCCATGTCCATATGTCTCTCTTATGTCTCTCTTAAGTCAAGCAACACATCTGATGGCGGGATCGAACGCATCTATGCCTTAAGGGAACACCAGTTCTTAGCCACGGTTGTGTAGGCTATCTTGCCTATGTAGTAGGCTCAGCGACACATGATTAGATGTCAGAGGATGTTAGAATCGTGAGTGAGTTTACAAACGTGTTTCCAAATGACTAATCTGGGCTACCACTGGTGAGGAAGATAGAGTTTGAGATCATGCTATTGCCCGACACACAACCGATCTCTATCCCTCCATACTGGTTGGCACTTACTGAGCTCAAGGAGCTCAAAGTGCAGTACAGGAGCTATTCGAGAAGGGATTCATCCACCCCAGTAAATCACCATGATGAGCACCAGTACTCTTTGTGTAGAAGAAAGATGGATCCTTTAGGCTATGTATAAACTATAGACAGTTGAACAAGAGAATGGTCAAGAACCATTACCCACTCCCACGGATTGATGATCTCTTTGATCAGTTGCACGGAGCAACAATGTTTTCCAAGATTGATCTGAGATCATGATACCACAAGTTGAGGATCAAGGATTCAGACGTGATGAACTCCGCATTTCGTACTAAATATGGTTACTACGAGTTCATAGTTATACCTTTTGGACTTATGAATGCACACGCCACATTCATGGATTTGATGAACCGAGTCTTCCGTACATACTCAGACAAATCATAGGATCCAAGAGTCGTACCATAGGTGTTTGAAGAATGAATTCGACGGATTTTGAGTCCGTGCATCCAATGTATGGAATGATAACTGTATGTGTGTCCCATATGACAAGGAACTGAGGAGAGAAATCTGAGATGAGGCACATAGTTCTAGGCTTTCTTTACATCTAGGTGGCACCAAGATGTTAAGGGACCTCTACTAATACTTTTGGTGGGAGGAAATGAAGGACATAGCCGAGCATGTCAGTCGATGCCTTACTTGTCAGATGGTGAACAAAGACCCCCTGGTTTACTATAGCCTCTTCCTATCCCAGTGTGGAAATGGGAGAGTATTTCCATGGATTTTGTCACATCATTGTTGTGCACCCCAGGTGGGCATGATGCGATATGGGTGATCGTTGACCGATTGACTAAGTCAGCTCATTTCATTCCGGTGAACATGATATATACACCAGTGTTGCTAGCCAAATTATACATTCAACATGTCATTCGGTTGTACGGAATACTCAAAGAGGTAGTATCAGACAGAGATTCGCATTTCACATCACACTATTGGGGAGGATTCGTGAGATATTGAGGTCCGAGCTACGCATGAGTTAAACCTACCATCCACAGACAGATGGGCAGTCTGAGAAAACCTTTTAGACCTTGGAAGATCTACTACGAGCTTGCGCGATTGAGCGGAAGGGATCTTGGAGGGATAACCTCCCACTAGTTGAGTTTACATACAACAATAGCTACCACACTAGCATAGGCATGGCACCTTTTGAGGCCTTGTATGGGAGGCGATGCACCATTCCCTTGTGTTGGCAGCAAGTGGGTGACAACACCCAATTCACCCCGTAGATCATAGAAGAGACCTCTAGAGTGGTGCAGATCTATTGAAAAAGCTACGTCGACTAGCGGCGTCGAGACTTTGAGTTTCAAGTTGGAGATTTCGTGTTCCTGCGAGTATCCCCAATGAGAGATGTATACCGTTTTGGTGCCAAGGGCATGCTAGCACCGCGCTTTGTGGGAGCGTCCGAGATTTTGGCCTGTGTCGGGAAGGTGGCTTACAGGGTGGCCCTTCCCCCATACCTTGGTGGCATCCATGACGTGTTCCACGTATCGAAGCTCCAGAAGTGCATTCGAGATCTCCAGTACGTGATCAACTACGATGGCCTTACCGTGGAGCCGAACTTCTGCTTCTCTGAGGAGCTGGTTCAGATACTGGACCATGCATTCAATATGCTGAGGCGGACGGAGATACCTTTGACCAAAGTCTTGTGGAAGAGCCAAGACATTGAGGAGGCGACATGGGAACCTGACGCGGGCATGAAGGAGGAATACCCTTATTTGTTCACAAGTATGGAATCAAAATCATAGTCAAATTCCATTTGAGATTTTTATGGGTTTTGCTCTCTTTGAGATTTTTATGGGCTCATTCCTCTACGAGACTAGGACACGAAGAAGTCGGGTATGAAAATCAACCAGAATCACATTAAGTCTCGGGGACGAGACTTCCTTTGAGATTTTTATGATGTGAAAACCTCAAAATCCGAACTTGGGCTTAATAGCAAATTTGACTGAATCTGGGCTTAATTGCAAATTCTTTACTTATGTACATCTAAAAAATTCATTTGAAGAGTTCATTACGTAGTGCTCGTCAATACCTTTCCAACAAGTACAAGAATGCGAAAATTCGAGTTTGGGAGCCCGAGTTACGACTATTTTAATGGGAAGGGGTATATGTCCTATTCGGATCCGGACCTGACCTGGATCCGAATCCGAGTCTTCACCCATAAGACCGATTCCTCTCCTGCCCTAACAACGCACAAACGAGTTCAGCCCCTCCCTCCTTCTTTCCTCCTCCCTCTCCCTCGCCGGAGCTTGTCGGAGCGTATCGGATCGACGATCTGAAGCTTACCCATGTGCAGGAGCTTGAGGTTACCCTTGTGTACTGTTTTGCATCGTCATCGGAAGACCGATTTTGTCGTTTCTCCATGGGCGGAGTTGCCGAGGAATCGAGTTCTTGAGGTACGATACTTTCCTTTCCTCCTTGCTGCTGGATCCACACACCTTCATCGGACTCATGTGCATGAAACACCCCAGAGCCATTGAATGTCTAGATAGTTACACCATATGCTAAATGTGATCAGGGTGTAGGACATGGTTAACTGCTACGAGGTTATGGCCATGAAGCCCTATGTATGTATATTTCTTTTATCACTATGGTAGGTTTTGAGATGAGAAACAAAAGGATTGATATTCCACATAAGTCACAGATATTCATAGAAGGATTTTTAGGGCATCTATTAAAAGATATTGCTGAAAGATGTGCTCACAGAAAGGGCTAATTGGCAGGTGTGAGCCGAATGATTTTAAGTGATTCTTTCAGGTTTCCAGATGATAGTTGCTTCCATAATGTAGGCCTACTATTGTTTTGGTTAACATAACAGACTTGAGATGCATGTTCTTAGAATCTGGTTCCATTTAGCGTACATGGCTTTTACACAAGCTACAGTTTGATCTTAAGAGTGCAGGGACTTGGTTGTAGCATTCCGTATTGAAGGTTATTTTATGATCACAGTTAAAGGACCCAGTTGTCTCCATGTATCATCCGTAGTTGAGATAAATCTGTATACCACTATAACATGGGTTTGATCCAAATGTTTATACATGGAATGGTCTTCTTGCCGGTTATGTCGAGAACGGTTATGATGGTTCATGTATTGAACTTTTTGTTAAGATGCACATGTATGGGGTGGATCCCAATGTCTACACAACGGATCTGCCTCTGTTAGCTTGTGTGGGACTAGCGAGCATTAAAATAGAGAAGCAAGCTCATGCTTACTTGATAAACTCTCATGGGAATCACATGTTCATATAGAATCATCTCTGGTGGACGTGTATTGATGCAAACGGAAATCGCGCGGCGTCTTTAATAAAATAATAATATAATTTTGGTGGATTTTTGGTAGAAGAGAGAGAGGGGTTGAGAAGAGAAATACTCGTCGGTAACGAGGGACGGAAGAAGAAGAACCGCGGAGATCGCGTGGAGGGAGAAGGGAGAGAGAGGGATAAAATGAGATAAACTCAAATTTCAATTCATAACTGACCCCCTAAAACAACGGGCTACCCTCTCTTTATATAGGAGAGAGGGTTTACAAAAATAGTAAATACTCAAATTACAACTAATTTAATCCTAATTGACCCCTAACTAACTTAATTGGACTCTAACTTATTTAATTGACCAAAATTGCAATTAAACTCTACGAAATAAACGTTGAGATCACAGGCGATCTCAATTATTTAATTAGACCAATAAGACCGCTAAAAACGTAAATAAAATTGATAATTACTTAATTAAATAAATGTGACCCCATAATTTGGGGTCACGCTGTATCAACTCTCCACCGCTTTAAAAATTCGGCTCCTGACGAATTGCGTGAACTGCTGGCTTGGAGGATGATTTCGTGCATTCCGTCGTCTTCTGGAAGAATTGATGCGGAGCGAACGGCGGGATCCATGTGCTGGCGGGGAAGGTGCGACTGCCGTGGTTGAAAAACATATGCGGTGCGTGCGGTGGCGGCGTCGCGTCCGTTGACTCCTTCCCACGATGATCAAAAAATTGATGTGGCATGGAGAATATGGCACTTGAATAATCCATAATGAAGCAATGGCACAAGGAGAGGAGAAGGGGAGATGTGTCTAAAAAGTAGAGCCATGGGGTCCTTATATAGGGAAAAACCAATGCCCTAGTCCTATTTGGATAAGGAGGATCCCCTTGATTCTGATTTCCAGCCCTTCTCTTTAAAAATTTTCGCCACCAGGGGTAGGGGTGCAATTTTCGTACCCCTTCCTTCTTCTCTCTTTTTATAATGCCTTGGACCTGTAGGTAAATAGAGAACTTTGGCGATTTTTTTTGCAATTTTTACCACTTAAACCCCCATTCCCTTTTTCCAGGGAATTGGTTTCCCTCGGGTGATTTGTTAGGGCACGAGGGGTCGCTCGCGTGATATGCGCGCGGGGCCGGCGTTCTCGCGACTGCAAAGGCGGCGCGGCGGCGGGGATTCGGCCTGGGCGGCTTGCGCCCTCCATTGGTCGGGCGATGGTCGCGGGCCCGTAGGCCAGATGACGATGGGGTGCCGACAACGGGGCGGGGGTCTGGGGCGCGCGCCGGTGGCTGCGCGCGGGGTGGCGAAGGGGGTGACTCGCCGGGGTTTTGGGTGGCGAAGGTGGCGCTGCTGGTGGGGGAGACGGTAGCAGGGGTGGGGGCGCGAGGAAGTGGCGGAGGAGGAGGGGGGGGGCTGGGGAGATTTGCGGGAGGCAGAGGGGGAAGGAGGCGATGGGGATGCGGGTGCAGGGTTGGGGCGATGGGTGCGCACGGGAGGGGGTAGGAGGGGGATCGGGAGGGGAGGCGCGGCGGTTGTATGGTGCGGTTGGCGGCCGCGCGGACCGGGGAGGGCAGGGGAAGTACCTGGGCGGCCTGGGGGGGTGCCGGGATGGTCGGCGGGGGCAGCGGGGTCGATTCCGGCGGCGAAAATGGTTCTGGAAGGTGCTGGACAGCCACCGTTTCATCGTCTTTTCCTTCTAACACGGTCTGGACAGCAGCGGTTTCTTTGTGGACAGCGAGCACGTCATTGTTGTTGACGTTTTTTTCATCCACCACGATCTGGACAGCAACCGTTTGGTCTTCTTCCGCGTCGTTTTCTTCGTCAAAATTCGCGGTCGCGGCTTGGGTGGTTGACGGCTTCGTTTGGGCGTCGCGGTAGGCCTCAAAATTGGCCATTAGATCTCGAAATAGCGAGTTGAAGTTGATTTGCAAATCACGAACCATGTGCGCCGTCTCCTTGAAGGAGGCGTCGACGGTGGAGATGGTTCGTCGTGTCTGTTCGGATGAACGTCGATGTCGATGCGGACGCCGGGGCGGATCGTTAGATCGTGAAGACGATCTAAATGCCATGCTCTGATACCAAATGATGCAAACGGAAATCGCGCGGCGTCGTTAATAAAATAATAATATAATTTTGATGGATTTTTGGTAGAAGAGAGAGGGGTTGAGAAGAGAAATACTCGTCGGTAACGAGGGACGGAAGAAGAAGAACCGCGGAGATCGCGTGGAGGGAGAAGGGAGAGAGAGAGAGAGATAAAATGAGATAAACTCAAATTTCAATTCATAACTGACCCCCTAAAACAACGGGCTACCCTCTCTTTATATAGGAGAGAGGGTTTACAAAAATAGTAAATACTCAAATTACAACTAATTTAATCCTAATTGACCTCTAACTAACTTAATTGGACTCCAACTTATTTAATTGACCAAAATTGCAATTAAACTCTACGAAATAAACGTTGAGATCACAGGCGATCTCAATTATTTAATTAGACCAATAAGACCGCTAAAAACGTAAATAAAATTGATAATTACTTAATTAAATAAATGTGGCCCCATAATTTGGGGTCACGCTGCATCATGTATGCTAAATGTGGGACCATAAAGGATGCAAAACTAACCTTTAGTGACACACCTACACAGAACCTGATCACCTACAACACAATGCTTGTTGGATTAGACATGAATGGTCTTTGTAAGGAAGCCATTTTCCTCTTTCACCAGCTCACATCAGATTGTCTAAAACTAGATGCAGTATACTTTTTATTTTTTTCCATCAACATGCACTCACGAGGGTTATGTTGAAGAAGGTTTCAAGTTTCTCAATCTGATAGGTATGTTCGATATAAAATCGGAACTTAAACATTACACATGCATGGTCTATCTTCTTAGTCGTGGTTCCATTGATGAAGCATACCAGTTAGTTCAGACAATGCCCATGGAACCTGATGTGGTGATATGGGATGTTCTTCTCAATGGTTGTTTTGTCCAGAAAAATGTAGAAATAGGAGAATCGGTGACGAATAGGCTCATTGATATTGACAAAGAAAATGCAACTAACTAGGTCATGCTAGCAAACTTATGTACAACGTTCCCTTCTTCTTGCTCTGGGTGTTCACCCGACTTCGAAGCAATATGATCGGATAGACGCAGGTGCATTGAGGGATCCCTTTCCTCGCTTGTATGTTAGATTTGGAAGGATTACGCAGGTTTGATTGAGGCCGAGATTTCAGTAGAGAGCCGGATCAAGTATCGTGTTTGTGCCTATACAACATGCCATACATGAATCCAATATTCACAAGAATTTGTTGCATCCTCACATTTTCTGACTATGGGATATTTTTGAGGCTGACCATAATACATATTGCACAGTGATTGAGTACAACAATGTAGTATATACAGTCTTTCACATCCATTGATTTCTATATCTAAATTCTCATATTTGGGTACTTTACCTTGTTTGTAAACTGGACTTCTATATGGATTTCGGAATTTTACTCTTTATTCCAAGGCAACATCATCTATCCTCCTACTTTCAGTTAGTTCATTTAATTCTTGAGATGCTTAGATTTGAGTCCGTCTTTTATTCTTGTCAGACTTGAACTCAAAACCCATCCCTATGTAACCTTGAGTTTTGTTCATATTCTGAAGCACCCCAGTCCCATTTCTTGAAGTTCAGATGAATCCAAATCTTCAAACTATGAGACAATAATCTGGATTATATTCAAAGGATCATTTATGTTAGAATCAAAGATTAAGCATGCGTTCTTGATTAAATCTCCAGACCAATTCATTAAGAATCGGGTCAAGTAAGTAAGTGTATCTTGTCCTTCAATGATCTATAGAAGGTCATTCCTTTGAGATGCACATAACCTCCCTGCTGAATCAAGCAATAACCAGATCTGTTCTTTGGAAACTACCTGCTGTAACAGAATGAGCAAACGCCATCAAGCACCTGCATCAGATTCGCCCTGACTCCTTTCGTGAGCAGCAGCATCATACATATAGCAAGAACTTAGCCGTACGAGTACAACATTACCTGTAGAGGCACCTATCTTTATCCACTTCCTATACCTTTTATACGGGTACACTGTTTGGATGGAATATCTGGCAAATCAGAAATAATGCGCATATAAACACCTCGTATGTTTGTATGGCATGCACCCTGCCCGCAACTGTCTGTAGGTTGACCATTTTTCTTCCATAATTCTGTTGTTGCTCATATTGCAAACACTTGCTCTAAATTCTAGACTTCAAGAATCTTTTTGTACTGAGAATGCAAGTACTGGATTACTGCCAGCTGGGAATTGGTATGGACCAATGGCGGATGAATTAATGTCTTGAAATGTACCTGTTAAGTACTGTTGTGCGTGCGGTCCACAAATTTGCCTGCATCAAACATTCTGTTTGCAATCACAGGACTCTAACAGCTATGAAACCTGCCACCTGCATCCTATGCTTCTGTTTTTGGATGTTTGTTGCAGTGGGAAAGACAAATTTTATTCTTATTGGATTTTAGTCAAGCATTCTAGATTATATTCTTAACTTTAGACATGCTCAAAACTTGAACAGTCTCCTCGTGACGACATACGGTTTAACCGAGTATAGCGTTAACTATAAAAATCAGAAATTTCATCTTGGGGAGCATAATTTCATGGTGATGGGGTAGTGGAGTAGTGCTGCCAAGGGAGGGGCATGCACCTTTGGGGTCCCGGGTAGAAGCCTAGATGACCGCGATCCCAACTGCTATTATAGCTGCGATGGTTGGGGGTCATGTTGCTTGGCACATCGAGGTGTTAGTCTGACGGTGTTGGCCTCGGCACTTGCGTGCTTTATCCCGGTGCTCGAGCGTGGGCCAAGTAGCATGGTTGGTTTACTAGTGCTTCGCTTGTCACTTAGAGTTAACACTCGTGTACAGGACATTGTAGGCCACATTGGTCGGTATTCCGAGAGGGAGCGATAAGAGGGGAGTTCCGGGAAATGTGATTAATGAAGTTGGGGATGTGACGTGAATCTCCTGTGCTTAAGGAGGATTGGGTTAGTTGCGAAGATTTGCGGGTGGGTTGGAATCTAATTTGTGAATCAGAAGTACAATTGTGAAGTGGAGCTATGTGCACGTGTTGAGAACTTAGTTAGGATGCATTGTACCCCACCGCATACCTGCGGAGGCACCCCAACCCTAACGTATTCTTTTTGCCTTAGAGTCATAGTGTGACGTATCATCCAGATCAAGACCACAGACTACCCACGAAGCTTGATTACTCATATCCATATCTAATAACAATAAATTAAAAATGTAATTCTTATGAGATCAGTTACCTAGTTCCTTTCTCTTTTGTACAAATTTAAATTATATCTTACTTGTTATTGTATAGTTGTTTAAATCGTATTGAACAACTTTCCTCATAACGTACCTACGTGTGGATCCGCAGGTTCACATCAGTGAGCAGCTTTGGAGTCACCACTTTTTGTGTAGCTTCACGACTCCTTTTTGTGGTACAGTGGTTGGTAGTTCTTTTTCTGTTTTCTGTACTTAGTTTTTTTTTGAGAGACTTGGCATGTAAAATGTATAATGTATGTGTAGACATCTTTTATTATAAATACATGTATACTTTTGTGGACATGGTTGGACAATGGAAATGTATGAAATGTGAACAGGTTGAATGAGAAGCAAAAATTTTAAATTTCCTATGCGTTGTTGATATTTTCTCCTACTTTATGAATGGCAATTTTTTGAATGTGGAATGTATGTTCGTGTATTGGTTTGCCGAGTGCCCAAATCCTAGAAGGGGACGGGCGTCACACCACTACCCATGCTATCTCCCATCATCTGCCTAACAAGAAAAGGACATTGGTACACTTTTTGTTAGATGTGTCATTTCTGACAATCATTTTGATCACACTCTCTTTGATAGCGACACATCGATTAATATAATACTCTCGTCACTTGTCGAGACACTCAATCTCGAGCCTCTTAAGAAAACCATGATGATTTGTTAATTTGTTGACTGATCAATAAAGAGGTCGAAGGGTTTTCTTGAAAATGTTGTCATTCAGAAGCTATAATATAGACTTTGATGTATTTCCCATGGAGACCTCTACCCCCATGGAGCGCACTCCAATCATCTTGGGTCAAGCATTTCTTGCTACTATGAAGGCCACTATTGAATATGGATTTGGATAGAACACATCCATTCCCACAACGAGAGCGTTGTGATTGAGACGATCATTGCACCTATTGCCACCCAGAAACCCAAACCTGATGAGAGTGTACCTATGTCAGTTGACTCAGAGGACCATAACCAGGCTGTTGAGATCAGAGAGGTTTGTTTTACCATGGACGATACCAAGACAAGAGAATTCCTTTTCAAGGGGAATACTTGAAAGCATATACCTCTGTGTTCCCTCTCCTTGTGTGTGGAGATGTGTCAATGAGATCCACATCATTTACATTGTTGATATTTTACCGCAGAGGGAAGAAAAAGTAGAGACTTCCCTGGCCACACCTGAGCTTACTTCTTCCATTGTTGAGTTCGCGCATGTTCGTTTTTAGACCACTGAGGAATTCCACCACGTTGATCCTGATCGGACTTCATTAACAATTGATCTTGATATTGTCATGAACCTTATTAGATCTATTCCTCAACGGTCACAAAAGAATGTAAAGTTTCCACCTTCATGAAGCATTGTATATTCTCATTGCCTTGTATATATTGCTTTTGTTTCTTTCATTTTATCTCCCGTTTATTTCATCCATCTCAATCCGTGTGTTTGCCTTGCTTAGGATGTGCCTTATCCAGAGTATAGGGGAGGTGGATGAGTCGAGTGTTCGTTTTTCATTTCATTTCATCGCTCATGTCGTTGCTTATACTTTGGAATCTTTTACCCTAAGTATAGAGGGAGTCATATTGTCCATTGTCTCGCTTTTTTTCTTGTGAACCCCTTGCTTGTCTTTCAATTTGTTAATAATTCTTTTCTATACTTAGGGATATTTTACACTAAGTATGGGGGACAGGTCGAGTTGTTGATTTGTTCATCGTCAACCTCGATCATCCTCGTTTTGTGTACAATCTTTTATATTTGAGATTAGTTAATCCTAAGTATAGGGAGGGCGATCGACTTAGTTAATCCTAAGTATAGGGAGGGCGATCGACTTCTCATTCTTTCATTTTTGAGTCATTGTAGTATAGGCTTCTCTATACTTAGCATGGCTTATGTCTTCTTTTATTTCTCTATAATCACTATGAGAACATAGTTTGAGCCAAGTATAGGGGTCGTATATATGTATATATACATTAGCCATAACTCATACTTTCGTATTTTCAATAAAATGGATAATATACTATAGTGGGTGAGGGTATACGCTAAATAAACTATAAAGAATACACTCTTGTAAATATGTAGAATTTTTGTTGAAGAACTCTATGAAAAACTGGTTTGAACCTGTTTTGCAAAATGATTTTAAAATGGTTGTAAAATAATTATAAAATCTTTTAAAAACCTTTGAAAAATCTTTGCAAAATATTTTCATACTATTTGAAAAATACTCTTTGTAAAATATTTGTAAAAAGTTTAAAAAACTTATTTGTAAAAATCTTTTTGGAAAATTCTTTGTAAAATTCTTTTTGGAAAATTCTTTGTAAAATTATTTGCAAAATAGATTTATAAAATGTTTGATAAATGTTTGCAAAAATATTTTTAAATTATTTCAAAACCATGTTAAATAAAATTCTAATGAAATTCTTCAAATAAAACATGCATACACCTATACAAAATCCTGTACGTCACTTGAATAAAATATGTATAAAATTCCTTGTGAATACATTAAGTCTTTTGTTTTTAAAAATCCCATAAAAAGGTGCAAAATTGAAAAAATCCTAAAAAGTCGAAAAATATTTTCAAAGCTCCATAATTTTGCAAAAACTTTTTAGAAAAATTCATAAAAGTTCAAATTCAGAAAATGATTTCACAAAAATATTCTCTTGCATTGCATTACATAAGTTTTTTTCTGAGTGATTTTGACAACTGAACAAGTTTAAATAAAATATGAATATTGGAGTTTGGTCTAGATATTAGTCCACTTAATTTCACAAGAAGCTTATAAGAGCTGGAAATAGTACTTTTCAGGTCATGGGACTTAATTCTTTGAGTCCACAACGCTATGTTATCTTCATAAGCCTAAGCAGAGTATTTTGAAGCACACACATGACTCTTGTTGATAATGACCTCACTTGAACACCACACATTACACATAGCTCAACTATGAGGAGTTGGTGAGGGAATGATTATTTAGCTTGAGGAAGCACAGTGTGGAAATGTACATAGTCTCCATGAGTGGCTTGTGCTCCCCAACCCGATCTAATGGCATGGACCTCTAAAGACAGGATACCATGGGTTGCAATAAAACTTCAAAAGAAGGATAGTTTACTGGCTCAAGAGGAAAAATTCCTTATGTATATTTTGTTGTATATAGTAACAAAAGATATGCAAATCATAAACTCCAAAAAGAATAGATGGGCAAAAGTTAATGAAGGATTATGTATGAAATAAGTAAGTCATTGTTATTCAAAGTCATACCTCAAGGTTGACTACAACAGGAAGCTTGGCTACACTGGCCACGCTCCATAGGATATGTGACTACACTGGTCACAATCCATTCTTCTCTCTACCCCCTCTTCTTAAGCTGGTTGTACTTAAAATTAGAAGGGAATACCCCAGTCCTCGAGAGAAAAGTATCTAGACTGGGGAATTAGGGTTATCTTGCTATGGGAGACTGTTCCTTGCTATTTCTATTGAGAAGAGATACATACACTTTTACTGTACAAGGAAGACTCGTAGTCATAAGGATTTGCATATGAAGAAACTTATTCCGACCTGACTATTGAGGAGACTTGAACATAGATTTGTGGAACTTGAGGGCTATTAAGTTTTAGATCCTTCTCCCAATAAGGTTTTGAACATATTAGCAACCCAAAGGTCTTGACTGGCTCCAAACTTTGATTTTATAAAGACAAGTTTAAAAATCATGATCATTATACCTTTCTTTATTTTATCTTTTACATCACTTGTTCTTTTAATAAGTATTTGCTATGGACTATAAAGCTAAGTACAAGTGGGTGATGAATATCCATTCATTAACCTTTATTCCTTTATTTTGTCTTTGAATCCCTATATAAATACAAGCAAATACATCTAACTTGTACAAATTAACATATTGATTATTTGCCAATTAAAATATAAATACTTGTTTAAATCCAAAATTAAAGAATAAAGAAAAGAAAAAAAAAGAAGTATTATAAATACAGACTAACTCTAAACCTCGAGATCAATTCAATATTGACATGGTCGACAAAGAATAAAGTAGGGGAGATAAGGGTCAAACACTATATACCAAACCCTAATTTCATTCTTTAAAATAACCATTTTCCTTGATTTTATTCTCATTTTGTACACCTTGAATAATAAAATATTCAACATGAAACTTGTAAATAATGCACTGTGCAACTGGGACACATGGATGAAAAAGCTGCAAACCAAACTTCACATATCAATATCTTCTCCATACAAGCTCAAAATTCATCAAACTCATCTCCATTTTATTTAGAATTAAATTATCTATCAAATAGAGGTTATTTCATTTAAAATGAAGTTAAGATACAAAAGTCGGCTTATGGGGTCCCATTACGCCATATACTTGTATATTTTATTCATATAATCTATTCTTTATATTTTTACCGTTTTCATATTTTTGAATAATTATAAATATTATTTGAAACATGTTAAAAAGATAAATATAAACTAAAACCAACCATTAAAATGCATCCAAATAAATCTTGAAAAATATAGGTATACACTACATATAATGTATATGCCTCTATTTATTGAAGTATGTAAATACATGTTTACATATTTTATTTTTCAAATTCATTTACATACTTATTTTATATATTTATCATACTTAAGTGGTCCCATGCTTTCTACTTGCATGTTATCATACACAAGTACATATTTATTTATGTAAGTAGAATTTTAATGCTCAAAACCCTTGGATCCCACCACCAGAGATGGGCAATTGTGATAGAAAGCATGCCCTCCTTAATTCATAGCACGGAGACGGGAGAAGGATGGTGATCCACCATTGCTGGGATAGAAAGCATGCCCTCCTTAATTCATAGCACGGAGACGGGAGAAGGATGGTGATCCACCATCGCTGGAGCCATGCCCTAGGCAGTTCTGCTCCTTGGTTTCACCGCCAGGTGTGAGCTGTTTTCTTGCTTTCTATATTATATTTAGCTCTTGCTTTTCATTTTCGCATTAATTTCGTGCATTTTAATATCATTTGTAGCGTAGGTTCTTAGGGTTTAAGCTTGCTGGTACTCTAGAGCTCTGGACATCATTTCCGCATGTTCTAGCCCTATTCCGACCACGTCTTCTCCACCACCATCTTACTCATCCACTTCTCCACCTTCCAGTTCATTCCACTCAACTTAACCAACCCCATATCAAGAGATCCGGTGTCCACTTCTGCACCACCATCGGACATCTCCACTACATCCCATCTCTTCCTCACTCTACCAAATAAAGGCCCGTTTTGTTCACAAGACTCCCATTACTGTTCGTGTAGGATACAAAAGCATGGAGGACCATCTGGGGTTCGATTTCGTACAACACGAAGCATCACATGTCCCTCAGCTCCTACGAGCTTCTAGGTCCCCACCGATGGGAAGTGGACCTTCTTGAGGACTCTAGTAGTTGTAGAGGAGCATCAGCTTCATTTTTCAATAGCTAAGAGCCCTCCAGATGGTCGTAACAATGATATAAGACTTATCGAAGGTCCCTCACCATGCAACTCTTCCCCGCTCTTCTAAGGACCTTCACTGTCATAAGATTGATGAATATGTGACTCATTACTCTAAAAGTTGAAAATATAGTTCTTTTCCTAAGTAATTCCTTGCATTTAATCATATATATTGCATTATTATCATTCATGCGCTTGTAAATAAGATACACAATTTGGCATGCATAAATTGCATTATATAAGGAAGCCAAAATTCTCTTGTACTATATCACATGTATAATATCTTAATTTCCCTTATTTTCAATTATTTTTTACTTACTCCAAATCAAATATAATCAACTTTGTTGTGTGGATATTACTAACATCATAGAGAACAAAACCAAAAAATGCTTGTATATTTGCCCAACAAACCCGAACCCTAGTTTGAGATAAAAAGCCCTAAAAGTAAATATCTTTCTTCATATCATTTCCCTTTGGACACCTACCACTTTTGAATTAATGCATGTCCAAATATCTACAAACCAAGATCACATTCAAAGGAAACAGAGTTCATATGTGAAACTTATGTTTTCAAGCCTATTGTATAATGTATATATTGATTTTTTAACCTTATTATTTTATGTATAAAAATAACTCTTTTCGATTTATTTCTTTTGCATTTATTTTCTTTGATTTATGTTTTAATAAATTGTGTAAACATAAAAATAAAAGATTTGAAGTAAAAGTCAAAGAAAATAAATCAACCTGAGTCTATATATATTGGTCTGTGAATAAACATCTTTATTTTATTTCTTTATTTTTCTTAATAATTAAAAACCCAAAAAATAGATTAATAAGTAATCATTTTATTTTATTTTTATTGATTTTTATTTTGATCACTTATTCAAAATTAGAAATATTTTTGCAAAATAAAAAATTCAATTTTTTATATCTATAGAGTTCCACTAAAAATATTTTTTGTACATATGATCTCTTTTGATTTTGGATCCTTCACAAAAGTTGTAGATCTTGTTAAGACAAAACAACTTTCTGAATAATACTTATTGATTTGACTTTATTTGTTATTTATTTTTTAATTTTATTTTGATTAAAATTTTCAAATTTTCTAGGAGCAACACGTGGCAGCTCTTGGAGCTGCCATGTGTCACCCCCATTTTTTATTTTTTCTTTATTTTATTTTCCCTTTATTTTCCTTTATATTTTATTTTTATTATTACTATTATTATTAATTTTATTTATTTTTTCCTTGCCATATGGCATGCCCGACACCTGGCACGTGACCCTTCTTCTCCCCCTCCCGCAGTCTCCTACAGCTACCCACTTCTTAGGGCCATCCCACAACCACTACGACGACCCTCTTTACTCAACCACCTCCAACCTACCCACTCCCATCTTTCCTCTACAGGATCCACATTTCAAACCTGATGAACGCTCAGAATTGAAGTGTCTAACATATGGTCTTGGAGGGCTTACGGTATCTCACTTGTCGGATCTGGCAATCATTGTATTGGACGCTCTCAAAGCACTCAACACCAACTCAAGCGTGTAAATAAACAGTTAACCCACAATAATGCTCAAGTAATAAATTAGGTGAACTAAAATTTATTATACCCTACAAGATGATATGTATAGTATGCAAGTGTAGGGGTGATAAACCGGAAAATTACGGGTCTAAGATGCCTCCACACAATGCGAAGACAAAGTCGTTGTGGCGACCCTCGGTAAATCCAAACTTAATCAATAATTAACCAACAATAATGATCAAACAATGAGAAGCAAATGTGGAGTTAAAATTTATTATAACTCTACAAAATATGTGTATAGTGCAAGTATGTGTAAGAGTGTCGAACACAGGGAGCAGACAGGATAGAATAAGGCAATAGTACACAAAGATGTGAAAGTGATCAAACGCCTACAAGTGCTATTTTTGTGGGTTTTTAAATTTTATATTTTTTTAATTTTTTTGATATTTTGGTTTTTAATTTCGTATTTTCTATTTTCTTTTTATATTTTTTACTTTTTTTTCTTTTTCTTTAAATAGAATATATATACAAAGTAAGAAAGAGAGGGATAAGGTATTTATAAAAATAGGCAAAAATAAGCAAAATTCAGAAACTAAAATATTTTTGTGCTTTTAATAATTTTCTAGTGTTTTTATAATTTTCTATATTTTTCCTAATTTTTTTAGTATTTTTAAAGTCAACAATACTGAAAACAGTGAAAAAAAGAAAAAAATGAAACTAAAATGGAGAAATAAAATATCAAACTGTAAGAAAATTCTCCAAATTAATTTTAAATAAAAGATAATAAAATAAGGAAAACTCTGAAACAAAGATTATATTTTTGGGATTTTTCTGGAATATTTAATATTTTTATGAACATTTTTTTTGGGGTTTTATAATTTTTAGGAGATTTCTTTCGACATTTTTAATGATTTTTGGATAGAAGTTAAAGCACACTAAAATACACAAAACATATTTTTTGGGAATTTTTCGAAAAGCTTTTATATTTTTTGGTATTTTCTAGTGCAAATAGTAACAAAAATCCTTATTTTTGATTTTTTTATAAATATGCAAATGCAATAAAAATGAAAATTAAAAATATGGCGTTAAACTACAATGCAATAGGAGCACATATTATTTTTTGGTAATTTTTTGAGTTAAAATGATGCATAATATAAATCCAAACATCCAAGCAAAAATACAATACTAGCAAGGGCATAAACATAAATACACAGAAGTCCAAGGGCCTACTTGCAATATTTCCAAAAATATATAACGGTAAACACAATTTTATGGACTAAATATAAATACCCAAACCCAGAGGGGGTCTCTGCAAAATGTCCAAACTCACGTGTACACGGCACGTGACCTAGCAGGGGTATTTTTCCAATTTTATAAAGTTCCAGGGGCTAACATGTAAGTTTACCAAAATATTACAACTTAAATCAAAAGTTAATGGACTGGAAAGAAATAAACAAACCCCAGGGGGGTCCTATGCAAAATACCCACCACCCCACGTGCGTGAGTCACGTAAGGTGACGTGGACATGACCTAAATGCAAATATTAAAAGTACGGGGGTCTAAATGCAAATATTACAAAAATATTTAAACTACGCCTGAATGTTTAAGGACCAAAAATTAAAGATAAAATGGTTGGGGTCAAAGGTGCAAAATACCCACGGCTACTGGATCGAACGGCGGAGACGTTGCTACTTATCCACGTGTCTGCTCAGGAATGCACGATGCCGGTTCGCGGGTGACGGTTGCGATTAGATCCTCCGGGATTGATCGAACGGTGGTGGCACGCGAAGATCCAACGACTGTCGTGAAATCTGGAGCGACGGCCTGATCTGACGGTGGAGAGGCCAGGGGGAAGAACATGGAAGAACACCGGCGAGGCGAACTTCCCCGAGCTAGAACTCGGCCCTCCGGCAGTCTGAAGTGTGAGAAACGACCGGGCGTGCTCCTGGAAGGTCGCTCTAAGTTCTGGAAGTCTCGACGTCGTTAGAGAGGCTCTGTGGTGCTGGCGCGAAGGTGGCAGAGCTTCGAGCTCCAGGTACCTCCGGCGAAGTACGAAGACGGGTCTCCGGGCTCTGTCCAATGTGCTTGACCTGCAAAAAGGGGTGAATGGGACCACGACAAAATGCCTGGACCCAGCAGAGGCAGAATGGATGTCGGAGGTGGGCTATGGATGGTGGAGGAAATTTAGCCGGAGGTGCACTCCGGCGATGGACCGATAGACGGTGAGATAATGATCGAAGGTGGAATCTAAAGATACTATTCTACTCCTACTACGGGGACTAAGAAAAGAGGGAAAGGAAGAAGAGAGAGGGGGTACCTCGATGGCCGGAGATCAGAGGAAGAAACCTCGACGACGAGGCATGCCAGAGGTGATGGAGACCGCCCTGGTCCACGCCGCGACTCACCAACGGGCCCTGGAGGTAGCCTGTCACTCTAGCTCGCACGGGCACTCGAAAGGAGGGGAAAATTTTGGTCTGAAGGGGTTCAAACTAGAGCTCGAATGTGGCGGGTCCGTTATGTACAAGGTGGTGACGTCTCCTTCAAGCGAGGACCACGCACGAATGATGAAGATATGGTAAGATTCGAGCATTCGGCGTGGATCAGTGATGATCAAGGAAGGAATTCCAAGAAGGAATCGATGCCAAAAGATGGAAGGATGAGGTGCCAAAATATCTCGAAATTGGGGTAAAATCCCGGCATCAGACCTGGCAGGCCTCGGTCAGGGAGTTGACCGAGGTCAACACTTGACCGCGCCTTGTTGGTCCACATGGACCAACCAGGAAATTCCAAGCAAAAAATATTTGTAAAATCAAAATAAAATAGTAAATGATTTTATTTATTTTAGGTTATAAAATAAAAAATGTTTCTTATTTTATAAAAAATTTTATGGTGATTTTTATTTTTTTTATGAGGTATATAATTACAAGTTACCTTTTATGTCCTAAATATGTATATTCTTCTATATATTTTAAAAATTTATTTTTATTTTTTGTATTTAATTTTATTTATTTTGTTTAATATTTTATAATTTTATAAAATATTTTTATATACTTAAATATTTTGTACACAATAAAATATAATCAATAATTCTATAGGTATATGTATAGGTATTATACCTAGGTATGTTATATATACAAGTATTTTATTTTGTATTTTCTTTGAGTTTTTACTCTGATTTTAATATACACATATATTATAAATAATATTTACAAAATTATAAATATACAAAATTATAAAAATAGTGAATAAATAATAAAATGAATATTTTAATCTGTACAAGTATACAATAGGGGTCCAAAACTCAACTTTTAAACCGTAGCTCTGCCAAATGCGAAACCACCTTCATTAAATAGATTATTAAAAATTATATACAATTAAAGGTGATTTTGATGCGTTTCGAGCATTTATTTGAGAGATACAGGTTTGGGAAGTTGGTATTTTGGATTTTTATTCAGGTCATATCTTTTTATCTGTACAATATTTTTGTATGAAATAAATTTTGTATTTTTCTTTATTTAATTATCTACAACTTCCATGTACAAAGTTTCTTTATTTGAGGTATAAAAAGTGGAACCAAAAATAGGTCCCAAAATGAATAAAGAATGAAGGAAATCTTTATTGTACTCTGGCCCTTATCTCCCCCTACTTTATTCCTTGTCGACCTATTCATCTAGATACCCAGGTCTCAGGGTTTCGGGTCATAAAATATTTACAATATTTTATTATTTTTCTTTTCTTTTCTTTTCTTTATTCTATTATTTAAGCTTTAAAAGCAGTATTTTATACACTATTTATACACACATGCATGGATGCTAAAATGTATGAACTAAGGCTATTTACATGCATTTGCCAGGTTTTTGAGGCCAAAATGATATAATAAAGATGATGAAATGTGGATTCATCATCCCCCTATACTTTGCCTTTGCTAGTCTCTAGCAAACACTTATGCAATAAGTGCAGAAAAGAAAAACAAAGAAAAGAAAATGAAGAAAGTGGATTTAGTTTAATGATCAAACTTGTCTTCACAAAATCAAAGTGTAGATCTTAAGTCGGACCTTTAGAATTTTAGTGCGGGCGGAACCTTAATGAGAACCAGATTCGAAATCCAACAGTCCCTGAGAATCCCAAAACTCTGCTCAAGTCTCCTCAATAGCCATGTCAGAATTATCTCAATTCATACGCAAACCCTTACGACTATGAATCTGAAGCGTACAGTGTAGGTGATAGTGGCTCTCCCCAATGAGAATGACAAAGAGACTGACTTCTCCAGCATGACAACTCAATGATTGCCCAATCCAATAACTCCTTCCTCGAGGAGCGGGGTATTCCCTTCTAAGTTCAAGTGGCAACCAGCTCAAGAGGAGGGGGTGAAGAGAAGAATGGACGGTATCTAGTGTAGCTACCTTTCCTAGGATGCAAGACCAGTGTAGTCAAGTCATCCAACTGCAGGCTCACATGATATGACTTTGGAGCTCAATCTTGCTTATTGGTTATACAACATATTCACATACTTTGCAGGCATTTTATTTTTGTACAGACCTGTCCATTTTTTTGGAATACTATTCACAGCAACATTTACATAAGGAGTTTTTCCTCTTGAGCCAGTAGACTATCCCTCTTTTGAAGTTTATCGTAACCCACACTCTCTTGTCTTTAGACTTCCTCATCACTGAACGGGTTAGGGTGCACTTCCCTCCCTAGAAGAGGACAAGTGTTTCCACTTGTGTGCGTCTCATACGGGCAAATCCAATCCCCTCTCCACTCCAACTGAGTCGAGCCAAGTGAAAGGTGCAGGTGTCCAAGTTAGGTCATTATCAATAAGAGTCATGTGTGTGTTCTAAAATACTCTACTCAGGCAATCAAGAATCCATTGAACCAAGTCTCGTGATCCTCAAAGAATTAAGTCAACTAGACCTGAAGTACCTCAATTCCAGCTCCTATAAGGTTCCTGTTATTAGGTAGATTTTAAGGTCCAATCAAGCTCCAATCTCCGGATTTTATTTAGACTTGTTCAACTATCGAACTCAATCCGAAAAAATGCTCATGCTGTGCGAATGCTATGCAGAATGCAGAAAATATTTTTGTGATGCAATTTTCAAAGGTTTTGAACTTTTTATGGATTTTTGAAAAGATGATGATGATGCATATGCATTTTTGGTATTTTTAAAAAGATTTTTCAAATGTTTTTGGATTTTAAATTTGCAAATGTTTTTGGGTTTTTTTAAAAACAGACATTTTTGCTAAAAGCTAAGTACAAATATTTACATAGAGGATGCTTCTTATATTTACAAGAAGTGGATTTAAGAATTTACAAGGTAAGTGGTCAATTTTATACATATATAAAGAATTTTGGGTGTGATGCATGTATTCCTCAAACTTATTGAAAAGGTTTTTACAAACAATTTTGAAAAAATTATAGTCCAAAATAATTTTTACAAACAATTTTACAAACATGTACACACATTTGAAAATTATTTTGCAAAGGTTTTTCAAACAGTATAGATAGATTTTTCACATATTTTTGCAACCATTTGCAAATCATTTTTCAAACATTTTATTTCACACAAAGAAAATAAACTTTACAAAACACACAATTTTTACAAAGGTTGAAAACATGTAACAAGACGTTTTCAAAATAGTTTTCAAAAGATATTTCACAAAGATTTTCAAACTATTTTTCCAAACATTTTGCAGAGAATATTTCCACCTAATTTATTAATCCGTAAATACAAAAAGAATTTTGAAGAATATAAACATCTTTTTATTAAGGTTTTTTATGAATTTTTATAATTATAATTAGCCATATTTATTAGTAAAAATACGAAAGTATGTGTTATGGCTAAAGTATATACGAAGTATATACGACCTCCCTATACTTAGCTTGAGCTATGTCCTCATAGATCGGAAAGGAAAGAGAAGACATAACTCGTACTGAGTATAGACACGTCTAAAGAATGAATAAATAAATAAATATAGGAAGGAGTAAACGAATGAGAAGTTGACCGTCCCCCTATACTTAGGATCAAATAATCCTAAGTACAGCAGATTGTACACAACGTAGGAGGGTCAATGGTGGGAATGAACAAATCGTACTCCAATTTGTCTCCCTATACTTAGGGTCAGATATCCCTAAGTATAGAAAAGAAGAGGAGACAATGGAGAGGATCAAAGAATAGAGAAACTCGGGGTTGTACACCCCCTATACTTAGGACAAGGCGTGCCCTAAGTAAAGCAAAATCATAAGATGACAATGGGGTGGCAGACATAATGGAAGAATGAATGAATGATATAGACAGATGGATCTATACAGAGGAAGATAGAAGTGATAATCATGTATGAGATGCAGAAGGTTTGAGTCAAAGAGCACATCTCATACCAGATGAATCGGGGCAACATCAACGGTCGACGGGTCATGATCTAGATATGGTTTCAAGCCGGTGACCATTGACTCTAAAAGTGGAAGATGATGAAGGTTCATATATATCAATGGTACCATTATCATGCACCTTCCGGACTACATATGGTCCTTTCCATTTACTTTGTAGTTTCCCTGGGAATAATTTTAACCTAGCATCGAATAACCATACTTGCTGATCTGGCTCAAATTGTTTATGGCTGATTCGAGAATCGTGCCATACTTTCACTTTCTCCTTATACTGTAGGCCACTTGAGAAGGCTGTATCTCTTAGTTCTTCCAGGGCTGCCAACTCTGCTTTCCTATGTTCTCCTACATTCTTAGGATCCAATAATAGCTCTGTAACTGTCCAAAGTGACTTATGCTTTATCTTCACTGGTAAATGGCATGGCTTGCCATAGACGAGACGAAAGGGAGATGTCCCTAATGGTGTCTTGAAAGAAGTCCCATAGAGCCACAAGACCGAGTCCATAAGCTGTGACCAATCCTTTCCGTCTGGGCGGACTACCTTCTGTAAAATTGTCTTAATCTCCCTATTCGATACTTCAACAAGACCATTAGTCTGAGGTTGATATGGCGTGGCAACACGATGGTCAATACTGAACTCAACCGCAAGGGCCTTTACCTTGTCGTTAATAAAGTGAGACCCCCCATCTGAAATCAAGACTCTAGGTACCCCGAACCGTGAAATAATATTTTTCCTCAAGAAACGACATACGGTTTTAGTATCTGCGGCTCGGGCGGGGATGGCCTCAACCCAACGACTCACATAATCTACAGCAAGGAGAATATACTCAAACCCCTGACTTTTAAGAAATGGGCCCATGAAATTAATCCCCCATGCGTTAAAAACCTCACAAAAGTCAATTGGCTGCATGGGCATCATGTCTCTCTGTCCGCAAGTACCCATCTTCTGAGAGTCAATAGACCTTCTCACGAACTCATCAGAATCCTTGAAAAGGGTAGGCCACCAAAGGCCGGATTGGAGCACCTTCTGTGTTGTCCGTCTCCCAGAATGATGTCCTCCTGCCTCGAGCTTGTGGTAGAGGTGAGGATGCTATGTTTCTCATCTTAAGGAATGCACCGTCTCCAGATGTTGTCCCCTCCTTCATGATAAAGGACAGGGTCCTTCCAATGGTATGACTTTGCCTTCGCATGGAAGGTCTCAAGCCACTGTATGGGACAATCTTGTGGAATAGATTTGGCAACAAGGTAATTTACAATGTCGGCATACCATGGAAGAGAGGTGATAGCAAGGATCACCTCATCTGGAAAAGTCTCAGTAATAGGTACTATGGGCTCAGATTCCTCAAGGTTCTCTAGGCGGGAGTGGTGATCTGCCACAACATTCTTAACTCCAGGTTTATCCTTAATCTCGATATCAAATTCTTGGAGGAGAAGGATCCATCTGGTCAATCTGGCTTTGGCATCCTTCTTCTACATCAAGTATTGAATGGCAGTGTGATCTGTAAAAATGGTCACTCTAGATCCATGAATGTAAGATCTGTACTTATCCAAAGCAAAGACTACTGCTAGCATCTCTTTCTCAGTCACTGTATAATTCCTCTGAGCTGCATCCAATGTCCGACTAGCATAGTGTATGGCATAGGGTAATCCATACCTCATCTGTCCCAGCACATCCCCAATGGCATAATCAGAAGCATCCGTCATGATCTCAAATGGAAGAGACCAATCGGGTGGTTGAAGGACAGGAGCCTCGACAACTAAATTCTTGAGAGTCTCGAAGGACTTAAGACACTTATCATCTACGAGGAACTCGGTGTCTTTAGTCAACAAATCTATAAGCGGTCGAGCAATTCGACTGAAGTCCTGAATGAACCGTCGGTAGAAACTGACATGCCCCAGAAAAGACCGCAACTGTCTCAAATTAGACGGTGGATTGAGTTTTCTAATGTTATCCACCTTGGCCGGATCAACCTCCATGCCCCTGTTGGAGATGATGTGACCAAGGACCGTCCCCTGAGTCACCATAAAGTGACTCTTCTCCCAAAATAGTACAAGGTTTACCTCTATGCAGCACTGAAGTACTTGGTCTGGGCAGTCAAGACAAGCATCAAACCCATTGCCATAGACCGCGAAATCATCCATAAAGACCTCCAAGAAATCACCTATCATGTCCAAAAAGATGGACAACATGCACCTCTGGAATGTCGCCGGATCATTACATAGACCAAAGGGAATCCGTCTGAAAGCATATGTCCCAAATGAACAGGTGAATGTCGTTTTATCCTGGTCTTTGGACGCAATAACCACTTCATTGTATCCGGAATATCCGTCAAGGAAACAATAATGACTCTTCCCAGCTAGCCTCTCGATAATATGATCAATAAATGGCAGTGGGAAATGATCCTTCTTGGTGGCCTCATTCAATCATCTGTAGTCCACACAGACCCTCCAAGAAGTTGGTATCCAGGTGGCGATCTCCTCTCCAGACTCTTTCATAACTGTAGTGACACCCGTCTTCTTGGGTACCACGTGTAAAGGACTAACCCACTTGGAGTCGGAGACGGGGTAGATAAAATCGGCGCTCCACCATTTAGATATTTCCTTCATTACTACATCTCAAAGGTTTGGGTTTAGCCGTCGTTGGAACTTACGCGATGGCTTAGCATCCTCTTCGAGGTAGATACGGTGGGAGCATAGGGCCGGACTTATCCCCTTGAGATTAGACATACTCCATCCTATTGCCTTGCGGTTGCGTTCAAGAACCTCCATCAAACGAGATTCTTGTTCTCCAGTCAAATCTGCTGAGATAATGACTGGGTGCATATATGGTTCTCCTGCAAGGAATCTATACTTGAGCGACTGCGGTAAAGGATTCAATTCTGGCTTGGTGGGAGCTGGCAAATCTGGCTTCTGATATGTCTGTGTGAAAGCAACCAGGTCTGCATGTGAGAACTCTCGTTGTACATGAAATTCGGACGAAGGGAACCCTGTTGGTGAGTTTATCATCTGTGCTGGCTCACTCTCCGTCCTCTCTGTTGGCTCATCGGGAAATAAACATGGCAAATATGCATTAAAATCCTTCCAATCAAAGCCTTCCTATGAGGGATCTGAATCTGAACAAACATCAATATCTCCACTCATCATGCAACTGTCAGCCTCTATAGTGTCCTCTGCCAAGGTTGTGCTCTTCGAACTCTCATCTACAGTAAAAGGTATGTACTCTGAGTCTGTAGACAAGGTGAGGGCTCGTGCTTTTGATTCTTCCCAAACTACTTCGTCATCAGTCATCACAAAATCACACTCCTGGTGGACGTCTAACTCTGCATCTGTCATCTACACTGTGTCACTGCATGGTTTCGAGCAGGCTGAATCTCTCGCTCGGGTTTCGTCAATCGTCTCTATTTGTATACTCGTGCCCTCTACGTGAAAGTACACCTTCCCACTATCATGGTCGGTCACCGCCTTTGCTGTGGCCAAGAATGAGCATCCTAGTATGATGGGGGTAATGGTCACCGATTCAGGGATCTCCATGTCCAATACAACAAAGTCCACGGGGAATTTCAGGCCCTGAATGGTGACGACCACGTCTCTCAACAACCCCTTCGGCCTCTTGATAGACCAATCAGCAAACTAAAGGACTGTCCGACTCCGATGGAGCGGGATGAACTCGAATCGGTCGAGTAAGGCTGCCGGAAGGAGGTTGATAGAAGAGCCGCTGTCTAAAAGAGTACGATCAAATGTCTACTCACTAATCTGGCATCTGACATATGGAGCTCCTGCATCAGGTCTTTTGGTTGGCAGCTGATTCTGAATGGTACAACATGTGGCACAGGTCAGCACATGGATTTCTAATCTAGTGTTACTCCTCCTCCTGCGTAGTGTGGTCTTTTCTCTCAGGTTCTTTTGGAAAAGGGGGATGTGCTCAAGTGCCTCCTGTAGAGTCAGCTGTATCTGAAATCTATCTATCATCTGCTAGCTGAACTCTAACTACTCCTTCTTTTTTGGATTTTTTGTTTTATCCCCCTTCGTCGAGTAGAGTGCTTGAGGGAAGGGGATGGATGGGCCCTCCTCAGACAGAGGGCTAGGAGAAGGTTTCTGGCCCTGTGAAGGAATGAAATACATGCAAACATCATCATTCAACAAACATGGACTCGAAGTTGATGGAGAAACCTTTCCTTTATTCATTTTTTGGTCTTTTTCTTAGTGTCCAGGGATACAGAAAATGGAAGTACAGAAGGTTGGAATACATTCGGACCCAAAATGGGGGCATCAGCACCACCCAAAATATTCTCCTTTACGGCCTCAGCACCGCGTTCTGGTTCTGCATCAAAAATAATGGTATCAGCACCACCGTCTGCATCTGGTTTCTCGACGGCCTCAGTTTGTCGTCTGGATCATCATCCTTGGTGGCATCAGCACCACCGTCATTATCATTATTGTTGTTAGCAGCATCGACACCACTTCTCTCCTCATCTTGGGCTCTAGATTCTCCATGGTGTTGTCCCATAGATGAGGCATCGCCGGCTGGTTCCCTACCGCTCCTAAGTGACACGAAGTGAGTATCAAACATAGAATGTATGTCATTCAATAAGCACTAGGAGTGGTATTCTCTGTAGACTGTACCTGCTCAGACTTTCTCTTCAAGTTATTCGGGTTTGGCTCGCTCTGTGTAGGTATGGCGGCTTTTCCTTTTATGATGTCCCTCATTTCCTGTCGGAACTCATCCATTTCTCACCGGAAGGATGCCTGCTATTCGGAGAGCAAGCGGGCGAGATCATCAAGTGATGGGTTCTCCAAGACAGGTGTGGGAGAACTGGGAGTGTTCCCTTGCTGGAACTGAGGTTGTTGATGAGACTGGGAGTACTGCTGCTGGTAAGGCTGCTGCCGCTGCCTCCACTGTTGTCCCTGATAGGCGGGATGAGGATTCTGATGATAATGCTGCTGTTGTTGGGAGTATTGGGGCTGCTGGTGTTGGCTACTATGACTGCCCTGAGCTGGAGAGTGCTGTTGGGATGAGGCACCTTCAGTGGTCCATTGGAATCCTGGGTGATCACGACGAATCCCAGGCTATTGGGGGTACCAGTCATAGCATATCTCGTTGACTTCCATCAACGACTCCTCCTCAAAGGGTGGAGGTGGTAATACTGCCAATGGCTGATCCAGCTGATAGACCACCATCTCAGTATCCTGAGACAGTGGCTGCTGTGAATAATGTGGTAACTGCTGTACTGGCACCTCCTAGACATGGTGAACTTGTCGATATGTGGGTGGTGGTGGTGTAGAACAGCTACCTCTGGACTCAACCAGTGACCTGGGAGGCGGATGTGAAGCTGATTGTGCCTCCTGAATACTCAAAATGTGAGTCTTCATGTCACCCATGGTCTTAGCCAACTGGTCTATTTGTGCCAGACCTTGGCCTTGCTTCTTCTCCAAAATCTCGATGCGGTCCAAATTTTCACTGATTATGCCCATGTCAGCAGCTGATGATTCATCTTGTGCTGCTGCTGCTGACGAAGTATGGTTCCCAGCATCGATCCTGGCAATGCAGTGATAAGAAGTGGCCTGTGGTGGGACCTTGGAGTTTATGTAGATTTGGCCCTGGGACATCACTGTATAATTTTCTGCCATCTGTTCATAGATGGCCCAGACCGCTTCTGCATCCTTGGAGAAATAAGATCCCCCACAAGAGGCGTTTACAAGCCCCTACAGCTCCGATGTCAGCCCGCAAAAGAAACTTTAGACAAGATTGGGCTGTGATATCTCATGGTGTGGACGTCGGTCTATGAGCTCTCTAAAGCGATCCCACGATTCATGGAATTGTTTGTTGGGGATCATGGTGAAATTGCTGATCATTGCTCTTGCTTCATTTGTCCGGTTGAGTGGATAGCACTTGTTCAGGTACTCTTTCTGAAGTTTCTCCCAAGTGTCGATGTACCTCCCCAAATGTTTCAGCCAATAAGTGGCTCTATTAACCAAAGAGAATGGGAAGGCTATCATTTTGATGGTATCCTCAGTCACAAACTTGTCATGGATTGTACTGCATATCATTTCAAATTCTTGCAAATGGAGGTGAGGTTCTTCAGTGGCCAACCCGTGAAATTTGGGTAGTAGCTGAATGGTATGTGGGCGAAGCTCGAAGTCTCCATAGATGGGAGGGAGTCGGATCCATCGGTGCGTGAGGGTTGCACTAGGGTTGTGCAACTGCCTCATGGTCCTCAGAGGCGGCCTCTCCTGGTTGGGTTCTCCTCCTTCGCCCGCTGCTTTTGATATATCACCGCCATCATTTCATTCTTCTCGTCCCTCACGCATCTCACTCATGATTTCACCCATGAACAATCCCTGGTCTCTGATCTGTCTCTGCATGGTTTCCAGGGAGGCTAGCAGTGAATTGTTGATGGCAGCTTGATCATATATGTATGCAGGTGGTTTCTGCTCATCTGGGTGTCTGATGAATCTCGGATTCACCATTCTAAGTCTCATTAATTAAGCTCAAGTCCCTCAAAAATCAATTGCATTTCTGCATTTATTCTGTATAATTAGCATTCATGCATGATTTCATAAGAATTGCATTTTAGCATTAATTTCTGCATAAAATAAGAAGCCAATAATCCAAGCCAAAAATGACCTGTAAATAGCCTAACTTCCCCTATTTTTAACTCCTTCATACTAACACCGCATAACCCAAAACCACCTCCACTGTGTACACATCACTAATAAGAATAAATGAAAAATACAAAAAAATTACTAACCCTGATAAGTGGACCAAAAACCCAAACCCTAGTTTTAGGATTTTCGGACTAAAAGCCCCATATCTTCCTCATCCAGCGTCCGATTTGATCCTACTCACTTTTGAACTAATGCACAATCAATTACCTTCAAAACAAGACCAAGTTCAAGTGAATCGGAGCTCGTATGTGAAAGTTGGGTTTTGGGTCACTTTTGTACATTGTATTTTTCGCGGCTTTTGACCCTATATTTTATGTATATATTTTCTTTATTAATAAAAAAAATTAGAATTAGGTGTCTTTTATTTATCTTTGATTTTTCCATATTTTTCCGGATTTTTATCTTGTTTAAAAATGACAAAAAATTAGAAAACCAAAAAATCAAGGTTTTCTATGTACATGGGATACCCCAAAAATTCACTTTTTACATTTGACCAAATTTGGCTTTGATTTCTTCATGAAAGTTGTAGATCTCGTCGAGACGAGCATTTTTTGTGAAGGAACTTTTTCGATCCGAGGTCATTTGCTATTTTTATCAATTTTACAAAGGATTTATTCGCGGATTTTTCTAGTGCTGACACGTGGCAGCCTCAGAGGCCGCCACGTGTCAGCAGTTTTTAGCATTTTTAATATCGTATTTATTTAAAAAAAATAAAAAAAAATAAAAATAATAATAAAAAGGAGCACGTGCGTCGCACGTGCCCCATCTCCTCCCACACCAACGCCACGTGGCCCATCCTGGGCCGTCCGATCTCGGCCGATCGGACGACCCTTGACCATCGTCCTCCTGCGCCCTTTGACCGCTCCGCCCCCCCGCTAATCTTGCCAACAGCCTCCGTTATCCCCGTGATCTCCGCTCGCCAACCATCGCTCCAAGATCTCCGGCCTCTCCCCTATATATACTCCATCGCCGACCCTCCAAAACCCCATCCGCCGTTTATCACCGCAGGTCGTGACAGCCACGGTCGGCGAGATCCGAGGAAGACCCTCCTCGCCGCAGTGCCGCCTCGCCGTCGCTGCTCGTTCCGGCCACTCCCAACGCCGTCGAGCCCTCCTCAGGTTATCTCTCTCTCTCTCTCTTCTCTCTCTCTCTCTCTCTCTCTCTATCTCTCCGCCCAGAGCTTCGCTCCTTCCTCCACTCCTCCGCGCGAGGCTCCGACTTGAGCTACTCCGCCCCAATCACCGTAACTCGCCTTCTTTGACTTCGCAAACCAAATCCACCGTGCCGCCCGCGCGGGGCGTGCGCCCCTCCGCTATCCGCCGCGTCATCTTCTTCTCCGACTCCACCACGCTCCCAGCAACCACCTCCGCCGACGATCCTCTGCTCCAACGTCCGCCGGCCGTGTGTCGGCCCTTGGATCATCTTCGTCAACAACTGCTGCCATCGACTTCGCTTCCAGCTTCACCGCCGCACAATCTTCTCCGCCCCAGTCATCAGGAGCTTCTGCGACCTCGCCATCGCCGCCGACTTCGCCCACTGCACCGACGCCCGCCGGCCGTGTGTCGGCCATTGGGTCCGCCGCAGACTTCCGCCACGCTTCCAGCAGCCTCGTCTCCACTTCACCGGCCGCCCACGACCCCATCTCCAACATCCGCCTCGCCATCGCCTCCGCCTCGCCATCGCCTCCGCTTCGCCGCCGGGCTCTGAGTCCGAGGCCCTCCCACGTGAGGCACACGTGCGGAGGGAACGCCCACGTCAGGATTACGTCACCCAGGTCTCGTGCTTTGCATGTGACCGTGGGATAATTGCAGACAGACCCCCCGAATATCCGCCGATTCACCCCTGCGACGAGGTCGACGGTGATAGCGTCACCTTCTCCAGACGGCGAGATCCGAGGGGAGCCTCCCTCGTTGCAGAAGCGGCACCGCCGCCGCTCTTCCTCTGCTCCGCTCCGAGCTTCTCGTCGAGCCAACGTATCTTCATCTTCGTCCTTCACCTACAACACACAACGCTAACCATCTTCGACAACTCAGCTGCTCCTCCACCGACCAGCTTCGACGACCTCGCTGTCTTCTTCGACTTCATCTGTTACGCCATCAACACCGAGGTTCTTCTCCGACTCCGCGACCATCTCCGACGACCGTCCCCGATCACCTCCGCCTGGCTTCTTCATTGACTCGCCCACGCCACCGGGTCTTCTCCGCCGTGTCAACAGCTCCGCCGGGTCCACTTCGCCCCACGCCACCGCCTTCTTCTCCAGCGCATGAGGCGCGACTCCGTCTCCAGCGGCCGCTACCCCGCAGCAGCCACACAAGCACGGGCGGAGTCCGTACCGTCGTCTTCATCAGAGAGGCCGAGCTCCGCCGCCATGCCAACGCCAACCACCAGGCCGCCTCCCTCGCCGCCTTCGCCGCCGGGCACGGAGCCCGAGACTCCCCACACACGTGCGGGGCACGTGCGTCGGGGGAGGACGTCATCAGACGCCACCCAGGGGTCACGTGCTACGCACGTGACCACCTGGGTCATTTGCAAACGCCCCCTGGAGGATTCTGTATTTGCGCTTCAGACCCCGCCTCCAAGGCACGTGCCTCTCTGGAAAAGTTGCAGAAACCTCCCCCCAGTTTTGGTAATTTCATTTAGGTCCCCGTCTTTATATTTTGTTTATTTTATTTACATCTGTACCCCTGCATTCCTCGTGCATTTTAGACCTTTAGTTTACCTTAGTTTATTTATTTAAAAATAGCACTTTGTTCATCTCTTGACTCTCTACATTATGGTATGCTGTGGATATTTTCCTCATTAATGGTTAATTAATAATCAATTTTTCTGTGGAAAATTGCGAAGTTTATCTAGTTTATGCTCTAAATTTTGTAATTGATTAACCGTTGTTCCAAAAATTCCTCAAAGATCATATATTGTAGAGATAATTTTGCTTGACATTGTGCCTCAAAATCTTTGCATTTGCATGCATACTTTGCTCTGTAAAAATCATTTTGCATATTTCACTATTTAATTTTTAATAGGTATCAAACCCCACATTTTTGAGGTCTAGGATTTTTCTAAGATCCATTACCTAGTGATAGATCATAGATAATTTTAGTTCTAAAAAATAAGTAGGTTTAATATTTATTATAATTAAATATTGAAAATCATTTTATTTTCATTAAAAATTCATAAAAAAATTCATATTGCATCAGAAAATTACAAAACAATTACAGTGCACTAATTGTCGTATAAATCATCTCGGCCAAGTTTCATATTTTTCGAACATCGTTTGAACGTATTTTACATTTTAGTCCCTAAAGTAGGCCGGATTTGCATATTGCACCCTCTATTGCATTGAAAAATTCCAAAAAAAGACCGCCTTGAAAACCGAACTCAAAATTGGATAGATACAACTCTAGGTTGTTCCTTTGCCTCCTTGTGATCGACCTTGGGACTTGCCCAAGTAAAATAAACATAAAAACCACTTGATTAAATTTGATTAAAAATTATGGTATTTTCTTGACTGTTTCCGATCGCCGCCTACAACGAACGGCTTTGATTATTATTTCACACTCGACATTAAAAACACATATTAACGCGGCTTTTACGGGCTCGTTCATCACCGCAGGTCGTGACAGCCACGGTCGGCGAGATGCGAGGAAGACCCTCCTCGCCATGTGCCGCCTCGTCGTCGCTGCTCGCTCCGGCCACTCCCAACGTCGTCGAGCCCTCCTCAGGTTATCTCTCTCTCTCTTATCTCTCTCTCTCTCTATCTCTCCGCCCAGAGCTTCGCTCCTTCCTCCACTCCTCCGCGCAAGGCTCCGACTTGAGCTTCTCCGCCCCAATCACCGTAATTCGCCTTCTTCAACTTCGCAAAACAAATCCACCGCGCCGCCCGCGCGAGGCGTGCGCCCCTCCGCCATCCGCCGCATCATCTTCTTCTCCGACTCCACCACGCTCCCAGCAACCACCTCCGCCGACGATCCTCTGCTCCAACGTCTGTCGGCCGTGTGTCAACCCTTGGATCATCTTCGTCAACAACCGCTGCCATCGACTTCGCCTCCAGCTTCACCGCCGCACTATCTTCTCCGCCCCAGTCGTCAGGAGCTTCTGCGACCTCGCCATCGCCGCCGACTTCGCCCACTGCACCGACGCCCGCCGGCCGTGTGTCGGCCATTGGGTCCGCTGCAGACCTCCGCCACGCTTCCAACAGCCGCGTCTCCACTTCGCCGGCCGCCCACGACCCCATCTCCGCCATCCGCCTCGCCATCGCCTCTGCCTCGCCATCGCCTCCGCTTTGCCGCCGGGCTCTGAGTCCGAGGCCCTCCCACGTGAGGCGCACGCGCGGAGGGAATGCCCACGTCAGGCTTACGTCACCCAGGTCTCGTGCTTTGCACGTGACCGTGGGATAATTGCAGATAGACCCCCAGATTATCCGCCGATTCACCCCTGCGACGAGGTCGACGGTGACAGCGTCACCTTCTCCAGACGACGAGATCCGAGGGGAGCCTCCCTCGTTGCAGAAGCGGCAACGCCGCCGCTCTTCCTCTGCTCTGCTCCGAGCTTCTCGTCGAGCCAACGTATCTTCAACTTCGTCCTTCACCTACAACACACAACGCAAACCATCTTCGACAACTCAACTGCTCCTCCACCGACCAGCTTCGACGACCTCGCTGTCTTCTTCGACTTCATCTGCTACGCCATCAACACCGAGGTTCTTCTCCGACTCCGCGACCATCTCCGACGACCGTCCCCGATCACCTCCGCCTGGCTTCTTCATCGACTCGCCCACGTCACTGGGTCTTCTCCGTCGCGTCAACAGCTCCGCCGGGTCCACTTCGCCCCACGCCACCGCCTTCTTCTCCAGCGCATGAGGCGCGCCTCCGTCTCCGGCGGCCGCTACCCCGCAGCAGCCACACAAGCACGGCCGGAGTCCGTACCGTCGTCTTCATCAGAGAGGCCGAGCTCCGCCGCCACACCAACGCCAACCACGAGGCCGCCTCCCTCGCCGCCTTCGCCGCCGGGCACGGAGCCCGAGACTCCCCACGCACGTGCGGGGCACGTGCGTCGGGGGAGGACGTCATCAGACGCCACCCAGGGGTCACGTGCTACGCACGTGACCACCTGGGTCATTTGCAAACGCCCCCCGGAGGATTCTGTATTTGCGCTTCATACCCCGCCTCCAGAGGGCACGTGCCTTGCACGTGCCTCTCTGGAAAAGTTGCAGAAACCTCCCCCCAGTTTAGGTAATTTCATTTAGGTCCCCGTCTTTATATTTTGTTTATTTTATTTACATCTGTACCCCTGCATTCCTCGTGCATTTTAGACCTTTAGTTTACCTTAGTTTATTTATTTAAAAATAGCACTTTGTTCATCTCTTGACTCTCTACATTGTGGTATGCTGTGGATATTTTCCTCATTAATGGTTAATTAATAATCAATTTTTCTGTGGAAAATTGCGAAGTTTATCCAGTTTATGCTCTAAATTTTGTAATTGATTAACCGTTGTTCCAAAAATTCCTCAAAAATCATATATTGTAGAGATAATTTTGCTTGACATTGTGCCTCAAAATCTTTGCATTTGCATGCATACTTTGCTCTGTAAAAATCATTTTGCATATTTCACTATTTAATTTTTAATAGGTATCAAACCCCACATATTTGAGGTCTAGGATTTTTTTAAGATCCATTACCTAGTGATAGATCGTAGATAATTTTTGTTCTATAAATAAGTAGGTTTAGTATTTATTATAATTAAATATTGAAAATCATTTTGTTTGCATTTAAAAATTCATAAAAAAATTCATATTGCATCAGAAAATTACAAAAAAAATACAGTGCACTAATTTTGTCGTATAAATCATCTCGACCAAGTTTCATATTTTTCGGACATCGTTTGAACGTATTTTACATTTTAGTCCCTATAGTAGGCCGGATTTGCATATTGCACCCTCTATTGCATTGAAAAATTCCAAAAAAAGACCCCCTTGAAAACCGAAATCAAAATTGGATAGATACAACTCTAGGTTGTTCCTTTGCCTCCTTGTGATCGACCTTGGGACTTGCCCAAGTAAAATAAACATAAAAACTACTTGATTAAATTTGATTAAAAATTGTGGTTATTTTCTTGACTGTTTCCGATCGCCGCCTACAACGAACGGCTTTGATTATTATTTCACACTCGACATTAAAAACACATATTAACGCGGCTTTTACGGACTCGTTCATCGCCGCAGGTCGTGACAGCCACGGTCGGCGAGATCCGAGGAAGACCCTCCTCGCCGCAGTGCCGCCTCGCCGTCGCTGCTCGCTCCGGCCACTCCCAACGCCGTCGAGCCCTCCTCAGGTTATCTCTCTCTCTCTCTTCTCTCTCTCTCTCTCTCTCTATCTCTCCACCCGGAGCTTCGCTCCTTCCTCCACTCCTCCACGCGAGGCTCCGACTTGAGCTTCTCCGCCCCAATCATCGTAATTCGCCTTCTTCGACTTCACAAACCAAATCCACCGCGCCGCCCGCGTGAGGCGTGTGCCCCTCCGCCATCCGCCGTGTCATCTTCTTCTCCGACTCAACCACGCTCCTAGCAACCACCTTCGCCGATGATCCTCTGCTCCAACGTCCGCCGGCCGTGTGTCGGCCCTTGGATCATCTTCGTCAACAACCGCTGCCATCGACTTCGCCTCCAGCTTGACCGCCGCACTATCTTCTCCGCCCCAGTCGTCAGGAGCTTCTGCGACCTCGCCATCGCCGCCGACTTCGCCCACTGCACCGACGCCCGCCGGCCGTGTGTCGGCCATTGGGTCCGCCGCAGACCTCCGCCACGCTTCCAGCAGCCTCGTCTCCACTTCGCCGGCCGCCCACGACCCCACCTCCGCCATCCGCCTCGCCATCGCCTCCGCCTCGCCATCGCCTCCGCTTCGCCGTCGGGCTCTGAGTCCGAGGCCCTCCCACGTGAGGCGCACGTGCGGAGGGAACACCCACGCCAGGCTTACGTCACCCAGGTCTCGTGCTTTGCACGTGACCGTGGGATAATTGCAGACAGACCCCCCGAATCTCCGCTGATTTGCGCTAAAGTCCAAAACCACAAGAGCACGTGCTCCGCACGTGCTACAGTGGGAAAATTGCATCAGAGGCCTCAAGATTATCGGTAATTACCATTAGGCCCTTCCAGAGTATTTTTTTATTATTTAGCTTATTTATTCCTTGCAGACAGACCCCTGTGTTCACCTTCATTTTTGAACCTCTTCTAGACATCATTTTATTTATATAAAAATAGCACTATGTTCTACATATAATTCTCTACATTTTGACATGCTGTGGACATTTTTGTGATTTACGGTTGATTAATAAATAATTGTTTTGTGGAAATTGGAATATTTTGCCCAATATGTGCTTTGAAATTCATAGTTAATTAACCGTTGCTCTAAAAATTCCCCAAAAATCACATATTGTAGAGTTTATTGTGATTAACATTGTGCCCAAAAATCTTTGCATTTGCATGCATAGTTTGCTCTATAAAAATCATCTTATATATTTTCGTATTTAATTTTAATAGGTATTAAACCCCACATTTTTGAGGTTTAGGATTTTTCTGAGATCCGTCACTTAGGGATAGATCTTAGAGAATTTTATTTCTTGAAAATAAGTAAGTTTAATATTTATTATAATTAAATGTTGAAAATCATTCTGTTTGCATTAAAAAATCCATAAAAAATTTATCTTGCATCCAAAAATTCCAAAAAAATTACAATGCACTCATTTCATCATATTTTACATCTCGGCCAAGTTTCGTATTTTTGGGACGTCGTTTGATTGAAATTTACATTTTGGTCCCTAAAATAGGCCGAACTTGCATTTTGCATCTCATATTGCATTGAAAAATTCCAAAAAAAAACAGCCTTGAAAACCGAACTCATAATTGGATAGACACAACTCTAGGTTGTTCCTTTGCCTCCTTGTGATCGACCTTGGGACTTGCCCAAGTAAAATAAACATAAAAACTACTTGATTGAAATTGAATTAAATTTGTGGTTATCTCTTGACTGTTTCCGATCGCCGCCTACAACGAACGACATTCATTATTTTCACGCACGAACATTAAAAACACATTCTTAACGCGGCATTTCCGGACTCGTCAGATCGTCATCAGACGCCACCCAGGGGTCACGTGCTACGCACGTGACCACCTGGGTCATTTGCAAATGCCCCCCGGAGGATTCTGTATTTGCGCTTCAGACCCCGCCTCCAGAGGGCACGTGCCTTGCACGTGCCTCTCTGGAAAAGTTGCAGAAACCTCCCCCCAGTTTAGGTAATTTCATTTAGGTCCCCGTCTTTATATTTTGTTTATTTTATTTACATTTGTACCCCTGCATTCCTCGTGCATTTTAGACCTTTAGTTTACCTTAGTTTATTTATTTAAAAATATCACTTTGTTCAACTCTTGACTCTCTACATTGTGGTATGATGTGGATATTTTCCTCATTAATGGTTAATTAATAATCAATTATTCTGTGGAAAATTGCGAAGTTTATCTAGTTTATGCTCTAAATTTTGTAATTGATTAACCGTTGTTCCAAAAATTCCTCATTCATATATTGTAGAGATAATTTTGCTTGACATTGTGCCTAAAAATCTTTGCATTTGCATGCATACTTTGCTATGTAAAAATCATTTTGCATATTTTACTATTTAATTTTTAATAGGTATCAAACCCCACATTTTTGAGGTCTAGGATTTTTCTAAGATCCATTACCTAGTGATAGATCTTAGATAATTTTAGTTCTAAAAAATAAATAGGTTTAATATTTATTATAATTAAATATTGAAAATCATTTTGTTTGCATTTAAAAATTCATAAAAAAATTCATATTACATCAGAAAATTACAAAAAAATTATAGTGCACTAATTTTGTCGTATAAATCATCTCGGCCAAGTTTCATATTTTTCGGACATCGTTTGAACGTATTTTACATTTTAGTCCCTAAAGTAGGCCGGATTTGCATATTGCACCCTCTATTGCATTGAAAAATTCCAAAAAAAGACCGCCTTGAAAACCGAACTCAAAATTGGATAGATACAACTCTAGGTTGTTCCTTTGCCTCCTTGTGATCGACCGTGGGACTTGCCCAAGTAAAATAAACATAAAAAGCACTTGATTAAATTTGATTAAAAATTGTGGTTATTTTCTTGACTGTTTCCGATCGCCGCCTACAACGAACGGCTTTGGATTATTATTTCACACTCGACATTAAAAACACATATTAACGCGGCTTTTACGGACTCCTTCATCGCCGCAGGTCGTGACAGCCACGGTCGAGGAGATCCGAGGAAGACCCTCCTCGCCGCAGTGCCGCCTCGCCGTCGCTGCTCGCTCCGGCCACTCCCAACGCCGTCGAGCCCTCCTCAGGTTATCTCTCTCTCTCTCTCTTCTCTCTCTCTCTCTCTCTCTCTCTCTCTCTATCTCTCCGCCCGGAGCTTCGCTCCTTCCTCCACTCCTCCGCGCGAGGCTCCGACTTGAGCTTCTCCGCCCCAATCACCGTAATTCGCCTTCTTCGACTTCGCAAACCAAATCCACCGCGTCGCCCGCGCGAGGCGTGCGCCCCTCCGCCATCCGCCGCGTCATCTTCTTCTCCGACTCCACCACGCTCCCAGCAACCACCTCCGCCGACGATCCTCTGCTCCAATGACCGCCGGCCGTGTGTCGGCCCTTGGATCATCTTCGTCAACAACCGCTGCCATCGACTTCGCCTCCAGCTTCACCGCCGCACTATCTTCTCCGCCCCAGTCGTCAGGAGCTTCTGCGACCTCGCCATCACCGCCGACTTCGCCCACTGCACCGACGCCCGCCAGCCGTGTGTCGGCCATTGGGTCCGCTGCAGACCTCCGCCACGCTTCCAACAGCCTCGTCTCCACTTCGCCGGCCGCCCACGACCCCATCTCCGCCATCCGCCTCGCCATCGCCTCCGCCTCGCCATCGCCTCCGCTTCGCCGCCGGGCTCTGAGTCCGAGGCCCTCCCACGTGAGGCGCACGTGCGGAGGGAATGCCCACGTCAGGATTACGTCACCCAGGTCTTGTGCTTTGCACGTGACCGTGGGATAATAGCAGACAGACCCCCCAGAATATCCGCCGATTCACCCCTGCGACGAGGTCGATGGTGACAGCGTCACCTTCTCCAGACGGCGAGATCTGAGGGGAGCCTCCCTCGTTGCAGAAGCGGCACCGCCGCCGCTCTTCCTCTGCTCCGCTCCGAGCTTCTCGTCGAGCCAACGTATCTTCAACTTCGTCCTTCACCTACAACACACAACGCAAACCATCTTCGACAACTCAACTGCTCCTCCACCGACCAACTTCGACGACCTCGCTGTCTTCTTCGACTTCATCTGCTACGCCATCAACACCGAGGTTCTTCTCCGACTCCGCGACCATCTCCGACGACCGTCCCCGATCACCTCCGCTTGGCTTCTTCATCGACTCGCCCACGCCACCGGGTCTTCTTCGCCGCGTCAATAGCTCCGCTAGGTCCACTTCGCCCCACGCCACCGCCTTCTTCTCCAGCGCATGAGGCGTGCCTCCGTCTTCGGCGGCCGCTACCCCGCAGCAGCCACACAAGCACGGCCGGAGTCCGTACCGTCGTCTTCATCAGAGAGGCCGAGCTCCGCCGCCACACCAACGCCAACCACCAGGCCGCCTCCCTCACCGCCTTCGCCGCCGGGCACGGAGCCCGAGACTCCCCACGCACGTGCGGGGCACGTGCGTCGGGGGAGGACGTCATCAGACGCCACCCAGGGGTCACGTGCTACGCACGTGACCACCTGGGTCATTTGCAAACGCCCCTCCGGAGGATTCTGTATTTGCGCTTCAGACCCCGCCTCCAGAGGGATGTGCAAGGAAAAGTTGCAGAAACCTCCCCCCAGTTTAGGTAATTTCATTTAGGTCCCCGTCTTTATATTTTGTTTATTTTATTTACATCTGTACCCCTGCATTCCTCGTGCATTTTAACCTTTAGTTTACCTTAGTTTATTTATTTAAAAATAGCACTTTGTTTATCTCTTGACTCTCTACATTGTGGTATGCTGTGTATATTTTCCTCATTAATGGTTAATTAATAATCAATTTTTCTGTGGAAAATTGCGAAGTTTATCCAGTTTATGCTCTAAATTTTGTAATTGATTAACCGTTGTTCCAAAAATTCCTCAAAAATCATATATTGTAGAGATAATTTTGCTTGACATTGTGCCTCAAAATCTTTGCATTTGCATGCATACTTTGCTCTGTAAAAATCATTTTGCATATTTCACTATTTAATTTTTAATAGGTATCAAACCCCATATTTTTGAGGTCTAGGATTTTTCTAAGATCCATTACCTAGTGATAGATATTAGATAATTTTAGTTCTAAAAAACAAGTAGGTTTAATATTTATAATAATTAAATATTGAAAATCATTTTGTTTGCATTTAAAAATTCATAAAAAAATTCATATTGCATCAGAAAATTACAAAAAAATTACAGTGCACTAATTTTGTCGTATAAATTATCTCGGCCAAGTTTCATATTTTTCGGACATCGTTTGAACGTATTTTACATTTTAGTCCCTAAAGTAGGCTGGATTTGCATATTGCACCCTCTATTGCATTGAAAAATTCCAAAAAAAGACCGCCTCGAAAACCGAACTCAAAATTGGATAGATACAACTCTAGGTTGTTCCTTTGCCTCCTTGTGATCGACCTTGGGACTTGCCCAAGTAAAATAAATATAAAAACCACTTGATTAAATTTGATTAAAAATTGTGGTTATTTTCTTGACTGTTTCCGATCGCCGCCTACAACGAACGGCTTTGATTATTATTTCACACTCGACATTAAAAACACATATTAACGCGGCTTTTACGGACTCGTTCATCGCCGCAGGTCGTGACAGCCACGGTCGGCGAGATCCGAGGAAGACCCTCCTCGCCGCAGTGCCGCCTCGCCGTTGCTACTCGCTCCGGCCACTCCCAACGCCGTCGAGCCCTCCTCAGGTTATCTCTCTCTCTCTCTTCTCTCTCTCTCTCTATCTCTCCGCCCGGAGCTTCGCTCCTTCCTCCACTCCTCCGCGCGAGGCTCCGACTTGAGCTTCTCTGCCCCAATCACCGTAATTCGCCTTCTTCGACTTCGCAAACCAAATCCACCGTGCCGCCCGCGCGAGGCGTGTGCCCCTCCGCCATCCGCCGCGTCATCTTCTTCTACGACTCCACCACGCTCCCAGCAACCACCTTCACCGACGATCCTCTGCTCCAACGTCCGCCGGCCGTGTGTCGGCCCTTGGATCATCTTCGTCAACAACCGCTGCCATCGACTTTGCCTCCAGCTTGACCGCCGCACTATCTTCTCCGCCCCAGTCGTCAGGAGCTTCTGCGACCTCACCATCGCCGCCGACTTCGCCCACTGCACCGACGCCCGCCGGCCGTGTGTCGGCCATTGGGTCCGCCGCGGACCTCCGCCACGCTTCCAGCAACCTCGTCTCCACTTCACCGGCCGCCTACGACCCCACCTCCGCCATCCGCCTCGCCATCGCCTCCGCCTCGCCATTGCCTCCGCTTTGCCGCCAAGCTCTGAGTCCGAGGCCCTCCCACATGAGGCGCACGTGCGGAGGGAACGCCCACGCCAGGCTTACGTCACCCAGGTCTCGTGCTTTGCACGTGACCGTGGGATAATTGCAGACAGACCCCTCGAATCTCCGCCGATTTGCGCTAAAGTCCAAAACCACAAGAGCACGTGCTCCGCACGTGCTACAGTGGGAAAATTGCATCAGAGGCCTCAGGATTATCGGTAATTACCATTAGGCCCTTCCAGAGTATTTTTTTATTATTTAGCTTATTTATTCCTTACAGACAGACCCCTGTGTTCTCCTTCATTTTTGAACCTCTTCTAGACATCATTTTATTTATTTAAAAATAGCACTATGTTCTACATATAATTCTCTACATTTTGACATGCTGTGGACATTTTTGTGATTTACGGTTGATTAATAAATAATTGTTTTGTGGAAATTGGAATATTTTGCCCAATATGTGCTTTGAAATTCATAGTTAATTACGTTGCTCTAAAAATTCCCCAAAATCACATATTGTAGAGTTTATTGTGATTAACATTGTGCCTAAAAATCTTTGCATTTGCATGCATAGTTTGCTCTATAAAAATCATCTTATATATTTTCGTATTTAATTTTAATAGGTATTAAACCCCACATTTTTGAGGTTTAGGATTTTTCTGTGATCCGTCACTTACTGATAGATCTTAGAGAATTTTATTTCTTGAAAATAAGGTAAGTTTAATATTTATTATAATTAAATATTGAAAATCATTCTGTTTGCATTAAAAAATCCATAAAAAATTTATCTTGCATCCAAAAATTCCAAAAAAATTACAGTGCACTCATTTCATCATATTTTACATCTCGGCCAAGTTTCGTATTTTTCGGACGTCGTTTGATTGAAATTTGCATTTTAGTCCCTAAAATAGGCCGAACTTGCATTTTGCATCTCATATTGCATTGAAAAATTCCAAAAAAAACCGCCTTGAAAACCGAACTCAAAATTGGATAGACACAACTCTAGGTTGTTCCTTTGCCTCCTTGTGTTCGACCTTGGGACTTGTCCAAGTAAAATAAACATAAAAACCACTTGATTGAAATTAAATAAATTTGTGGTTATCTCTTGACTGTTTCCGATCGCCGCCTACAACGAACGACATTCATTATTTTCACGCACGAACATTAAAAACACATTCTTAACGCGGCATTTCCGGACTCGTCAGATCGTCATCAGACACCACATAGGGGTCACGTGCTACGCACGTGACCACCTGGGTCATTTGCAAACGCCCCCCGGAGGATTCTGTATTTGCGCTTCAGACCACGCCTCCAGAGGGCACGTGCCTTGCACGTGCCTCTCTGGAAAAGTTGCAGAAACCTCCCCCCAGTTTAGGTAATTTCATTTAGGTCCCCGTCTTTATATTTTGTTTATTTTATTTACATCTGTTCCCCTGCATTCCTCGTGCATTTTAGACCTTTAGTTTACCTTAGTTTATTTATTTAAAAATAGCACTTTGTTCATCTCTTGACTCTCTACATTGTGGTATGTTGTGGATATTTTCCTCATTAATGGTTAATTAATAATCAATTTTTCTGTGGAAAATTGCGAAGTTTATCCAGTTTATGCTCTAAATTTTGTAATTGATTAACCGTTGTTCCAAAAATTCCTCAAAAATCATATATTGTAGAGATAATTTTGCTTGACATTGTGCCTCAAAATCTTTGCGTTTGCATGCATACTTTGCTCTGTAAAAATCATTTTGCATATTTTACTATTTAATTTTTAATAGGTATCAAACCCCACATTTTTGAGGTCTAGGATTTTTCTAAGATCCATTACCTAGTGATAGATCTTAGATAATTTTAGTTCTAAAAAATAAGTAGGTTTAATATTTATTATAATTAAATATTGAAAATCATTTTGTTTGCATTTAAAAATTCATAAAAAAATTCATATTGCATCAGAAAATTACAAAAAAATTACAGTACATTAATTTTGTCGTATAAATAATTTCGGCCAAGTTTCATATTTTTCGGACATCGTTTGAATGTATTTTACATTTTAGTCCCTAAAGTAGGCCGGATTTGCATATTACACCCTCTATTGCATTGAAAAATTCCAAAAAAAGACCGCCTTGAAAACCGAACTCAAAATTGGATAGATACAACTCTAGGTTGTTCCTTTACCTCCTTGTGATCGACCTTGGGACTTGCCCGAGTAAAATAAACATAAAAACCACTTGATTAAATTTGCTTAAAAATTGTGGTTATTTTCTTGACTATTTCCGATCGCCGCCTATAACGAACGGCTTTGATTATTATTTCACACTCGACATTAAAAACACATATTAACGCGGCTTTTACGGACTCGTCAGATGGCGCCGCTGCCGGGGAGGCAAACGACTTAGATTTTTTGTTTTGAAAATTTTTGTTCGATTTTCCGAATTCGAGTAGTCTGAACCACGAATCTTTCACTGTAAATCCCATTTTATTTCTTGTATTTATTTTCCAGCATTTATTTCATTTATTTTATTTTTGATTATTTTCTTAGTCACTCTCTTACATTCTCTCTCTTATTTTTCTTGCGAGGTACCCTGCGCACGTGGAGCGGTTTTTCAAGGAACCGACGCATCTTCACCGACACCCGAAGAAACCGCAATTAAATTAAGATCGAGTCGAGTCGTGAGAGAGAGTAGAGTCTAGGTTTTTAATTTCTGCACTTTTAATTTCTGCTCATTTCTAGCGGTGTCCGTTTGGACTCTCGCGTGTGTAAAAAGACCTTCAACTTTATTTGTGGTGTGTCGTGGCCTGTTTCACTCTCCGAAGAGGGTGGGGCCCGACTTGAGTGGCGATTATGATAGAACTGCACATACGAATCTTAGAGCATTTTTATATTTTTGATTGTGCTCATAGGATCTTAAGCCACACTGCATTTTAACTAAGACGCACATTAGATCGTTCAACTTAGCCAAATTCAACTCAATTCTTCCCGCTAATAGAAATTTCTGCTTAGGTGCGGTTTTCATCGGCTTGCACGCATTTAGTATAAATTTTTCAATTCTGTATTGCATCCCACATGGAGATTGCGAGGAGGCACTGTTAGTCTTCTAACTGAGCATTCATCATAGTTTTTCGCGTGCATCGGCTTTTCTCGAATTCCTCTCTCTTGTTTTATCATATAAATTTAAAGAAAATTGGGACTGGACGGTAGATGTGCATTTTTGTTCACCTAAATTCTTCAGTGATCGCCTCAATAAAATTGGGACTGCTAAATATAGCCGATCTTAAAAACCCATAAAATCAAGAATTTCTGCGGGAGAGCAACCCCGGCATTGTTTGATTTTATCTTGCAGCGAGGAGAGAGACACACACTAGGATAGGGCCCAGCTCCAAACCTAACAGCTCGTTTAAACGGCTTGCAAGATTGAATTTATCACCAACTAAAATTGAAAAGATAATAGCCGAACTCTTAAGGCTTCATTGTGTGAGTTTGTGAACCCAGGGTTTGAATTGTGTTTGCATTGGTGTGCGTGAACCGATTTCAAGATCAATAGCCGCACATTCAATAAAAATTCTCTTGACTATCCCGTGCAATCATCTCTTCCCTCTCTTGATTTAAACCTCATAATGGAACTCTTGTCCAAAAACTCTCACAGATCTAGCTCCCCATTCCTCTCAAAGATGACCGAACACCCTTCAGAGCTATACTATGAAAATGAATTTGTTTCGGTTAGGCCCAAAACAACTAAATCCCCTTCTTTCAATAATCCTCCAACATTTGCGGGAGGCTTTCACCCGCAGATAAATTCGGCCTCCTCATTAAATTTCTATTCGAACCATCCAACCGTAAATGATCACCTACCATCTTGGACTGAATCGTCTTATTCTCAGTTTCTCGCCAATGAAACTTTTCAAGATCAAAATCCCTTCAAATCTCATGACTGGTAGAGAAACCAAACTCAGATGGATAGACATGCACTGAATAATCATCGACATTGGATTGACCATGATAGACCCCTCGTCAGACATGATACTCATACAGAGGACTGGACTGACCGCTTAGAAACACATAAACCCTGTATGTTGACTCCACAATATCAAGGTCTGACCAATCAACGACACATGTCTGAACCATATGAGCAGCCTCCTTCCATTATTTTTGAGAAGAAATTTTCAGAAAATAATGATCATATTTCGGATATTCCAAGAAGCTCTCCTCTCAGCACAAAGGGAAAAATGGAAGATGAAATTACCGAACATACACCTACTGCTCCCATAATTAATCATGAACCAAATCTTGAGGAGGATATTTCGAAGATAAATAAGAAATTCAATTCAATAGAGGAGAGATTTCAAAAATTTACCGATCGATTCATCGCATTCTATGGTGGCTCGGACAGTAAAATGAATGAGGAAATAACTGGATCTGAGATTGAAAATTCTGAGGAAATTCAGGGACCTATGGATAATTCTGAAAATGATTATGCTGCTGACCCTCACCCTGAACACCAGAGCCCCTCTTCGTCTGAAAAACACCCCACACCCCCACACCACCCAGAAAATACCAAAAAAATGGAAATATTTGAAAACCACAAAAAATTGAAAATTCAGAAAATTTCATAAAAATTAAAACTGAAGATGATCTGCGAAATTTGGATCCGACTATACGGGAAGCACTGGAAAAACGCTTGATGTTTGAACTTCCCTTTATACAGGCCATTGAACACTTCCCCGACCTTAAAAGATTTATAACATATAAATTAATGAACAAAAAGTCGGGTAGGATACGAACAAAGACCGAAAGACATATCTTGTCAATGGCCTCCTCCTTGGTGTTGAGGAGAAAAACCAAGAGCCGCATAGTGAAGCGGTTGCCCAGATTTGACTGTGAAATCAAAGACACAATTTTTACCCATGCTCGGATTGATGACGATTCACCGATTAATATCCTCCCGACCTCGGTATTTCACGAACTCAAACTCGGACCAATTCGGAAGATACGAGAGATTGGCCAATTGGCAGACCGATCGATAAAAAGGCCGAGAGGAACCATTTCTGTCATCATGAAATTCCAAGGTGCTCCACTCAAAATAGAATTCACGATCATTGATGTTGAGCATCAAGGAGAATTTACCCACTCTCCAATCATTCTTGGAAAGCCATTCTTGGCATTGGCCAAGGCGAGTATCGATTGTGAGACTCGGGAAATCAATTTCACGGCATTGGAAGCACTTAGATCTGACCATATCTTTGAGGAACCACGATCTTCTGAGACAACCCACGAAGTCCCCGACAACTGTAACCATGAAGCGGTAGAAGAGCCCTACCCTGCAACCACACCTGAGATAACGGTTGTTGATGAGACTATTGGTTTAGAAAATCTCCCCCCGCTCCATTCTCAGCCGCTCTCACCATAGACAATCATGTATATGAATCATATGATCCGGAGACTTATGCATGGGCACACCCTGGGTCAACCTACTCTGACTACATGGATTACATCAACTCGACTCAGGAATGCACCAACATCGAATCAATGGAGAAAGAACATGCAGAGATTCTCCCCAATATTCAAATCCCCGAGGATCTCAAAATAGACAAATCTTTCTACTACGATCCAGAGACATATGCATGGTCACACCCGGGAGCAACATTCTCTGAATATCTTAACCAAATCATCCCAAATCGAGAGTGCTCAAACATTCGGGAGACTAAGAACAAGCACGCAGACCGAGCACCGACCAAGGAGAATTCAAATGGCTATTCATCTGGATACTCAAGTGAACCGATACCTTCACGCCAAAATAAAAAGAGAGTCACCTTTGACCTTTCGGAATAGGAATCAGTTGATGATCCCTCATCAGGTCCGGAAAAGATGGTTTACATGAGTGAAGTCTGTTTGGCAGCCCTAAAGCCATATCTTCGCAAGGATCCAAAATTCAACTCTCGTTGGACAACTCCCGTTCCTAACTACTACTCATCCAAAGCTGATGCTCCTGCATTCTTCAAGTACACTGGAATTCTTTCATATGAGCTGACTGAGACCGGTGCTTCTGAGTACTCATCTGAGGACAAACCGATTGACCCCAAGAAGGAATGAAATCTGAGGAAACAACTGAAGAAACAAAAAGATGAAAATACTTGGAGTATGTCCACTTTCAATTACTACTCCTCTGAGGATAACTCTGATGATGGATATCTTTCATCTGACTCAAACACTTCATCTATTATCCATCATGATTTTTCTGAGGATGACACTGATCATAGCTGAGAATCATATGCTTCATCTCCGACTCATCACTACGATATCCCACCGCAGGCTCACAAAAAGATCAGCCGAAAACCGCCTTAATCATCGGCTACCCACCCTCCCTCCCAACCACATCGGTTCCCTTGTACAGCTTCTTCCTCTACTTAGGCCAAGGCCTAAGTATAGGGGGGGACCGATGCCATCTGTATATATCATTCTTCTCCTGACTCCTAATCGCTCCATTTCCACCCTTCTTCCATACTTAGGCTGTCCAGAACCTAAGTATAGGGGGAACCGACATCCACCTGTATATACTCTCATCATTTCCTGACCGCTTTTCTTTTCAATTTTTTTCTTCTTCTTTTCTCACTCTCTTACGCTTAGCCCGAGCTATGTCTTCTTTACGCTTCTTGTGCTCTGAGGACACAGCACTCGCTAAGTATAGGGGGGTCTGTATATATACTTTGTATATATTTTACCCATATCTCGTACTTTCGCGTAAGTCAATATGTATTTACGGGGTGGGTACTAACCTAAAAACAAAAAAAAACAAAACAAAAAAAAACAAAACAAAACAAAAACAAACAAACAAGCAAAAAAAAAGGAGAGTTTTTCCACTAACACTGACTTGCCCAAAATTTTTGAAAAAAAAAGAGGCTTCTTATTCCATTTTCTGCATATAAAAAAATCCCTTGCATAAAATGTCAAAAAAAAATGTGTCTGCATTGCACACACCTGCACTTCATCCAACTTTACATGCATTTGCATCTATGAAAAGTCATTGGGTTCTGAACCGAGTTATGACCCGAAACCGAGAGTGGTCTGGACTTGACCTTAATCCACCTAATTTTCAGAGGAACTTCACCGAGAAATAAGATTTTAAGAGCTTCAGGTCTTTGACTTAATTCCTTAAGTTCCATATGACAATGTACAACGTTTGACTCTTAGTGTCTAACCTGGTCTCTTCATTCTGGGTACAACTCTGGAATAGGGAATTAATTCGCACTCTCGCACTATGCACTTAGCTCAACCCAGACGGGATGTTGGAAAACTGTGTAAGTCTCTTTTCTGGTAGCGTCGAAATCTAAAGACCGGAGTACGGGTTGAAATAAAGCTTCGGAAAAGGGATGGACGGCTGGGCACAATTTTTTCTAAGACCCCAAAAAATGTACGGAACAAAAAGATTCTATATCCGTAGGGGCACAACAAGATCCAAGCAGAACCACCAAAAATTCCAAATACATAGAAGCATTCTACCAAATAAAAATCCGACCAAAAAGGTCCAAGCTTCAAGAACCTACAGATCTTGGTGGAGACTCGGCTACACTGGTCATCTTCACAAGGAGAGGTGACTACACCGGCCACCCTCCCTTTCTTTTCTCTTTCTTCTAACTTCTCCCTCCTTCGATTGTGAACACAGCACGACAGACCTTAGAAGGAAATACCTGACTCCCTGAGGACGAGTTGCTGGAGAGGAGAGGAGCATGGTAGTCCGGCATTCTGGATGGGAAGAGCTAAAACCCTTCACACACTTGAGTCGGTTGTTCAATGTTCATAGGGTATACTTTGGGAAGAGGATTGATCTAAGATGACTTCTGAGCCGAAACTGTGTCAATGATGTGTAGAACTTGAGGGCTGTTGATTTTAAAATTCTAAGTCTCATAGAAGTTCTGCCACATTATTAATCCAAAGGTCGAGTTTAGTTTCACTTTCACCTTCAGCTCATGGTCTTGGTATAGAACCCAGTCTCATTTCACTTCATGGCATTTCTTTTTGATGCTCAGGGACGAGCATGGTTTAAGTATAGGGGGATGCTGAATCTCGGATTCACCATTCTAAATCTCATTAATTAAGCTCAAGTCCCTCAAAAATCAATTGTATTTCTGCATTTATTCTGTATAATTAGCATTCATGCATGATTTCATAAGAATTGCATTTTAGCATTAATTTCTGCATAAAATAAGAAGCCAAAAATCCAAGCCAAAAATGACCTGTAAATAGCCTAACTTCCCCTATTTTTAACTCCTTCATACTAACACCGCATAACCCAAAACCACCTCCACTGTGTACACATCACTAATAAGAATAAATGAAAAATACAAAAAAATTACTAACCCTGATAAGTGGACCAAAAACCCAAACCCTAGTTTTAGGATTTTCGGACTAAAAGCCACATATCTTCCTCATACAGCGTCCGATTTGATCCTACTCACTTTTGAACTAATGCACATTCAATTACCTTCAAAACAAGACCAATTTCAAGTGAATCGGAGATCGTATGTGAAAGTTGGGTTTTGGGTCACTTTTGTACATTGTATTTTTCGCGGCTTTTGACCCTATATTTTATGTATATATTTTCTTTATTAATAAAAATCCAAAATAAATTAGAATTAGGTGTCTTTTATTTATCTTTGATTTTTCCATATTTTTCCGGATTTTTATCTTGTTTAAAAATGACAAAAAAAAATAGAAAACCAAAAAATCAAGGTATTCTATGTACATGGGATACCCCAAAAATTCACTTTTTACATTTGACCGAATTTGGCTTTGATGTCTTCATGAAAGTTGTAGATCTCGTCGAGACGAGCATTTTTTGTGAAGGAACTTTTTCGATCCGAGGTCATTTGCTATTTTTTATCGATTTTACAAAGGATTTATTCACGGATTTTTCTGGTGCTGACACGTGGCAGCCTCAGAGGCCGCCACGTGTCAGCGGTTTTTAGCATTTTTAATATCCCATTTATTTAAAAAAAATTAAAAAAAATAAAAAAATAATAAAAAGGAGCACGTGCGTCGCACGTGCCATCCCAGTCACGTGCTCCGCACGTGCCCCATCTCCTCCCACGCCAACGCCACGTGGCCCATCCTGGACCGTCCGATCTCGGCCGATCGGACGGCCCTTGACCATCGTCCTCCTGCGCCCTTTGACCGCTCCACCCCCTCCGCTATCCTCGCCAACGGCCGCCGCCAACTACTTTCCCCCCCGTTATTCCCGCACCGGCCAACTCCCTCGCGTCGCCCTTATCCTCACCAGCTGCCCGACCCCCCTTTCTCCTATTTAAATGCCATCGCCGATCCTAACCCACTCATCCGCCGATTCGCCCCTGCGACGAGGTCGACGGTGACAGCGTCACCTTCTCCATTTTGCGAGATCCGAGGGGAGCCTCCCTCGTTGCAGAAGCGGCACCACCGCCGCTCTTCCTCTGCTCCGCTCCGAGCTTCTCGTCGAGCCAACGTATCTTCAACTTCGTCCTTCACCTACAACACACAACGCCAACCATCTTCGACAACTCAGCTGCTCCTCCACCGACCAGCTTCGACAACCTCGCCGTCTTCTTCGACTTCATCTGCTACGCCATCAACACCGAGGTTCTTCTCCGACTCCGCGACCATCTCCGACGACCGTCCCCGATCACCTCCGCCTGGCTTCTTCATCGACTCGCCCACGCCACCGGGTCTTCTCTGCCGCGTCAACAGCTCCGCCGGGTCCACTTCGCCCCACGCCACCGCCTTCTTCTCCAGCGCATGAGGCGCGCCTCCGTCTCCGGCGGCCGATACCCCGCAGCAGCCACACAAGCACGGCCGGAGTCCGTACCGTCGTCTTCATCAGAGAGGCCGAGCTCTGTCGCCACGCCAACGCCAACCACCAGGCCGCCTCCCTCGCCGCCTTCACCGCCGGGCACGGAGCCCGAGACTCCCCACGCACGTGCGGGGCACGTGCGTCGGGGGAGGACGTCATCAGATGCCACCCAGGGGTCACGTGCTACGCACGTGACCACCTGGGTCATTTGCAAACGCCCCCCGGAGGATTCTGTATTTGCGCTTCAGACCCCGCCTCTAGAGGGCACGTGCCTTGCACGTGCCTCTCTGGAAAAGTTGCAGAAACCTCCCCCCAGTTTAGGTAATTTCATTTATGTCCCCGTCTTTATATTTTGTTTATTTTATTTACATCTGTACCCCTGCATTCCTCGTGCATTTTAGACCTTTAGTTTACCTTAGTTTATTTATTTAAAAATAACACTTTGTTCATCTCTTGACTCTCTACATTATGGTATGCTGTGGATATTTTCCTCATTAATGGTTAATTAATAATCAATTTTTCTGTGGAAAATTGCAAAGTTTATCCAGTTTATGCTCTAAATTTTGTAATCGATTAACCGTTGTTCCAAAAATTCCTCAAAAATCATATATTGTAGAGATAATTTTGCTTGACATTGTGCCTCAAAATCTTTGCATTTGCATGCATACTTTGCTCTGTAAAAATCATTTTGCATATTTCACTATTTAATTTTTAATAGGTATAAACCCCACATTTTTGTGGTCTAGGATTTTTCTAAGATCCATTACCTAGTGATAGATCTTAGATAATTTTAGTTCTAATATAATAAGTAGGTTTAATATTTTTTTATAATTAAATATTGAAAATCATTTTGTTTGCATTTAAAAATTCATAAAAAAATTCATATTGCATCATAAAATTACAAAAAAATTACAGTGCACTAATTTTGTCGTATAAATCATCTGGGCCAAGTTTCATATTTTTCAGACATCGTTTGAACGTATTTTACATTTTAGTCCCTAAAGTAGGCCGGATTTGCATATTGCACCCTCTATTGCATTGAAAAATTCCAAAAAAAGACCTCCTTGAAAACCGAACTCAAAATTGGCTAGATACAACTCTAGGTTGTTCCTTTGCCTCCTTGTGATCGACCTTGGGACTTGCCCAAGTAAAATAAACATAAAAACCACTTGATTAAATTTGATTAAAAATTGTGGTTATTTTCTTGACTGTTTCCGATCGCCGCCTACAACGAACGGCTTTGATTATTATTACAGACTCGACATTAAAAACACATACTAACTCGGCTTTTACGGACTCGTCAGTGTCCTCTCTGCCTTCCATTTCTGGGGTTTCTGCAAAGTCAAAAGAATCCATCTCAGGTGCCGTCAAATGCTCTGAACTCTACTCTGCACTAAATTCTGACACAACTGGACTGATAGAAGAACAAGGGTGCTCGAGGGAGAACATGGTGGACGTAAACTCAGGCTTGAAGAGTGGGTCTGGACTCCCCAAAGCTGACATAGATAAATAGGGAGGAGTGCTTGATAGCGGTGCCATCAGACGTGGCCTAAGGGATCTCCTTTCCATCATTTTGATCTTGTAAAAGGGTGGATGAGATCTGGAATGCAAACAAGATGGTTAATCAAACTCCCAATTAACCTACACAACTCTTGAGTTGATGACCATGAAAGTTCGGTCTGTTATCTTGTCAAATTTTATTAGGTGATCAATCAATCTATCAGAGCGTTAGAGTGAGCTGTTATGAACCTTACTTTCCTAGCCAAATCGCAGGTCTAAGATGCCCCACACAAGGCGGAGACAATGTCACTGTGGTGACCCTCGGTAAATCCTGACTTAATCAACAATTAACACACAATAACAATCAAACAATGAGAAGCAAATGTGGAGTTAAAATTTATTATAACTCTACAAAATATGTGTATAGTGCAAGTATGTGTAGAGTGTCGAACACAGGGAGCATACATGATAGAATAAGGCAATAGTGCACAAAGATGTGAAAGTGATCAAACGCCTACAAGTGCTATTTTTGTGGGTTTTTAATTTTTATATATTTTTTTAATATTTTGGTTTTTAATTTCTGATTTTCTATTTTCCTTTTTATATTTTATACTTTTTTTCTTTTCCTTTAAATAGAATATATATACAAAGTAAGAAAGAGAGGGATAAGGTATTAATAAAAATAAGTAAAAATAAGCAAAATTCAAAAACTAAAATATTTTTGTGCTTTTTAAAATTTTCTAGTGGTTTTTTATTTTTTCTATATTTTTCCTAATTTTTTGGTAATTTTAAATCAACAATACTGAAAATAGGGAATAAAATAAAAAACTGAAACTAAAATGGAGAAATAAAATATCAAACATTAACGAAAATTCTCCAAATTAATTTTAAATAAAAGATAATAAAATAAGGAAAATTGTGAAACAAATATTATATTTTTGGGATTTTTATGGGATTTTTAATATTTGTATGAAGATTTTTGGGGTTTTATAATTTTTAGTGGTTTTCTTTTGAAATTTTTAATGATTTTTGGGTACATGTTAAAACACACTAAAATACACAAAAAATATTTTTTTGGGAATTTTTCGAGAAGCGTTTATATTTTTTTTGGTATTTTCTAGTGTAAACAATAACAAAAATGCTTGTTTTTGATTTTTTTATAAATATGCAAATGCAATAAAAATGCAAATTAAAAATATGCCATTAAACTACAATGCAACAGGAGCTCATTTTATTTTTTTGGTAATTTTTTGAGTTAAAATGATGTATGAAATAAATGCAAACATCCAAGCAAAAATACAATACTAACAAGGGCAAAAACGTAAATACACAGAAGTCTAAGGGCCTACTTGCAATTTTCCAAAAATATATAATGTTAAACACAATAATCTGGACTAAATATAAATACCCAAACCTGGAGTGGTCTCTGCAAAATTTCCAAACTCACGCGCATAGGGCACGTGACCTGACAGGGGTATTTTTGTAATTTTACAAAGTTCCAGGGGCTAACATGCAATTTTACCAAAAATATTACAACTTAAATCAAAAGTTCATGAACTGGAATGAAATAAACAAACCCTAGGGGGGTCCTATGCAAAATACCTACCACCCCACGTGCGTGAGTCACGTGGGGTGACGTGGACATGACCTAAATGCAAATATTAATAGTATGGGGGTCTAAATGCAAATATTACAAAAATATTGAACTCCACCTGAAAGTTTAAGGACTAAAAATTAAAGACAAAATGGTCAGGGTCAAAGGTGCAAAGTACCCACGGCTACTGGATCGAACGGCGAAGACATTGCCACTTATCCACGTGGCTGCTCAGGAATGCACGATGCCGATTCGCAGGTGACGGTTGCGATTAGATCGTCCGGGCTTTATCGAATGGTGGTGGAGCGCGAAGATCCAACGACTGTCGTGAAATCTGGAGCGACGGCCTGATCGGACGACGGAGAGGCCAGGGTGAAGAACAGGGAAGAACGCCGGCGAGGCAAACTTCCCCGAGCTAGAACTCGACCCTCCGGCAGTCTGGAAGCGTGAATAATGACCGGGCGTGCTCCTGGAAGGTCGCTCTAAGTGCTGGAAGTCTCGACGTCGTCGGAGAGGCTCTGTGGTGCTGGTGCGAAGGCGGCGGAGCTTCGAGCTGCAAGTACCTCCGGCGAAGTACGAAGATGAGTCTCCAGGCTCTGTCCAACGTGCTTGACCTGCAAAAAGGGGTGTTGGGGACCAGGGCAAAATGCCTGGACCTCGCGGAGGCAGAATGGATGTCGGAGGTGGTCTATGGACGGTGGAGGAAATTCAACCGGAGGTGCGCTCCGGTGATGGACCGATGGATGGCGAGATAATGATCGACGGTGGAATCTAAGGATACTATTCTACTCCTACAACTACGAGGAATAAGAAAAGAGGGAAAGGAAGAAGAGAGAGGGGGTACCTCGATGGTCCGAGACCAGAGGAAGAAACCTCGACGGTGAGGTATGCCGGAGGTGATGGAGACCGCCCTGGTCCACGTCGCGACTCACCAACGAGCCCTGGAGGTAGCCTGTCACTCTAGCTCGCACTGGCACTCGAAATGAGGGGTAAATTTTGGTCTGAAGGGGGTTCAAACTGGAGCTCGAATGTGGCGGGTCTGTTATGTACAAGGTGGTGGCGTCTCCTTCAAGCGAGGACCACGCGTGAATGATGAAGATATGTCAAGATTCGAGCATTCAGCAAGGATCAGTGATGATCAAGGAAGGAATTCCAAGAAGGAATCGAGGCCAAAAGATGGAAGGATGAGGCGCCAAAATATCTCGAAAATGGGGCGAAATCTCAGCGTCAGACCTGGCAGGCCTCGGTCAGGGAGTTGACCGAGGTCAACACTTGACCGCGCCTGGTTGGTCCGAGCAAAAAATATTTGTAAATTCAAAATAAAATAGTAAATAATTTTATTTATTTAGGTTATAAAAAAATGTTTTTTATAAAGAATTTTATGGTGATTTTTATTTATTTTTATGAGGTATATAATTACATATTACCTTTTATGTCTTATATAGGTATATTCTTCTATATATTTTAATAAATTATTTTTATTTTGTGTATTTAATTTTATTTATGTTGTTTATTATTTTATAAATTTATAAAATATTTTTGTACACTTAAATATATTTTTATTTGATTTTTCTGATGTATTTTGTACACTTAATAAAATATAAATATTAATTCTATAAGTATATGTATAGGTATTATACCTAGGTATGTTATATATAAAAGTAATTTATTTTGTATTTTTTTTTGACTTTTTATTCTGATTTTAATATACACAAATATTATAAATAATATTTAAAAAATTATAAAAATATAAAATTATAAAAAATAATGAATAAATAATAAAATGAATATTTTAATATGTACAAGTATACAATAGGAGTCCAAAACTCAACTTTTAAACCGTAGCTCAGCCAAAATGTGAAACCACCTTCATTAAATAGATTATTTAAAATTATATACAATTAAAGGTGATTTTGATGCATTTCGAGCTTTTATTTGAGAGATACAGGTATGGGAAGTTGGTATTGTGGATTTTTATTCAGGTCATATCTTTTTATCTGTACAATATTTTTGTATGAAATAAATTTGTATTTTTCTTTATTTAACTATCTACAACTTTCATGTACAAAGTTTCTTTATTTGAGGTATAAAATGTGGAACCCAAAATTTGTCCCAAAATGAATAAAGAATGAAATCTTTATTGTACTCTGGCCCTTATCTCCCCCTACTTTATTCCTTGTCGACCTATTCATCTAGATGCCTAGGTCTCGAGGTTTCGGGTCACAAAATATTTACAACATTTTATTATTTTTCTTTTCTTTTCTTTATTCTATTATTTTGGCTTTAAAAGCAGTATTTTATACACTATTTATACACACATGCATGGATGCTAACATGTATGAATTAAGGGTATTTACTTGCATTTGCTAGGGTTTTTGTGGCCAAAATGATAGAATAAAGATGATGAAGTGTGGATTCATCAAGGGGACGAACCAAAAAGGAGCAACGGGGATAGATACAAAAATTGACAATAGAATCAACAAATGTTTTTGTGTGTTTTATGGGGATTTTGAATTTTTGTTAGTTTTAATATTTGATATATTTTGTTTTTAATGTAATTTTTTCTTTTCATATTTTATTATTTCTTAGTTTTCTTTTTAATATATATATATATATATATTTCTAATATGTATATTGATAAGTATATATAGGTAATATGTATATTCTAATACTATATATGATATATAAATATATAATACATATAGAAAAACCAGAAAAATACCCTAAGGTACAATATTTTTTATTTTTAAGTGGTTTTAAAATATATTTCAGGTTCTTTAATAATAATAATATAGGTATATATAGATATGTATATGAAATTTAGGCTTTTATATTTATACATATAATTATAAATGCTTAAAAATTTCAAAATAAAATGTTTTTTTTTATATTTTCACTATTTTTTGGAATTTTTCTTATAATTTTTGCAATTATGTATTTTTCATTAAATAAAAATTTCAAAACAATGACTAATAAAAATAGGATGGATAGTTTTGGAATTTAAAAGTTGATAGATTTGTTAAAATTTTCCAAAACTATTTTAATATATAATATACTAAAAAATTCAAAAACAGAACTAACATTTTTGAACTTTTAGATAATTTTTAATAATTTTTATAATGTTTTTTGATTTTTTAATATTTACTTTTTTTCTTTTCTAATTTTTAGATTTTTGGTCTGTAGTTGTAAAATAATATAATAATGATACTCTATTTTTTTGGAATTTTTCAAAACATATTATAATTTTATTTTATTTTTAATAACAAACAATAGAAAAATGCACTATTTTTGTATTTTGAAAAATAAAGAAAAAATTTTATTTGGCTCACGAAAATATATGTGATTTAATATAAGCATGGGCACTTAAAATATCTTTCTTATAATTTTTAGAAGCAAAATTATATTTTTAATAATCAAAATACAAGAAATAAAATAATGTTCTAGCATGGGCCTAATTATAATTTAGACAAAAATAATATTCATTTCAGAACTCCTTTCAAAAGTCCAAGGGCATTTATGTAAAAATCCACAATTCAATATGTGCTGACCGGGGTGAAAATACAATATCTAAAAAATTACATGGCTTGATTGCAAATTCTCCCAAAAATATAACATTGTAATAACAATTCCTTGGACTGAATAATAAGAACCCGTAGGGAGTTGTTTGCAAAACGTCTAGACCCCTCACGCGTATGCACACACGAGGTGATGTGGACTAGACTTAAATGCAAATAAAGTAAGTGTGGGGGCCTTAATGTAAATATTACAAAATAATTTGAACTATAGACGAATGTTTACAGACTAAAATGAAAATACAATAATAGAGGGTTATCAGGAAAATTACTCCTCTTGCGCACGATCCAACGGTTGAGGCGTGCCCACTTGCCATGTGTCGCTTCACAAATGGTCGATGATGCTTTGTTTCGGACGAGCTGGATCAGATCCAGCAATATGATCTAATGGTTGAGGCACACTACATCCGACAACTACTATGACATCTGAAGGCGAGAAGCAATCACATGGCTAAGAGGCCACTAGGCAGAACATGGAAGAACACTCGACTGGGTTAACTTCGATCTGTCCTCCTGGTTGACTCTGATAACTGGAGCATCTCCCAGGTGGTGCAAAAAAATGCTGGAGGCGAACCACAAGGCTGGGCAACTTAGAAGGGCCCGTGACTCATCGGGTGGGTCCTGGACGACCGAGGAAGGTGGATATGTTGGGGAACCTCCGGCTTAGCAAAATTTGACACATATGGGGTCCTCCAAGTCTAGAATATGCAAAGTTAAGTTCACATAAGAAAATGGGAGGTTTTAGGCTGGGTTTCGTGTAGAAATGAGCGAAGATGGAGTACGACGGAGGGTTCCAGCAAACATCGGAAGAGGAAACCTTGATCTCCAAATCATGGGTCGATTAGGGGGATTGGAGTTGACTGGGGCGTAGAGTGTGTGATGTGGAAGGAGATGGAAGGTGCAGATGAGGCAGGACATGGTTGGACGCGACGGAAACAGTGCTTGGAGCCCAAGCTCCGACGAACTATGATCTTGTTTTTACAAAAGACCAGGCAACAAAATGCATGCATTCCAAGGTTAGTGCTACTTATAGGAGTAAAAAGAATTAAAAATATATAACTCAACTCGCAGAACAAGGAACCGAGGTGGAGCTTTGCCAGAAGATCTCCGGTGAGCTTAGATCACCGCTTCTGATCTCTTCCTCCATGCCAAAATGTCTGGCTAGCTCACTGTAGTAACTGACAAGCATGGGCACGAGACATCTTGGGGATTTCAAGGTCAGAACGGGATCAAAATTAAATGAGGTCCATCTAGGGGGTTATGTACATGAGGTGGTTTGACCAAGGCCATGACTCCATTCAGTGATCCTTATATCGAGGCAAGATGCTGGCGTGAAAGATTAAAGATTGAGGAGGAAAAATTATGAAAGTATCAGGTCAAAAAATGAAAGAATGAGATGGGAAAATTTGAGGAAGATGGGGCTTAGTGGGTTTGACACCGCAATAGGAAAAAGGGGTCAGTTGACCGGTGGATCAACCAAGGTCGGCCCCATATTGGGCCACATAGGCCACTGGGCAAGAAAACAAGGCAAAAATCATTTATTAAATCATATTTAAATATAAATGGTTTTATTTTTTGTTAAAACATGAATAATATTTATTATTTAATGTAGTATTTTATTATGATTTTTATTTGCTCGTTTGAGTTAATTTATTATGTGTTAATTTTTACAAGTTTAATTATACGTATATTTGCTTATATATTGAATCTTTAATTTTTATTTTATATTTTGTCTTTTATTATTTTATAGACATAATTTATAAATTTACGCTTTATATAAATACACATTTAAGTTTTTTTAATGTTTTTTTTGTGTTTGATTGGATATTTAAATAATTGTGGATACATAATATATAGGTGTCTTATAAGTATGTTTACCTATATTAAACAATACTCGATTTATTTTAGTGTTATTTTAATTATTTTATTCTAATTTTCTTATGTATATGTAGTTTAATTAATATTTACACATTTATAAAAATATAATAAAGTGAAAATATAAAAAATAAATATAATAATTATTTTATACAAGTATTGTGCACAATGAGGGCCCAGAAGCCAACTTTTTGCACCTTAACTTTTTATTGAATGAAACCTCCTTCATTAAATAGATAATCTAATTTTATGAAAAATAGTTGTGAGTTTGGTGAATTTTGAGCTTGTATGGAGAAGATACAGATCTGGGAAGTTTTCTTTGCGGCTTTTTATTCTGAGTGTCTAAGGCACATTATGCATTATTTTTTAGTGAAATAAATTTTGTATTATTCTTTGTATTTGCAGTACAAGTTTCATGTTCAAATTTTATTTATTTGAGGTGTAAATAATAAAGAATAAAATGGGTCCAAAATTCTATTTATTGAAGAATTAAAATTAGGGTTTTATTTCATTTGTTGTCCCTTATCTCCCCTTACTTTATTCCTTGTCGACCAAGTTATTATGATGCTTAGGTCTCAAGGTTTAGGTTCATTCAATACCTTTGGTATTTCATTTCTTTTTCTTTTATATATTATTTTATTTTGGCATTAAATACAACATTTTTACACTATTTACAACATAAATAATGAGTGTTACTTAATACAAGTTAATGCTATTTATATACATTTAACTAGGGATTTAAGGCCAAAATGAAAGAACAAAGGTGATGAAATGGAGATTCATCACAACCCAACGACGTCCGTCCACTCCACCTCATGCAACGCTCACAACAGCCGTGACCCATCTCTTCTGCCATTACCAACGGTGCAACCACCCCCGACGACTCACCTGCATCTCCCTCCCTTGCCAACCGAACCCCATTTCATCCCCGTTCCTCCATTCCCATCCTCAATTTTCTTACCTCCGTCCAACTTCCCATAAATCCCTCCACCATCGCATTTACATGCCATCTCTCATTTCCAACGAGAGAGAGAGCTACCGGGCTAGGTCCGGTGACAGAGGAGAACACCAAGGAAGAGAGACGACCTCCCCTCTCTAGTGAGATCTGTGGATCTCTGGTCCACGTTGCAGCCGCTCCGAGCTGTTGCACGAGCTTTTGGAGCTAGCCGGCTCCATCGAGGCAACGTCACTATAGACGATCTCCGACGAGCTCTCTCGAATCTCAGGCACATCGATCCACTCCCCAGGTAGTGTCCTCTTCTCTTATTTTTCCCCTTCTCCTTCTACTCCTTTACTCCTTCTCCATTGTTCTTCTTTCCTCTCTTATGTCTTCTTATTCTTTGCTTGTCCGTCGTTCGCACCTCACCTTCCCTTCAATCATATTCATCGGACCACCACTCACATCCTTTCTGCCCTTACGACTACCATCGCACCCCTATGCGCCACATCCACCTCCATCTTCGTACCTCCACCACAACTCAGTTCACTGACTGCACCCTTAGGTTGCCACCATCATCAACCACCACCGATGTCGAGCCCTTGTCGCCTCAACTTCCAACCGCACCGCCTTGGTCGACGCCCGTAGAAGCACGTCACCTTACCCTAACCTTCGATCTTCGCTTCATAGAGTTATGCGCATCACTACTAATTAGCACAACCTCCAGTTCCATCGTCAACAATCACCTATGTTGCAGCTCTGACATCGGCCACCCTCGCACCTTGCCCGCTCGACCTTCATGCCTCACTCTTCGCTCTACCTCGCATCTCCATCCCTAGCTTTATGCACCAGAGCCAACAACAACTCCACCACTAGTGTTCCCTCATTAATTTTCTGCGAAGACCCCCCTGTCCATGGTAATTGCATTGTAATCCTCATCAACATATTTTTGTATTTATTTTATTTTCTGAAACTACATTCATACCCTGTCTTTGCATGCTTATTTGAACACTTATTTTGCATCATTTTTTATTCCAAAAATGGTATATTGTTTAACAATTTACTCTCTATCTTACGGATGATTAATGGTATTTTTGTGAGTAGTTATTGATTTATTATTATTATTTATTTCGATGAAAATTTGCATATTTTACCCATTTCATGCTCTGAAATTCATATTAAACTCCCTCTTGCTCCCAAAATTCCCAAAAATCCACAATAGGTAGATTTGTGTCCAAAAATCATTTCATTTGCATGCATATTTCGAGGATAGAATAAATAAAGTGGTGATTTGGTAATTAATTTTTATTAGGCTGTAGACCTAATGTTTTTAGAAGCTATTACTTTTCTTGGATACATCTTCATTAGATTCATCTAAGATAGTTTTAATTCTCAGAAATAATTAGGTTTTCTACTTATTACTATTAATATGTTAAAAATTACCCTACCTGCATATTTAATTTATAATATATTCATTTTGCATCAGAAACTTTCAAAAAAACCATAATAGCTTAATTCTATATATTTTCATATTAGAGTCAAGTTTTAGTATTTTTGCATATCATTTGACTGAAATTTACATTTTTGTCCCTAAACTTAGCCAAAATTGTATTTTCATTATTAATTACATAAAAAATATAAGAAATTCTTCATTGAAAACCTAATATCTAGATCATCTACCAATTAACCTAAGGAGAAATTGGTCACCCTGTGTTCAACCTTGGGTTTACCCAAGTAAAAATAAATCCGACCTCTTGCTTTAATTAAATATTAATTTAAGTGGTCTTTCTGATTAATCTGAATTAATCGCTTGCAATGAAAACATCAGATGTTAATTTCACATAATTAGCGAGGGAAATTTTTAGGTTCATCAAAGATCACAAGGTTTCTCTAGGTTAAGCAGTCGACATCTGATCAAGTGTAACACCCATTGTCAGATCTAATCCTAGGTGCTGATAGCCGAAGCGTCAACACCCATTCGCTGTGCACCATGTTTACAAGTGAGATGCCATCGATCGTCCACCCACGTACGTGGAGTGTAAATTTCATCTGACCCCCTCCGATTTTTGGTGTGTTCTATTTAGTATTGTAAATATTTTAGTAAGTGTAATAATTTGTGGAACACTTGTGGTTAGGCCCATGAGATTTATTATATGTACATATAGGTCCAAGCTATCTCACCTCACATGGTCCCTAATATGAGGTATTTTTTTGTAAAATTAAATAAAGTCCCATGTAGTTTCTAGACGTATTAATAAAAGCATTATGAAGTTTCTATTAATCGTAAATAAGTCCTTGTAAATTGTGGCTTTTAATTTTGTGCATATTTGTCTGTAAAAATATTTTTATTGCTCTAAAAACTGTAGGAAAATTAATTTAAGTGTTCTCTATTGTGCTTGATGAAATACATTTTTCGCAAGCCAATTTAATTAAAATTTCTATTTATTAAAATATAACATATGCTTATATTCACTTTCTAATTATTAAAATCGATAAATATAAAACCACTTCTAAAAATTCCGAAAAATATATTAGCTATATTATACCCTATATTACCACATATCCATAAATCACTAAAAAATTCAAAAATATAAAACTTAAAAATTGCAAAACCCTAAAATCCTTATAAAAATTAAAAAAAGTTTAAAAAAATCTAAAAATATATATTTCTATTTCTTATTTTTCTATATATTTTATATTATATATTGAAAAGAGTTTTAGGTTAAATTTGTACTTATATTTATTTATTAAACATAAAACTATCTTGTTTTTTTAAAGTATGCACTACTTTATACATTATATTACTTTAAAAATATAAAAGAAAATTTCTATAAAATACCAAAAAACTGAGAAAATTTTATAAAAATAAAAAATTATTTTTAATCTTTTGACTATATTTTTATATATTTAAAAAAGAAAAATCCTAAATATACTATATATTCTATATAATACTTATATTATCTATTATTTTATTATTATTGTATTTAAATATATATAATTTTTAAAAATCAAAAGAAAATAAAAGTTTGCAAAACTAAAAAAGGAAATAAAAACTAAAAAATAAAAAACCATAAAATTAATTTTAATAAAAACCCACATAAAAATCATGAAAAAGCATCAGAGTTTGACATTCTACTGCTTGTCCATTATACACATTTTGTAGTTTAATCAAAATAAAGTTTGACTCCACACATATTTTTATTGCATACATATTGTTGTGGGTTGATGTTGATTGGATTGATTGGATCAAGTGCTGTATGATGAGAGAGCGGTCGATATAATGATTATCAGATCCGACTTACCGTAGGCCCTTCAAGATCGAATGTTAGGTATGCCATTCATTTCCTTCTATCAAATGGCTACTAGGATGAGTTAGAATTAATTAAGTTAAATGGTGTATGAGGGAGTTATGTGATTTTTCAGAAGGTAGGCAATTCATAGGATGCAAGTCGATATTCAAGAAAAAGTACTAAATTGTTCCAAGAGAAATTATTAAAAATTATTCACAAAAATAATAAAATAAAATGACTAGAAAGAAAACAAAAAATGTGCTCAAAAGCTGGTTCTCTTCCACTCCTTGTTCTCCTCCTCTACGCACTTCTGCTGGTTGATGCAGAAACGTCCGGCCTCTTCTTCGCTCGGGTGCATCGACACTTATAAGAACTCTGCCCTCGCTCTTCGGACCCTCGTAGAAAAGATGAAGAAAAAAGGTGTCAAAAACAATTTATGAAAAATAAAAAAATAAAAATAAAGAAAAATGACTACAAAAATAAAAGACAAGTGAAAGTAACATAATATATACGAACACCAAGAGTAGAAGGAAGTAAAGAGACCTAACTACCCTCATCATGCCCCTCAGCAATGACATCGTTTGTTGAAGACTTTTTTAAGTTTTTATTTTATTTAATGTGAAAATGGAAATGAAAAATATACACAAGTTGAATTGTGGTCATCACAACCCAAAAGTCTTAAACAAAAATTATTTTTATAGAAGAATCAAACCAAGAAAAGAAGTGCTAAGAGATGTATAAAATGTTCTATCTATTTTACCACTATAGTTTGCATGATCGAACTAAGGGAGGCTACAATACCTAAGGGTTATTAATTTTTAAAAATCTGTGAGGGACTTTTTTTTCTTTAGTGTTCTTATATGTTTTAAAGATTTTTATATTTTTTATGAATTTTTAGTTTTATATAGATTATGTTTTCTTAATTTGAATTTTTAATGAATTTTAATTTTGTAAATTTTTATAATTTTGATTTTTAAAACAAAAAATGAAGAAAATGTAAATTAAAGGAAATAATGATTATTTATGGATTTTTAATTATGACAAAAATATGCAGAAAATTCAACCAAAAATCTTTTTATGTTTTATATGATTTTTACTATTTTTTATTTTTTGCTTATTTTTAGATTTTTGAAAATATCTAAAAATAGAAAATAGAACACAAATAAAATCAGTACACTATTTTTGGATTTTTAAATTAGAAAATGAACTCAAAAATACTGGAATATACACAAAAAGGAGATTTTTTAAGCTTTTATTCTAGATATTTTGTGTATTTTTTGATTTTTCAATGATTTTATATGAATTTTTTAGCATTTTATATGTTTTTAAAATTTTAGGGTGTTTATAAATAATTTTCAAACAAAAAATATATACATAAAATAAAATAAATCAAAATAAAAAAATCACATTTTTTAGAATTTTAAAACAGTTTTTGACTTTTTATGAATTTTATAATGCTAATAGGACACTTTTTACTGGTTTTTAAGTTTTAAAAATTATAAAACTAAATATTTTTGCAAACTTAAACTAGAGATAATAAAACTTTTTAACATGAATTTATGAGAATTTTATGGAATTTGTAAGAGCAATTAACAAATTATTAAACATAATTAACAAATAAACAATTAATTTGGAATACAAGGACTATACTGTAATTAGTTTCATTTCTGGTACTGATAGAATAACAAAATAAAGAAACAAAGGGTATAAAACACAATTTTACTAAATGAGGTACGCGCCAACACACGTGAGTCACGCGGGTATGGACCTAAGTGGAAAAAAATATTTCTAGGGGCCAAATAGTAATAAACAAGCACAAGTGCCTTAATTGCAAATTAATTAGAAAAGTACGTGCTGAGCACGTAACTCAAATCAAATAGGACTTAAATGTAATTTAAAAAGTACCAAGGGGACAACTACAATTATTCAATCAACACACCAACACGTACCCATAGAAGGATTTAATTACAATTATAAAACATTCAGGGGTAAGGGTGCAAAAATCACAAATTGCGTGCATAACACGTTCTAGATCTGATGGCTGAGCTTTGATATGTGAACTGTAATCTGATGGCTGAGAATTGGTGCTCGATCTATGATAGTGATGCACTTTGGAGCTTATATTCTTGATCCGATTGTGGAGGCATATGTTGGAAGAACTGGGTTGAAGGCATGAGTTGGGGACTTTTGACCCACTCGATCTCTCGATCTATGACCAGTCAAACGTTTGAGGATCTCCAAAGGTGGTGGAAGGTGTTGCACATCAAATGTTGATGGAAATGGAGGTTCGGGTTCATCGATCGAAGGCCTGGAGTACTTGGACTCTTGGGTATCCAACTCGAGCTTCATATCTTGAACTAACCTCCAAAAGATGCACATACTATCTGCAAGTGGTTCTCTTCTCAGAGATGTAGCTCCGATCATCTTTATTGGCTGAAAATAAAGGCAAATGGATGGTGGATTAGTGGACTTCGGTAGAGATGGTCGGAAGGGAGTCGAGTTAGTCGATATAAAAAGATCAGGTTGATCAGAGGTGGTAAGAAGGTGGATAATTAGATGGTGAAGGTTGAGGTATGATCAGAATGAAGAATGTCACACTAGAAGGCCTTCGATCACGATGATCAGAAGTCGATATGAAATTATATGATCTGAGCTAAATTGAAGAAAAATGCATGAAATTAAAAACATAATTAAAAAACAAGCTATGCTAAATTAACCTAGAGCGAATTTGATGGGTCTCAATCTCGATTCGATGTGGAAGTAGAAGAAGCTTGACATCTCGGCGGAGCATCAGCAACGTGAGCGAATTGCATCTCCCTGTGGGAGAGGCTTGCTGTCACCTCGCCTATTCTCTAGTGACTAGCTTTGGGTGCAAAATTCGATGAAAAATGGATCGGGGGTGGAAGAAGGATTTCTGGAGTTATTTATAGATGCGGCTTAGGTAAAAATTAAAAGTAGTGGAGCGTATGGACCGGGGCACAAGAGGCTTGAAAATTATTCAGGCATGATGGATCATTACTCGGGCAAGAAATTTGAAGAAGGACTCGGGTAGCATGGATGGTTGGATCACTGAGGATAAATAGGATAAGCTGAACATTCTAAAAATTATTCGAGGCAAATGGGGAAGAATAGGCAGTTGATCCGGGTCAACAAACCTAGGCCAGACCAATCAAGAAGGGTGTCCCACTAAAGGACAATCAGATAAGAATAAATAAAAATGAAATAAATTAAAAGAAAATAAAAAATGTATTTAAATAAAAAGTTTTATAAATAGAAATGGTAATAATTAAATAAATATAATTTACTTGATTTTAATAATTTAAATAAATTAAATAATTTGGTGAAAATAAATAAAAAAACTTTTAATCATAGGAAAAATGTCCTATATATACAATAATTTGATTTTTAATATTTTTTTTACAAATAATTAAATAGTTTGTTAGATTATTTATTTACAAAATTATTAATGATTTTAAAGATATTTTTATGTTATTTTTATAAGCTAACTTATTAAGTTAAATAAACAGTACTATGTATAATATAGGTATGTAATACTTATAGTATAAATACATGATTTTATTTTTATTTATTTTAGATTTTATGATTTTTATTTGTATTTTATGTAAATCAAATACAATATATACAAATATTTAAAAATGGAATATGTACAAAAATTAAAAGGAAATAAATAGTACAATGTACAATATAGGCAAACTGTACAAGAACACTCCAAAAATCTACTTTTCACATCTTAACTCCAATTTTAATGAAACCAATTTAATTTTAAATCTTATTTAGTTTTGAACACAATGAAAGTGAGTTTGATTTAATTTGAATTTTTATGGAGAAGATATTGATTTGATAAGTTGAGCTTTGCATTTTTTTTCAAAGTGTAGTTATTTTTAATCTGTACAACGATTCTTCTAGTAATTATTTTTAATATTTACATCTAATTTTTATGTACAAGTTCTAAGAAGAAAATATTATTATTTGTGATGATTTTTGTGATAAATAAAATAGATAGAAGATAATATAATATGTACAATATGTGCATTGATAAATATACAAGAGTGAACAATTATTTTCTTGATTTTTCTATATGAAGGCCTTATCTCTCCATACTTTATTCCTTGTAGATTATGTCAAGTCTTGACCTACTATTGAGTTGGTCTATATTTATTTCATGAATACATTCTTTTTATTTTCTTTTTATTTATTTATTTATTTTTGGTTAAAAAGGATAATAAATATATAATATTTACAGAAGAAAGAGGATTTATAAAAGGCGATATTTATTTATATTTACAACTATTTTATAAAGGATTTTAAGATTAAATAAATGAAAAAAGATAATGAATTGGTGATTCATTGGATACCCATAGTGGTTCCGAGTCCTTTATCGTATTTAAAATTTTTCACATGTATTTATAAAGGGATGCAAGATTAGACTCTCTTATGTTTATGATGCCCCAACATCTAAAGATTTTTGGCCTACATATTGCATTCCAATTTACAAGGTGTATTTTGCATTATCCAGAATTCCCACTATAGATAAAGTTAGTTATATTCGTCAAATTTCTTGATTTCATACTTTGGAATAAAGTGAAAGGAGCAAGTATGAGTAATGGGATGTGTTAGATTTGCATTTACAAAGATGCATCTCAATGAAATTGGCAGGTGGATCTTTCTCAGTACGCCTACTCTTTTAATATCTTTTCGATGAACTTGACTTAAACATCTTTTGGTAATGCGAAGTATGAAGACTCAGGCCTAGATACTATAGAGGTAAATGTTGTTTTACATGTCCAACAGGAATGAGAGTATCACATGGTTCCTCTTCGATTCTACTTCATAGAAAAGAGGATTTATTAATATTTACCTCCAGTACCAAAAGTTTGGAAAAGCTCCAATATACAAAGTGAGTTAGTAATTGATACCTCCTCATTTTCTATAAAGATGATAATATCATATGCATATTGAAGCATGGATACATCCATATCTTTATTGGTCGAATGAAAATCCTTAACTCTGCCACATTTGTGGGCATTGAAGAATATTCTTTACAGAATAAACAAACTGATATTGAATAAGAGTGGGGACATAAGATCCCCTGTTTTAGTTTCCTAGTTCAATGAACAACCTTCATGTCTCTATTGTTCACTCTAAAAAGAGTTTTATTGTGATCATTAGTTTTTTTATCTAGAATATGAGTATTTCTTTGAATTCCATGACTTTAAGTATTCTACAAAGGAATCTCCCATCGACAAAGTCAAAAGCTTTCATAATTTCCAATCTGCTATAATCTATAATCTCACTAGAGGTTGTTATGTAATTCAAAGTAGATATAAATTTCATTAAAGCGTAAATATTTTTGACAGGTAATGGTCTAAGATGCGTTTTCATATATTAGAAATAGACCTCGAGATTATCTTCATCTCATTATTGATTAAAGTAATATGCACAATGTTCCCAATGCGAAGAGCATTGATTTTCTTTGATATGAGTATAATCATGCCATAATTTATGACAACAATGGGTCAATAGTGCATGCAATGATTATTTCATAATGAAAACTCTTAAATAGATCCCAAAGATCACTCTTAATTAGATGTCAAAAGTCTTAAAATAGATTGATCGTGAATCCATTTGGATCAGATGCTTTATCTCTCTTCATGTCAAAATTCTCTTAATATCAAAGATAGTAAATTCTCCATTAAAGATCACTTGTATGAAGCCATATCCCTAATTGTAGAAGTGATACAGAAAACTCTCAAAGATTTACTTATTGGAAATAACATTGAAGTAACCATAAATATGTACCTCAATAATTTTATGATCCATTGATCATCTGGTTTTATGATCCAATGTTCAATGATCATTAATGTAAAGGGTGGATGATCTGTTTGATTACCTTTTCTAGGCTAAGAGATGTAGGAATCTTGAGTTAGTCTCCCTGTATCATTTCTGTTGGACATGCGGGCCCATCACGAGCCATTTTGCAATAAAAGTTATTGTAAATCACTCCATAATCTAGCGGCTCCCTATTCGCTTGCTATGCATGGTTCCTTGGTCATTTCTCGTTTGATCAGGGAAACCACTGAAAACGAGTCTGCTAATGCAGGTTACAGATTCGATCAAGAGGAAGAAACTGATAACATCGTAGCTGCTCATGGTGATTTTGGCCGAGAGTAAGATAGAAGACCATTCCAGGGTTCAGACCAATGGGAGAGGGAGGCCTTCTTTCTTTAATGATTCCCGCAGCTGAGGGCTTCGGACAAGGGAAGGAACTGCATGCAATTGTTAATGGACGAGCGAGTCGACCTAGCCTGCCGAGTATGTAGATAGAACTTCCCGCGGATCGTCAACCGCTTTCCACTGGGACAAGCTCGACCATCATCTAAGACTTTCGAGTCGATCGCATTCAAGGCAACAGATGAAGAGGAGGAAGGGAAGGCAGGGGAAGGAGGCTAACAAGACATTGGGTCCCACACAACTCGCTTGCTTACCACGGGATGGCTTGTTCCTGACTTACAAGCAGCAAGTCGATTGCCCCAGTCTATCTGCCTAGAATGTTCAGACACTCTAAGGCTAACTAGGTGCGACAGCTGGCAGGAACGAACGAAGCAGTATTCATTCCTCTCTAGTACGTATGGTGCTGAAAAAGGAAAAATTAATTTGCATATAAGGTCCCTTAGTATTATTAGAATATGTACCATGTTAATCTTGATAATCATACATATGTTGATTTAATAGTTGAATCATAAAGGATGGTGCTTAGATGACATTAAAGAGTTAGATTGAGGACTTGTCTAGAACCGTCAAATGATTGTTAAGAAAGGATCTAAGCATAAAAAGGAGATGACAATCCTTAATCCAAAGGCCTATATCCAACCAACCTCTTGATGTAGGTCCTATGCATAGAAAAATAGATTCGGAGGTGTCAGATAATTAGTCAAAGAGTTTACTTAGCGAGATCGATATAACTAAGACATATGTCGTCTGCTGTCATGATATAGGCATGCATCATCTAACAGAAGACAGATGTATTACTATGTCTGAATATGTACATGAGGCAGGCCATTAGGTTGATGACCTAAGGTCTATATACCTATGAGATGGTGTGTATACAACGACATATGAGTAGTATGATCTCTCAAAGGGATCATACGCATTGACTACTGAATCGGAAGACATGAACTTACTCATGAGATATTGGGACCAACCAAATTCCATGCATGATCGTCTTGCTTTGGAACCGTGACAAGATTTATAGCCATGATATATGCTTTTGGAAAGCATATGATCGATACCAACTCCCAATAACAATAAAACCCTAAAGAAGATAGCTCAAATGAAATCATAACTTTCGGTTTATTCTAGGTCTTCCGGTATGCAAGATGTACATGTATTAAGAAATCCTCAAGGGTGATGTGATCGTAAATGATTGGATAATCGTGAAGCTTCCATTCCGAGGGAGGGGCGAAACATGTTTGGATTTTAGTGACTCCTATCAATAGACTAGATATATGATTGATGAATCTGTGATTCATCACTCCAAAAGTTAAAAATAGAGCCTTGTTCCTGAATAAATATAGGCATATTTCCCTTTATAATGCATAAATAGCATTCAGACATGCATACATAAAACATGCATTTTAGCATTCCATCTGCATTTAAATAAGAAGTCAAAATCACTTGTAAAATATCCATTCATAAAAATAAGCTCTCCCTTATACTATGTACACCTTAGTTAATAATATAAGGAAGAAAGCCAGAAATGTCCCTTGTAAAATACCCAATAAAGCCTTAAAACTCTTGAACCTCAAAATACCCATAAGTCCTTCATGCAACCTCCAAAATAGGTCTACTTACTTTCAGATTAATACACATTAAAAGACCTTCAAAATGAGACTAGTTTCATCCAATTTGGAGCTCGTATGAAAAAGTTGGTTTTTTGGGCCTCTTTTGTAGACTACATATATGTATACTTGTATTCTTGTATTTTTGTATATTATTTGACCTCATCTCCGTCTTTGGTCAAGATAAAACTTGTAGATCTCATCGAGATCTACAACTTTCATGTTTTGAGTTTTTCCAAATTCAACCCCCTCTTCTCTCTACACATATTTTTCTTTCCAGCGAATCACAGCAAGCCACGTGGCGCCCTCTGGTTGCGCCATGCAACCCGCTCCCCTTGCCCATGCCGCCACACCTCTCAGCCGTTGGATGGTCTTGTTGATCCAATGGCCAGATGCTCTCCACGTGCGCCCTAAATGTCCACCGTCTGATCATGTCCAAGGACTCATCTGATCCGCCCGTTCACGCCTCTTCCACATTGTGCCACGTGGCATATTCTGCACCATCAGATCACGCCTCAGTCTTTCCATCTGAGCCGTTAGCCCCACAAACCTCTCAACCGTTGATGAACCGCAAAAATCGGCCCTTTAATAGTGCAAAATTAGCACTTGGAATTGTCGTAGCAGTCGGGTCGATTTTGGTCATCAAAGAGACCATCTCATTTAATAAATGTCAAATAAGAATGCGATGGTCGTGAAATTATTTTACTTGGTAAGAAACCAAGGTCGAACTCAGGGACACGAGCCTCTCTCGTATTAATCGGATTTAAGTCTATTTAATTAAGTGTTGAATTAAAGATCTATAGGTCAAAATTATGCATGATACACAACAATGAAGTAACAATAAAGTAAACATGCATTTTTTTATCCATTTTTATTATGCAAATAAAAGCCATAAAATGCAATGCAAATATGCCCCAAAATCAGAATAAATATAATGAACAAGTTAATAAGAGTCAAATTCAGATTTATTTGAAGTGTCAGAGCTGATCGACAAAGTGAGCAAGGCATGAGTACATGATAAGAGCCACTTAGCTAACATAATATTTCATTAAAAATCAAGTCTCTAAGATGAAAGATTAACCATGCCATTAGAAAGTACATCGAACAAGCTCTCAAACGAAATTGAATTCAACTTAATCAGAGCTACGGTGCTCAAGATATGAAATATGGAAGACAATGGCATAAATGAAAGAAAACATGAAATAAACTAGAAGACAGGTCCCTGGAAGGGACTAAAATGTAATAAAAATAAAGTTCGGGACCTTCCCTGTAAATGACCCACACGCACAGGGGCATTTTTGCAATTTTGAAAACCCGCGAGGGTTTCAATGCAGATTACCCACAGTGCACACGATCTGCACGTGACGCAGGACATGAATGCAATATGGAGAAGTCGGCTGGGCTTCCTTGCAAATTACCCAGGAAGCACGTGCCTTGCATGCGCTCCCCTAGGCTCGGGTCGGCTCGGAGGTTCGGAGGAGGCCCGGGTTGCTTCGGCTTGGCGTGGGTGAGGCTCGGGCTGGATCGAAGTTGCTGATGGCTCGGCACAGACTCGGAGGAGGTCCGGAGCGTCCGAGCCTGGAGGCTAGGGCGCGAGGTTCGGAGGAGCTGTGGTGAAGACACGTGGCTGGAGATGGGCCGTTGGATCATGCGCATCCAACGGCATCTGGAGAAGGCTCTGGCTGGTGGCGTGTCGGCATCGGGACCGTTAGATGGTCGCTGGGCGAGGATCATCTAACGGTCACTGTATCTCCTCCTTCAGCCGAAGACGGGCGACGGAGTCAGAGCTCCGGTGAAGGTGCCCTTCCTCCGCCACTGGAGTTCCATCTCTGTAGGCCTCCCCGGAGCTGGTTGTATCTATGTCGATGAAGCTCGGAGCTCCGGGGAGGTGTCTGGCCTTGTGGCTCAGTCCATCAGCCTTCTGCAGTCGAGGACGGATGCGAAGAAGTTTGCTCCGGCGAGCGATCCGACCATTGCGAGTCCAAGGACCTGCAGTGTTAAGACTACAACCGAAACATATATAGGAGGTGTGTGAGTGAAATGGGAGCTCGGAGGGGTCGGAGAAGGCGGGAGAGCTCGGAGCTCCTCCACCGCGAGGGCGGAGGAGGTGGGTCGCAGGTGATACAAGGTTTGGAGGAGGGAGAAGGTGAGCAGAAGCGTGCGCGTGAGAGGGTGAGTGATGGCGAAGCTAAATGGGTGGTCATCGGAGGGTGAACATTACAGGAGGAGGCTAATTAATTCAACGAAATTAAACAAAAAATAAAAGGAGGAAGAGAGAGCTTACCTGGTCGGAGGCGGAGCGGAGGGGCCTGTGCTTGAGCTCCGAGAGGAGCTCGGGGTCTTCGCAACATTCTGGGCGGCCTTCCCAGCGAGATCGGGCGGTCCTGGGGCGCCGCAACTCCGCCTTGGGCGGCGGAGGGTCTCACCGGGGAGGTTTCGTCGTCATCTCTCTATCCTCCGCCTCCCCCTGTCATAGGGAGACGGAGGAGGGCTGGGGCGATCTCCCTCGTAAAGGCGGACGGGGGTGAACGGTGGGAGGGGAGGAGTATTTGAAGGGCGATGATGGCGGAAGTGGTGGTGGTCGACGTGGTTTTCGAGGGTTGTGAGGAGCGAGTGGGACGACGACGGGAGTCGTGGGATGATGCGCGAGGATGGTGGATGACTGGGGAAGACCCAGTGATGGTTGGCGAGGTGCGAGGGGCGCTGGAGTCGTGGAAAAAATTGAAAGGGGAGAGGTGCGCACGAGTGGAGATCGTGTGAAGAGTGGGGGTCTGGAGGTTGACGACGGTCTTCTGACCGTTGGATCTGGAGATCCAACGGTGGAGAGCAATGCGCAAAGGATCGGTGTGGATCAGATCGGGGATGGAGAGATCAAAGGCAGATGGGCTGCAACGTGTCGAGCCGGCGCATGCGTGCTAGCAGACGGCTTGGATTAGAAATTAGGTTTGATCGAGAGGCTGAGGAAAGAGGCGGAAACATCGGTTGAGATGGAAAGTCAGGGACGCGATCGGGCGGTCTAGGAATGGCCACGTGGCGCGCTCTGCGCAAGGCGCATACGTGCGGTGGTGATGAAGTTCTGAAGAGGATCTGATGGCTGGGGACATGAGCATGCGTGGATGAGGCCTGGTCGTTGGAATCAAAGCGTAATCCAACGGTCAGGGATGGCGGCGGATGGGACAAAAGTGGACGGGCCACGTGGCTCACCCAGAACGGGCCACGTGGCCCAATCAGATTTATTCGAGGATTTTTTTGATTTTTGGGGTTTAAAGAGGCCGAATTTGAGAAAACTCAAAACATGAAAGTTGTAGATCTTGACGAGATCTACAAGTTTCATGTTGACCAAAACTGGAGAAGAAATCAAATGAAGACCCGAAATATTTTTGAAGGTATTTTTAAGTCTAAAAATACCACGAAATTTTGTTTTGTCATTTTTTTGTGATTTTTAATTTATTTAGGACTCTGTTAATTACAGGACTTTAACTGGGTTTTATTGACAAAACATTAAGCAAGGGGGTTAATTACAGAAAATAAAGATGATGAAACTGAGGTTCATCACCCCCTATACTTAAACTATGCTCGTCCTCGAGCATTAAAAAGAATGACTAAGTTGGATTAACCCCCTTGTGCATGTGAATACCTGATCCAATCTGATCAAGTCGACTCGGCTTCAGAGATCCAAAATTCTAGAGTTCAACCCAGCCTCAATCAAGAGGATTCCAATTCCTCTACTTCTCTAGACTCTCTTTGATGTACGTATAAACTAAAGGATATGAAGTTTAGTGTTGACTGCAATTCTGAGAGTAGAGTCAATTCGTCACCCAAAATCTTGGTCCGAGAAAATCTCCTAAGGACCCAATCCTCAGCACTAGGGAATAAATCAAATCTTGCATTCAGTCCACCGTCTCTTTAGTTGTCAGACTTAGAAAATGTAGATGGCAGGCCAGAAATGGAGGGCATGGGATTGTGTCAATTCTTCTCTCCCTCTCATTGGAACAAGGATTCTCTCTAGTGCCTTTTACGCAACACAATTTTTTTTGGTGTTGATCAGTGCGTCCGTCAAGAGAAGTTGGAGCCGTCTGCACTTGTTTTCCTGGGAGTGCACCGGGGTGTGTCTCTTTTGAGTACCTATCGTACCTTCGACACCCAGACTTGTAGCATTTACGATGCAGAGCCCTTTTTTGGTGCAAGCCCGACTCCTGGTCCTAATAGCGGTGGTCCAAGTCAAAACTTTGAAAGGTTTGGGAGCGCTCGCCTTTGGTGGAAGCTCTTTGATATGTAACTTTGTGGAATGAGAGCTTTTCTTTGAAATTTCTTTGACTTGTATAATTTGTGGCTAGCTCCACTGCTTTTACCAAAAGTTGGCACACACTGATCAACATTTTTTATTTATTTCACACCCTGGCACTTAGGTCAATGTCAAGAGATTAGTATAAGAACCAAGTTCTCATACTGGCTAATAATGCTGACACTCAGGTTTCATGAAGCCTCCAAAGATTTTATCCCATCCTCGAGCATCATTAGATCAAATCCAAACTTGACTTCCTCATCCCAATCCCTCAGGTGAAAAATCAACTCATCTCATCAAAAACCGCAGTTGTGCATGTGATGTGCTGATCATATTCTTTTGTTTGAGACTAAGCATGGAATATAGCATGCAAATCTAGAAACCTAGAGAAATATGGATGATTAAGTCTAAGACCCTGATGGCTAAGGCTGGTTAACCTAAAAATCTCAAAGACCTCATCAAGCTAAGTCTCCTTGACCATTTCAGATCCTTAGTGAAAGTGTAGGTGTAGAGGATTAATCCAACTTCTTCATTCAAAAACAAGACATTTTTTTTATTTCATCATCATTTTTTTTGAACTTCGAGAGATATTAGAACTCCCTAAACTCAATTGAGCATCTGCAATTCAGCCAGTATGGATGTAAGTAGAGGCCGAAGCCCATTGCTTGAGGACGGGGCCTTACGTGATGTCCTCTAAACCATCCAATCTGCTAAGGGCGAACCCTCACTGAATGCGGCTTACTTAATTGGGTTTAGTAGTCACCAATGACTCTTAAAGGATTTTAAGGTTTTTCTCATTTTTATGGATTTTAGTTAAAGTTAAAACACATGTTAGACTCAACTTTCCTTGATAAAAGATTTTCAAAAACTATGTCACCCAAATAAAAGATTTTCAAAATATTTTCAAAAGATTTTTCAAAACAAGAAAATCTCATTTTTAAAAACATTTTCAAAAATATTTTTATCAAAAATAGTGTAACATAGTATAGAAAAGCCGTGAAATCATTTGAGTTTTCTTAGTCCCAAGAATTTTACCGTAGCCAAAAAGTTTTAAATTTTTCAAAATTTTCAGATTATAGGTAAAGTAAATAAATTGTTTATACGGTATACCCCCCTATACTTAAACTTTGCTATGTCCTCACAGCACTAGATGTTACAAGTACATAGGTCCATTTAAGTATATAGGAATATACTGGAGCTAAGAGAGACTCCCCCTATACTTAGGTTAGAAATAACCTGAGTATAAAGGCAAGAAAATATGAGTAGAGAAAAATCATGGGGACTTGGGTCCCCCCTATACTTAGGCATGAGATTAGCCTAAGTATAATGATGGAAAGGGATGTTGGGAGGGACCCAAGATGAACGAAGAAGATGGATGGATGAACAGATGAGCGGATGAATCTTCGGAGATGAATGGAGTAACTAAGGTTCTGGGGTGTGTATCGAATCAAACAAGGCTCAATCAAGCAAGCAAACCCTTAGTTTCACCAACTCACACATGAAACCAACCAAGGTTGGTTGATTATCTTGTAGGTTTTATTGGTGATAAAACGTTAGATAATTACACGGGGAAAAATGTGAAATAAAAACCAACGCGTAACCAAGGGTGTTGCTCTCCCAAAACCGATTTTTACTCCATTTTTTGGTTGACTTGCAATTAACAGTCCCAATTTTATTTAGAATTATCACTGAATTAAGGTTAGCACATCAATCAGGAAATCATCGTCTACCGTTCATTTCATTTTCCATTAATCCTAGGTGATCAAGCTAGGAAATGAAAGCCGAGAAAAACATGTATTCGATAAAAAAAATGCAATCTAGGCTAAGAGAGAAATCATGCAGTGACTTGACGATAAATCCGTGAAAAAACTAGGGCCGTTTTGAAAACCAAATCCAACATGTATGCAAGTCGAAAAAACCGCACTTAATCATGCATCTATTAGCGGGGAATGATATCCATTTAAGTTTGGCTAAGTGAGGCGAGATTACGTGCGTCTATATTTTAGTGTGTCCTACCTACAATCAAACACATTAAAATATGAAAAAATAAAATGAGCTCGGAAAGTCGCATGCATAGTCCTAGGTCGACACTCAAGTGGGGTCGATCCCCACATAACCATGATCGTTCGATTACAATCGCGAGTCTTCAATCGAAGACCGCTGTAAAAGACGAATTATTACAATAAAATGCGACACATATTTTTTTATTTTTTTTCTTTTCTTCCTTATAGGCTCCGAGCATGCTCCTGCGGCTCCTCGCAGCGGGGAGTGTCCTTCTCCTCGCCTCCTTGATCCATCAAGGGTCCTGCCACAAAAACAAAGGTTAGATATCAAATAAGAAAGAAAAATTTTATATGCAACACATGTGATCATTTGACCTATAAAAAAGAACACTAAATTAAACAAACAAAAATCCAAAAAATGTAAGAAATGAGCCGTGTCCCCGGCAACGACGCCATTTGATGAACTGCAAAAATCAGCCCTTTAATAGTGCAAAATTAGCACTTGGAATTGTCGTAGCAGTCGGGCCGATTTTGGTCATCAAAGAGACCATCTCATTTAATAAATGTCAAATAAGAATGCGATGGTCGTGAATTTATTTTATTTGGTAATAACCAAGGTCGAACTCAGGGACACGAGCCTCTCTCGTATTAATCAGATTTAAGTCTATTTAATTAAGTGTTGAATTAAAGATCTATATGTCAAAATTATGCATGATACACAACAATGAAATAACAATAAAGTAAACATGCATTTTTTTATCCATTTTTATCATGCAAATAAAATCCATAAAATGCAATGCAAATATGCCCCAAAATCAGAATAAATATAATGAGCAAGTTAATAAGAGTCAAATTCAGATTTATTTGAAGTGTCAGAGCTGATCGACAAAGTGAGCAAGGCATGAGTACATGATAAGAGCCACTTAGCTAACATAATATTTCATTAAAATCAAGTCTCTAAGATGAAAGATTAACCATGCCATTAGAAAGTACATCGAACAAGCTCTCAAACGAAACTGAATTCAACTTAATCGGAGCTACGGTGCTCAAGATATGCAATATGGAAGACAAGGGCATAAATGAAAGAAAACATGAAATAAACTAGCAGACAGGTCCCTGGAAGGGACTAAAATGTAATAAAAATAAAGTTCGAGACCTTCCCTGTAAATGACCCACACGCACAGGGGCATTTTTGCAATTTTGAAAACCCGCGAGGGTTTCAATGCAAATTACCCACAGTGCACATGATCTGCACGTGACGCAGGACCTGAATGCAATATGGAGAAGTCGGCTAGGCTTCCTTGCAAATTACCCAGGAAGCACGTGCCTTGCACGCGCTCCCCTAGGCTCGGGTCGGCTCGGAGGTTCGGAGGAGGCCCGGGTTGCTTCGGCTTGGCGTGGCTGAGGCTCGGGCTGGATCGAAGCTGCTGATGGCTCGGCACAGACTCGGAGGAGGTCCGGAGCGTCCGAGCCTGGAGGCTAGGGCATGAGGTTCGGAGGAGCTGTGGTGAAGACACGTGGCCGGAGATGGGCCGTTGGATCATGCGCATCCAACGGCATTTGGAGAAGGCTCTGGCTGGTGGCGTGTCGGCATCGGGACCGTTAGATGGTCGCTGGGTGAGGACCATCTAACGGTCACTGTATCTCCTCCTTCGGCCGAAGACGGGCGGCGGAGTCAGAGCTCCGGCGAAGGTGCCCTTCCTCCGCCGCTGGAGTTCCATCTCTGTAGGCCTCCCCGGAGCTCGTTGTATCTATGTCGATGAAGCTCGGAGCTCCGGGGAGGTGTCTGGCCTTGTGGCTCAGTCCATCAGCCTTCTGCAGTCGAGGACGGATGCGAAGAAGTTTGCTCCGGCGAGCGATCCGACCATTGCGAGTCCAAGGACCTGCATTGTTAAGACTACAATCGAAACGTATATAGGAGGTGTGTGAGTGAAATGGGAGCTCGGAGGGGTCGGAGAAGGCGGGAGAGCTCGGAGCTCCTCCGCCGCGAGGGCGGAGGAGGTGGGTCGGAGGTGATACAAGGTTTGGAGGAGGGAGAAGGTGAGCGGAAGCGTGCGCATGAGAGGGCGAGTGATGGCGAAGCTAAATGGGTGGTCATCGGAGGGTGAACATTACGGGAGGAGGCTAATTAATTCAACGAAATTAAACAAAAAATCAAAGGAGGAAGAGAGAGCTTACCTGGTCGGAGGCGGAGCAGAGGGGCCTGTGCTTGAGCTCCGAGAGGAGCTCGGGGTCTTCGCATCATGCTGGGCGGCCTTCCCAGCGAGCTCGGGCGGGCCTGGAGCGCCGCAGCTCCGCCTTGGGCGGCGGAGGGTCTCACCGGGGAGGTTTCGTCGTCATCGCTCTATCCTCCTCCTCCCCCTGTCACAGGGAGACGGAGGAGGGCTGGGCAATCTCCCTCGTAAAGGCGGACGGGGGTGAACGGTGGGAGGGGCGGAGTATTTGAAGGGCGATGATGGCGGAAGTGGTGGTGGTCGACGTGGTTTTCGAGGGTTGTGAGGAGCGAGTGGGACGACGACGGGAGTCGTGGGATGATGCGCGAGGATGGTGGATGACTGGGGAAGACCCAGCGGTGGTTGGCGAGGTGCGAGGGGCGTTGGAGTCGTGGAAAAAGTTGAAAGGGGGAGAGGTGCGCGCGAGTGGAGATCGTGTGAAGAGTGGGGGTATGGAGGTTGACGACGGTCTTCTGACCGTTGGATCTGGAGATCCAACGGTGGAGAGCAATGCGCAAAGGATCGGTGTGGATCAGATCGGGGATGGAGAGATCAAAGGCAGATGGGCTGCCACGTGTCGTGCTGGCGCATGCGTGCTAGCGGACGGCTTGGATTAGAAATTAGGCTTGATCGAGAGGCTGAGGAAAGAGGCGGAAACATCGGTTGAGATGAAAAGTCAGGGACGCGATCGGGCGGTCTAGGAATGGCCACGTGGCGCGCTCTGCGCAAGGCGCTTACGTGCGGTGGTGATGAAGTTCTGAAGAGGATCTGATGGCTGGGGACATGAGCATGCATGGATGAGGCCTGGCCGTTGGATTCAAAGCGTAATCCAACGGTCAGGGATGGCGGCGGATGGGACAAAAGTGGACGGGCCACGTGGCTCACCCAGAACGGGCCACGTGGCCCAATCAGATTTATTCGAGGATTTTTTTTATTTTTGGTTTTAAAGAGACCGAATTTGAGAAAACTCAAAACATGAAAGTTGTAGATCTTGACGAGATCTACAAGTTTCATGTTGACCAAAACTGGAGAAGAAATCAAATGAAGACCCGAAATATTTTTGAAGGTATTTTTAAGTCTAAAAATACCACGAAATTCTGTTTTGTCATTTTTTTGTGATTTTTAATTTATTTAGGACTCTGTTAATTACAGGACTTTAACTGGGTTTCATTGACAAAACTTTAAGCAAGGGGGTTAATTACAGAAAATAAAGATGATGAAACTGAGGTTCATCAACCGCCCGATCAAACGCCCCACGCTAATCGCATCTGTCCGCTCGCGCGTCGCCCCCATTGCACCACGTGGTTTCTCCACGGCCCTCAGATCGCTTCGCCCAGATCTAATCTTAATCCTCCATCCCGCCTCAATCTCGACCGTTGGATCAAGGGATCCAACGGCCAAGACCTCGTCTTCCACCTCTGGCGCCCCTCTCTCCCACGTTCTCAGCCGTGCGTGAGGGGCTTGCCCCTTCCTATTCTTGGCTGCATCCCAGCCACCGTCGACGACCACCACCACCTCCACGATGAACCCCACTCGTCCATCATCCTCGCCAGACACTTCATTTCCCACGTCGACCGCCAGCTACGCTCCACGAACTGCATGAACCTTGCTCCATCACCAGGCCGATCATCTACTTCAACCTATAAATAATCGCCCTCCGGCCGACTTCAGCCCTATCCGCCACTCCTGAGAGATACCCCGAGCTCGGAGCACCCGTTTGGTGACAGCAAGCGACCGATTCCTTGAGCGAAGACCGGTCATCTTCTCCGGCGAGATCCTCGGCGCACCGCCTTGTCGCAGCCACTCCTCCTAGTCGCTGCTTGAGCTCAGGGACCTACCGCCCCTTCGAGCAACGATCTGGACCTCAACCTCGAGCTCCAAACCCCAGGTAATTGCCTCCACCTTCGTTTTAATCTTCGTTTCAATTTTTCCTTCTATTTCTCCCTTTTTATTCACCGTTTACCGTGATCCTTTCGCCTCGCTCTCACTCCGCCGAGCTCCGCGACGGAGCTCTCATCCTCGTGGTACCCTTTACGCCCGTCGACGACGCACTTCATCCTCCATCAGCTCTCGCTCGCCACTTGGCCGGAGCACCATCGCCAGCCCATCTCCGTCCCTCCCTAGGCCTCCCCGACCACCCTCACACCTCCATGATTGCACGCACGAGCTTCGACTATTCTTCTAACACTTGCAGGTACCTTCTCATTCACTGATCGGAAGTTCACCGGAGTTCCTTTGGAGCTTCGTCGCCAGCGACCTCCGACGCCCCTCTCCAGCTCCTGAGACCACCAGCACCTTCGCCGCACCGCCGCGCTTCCTCTGGGATACCTCCGAGACCTCGGAGAGCTTCACCGACACCTGGAGGGACGGGCGGAGCTGGGGCCTCGTCGCCGGAGCACCGCCATCTCCTCCGCAGGCGGCGGAGGCCCGTTGAAGAAGAAGCCCCCCCTAGCCGTTCGATCATCTTTATCGGACGGGTTCCAGTCAGCCACGTCACCTGTGATGCGGAGCAGCAGACGACCGTTGGATCGTCTTTGATTCAACACTCAAGAGTACGCCATGTAGCCCCTTCCATCGCGATCCAGTGCCCGTTGGATCAACTTAGATCTGACGGTCTCTGGTGGAGCCACGCGTCAGCACTGACATCCTTTGGATCGATCTTGATCCAAGGGTCCGCAGCCCGCCACGACATAAGTTCCAAGCCTCTTCCCCGACCCTAGGCTCGGACCACCCGAGGCTAGCCGAGCCTCACTCCAGACCTCCAGGAGCTCCCGAGCCAAGCCCCGAGCCTCCGAAGCCGCCCGAGCCTAGGCCGACCACGTGAGGAGCACATGCGGTCTGGGTATTTTGGATAGAGGCCCTGGGGACTTTTTAAAATTGTAAAAAGGTCCCTGTGAAGTAGCCCCCCCACTTGGGGAACACGTGCTAGTGGAGAAATTGCATTAATACCCCCAACATTATAGGTAATTGCATTTAAGTCCCTGTCAGCATATTTCTTTTATGTAATTTTTTTTCTTGTATTGCAAATACACCCCTGTCTTTGCATGCATCCCTAGGTTTCATTTTGCATCATTTTTGAATTTCAAAAGCTGCATATTATTGAGTAACTTGTCCTCTATCTATTTTGCTGTCATATTTTTGTAATTGCAGTAGATTTTTAAATGAATTAATTGGTTGATTTGTGTGATATTTTGCCCAGTGAGACCTTTTAATTCATTATTAATTTTCTGTAGCTCTAAAATTTATCAAAAATTCGTAGTAGCTCTAAAATAGTGAACTCAACCTTGCATAAAAATTTCATGTCATTTGCAAGCATATCAAGGCCTAAATAAATTGTTTTGTGATTTCTTTAGTTTAATTTTAATAGGTCCATTTCACATTAAATTTAAGGTTTGTCAATTTTCCTAGATTCTGTATATTAGATCTATCTAGGATAATTTTTATTCTTGAAAAAAATGTGATTTGATATTTATTAAAAATAATTAGTGAAAATCACCTTGACTTCATGTTTAATTCACAGTAAATTCATTTAGTGTCTAAAAATTCCAAAAAAATTAGGGTAGTTCATTTTCACCATAATTCATCATCTGGCCAATTTTCATAATTTTTGGACTTCATTTAATATATTAAACTGATTTAACTTTGGATTGGCTAGATTGTTGCATGTATCTGCACAGAAAATAGAAAAAGATAAAAAAAATAATTCCTCGAAAATCTAACACTTGGAACTTTGCTAATAATTCGCCTAAGGAGACAGATGCCTCCTTGAGATCGACCTTGGACTACACCAAGTAAAAAAAATTACCGCTTGAAATTAACTCAAATCTAATTAAAGTGGTTTTTGATATTCCCTCTCGTATCCGACTGCAACGACCACTTATAAATTAATTAGGAAAATTAATTTGCTCGAATTAACTAAGGGTGCGGGGGCGGTTATCAAAATGGCGCCGTTGCCGGGGAGGCACGTCTTAGGTTAATTTTCAGCGAAATTCTGATTGTTTGATTTTCTCTCCCCGGGTAGTCTGGCCCCCGATTTTCTTGTAATTATTTTCTCTCTTTTATTTCTTTTCATTATTTTTCTATGTCACTCTTTGACCTCAATTTGTTTTTGTGTGAGGAACGCGAGGAGTCGACGATGCTTCGAGGATCTAGCACTTTAATTTTATTGAGTGAACAGAGAGGCTTTGTAATTTTATTTCATTTTATTTCTTTTTTGCATTATTTTCAGCGGTTCCCGTTTGGGGTTCTCGCGCGTGTAAATATAGTGGAACTGTGTCCACGTGTGCTGTGTGGATGAATGTAATTTAGCTTTCACTAGCGGCTCCCCGAGCCAATCTAGGAATTGCTTGTGCTCGTAATTATTTTGACCACACAACTCACTTAAGAGACGCACTTAGACTGTAGAACTTAGCCAAAATAACCTGTTCTTCACGCTAATAGAACTGCTTGTCTAGGAGCAGCTTTTATCGCCTGCATTTGCATTTAGATAAAGTTTTCAATTCTGTTTTGCATCCTGCATAAAAAAGCGAAGGGATCATTGTAAGTCTCCTGAACTCAGCATCGCATCATTGTTTTATCTTGCATCGGCTTTTTCTCGGTTTCCCCCTCTGATTTTCACATTTAATTAAACGGAAATTGGGACTGTCCGATAGGCGTGCTGTGTGGTTGGACTAAATCAGTGAAAACCTAACTTAAAACCGGGACTGTTAAACATTATTGACCAAAAAAAGGAATAAAATTTGAAAATTGTTTGCGGGAGATTAATCCCCGACCTTGTTTTCAGGCTGAGTGAGGTTACTTGAGTGTGTGTGTGAACACCTTAAGGCAGAGCCCAAATCCCCGCCTTCCATATCACGTTCCAACTGATTCTAGCAAATATCACAAGTCGAATAATTTCAGATTCATTGACTAGTACCAAGGAGCCTCCTCCTGTCTCAGGTAGATAGGGGTGAAATTGCGGTACTTTGCGACAAGTTGCCAGTAACCCCCCAGGGTGAAGTACTGGCCTTGTCAGCCTCCTCCTGCTTGCAGGTAGATAGGGGTGTGGTCATTGAATCCATTGACTTGGAATTGGAGCGAAGAAAGGAAGGACCGGCGATATCTTAGGCGACAGGTTAAACAGGGAAGACGCATCCGGCTCTGAGCTGACTTCCCTATAGGCCGCGTAATCCTTGATATTTTTGTTTGAAAATCACACTTAAAAACTACAAGATTATGGACTCGATTTCGAGTCCTTCACTGTGTTGAGTGTGAACCCAGGGTCTTGGATTGATTTGTTTGCTTCAGGTAGGAGTAAAATCCTATCTTCTTCTCGCCATATCAAGATGAGCGACTGGGGAGATCTCGACTCTTTATTCACCGATCTCTCTATGAGTCCCCCACGTAACTCATCTTCATCGGCCCAAGCACACCTTGGACCACCCAGGACTCATGACCCTCTTGAGTCTTGGTTCCCTCATACTCAGGGTGGTTACTCTCAAACCAACCCTTCCATCTCCTCTGAGCTTACCAAGGAAGACCATCGCCTCGGTAAGAACCCCTTCCTTGATTTGTCCTCTGACACCGATCTTAATTCATACCCAGGACTAGAGGACAAGATACCACCAAAGCAGCCACCACCTGATGAGGACCAACTACGTCAAATTCTCAATCGCCTTGCTGTAGCCGAACAAAGAAATGCAGATCTCACGGCTCGGATGGGACATATAATAGTAGTAGGAGGAATCGACCGACCAATGGTCGATGCCTACAACCCGACGGAGAACGAGATTCAAAATTGGTTAGCACCAGCGGTTCCCGTCAAGGCATTTGAGCTGAAGCCCCACTTCCTTAGTCTACTTCCGAAGTTCAATGGAAACACAAATGAAGAACTGTACACTTTCCTCCGTGACTTCGAGCTGGTTTGCAACAATCTTAGCCATACCAATGTTAGCCAAGATTACATTCGAATGAAGGCCACCCCTTTTGCCTTAGGTGATAAGGCAGCACATTGGCTGAAGAACCTAGGGCTGATATGTACTACCTGGATGCAGTTCAAGGACCTCTTCCTGATAAAGTTCTACCCTCTCAGTAGAACTAACCAGATGAGAACGAAGATCGCCAGCTTCTCCCAAGGACCTAGTGAACCATTCCACGATGCATGGGATAGGTTCAATGACTTAGTGCAGAAATGCCCTTGCCACGACATTTCGAAGGCGATCTTAGTCCAGACCTTGTTCTGTGGTCTAACCTCGGAGATGCAGGGGTTAGTCAGTGCTGCCTGTGGAGGAATCTATCTGAACAAGAACGAACACGGTGTATGGAAGATCCTGGAGCAGATGGTAGAAACCGGCAGGTCATAGGCCACCAGGGCCTATACGTTGTCTCCCTCAATCCTATCCAATGAGACAACCCGAAGGACTGTAGCGGATCTGACCGAGGACCTCATCCCCAGCATGGGGATGATTGCCGACAAGCTAACCATGGCCGAGTAGATCCACAAGAGGGTCACTGACCTTGAGTCTCTCTCGCATCTACCAAAGCAAGTGGAGGAACACACTGAGAAGGTAGCCAAGATGAAGCTACGTGCCCCTTCTGCACCACCTGCACCTGTGCATCGAGTCCATCTTGTGCAGGAGCAGGCACCGGGGCCTCACAGTGGCTGGGTGGAGGATCAGACTTACACCCAGCAAGACCAGCATGCACCCCCACAAGCAGAGACCGGATACAAGGAGCCTCCGCAGGTGTTCGAGATCAACAGGCTGTGGTACAACCGTGACCCCGTCAGTAGACAGTCGGGGATGGGGAATGGTCAGCCTCACCGTCCTTCCCCAGCTTACCAAGGAACCAGCTCCGTCCCCACACCGCAATTTCAGTCCAGGCCAGAACAAGTGTACCAGCCTCAGTAGCACCAGCAGCAGCAACGCACATATCAGTAGGGCCCAGCACCGTCCCACGACCAACAGCAGTATCGGCATGGCCAGCAGGGCCAATACAGAACCTCGTCCACACATCAGCCAGCTCAGCCCACCGAATTGGAGTCTCTCACCTTGGCGATCCAGACCCTGTCTGATAGGGTCCAACAAATGCAGAATGACTACCTGGACATGAGAACCGATATCAATCGTGTCTCTCGTACCCAGGACCAACAGATGGCGCCAAAGATCTCAACTCCCGCACAGGTTCAGGCCAACCCGAACAGCTTACACCATGGCCAGAACCGACCTCGATATCAGGTATATTTTTCAGATAATTATTTATCTGAACATGAGATCCTTTCGTATGATAATGTAAATCATATGTCCCTCAAGAGCGGAAGGACCGTGACCATACCTGATCGGGCACGGGCACAAAAGGAAGGAGCCTCCGAGTCTCTAACTGAGGAGAACTTGGAGGAAGAGGAGGAGCATCACCACCACCATCGCCTGCAGAAGAAGAGGACATCTGAGTCCTCGAAGCAGCAGTCCCGCATCCGCATGGATTCCGACGAAACCGATGAAGAGCCCGCACCTCCATCTGAGGAGGATCGTCCAACAGTCGCGGAAGAAGCATCACCGGTTTCGCCTCAGCATTTTCATTTCAGTCAGAGTCAGAGTCTGAGTCTGTCCAAGAGTCAGAGTCCGAGTCCTGTATAGAACTCAGTTCATGATCTTAATGAGAATCTTTCAGTTTCCGAACATGAGTTGGAATCAATAATCCCTTTCCCCCGAGCACTCAAGGGTGGAAATAAGAAAATGAAAAAAAATCCAAAAAGATGACCCTGAGATGGTAGAGTTCTGCAACAAACACATCAAGGTCACAATCCCTTTTGACAAGTACGTGGATATGACCCCTGCATTCCAAAAATACCTTAAGGTGAGATTCACACCTACAAGGGTTAGCAGGAAGACCAAAAGCCGTGTTGAGAAACACGTTCTATCACTAGCCACGACTTGTGCAATAAAGAACTCGTTTCCAAGGAAACGAAGAGACATGGGTGCGCATTATGTACTGAGTCATGTTGATGACATCGCGTTTGCACGCACTCTCCTGGACAATGGTTCCTCAATCAATCTCATGCCCACGACCCTCTATGAGCGGCTTAATCTCGGTCCTCTTAGGAAATCTGGAGCCCTTCTACGGTTTGCTGATAAATCAACCAAGAGGTCCCAAGGAGAATTGAGGAACATTGTGATCAAAGTCGAGGGGCAGGAATACATGTTGGACTTCACTGTCCTAGATATGGAGACCCCTCGTAATTGGAGAAATTCCTAGATTATCTTAGGCAGGCCCTTCCTCAGAACAACAGGGGCCTTGTTCGATTATAAGATCAGGAAGATCCAGTTCCAAACACCAGGCGGAGATGAGGAACTTGAGATGAAGCAGACAATATGGCAGAGACCGGATTCTGAATCCAGCACCGAGTACTCTTCATCCAAAGCAGACTGTGAGCATGTAGACACAGTTGGGCCATGGAGACAGGACCCAGCCAGCACCAATGAGTCCATCCCCTCCGGAGATGATCCAGTGCATGAGTCAGTTTGCGAGATCCTCAGGAACGAGTACAGCTCTGAACCTATATCGCCCTACATCTTCGATGACTTAGAGGCCCAGTTGGGCCTGTCAGTCCTTCCCTCTTTAGGACAATCGGAAGATGAGGATGACGAGTCGGACGAGGCGTTTGCCGATTGTATGGAGACCTTTGACGATCCGACTCCAGAGCTGAACATGTGGTAGCTATCACAGAGAAAGATCCAGCCACTTCCAACACTGAACCATATCAGATTGAGCCAGACTTCTTAGACGATCACATTATTCCTGAGCTCAAACCCTTACCCACAACCTTAAAATACGCCTTCCTTGCGGGTCAGGACAAGAAATTTCCGATCATCAACAGTTCACGATTGACCGAGGAGCAGGAATCTCGCTTGCTAGAGATCCTGGAGAAAAACCGCAAGGCGATAGGCTAGAGCATTTCCGATCTCCACGGGATAAATCCCGCTCTGTGTTCGCACCATATTTACTTGGAGAACGACGCCAAACCCTCTCGTGAATTCCAACGCCAGTTGAATCCAAATTTACGAGAGGTCGTGAAGAAGGAGATAGAGAAATGGTGCGACGCGGGTTTCATTTACCCAATCTCCGACTCTAAGTGGGTGGCCCCAATCCATGTTGTCCCGAAAAAGTCGGGAATTCAGACGACCACCAACGAAGACGGAGAGGAGATCGTGACGCGAGTGCCGACATGTGGCGCGTCTGTGTGGATTACAGATGCTTGAATGCCGCGATGAAGAAGGATCATTTCCCCCTGTCGTTCATTGATCAGATCTTAGAAAGATTAGTGGGGAAAGAATTCTTCTGCTTCTTTGATGGGTTCTTGGGCTACAATCAAGTAGCCATAGCTCTAGAGGACCAGGAAAAGACCACATTCACATGCCCCTTTGGTACCTATGCTTTCAGGCGCATGCCTCTTGGGTTATGCAATGCTCTAGGTACTTTCCAAAGATGCATGATTGCTGTATTCGCCGAAATGGTCGGCAAATTCCTGGAAATCTTCATGGATGACTTCTTGGTCCATGACGATTCCTTCGATTCCTGTCTTAGGAATCTGGACCGAGTCCTCAAAAGATGTTGTGAGGTTAATCTGGTGCTCTCGTGGGAGAAAAGTCAGTTCATGGTGATGGAGGGCATAGTGTTGGGGCATGTCATCCCCAAGAGAGGAATGGAGGTTGACCCTACTAAGGTGGATGTGATCAGACGACTCCAGCCACTGACCAATGTCAAACAGTTGCGGTCATTCCTCGGGCATGTTGGATTTTATCAGAGATTCATTAAGGATTTTTCTAAGATTGCCCGACCGCTAACTAAGCTTTTAGGAAAAGACATGGAGTTTATTGTTGATCACAAATGTCTTGAAGCCTTTAAGCTATTGCAGGGAATGATAATGGACGCACCCATCCTACAATCCCCAGATTGGTCTTTACCTTTTGAGATCATGACGGACGCCTCAGAATATGCTGTTGGGGCTGTGTTAGGACAGAGAAGAGATGGCATCCCGTTTGCCATTCACTACGCAAGCAAAGTGCTTGACACCGCTCAGCGTAACTACACAGTTATGGAAAAGGAAATGGTTGCGGTAGTGTTTGCCTTGGACAAGTTCAGATCTCGTTTAATTGGATCCAAGGTAACTGTGTTCACTGACCATACGGCACTACGTTACTTGATGGAGAAGAAGGACGTGAAGGCACGTCTTCTTCGATGGATTTTACTTATCCAAGAGTTTGACTTGGACATCCGTGATAAACCTGGAAAGAAGAACGTAGTGGCCGATCATCTTTTTCGTCTCGAAGATTGTAATACTTTCGAGGCTTCACCAAATCGAGACTCCTTCCCTGACGAGTCAATTTTTGTTATCGACTCACTCCCATGGTACGCCAATATCGTGAATTATCTTGTCTCCAAGAAAGTTCCCGAGGATTGGCCCAAGAACCAAATTGACCGACTGAAGTCGGATGCTAGACACTACCATTGGGAGTATCTGATCCTTTTCTTCGAAGGATCGGATTGTGTCTGGAGACGGTGTATTCCTCAGGAGGAATACCAGAGTGTCCTTTCTTTATGCCACAGTTTAGAGGCAAGAGGACACCACTCCGGGAAGAGGACCGCATGGAAGGTACTTCAGTGTGGCTTTTACTGGCCGACTCTGTTTTGCGATGCCATCGCCTTCGCGAAGTCGTGTCCAGTGTGCCAGAGAATGGGAGGGACCGTTGGTTCCAAGGATGAGATGCTGATGCAGCCTGTCATCATTTGTGATGTCTTTGACGCCTGGGGCATCGATTTCATGGGCCCATTCCCTATTAGCCACGGGTTCAAATATATCCTTCTTGCAGTAGACTATCTATCCAGATGGGTGGAGGCTATCCCGACCCGAGCCGCAGACAACAGGATTGTCTGTAAATTCATTAGAGATCACATAATCTCTAGGTTCGGGATCCCCAAAATGATGATATCAGACGGGGGTAGCCACTTTGTGAATCAGGAGGTGAAGAAGCTCCTGAAGGACTACGACATCGAACACCGTGTCGCTAGCCCTTACCACCCACAAACCAATGGTATGGCTGAGGTGTCAAATAGGGAGGTGAAAACCATATTGCAAAAGCTTGTCCGCCCGGACAGGAAGGACTGGTCTCAGATCTTGGATCAAGTCCTCTGGGCATATCGGACAGCTTACAAGACATCGTTAGGAACCTCCCCATTCCGAATGGTATTCGGAAAGCCGTGCCATTTGCCCGAAGAATTAGTGCACAAATCAGAATGGGCAATTAAGAAGGTCAACTGGAACACACACCTCGGGCAGAAGCAGAGAGAATTGGATCTGAATGAGCTTGTGGAATTCAGAAACCACGCATATGACAACAATTTGTTGTACAAGGACAAGGTGAAGCGTTGGCATGATAGATATATCAGACAAAGGACCTTTGTTCCTGGACAGAAGGTATGGTAGTTCAATGCTAGGCTGAAAATCTTCCAAGGCAAGTTGAAGTCCAAGTGGACAGGCCCATTTGTCATCCGTACGGTGCATGATAGTGGATGTGTCGAGATCTCAGATCTCACAGATGATGCACCGACATTCCTAGTGAATGGACAGCTGTTGAAGTACTTCGTCGAATCCAATGAGCAGTTAGTCCATGTTGAGGAGATTGTATTCATGCACGAGACAGATACAACAGATACACCTCGAGCCGCGTATGAGACCTTGCAGCAGTGAGCCCTAGCCATCCGCAGCATCTTGAAAGATTTAGACCGACTCATCTGTATATATCATCATTCTTGTGCATCCTATCCTTTCTCCCGCGACTCTAGTAACCCATCCCCGCCTCATTAGATCACTATCTTGGACTATACTTAGGATGGTCAGATCCTAAGTATAGGGGGGAGGAGTCACTTGAGTCGGTTCTTGTACATTCTCCAGATCACATTGGTCCTCATACTCACTTCCGTCCTATACTTAGGCTGACCTGAGCCTAAGTATAGGGGGGACCGATGCCCGCATTGTATATTCATCCACTTCTCTCCTTGACCTCGTCCGCCCCACTTTTTGACTTTCTTCTACACTTAGGCTGTCAGAGCCTAAGTATAGGGGGGCTGGTCGATTTCCATACATTTTTCTTTCTCTTTAGCTCTCTTATGCTTAGCACGAGCTATGTCTTTTTCCTCGCTCTTCGTGCTCTGAGGACATAGCACACGCTAAGTATAGGGGGGCGTGTATATATTACATATATACTTTACCCATAGGTCGTACTTTTGCGTATTTTTGTATATATTTTACAATAATTACGGGTGGGTAAAAATTGAAAAAAAAATGTATATATATATTTGTATAATACTTGTAAACCTCTTGTAAAGTATTGTAAAATAGGAGGTATAACCAAAAAAAAAGAAGAAAAAAAATGAAAATAAAAATAGGCTTCTTATTTACTCTTGCATATCATCTCTGCATCTAAGAAAATAAAAAAAAGCCTTGCATTCTCATTCATCTTCATAGAATGACATCTGCATCTCATCTGCATTTCTTGCATATGCAAGGTGGAAAGGTAGTGGGTTCTGAACCAAGTTATGAGTAGATATCGAGGATGGACTTGATTTGACCTTAATCTACCTAATTTCAGAGGAACCTTATAAGAACTAGAGTTACGATTTCTCAGGTCAAGTGACTTAATTCTTTGAGTCCGCAAGTCTATGTTCACATGTCATCTTAATCAATCTAAGTAGAATATCTCGTGCATACGCAGGATTATTTTAGATAATGACCTAACTTGGACAAGCACAATGCACGTAGCTCTTCATTGATGAGGTGATGAGGAGGTAGAATCCTTTAGCTTGGAGTAGCACACAGGTGGAAACATCCGTCCTCCTCTAGGGAGGGTAGTGCGTCTCAACCTAGTCTGGTAGTGTTGACGTCTAAGGATGGGATGCTGTGGGTTGCAATAATGCTTCAAAAGAGGGATAGTCTACTGGCTCAAGAGGAAAAACTCCTGATGTACATGCTGCACCTTGTATGTGTTAAAAAAATTTGCAAAAACTCCAAAAAAATCAGATAGGTCCAAGTGAAAAAATAATACCTGTCGGAGTATGTATATTAGCAAAGAAATGCAGCTGGATCACCTGGCTACACTGGTCAGGCATCTCGGGATAGGTAGTTACACTGGCTACCGTCCATTCTTTTCTCTACCCCCTCCTCTTGAGTTGGTCGCTCTTGAACATAGAAGGGAATACCCCGCTCCTCGAGGAAAGAGTTACTGGACCGGGTTATTGAGTTACCTTGTTAGAGGAGGCTGGTTCCGAGTCATTTCTGATGTGGAGAGCTATATCTCACTTACACAGTACAAGTAAGAATCACAGTCATCAGAAATTTGTGTTGGAGGATTTGTTCTGACTTGATTATTGAGGCGTCTTGAATAGAAGACTTGTGGAACTTGAAGTCTGTTAGGTCTTAAGTTCAGGTCCCAATAAGGTTCCGCCACAATCAATCCAAAGGTCGAGTCAAGCTCATTTTTAACTTTTGTTCATGACCTTGGTATGGAACCCAAAATCATTTCACTCTTGCATTTCATTTAGTTGCTCGGGGACAAGCAAGGTTTAAGTATAGGGGGTTGATGAATCTGTGATTCATCACTCCAAAAGTTAAAAATAGAGCCTTGTTCCTGAGTAAATATAGGCATATTTCCCTTTATAATGCATAAATAGCATTCAGACATGCATACATAAAACATGCATTTTAGCATTCCATCTGCATTTAAATAAGAAGCCAAAATAACTTGTAAAATATCCATTCATAAAAATAAGCTCTCCCTTATACTATGTACACCTTAGTTAATAATATAAGGAAGAAAGCTAGAAATGTCCCTTGTAAAATACCCAATAAAGCCTTAAAACCCTTGAACCTCGAAATACCCATAAATACTTCATGCAACCTCCAAAATAGGTCTACTTACTTTCAGATTAATACACATTAAAAGACCTTCAAAATGAGACTAGTTTCATCCAATTTGGAGCTCGTATGAAAAAGTTGGGTTTTTGGGCCTCTTTTGTAGACTACATATATGTATACTTGTATTCTTGTATTTTTGTATCATATTTTACCTCATATCCGTCTTTGGTCAACATAAAACTTGTATATCTCATCGAGATCTACAACTTTTATGTTTTGAGTTTTTCCAAATTCGGCCCCCTCTTCTCTTTACACATATTTTTCTTTCCATCCAATCACAGCTGGCCACGTGGCGCCCTCTGGTTGCGCCACGCGGCCCGCTCCCCTTGCCAAGGCCGCCGCGCCTCTCAGCCGTTGGATGGTCTTGTTGATCCAATGGCCAGATGCTCTCCACGTGCACCCTAAATGTCCACCGTCTGATCATATCCAAGGACTCATCTGATCCGCCCGTTCGAGCCTCTTCCACATTGTGCCACGTGGCGCATTCTGCGCCATCAGATCACGCCTCAGTCTTTCCATCTGAGCCGTTAGCCCCACAAACCTCTCAACCGCCCGATCAAAGGCCCCATGCTAATCGCATCCGTCCGCTCGCGCCTCGCCCCTGTTGCGCCACGTGGTTGCTCCATTGCCCTCAGATCGCTTCGCCCAGATCTAATCTTAATCCTCCATCCTGCCTCGATCTCGACCGGATCAAGGGATCCAACGGCCAAGACCTCGTCTTCCACCTCTGGCGCCCCTCTCTCCCACGTTCTCAGCCGTGCGTGAGGGGCTTGCCCCTTCCTATTCTTGGCTGCATCCCAGCCACCGTCGACGACTACCACCACCTCCATGATGATCCCCACTTGTCCATCATCCTCACCAGCCACTTCATTTCCCACGCCGACCGTCAGCTACACTCCACGAACTCCATGAACCTCGCTCCATCACCAGGCCGGTCATCTACTTCAACCTATAAATAATCGCCCTCCGGCCGACTTCAACCCTATCCGCCACTCCTGAGAGATACCCCGAGCTCGGAGCACCCGTTTGGTGACAGCAAGCGACCGATTCCTCGAGCGAAGACCGGTCATCTTCTCTGGCGAGATCCTCGACGCACCGCCGTGTCGCAGCCACTCCTCCGAGTCGTTGCTTGAGCTCAGGGACCTACCGCCCCTTCGAGCAACGATCTGGACCTCAACCTCGAGCTCCAAACCCCATGTAATTGCCTCCACCTTCGTTTAATCTTCGTTTCGATTTTTCCTTCTATTTCTCCCTTTTTATTCGTCGTTCACCGTGATCCTTTCGCCTCGCTCTCACTCCGCCGAGCTCCGCGATGGAGCTCTCATCCTCATGGTACCCTTTACGCTCGCCGACGATGCACTTCGTCTTCCATCAGCTCCCGCTCCGCCACTTGACCGGAGCACCATCGCCAGCCCATCTCCGTCCCTCCCTAGGCCTCGCCGACCACCCTCACACCTCCACGATTGCACGCACGAGCTTCGGCTATTCTTCTAACACTTGCAGGTACCTTCTCATTCACTGATCGGAAGTTCACTGGAGTTCCTTTGGAGCTTCGCCGCCAACGACCTCCGACGCCCCTCTCCAGCTCCTGAGACCACCAGCACCTTCGCCGCATCGCCGCGCTTGTTCTGGGATACCTCCGAGACCTCGGAGAGCTTCACCGACACCTGGAGGGACGGGCGAAGCTGGGGCCTCGTGTCCGGAGCACCGCCATCTCCTTCGCAGGAGGCGGAGGCCCGTTGAAGAAGAAGCCCCCATAGCTGTTCGATCATCTTGATCGGACGGGTTCCAGTCAACCACGTCACCCGTCATCAGGAGCAGCAGACGACCGTTGGATCGTCCTTGATCCAACGCTTAGGAGTACGCCACGTCGCCCCTTCCATCGCGATCCAGTGCCCGTTGGATCAACTTAGATCTGAGGGTCTCTGGTGGAGCCATGCGTCAGCACCGACATCCTTTGGATTGTTCTGATCCAAGGGTCCGCAACCCGCCACGACATCGGTTCCTAGCCTCTTCCCCGACCCTAGGCTCAGACCACCCGAGGCTAGCCGAGCCTCACTCCAGACCTCCAGGAGCTCCCGAGCCAAGCCCCGAGCCTCCGAAGCTACCCGAGCCTAGGCCGACCACGTGAGGAGCACGTGTGGTCTGGGTATTTTGCATAGAGGCCCTGGGGGACTTTTTCAAAATTGTAAAAAGATCCCTGTGAAGTAGCCCCCCACGTGAGGAGCACGTGCCAGTGGAGAATATAGGTAATTGCATTTAAGTCCCTTTCAACATATTTCTTTTATGTAATTTTATTTTCTTGTATTGCAAATACACCCCTGTCTTTGCACGCATCGCTAGGTTTCATTTTGCACCATTTTGAATTTCAAAAGTTGCATATTGTTGAGTAACTTGTCCTCTATCTATTGTGCCACTTGTCACATTTTTGTAATTGCAGTAGATTTTTAATGAATTAATGGTTGATTTGTGTGATATTTTGCCCAGTGAGACCTTTTAATTCATTATTAATTTTCTGTAGCTCCAAAATTTCTCAAAAATTCACAGTAGCTCTAGGATAGTGAACTCAACCTTGCATAAAAATTTCATGTCATTTTCACGCATATCGAGGCCTAAATAAATTGTTTAGTGATTTTTTTAGTTTAATTTTAATAGGTTAATTTCACATTAAATTTAAGGTTTGTCAATTTTCCTAGCTGCATGTTTAATTCACAGTAAATTCATTTAGTGTCTAAAAATTCAAAAAAAAATAGGGTAGTTCATTTTCACCATAATTCATCATCTGGCCAATTTTCATAATTTTTGGACTTCATTTGTTATCTTAAACTGATTTAACTTTGGATTGGCTAGATTATTGCATGTGTCTGCACAGAAAATAGAAAAAGATAAAAAAAAATTCCTCGAAAATCTAGCACTTGGAACTTTGCTAATGATTCGCCTAAGGAGACAGATGCCTCCCTGAGTTCGACCTTGGACTACACCAAGTAAAAATAAATTGCCGCTTGAAATTAACTCAAATCTAATTAAAGTGGTTTTTGATATTCCCTCTCGTATCCGACTGCAACGAACACTTATAAATTAATTTGGACAATTAATTTGGCTCTAATTAACTAAGGGTGCGGGGGCGGTTATCAATGATCATGATCCAATTATCACTACAAACTGGACGCCCTTTAGGGACGCTTATTGGGGACGGTCAAGGGAGTAACCGTCCCCAATAACAGTCTCGGGGACGGTCAGAAGCAAACCGTCCCCTTTCGAATGTAATAGCGACGGTTGGTATTGACCGTCGCCATTAAGAGACCTTTAGGGACGGTTCTTTACCCGTCCCTAGCTAGGGTAGCCCCAGTTTGTTTTTTTGTCAACCCGGGATCTTTAGGGGACGGTTATAACCGTCCCCATTACTCCACTGTGCCCGTCGCCTATACATAAGACCTTTGGGGACGGTTCGTAAACCGTCCCTAAATAGGCTAGCCCCAGTTCATTTTTTTGTCAACCCGGGAACTTTAGGGGGCGGTTATAACCGTCCCAATTACTCCACTGTGCCCGTCGCCTATATCAAACTATAGGGGACGGTTGCAACCGTCCCCGATAGTTCCTTATAGGGGACGGTCGCAAAACCGTACCCTCTGCCCTTAGAAAAGGGGACGGTTCACTCATAACCGTCCCCGATCATTCATATAGGGGACGGTTGTTTGACCGTCCCCGATGGTGATATACCCTTCCCGACGCAGGCGGCTCTTCCTCAATCTCATTCCGCCCATTCGACCCTCACCACACCTCGCCGCCGTCGCTCGTCCTCCTCCCTCTCGCCGCCGCCCTCCTCCTCCCCCTCCTCCCTCTCGCTGCCTCGTCAATCCTCCTCCACCCTCTCGCCGCCGCCGTCATCCTCCTCCTCCTCACAACTCGCGGCCGCCCTCCTCCTCCTTTCCCAACTCGCCGCCGGCCTCCTCCTCCTCCCAACTCGCCGCCGCCCTCCTCCTCCTCCCTCTCGCAGCCGCCCTCCTCCTCCTCCACCTCCCTCTCGTCGCCGCCCTCCTCCTCGGCCTCAACTCGTGCCCGTCCGTCCGCCGCCTTGCCCGCCGCATTACTTGGTTGTAAGTTTTGTTCTTAATTTCTTATATATTCATCATGCTTATGGTTGCATATTTTTTTGATATTCTTATTAGTTGAGTCAAATGCTTAAGATAGTAGATTAAAAAATAGTGGATAAATGCCTAATTGTGATAAATCTTGATTAAGTCCGTAGATTAGTTTAGTCAAATGCTTAAATCAGTAGATTACTCTTGATTATGATTAAATGCTATTAGTGATAGAAGATGATTAATTTAGGTAAATGCTTGTAATTCTTATTTAAAGATTAACTTTGACTTGTATGGCCGATTCATTTTCCTTCGATCCTACGTGCCGCAGCCTACCCTGCCAAGCGCTGCTCCTGAACCCGATTTGTCGGGAGGAGGAGGGGTAGACCGAGACCGGACTCTCTGGATCGAAGGCCAAGTGTGCCACATGCTATTTAATATAATATTTGTTCATTAAGTAGAGTATTTGTGTATAGCCGATTAATTTTCCTTCGATCCTACGTGCCGTAGCCTGCCCTGCCAAGCGCTGCTCCTGAACCCGATTTGTCGGGAGGAGGAGGGGTAGACCGAGACCGGACTCTCTGGATCGAAGGCCAAGTGTGCCACATGATATTTAGCAGAATAGTTAGGTTGTACTTAAAACCTGTTAACTACCAAACATTTTTGAAATTAACTTTATATCTTACCTTTAGGCAATGGATAAAAGTTGGATGAACAAAAGATTCGATGACTATCGGACGTATAATAAAGGAGTTATCGGATTCATAGACTGGGCTTTTCGATATGAATCGCACTATCATATTGTAGGAGGTGAAGGAGATAAGATACATTGTCCTTGCATAAGATGTAAAAATACTTTGACCCAAAATCGAGCCACAGTTTACGAGCATTTGATATTAAATGGATTTTGGCTACATTATACGAATTGGACATATCATGGTGAAGGAGTTAATTTAGAAGAAGATAGTAATGTACACGTTGATGATGAAAGAGATGTCTCAGAAATACAAGACCGTGATGCTATTTTTGAGATGGTAGATAATATTCGAGGACATGAAACCGAGGAAATGATGGATTCTCTTCCGGATACGTTGCATGAAAAATTAGAAGATGCAGAGAAACCGTTATGCTCTGGAGTCAAAATGACTCGATTACGTTTTCTTCTGGAGATGTTTAAGATAAAAGTGAAGAATCGGTGTACAGCGGTTACGATGACGGATGTCTTACTTTTGATTAGGACATTATTAAATAATCCAGAAAACTTTCCAAAGGACTGGAAGGATGCTAAGTCTAGATTTCGTGCACTTGGACTGAACTACGAGAAAATTGACGCATGTCCGAACGACTGCATTTTATATTGGAAGGATTACTCAAATTTAGATAAATGTCCTGACTGCAAAAGTAGCAGATATAAGAATAATGATACTGATTCGAAGAGGAAAAAACCAGAGAAGATTTTAAGGTTCTTTCCTTTGATTCCCCGATTACAGAGATTGTATTCATACGAAAGAACAGCTAAAATGATGATATGGCACAGTAATATCAAAAAGAAAGATGTAACCGGTGTTATGCGACATCCATCAGATACAGAGGAGTGGATCAAGTTTGATGAAATGTATCCATCGTTTTCAGAAGAAGTAAGAAACGTACGATTGGGTCTTGCTTCTGACGGCTTTAATCCATTCGGAAATATGAGTACGAGTTACTCTATTTGGCCTGTGATTCTTGTTACATATAATCTGCCACCGTGGATGTCAATGGCATCTTCCTTTATGATGATTTCGTTATTGATACCTGGTCCTAAGGGGCCAGGTAATGCGATAGATACATATATGCAACCTTTGATTGACGAACTAAAGATTCTGTGGAATTCTGGAGTTAGTACGTATGATGCGGTAAAGAAAGAATTCTTTACAATGCGTGCTTCTTTATTGTGGACAATTAATGATTTTCCAGCATATGCCAATTTATCAGGATGGAGTACGAAAGGTAAACTCGCATGTCCGATTTGTATGGATAAAACACATTCGACATGGCTGAATGCGAGTATGAAACATTGTTATTTGGGACATCGTCGTTTCTTACCGGTCAGTCATAGATGGTTAAGAAGTGAAAATAATTACAAGTTCGATGGACAATCGTTTGGACGTCGTTTAAGTTTATCTCACCGATCAGGAAGCACAATGTGGATGGAACAAAAAAATTTGGGAAACTTCTCTCTAGGCCGATTAACAAAGAGGAAGAGTACAGGTGGATGGCGAAAACAAAGTATATTCTTTCAGGAGCTGCCCTACTGGCATACTTTACAGGTCCGTCATAACTTGGACGTGATGCATATAGAGAAGAATGTTATGGAAAATATTCTTTCGATTTTGAATATCTCTAGTACTGCCAAAGACAGTTTGTGAGCCAGACGTGATCTAATACAATTGGGTATCCGACCCGAATTACATCCGATTGAGTCTGACAATTCTAAAGTAATAATTCCTGATGCAGTGTATACTTTATCCAATGCTGACAAAGATAAGATACTGGATTTTATTAAATCCGTTAGAGTATCTGATGGATTCTCCTCTCAAATTAGCAGATGCATAAATATGACGGAAAGAAAGATATCGTCATTAAAAAGTCATGATTGTCACGTACTTATGCAAGTACATTTTCCATTGTCAATCAGAGGAGTTGTACATCCTGATGTTTTGCAGCCACTGATTGAAGTCAGTCAGTTTTTTAAGGCTATATGTTCGAAGACTTTAGACCCGGAAGTATTGTTCAGACTAGAGACAGATATAGTTATAACTTTATGTAAGATGGAGCAGCTCTTTCCACCTACATTTTTTGATATAATGGTTCATCTCATTATTCATCTTGCTAGTGAAGCCCGGATATGTGGTCCTGTGCAGTATCGATGGATGTATCCAATTGAAAGATATCTACGGAAATTAAAGAATATGGTATTTAACAAAGCTTCACCTGAAGGTTGTATTGCCGAGGGATATTTATGTGAAGAATGTATCACATTTTGTGACATGTATATGGGTGATGGAAAGAGTATTAGATTCGATAGGTTCGAACGAAATAATGATGGTGAGTTGTGGACAGAAGATCCAAATAAACTTTGGATATTTCAACAGAATGGCCGAGCTATCCTAAAGAGTACCCGTCGTAGTATTTCAGATATTGAAAGAGATCTTATTCATTATTATATTTTGATGCAAGTAGACGAGGTAGATTCTTTCTTCAAAGAGTTTCAATCAACAACCACTAGAAAATCAGACTTTCTGAAATGGTTCGGGGATAAAATTAAAATATTAAAAGTTACCAAAGATGAACGGTGGAGCGCAAATCTCGATATAATTCACAGGAGTCCATACTCATTGATAATATCACATTCTGGCTATATCGTTAACGGGTTTAGATTTCGAAAGAAGTCAATTGATGAAAATAAAGCGTCACAACTTTCTGGAGTAATAGTGAAGGCTGAACTCAATGCTGAAGTTGACGGATACTATGGCGAGATTATTGATATACTTGAAATCAGTTTTACACATGATGCAAGGTGTGTTCTATTTCATTGCATCTGGTTCGATGTTGGTCGAGTTGGAGTAGGTTACAAAAAGGATAGAAATGGGATTCTTTCTTTAAAGCAAACAGGTAGGTTACAAACAAATGAACCGTATACGCTTGCCAGTCAGGTCGAACAGGTCTTTTATGTTCCAGATAACTCAGTTAGTGGATGGATAATACCAATTAGAACAACACCGAGAGATTTCTTCGACGTAAACGAAGAGGCAGATGCACTAGACAATGATGTAGCATATCAAAATAACTCCAATGATTTTTTGAATGAGGTATTAGACAACGACAATGGAACTTGGAACTAGCAATTTCAGGTAATTTTTTTTATTTTCAATTTCTATTAATTGAAATTGTTGTCATCTAGCGAAATGTATATATTTGAAATGCTTATTTAAAATTGCAGACATGACTCCTAGACCTAGACGTATTCGGGAGGTCCCTGAACCTCCCCAGCAGCCACAGGGCGGTTCTTCTGATGCAGGTAGTGGATCTACACCGAGACGGCGTGGACCGGCTCAGTGTAGATTCTTAGACCGACTTGCACCAGGGCAGACGTTACCTGTACGTATTGTTGGCGGAGATGCGGTAGGAGAGAACTCTACGGAGTTCCAGAGCTACCTTGGCCAGGTTTCCCGTGCGCGCGTCCCAATCACCACCCACGACTTCCGACAGCTGCCTTATGCTGTCAAGGCTGCCATACTTGCTGATCTGGAGGTATCCTAAAATCTTAAAACAGTTTTTGCATTTTATGACGTAATCGTTAATATATTTGTTGTATGAGGCTGTATTTACATGGGAACGCAGTACCCATGTCGATTCTCAGATTTTATCACATGCTGCTGAGATGTTGCTTCGATACAAGGGACGCATAAAAGCTAAGGTAAGATTTTTTTATTAATATTTAATATCGAGATATTTACATATTGACTATATTTTTTTCTCCATTTGTAGTACTTCAACCCCCAGATTCCATATGAGCATCTTGTGCAGAATATCCCTCCTGGTGTTACACCAGAGCAATGGAGGGAGCTGATTAATTTTTGGTCCAGTGACGATTTTGCGGTATGTATATAGTTTTCTTAGTTTTTTTCTTTTATTTTTATATTGACATTGTGAAATTTCAGTCGATTTCTTCCAAGAATACGACGAATCGTTCGAAAGGGTTTAGGTCGACGCATAAGATGGGAAGGAAGAACACCAACCAATTGAAGGACGACTTTGTAAGTATTTAAAAGATATTTACAACGATTAATTTTGAGTCTTAAACAATTTTAAGAAGTTGTTTAACTTTTTATAGTTGAGGGAAAATGAACGAGAAATGACCCGCACAGAGGTGTTTGCTGGGTCAAAGAGCAGAGACTTAGGAGGAGAGGTGCAGTGGGTTGATGAAGCCTACGCACCAATACATGTAAGTATAAATATAATTTTTACTTAAAGGATTACTTACTTATGGTAATATACTGAAATTATTTTCTATTTCTCATATGCAGGAAGAAATGATTAGGCTCTCTACCACCTCCTCGCTGGATAGCACGGGGACGAGCAATCCCCCGTTGACGGCTGATGATGCCTTCCGTCAAGCCACTGGTCTAGAACACAGTGGACGCATCCGTTGCGGAGGACGGGGCGAAACGATCCGTACATGGTACGGAATGGGTGGTGCAGGTGGGTCGCAGTCTTCCTCGCATGGAAGCCAGAGAGAAAGAGAGATGGAGAGGGAGCTGCGCGAAGTAAAGGCAACGATGAATGCACAAGCTGCGGAGATGGCACAGATGCGTATGGACATGGAGAATTTCAGGTCCTTAATGAGCCGTCTTCAAAGTCAAGCCACGCCCCCTGTACAACCTGCACATCTCGGCGACGACGAGGAGAGTGAGGAGGAAACCGATGAGAGTGACGGGAGTGACGCATCAGAGTAGGTGGCATGGAGTTAGTACCCTAGTTTTTTCTTATCTTTTAATTGTAATATTTTGTATTAATATCTAACATTATGTAGACTTGTTATCGTTTATTATTGTTGTTTTATAATTATGTTGTTGGATGTTGTGATATGCTTAGTTGTTGGATGTTGTGATATGCTTAGTTGTTGGATTTTGTGTTTTGTTCTTTTGAAGAGAAGAATGTTTGGTGTTGTACATTTTATTATCTTCATATTGTTTTCAGGTGTAATATTGAATGATGTAAGGAACATATCAGAATATGTAATTTTTTTTTTTCCTGTCATGGTTTATTGGGGACGGTTGTAACCGTCCCCTCTAGAGCTACAGAAACGTCCCTTCAGCCAGAACAAATCACGGAGACTATTGGGGACGGTTCTCACCGTCCCTATTAGTTAAGAGCACTTGGGACGGTTTGAACCGTCCCAAAAAGTCTACTGTTGGTGTCGCTATAGATTCTACACTAGAGGGGACGGTTACAACCGTCCCTAAAAGTGTTCTGTTGGCGTCGCTATAAACCTTTCCAGGCTTCTGTTGGCGTCGCAAAAGACCTAAAGTGTAGATGGGACGGTTGTAACCGTCCCTAAAGGCAAATGTATGCGACGGTTGTAACCGTCCCGTCTACTCTGAAGGTCTTTTTGCGACGCCAACAGAAGCCTGGAAAGGTCTATAGCGACGCCAACAGAAGACTTTTAGGGACGGTTGTAACCGTCCCCTCTTGTTGGACAGACGCGACGGTTGCAACCGTCCCTTATATACTTATGTTGGCGTCGCTTTATACGCTAAGGTACAGGGGACGGTTACAACCGTCGCGTCTGCGAAACGCATGAGACGGGGGTAACCGTCCCCAAAGGTTTTCTGGCCCGTCTCAAAATGTTGAGGTCCATTAGGGACGGTTGTAACCGTTGCTAATAATTTAGGTTGTAGGGACGGTCGCAACCGTCCCTAATAGCCTTCGTGTAAGGGACGGTTATAACCGTCTCCAATGGTTCATTACAGGCGACGGTTGTTATAACCGTCCCATATAGTCAAATGAGACGGTGTCGGAAGGGACGGTTTAGGAACCGTCCCCGTTGATCAGAGGGGACGGTTCTAGAGACAAAAAGGACGGTCTACGACCGTCCCCTTAGACCCACCCGCCTGTAGTGTATTGAGCATTTATCTTAATATGATTGGGATGTAATGCGAAGATGGGATATTATGTCTGACATGATCAGACACCTCTAAGCAGTCTTCTAGATCTAGATATGAGAAAAGATCTCATTATACAAGTCACTATACATGGCATACACAATTACTGTGATATTTTCTCCAAGTATATGAGGAGAAGGCACACAATTCTTGAAAGAGTTTGACAATGTTACATGAGAAATAATATCTAAGCATTGGAAACTAGATAATTAAATGGGATTTAATTATCATAATTAATGTGTGGATAGAGATATCTAGGTAATTAAATTGTATTTAATTGTCACGGATATGATTAATGTGGATAAGACTATCCATATTAATCATGGTTAATATGGATATGATTTACAATATCATGGAGAGAGTTAATTGTGAATGAGATTCACAATTTATGAGTTGATGTGAATTGGATTTACATTACATAATTTCATGTAAATATGATTTACATTAAATATTAGAAAAAAGAATTTAATTCTTAATAATAACCGATATATTTCCAATTATCGTAGATAATTTGGAATTTTTGTGGCAATTATTCAATTAATTAATTAAGTAATATAATTGATAATATAATTTTGACTCATTCCATTTCTTAAAGTGGATGTCCATGGGTTGTTGAACCATGTTGAACGTCCACCATAAATTATGTAAATAGAGAGAGCTCTTTTAATTAAAATCCATTTATTGATTAATTATTTTAATTGATATAATATAAAAATTGATTTCTAATTATTTTTTGTATTTTCTTTTTGTGTTTTTTGCGAACAAAAACAAAAACAAATCACTTTAAACCATTGATTATGGAGATAATATGAATTGGGATTTATGGACTTCAAAAATGCTATAAGAGAGAGGATAACTCAAGCCCTCTTGAACATAAGTAATATGCCATTGTTAGATAAATTAAATTCTCTCTCGCTCCACACATCTAACCTCTCTCTCTCTCTCTTCGAAATCCTAGGTCGTCCCCCTTCTCAAGAGTGGTGGAGATCGCAATCATCAGCATGCTATCATCATGTTGCCAGACTGGTTGCTCAAAGAATTTAGTCCTCTTCCGTGTATGCTTATGAATAAGACAAGTGATTTTGTGAGATTAAATCAAGAGTTTCTATCTTATAACATTTCTCGGGATTGCATGAAGTACATGACTCATCATCACACATACAAGTGCACTACTGTAGGGTTGGACTTGAGTCAAGAAACCTCTTCGTTAAGAGGCTTTGAGGATTACAACCATACATCAAGAGGTAAGTGTAAAATTCATGTGTAATTTATTAAATGACATGAGAAAGGTTTCCAAACCATGTGGTTTCATCTTAAAATTTTTATTTTTCCGCTGTCATGCCAACTAGTATGACTAGTTCACCCAGATCACATATGATGATGATTTTCACGCTCCTGTAATGTGCAAGGCCTAACACCTTGCCTTCAAATGGTAGAAGATCTAGGTTAAAGGTCTTGGATGTGATCCAAACCCTTAAGGGAGAAGGTTTTGATTAAGGGATGCACGAGGACTTCTTATTTTGCATGGATGTATTTTTTCAAATCATTTTTGAGCATATATGATATGTCTCCTATTTTTCCCTATTATGAACTAATTCTTGGGATAATTAGGAATGTTTAGATGGTCTGAACATTTACCCAAAATATTTACCAAATTTTGGCGATGAACGGGCATTGATTTAGATTCGAAAAATTCCCGTAGTGTTGTTGTTTTTGCATGTAAATTCGTATATGTAACAAATTATCTTTTGGTTACTGTTTTAAAGTCATGAAACATGTTTAGAATTAAGTAGAGAATTAAATAAGAAAACCTTTCTAATTTATTTCACATGATTTCAACTCCGTTTTCCCAAGATGTTACATATTTAGTGGAGATGGGTCAGATGATGATTAGATCATCACATGAACTTTTTATTGTATTTATCATTAAATGTTAATCAAGGAAATTATGAATTTTCCTTGATTAAATGTTGCTTCACATATTTAGAGAAATATTTTGAAATCATCTATCATCACTAAATGAACATTTCATGATGAAAACCCTATTTTATCCTACAATAGTTGTAGAATAACTTTTACATGCAAAATCAAACTTGTTTGCTTGATATGACTAGAAATTTAGGATCATTAAAAATGTTTTAAGATATCTAAAATTTCTAAGTGAATACTATATAGTATCGTGATGATCATCAAAGGAATGATTGATAAAACCGCAAGTTGATTGATCCAATTGTATTGTTTTGATTTGAGATGGTGAAGGTGTTTAGGCCGAGTATGCTGGCTTAGTTCCTTAATTAGTGCCTTGCATGTCAAGGAAATGATCCCTCCTAGCATAACTTGACCATCTGGCCGGATCTATTTGTAGGAAAGGGTAATATGAGTAAGTGAAGTTGTACTTTAATTACTAAAATCAGAATAATACATACTTGTGAGAGCTAATACTTTATAGTAATATCAAGCATACCTAAGTGTTTGTTGGTTGCTTTAGATCTTTGATGAATTTAATGTGATTAAATTAAATTAATCCAAATAAAATCCATAATATATCACTAATATAGATTGGATTTCTCTTGGAAAGATTACTATTGTGAATATAATTCAAATTATTAATCAAAATTAAATGGGATATGGAGGATCATATGATGGCATACATGGTCTCCCGTCAAGGCGTAGGGTTCCATCACTATGGATTGTGCATCAGAGATGCCTATGAAAAGTCATAACTCTAGTGTACAAGTGTACACGGATCGATCTCTCTACTTCTCGAAAGAGTAAGGGCGTATGCGTAGTTAGCCTAATGTTGTTTCTCATATAATTGAGGTGGCATTGGATTGGGTACAACGAGTGATATTCTTGTTGACGATTGGCTCAATTAGCAACGGGTCAACATCACCTTAGGGGTGGTGGGCTCAGTTGTCAAAGATCGAATTGGGAGTGCAAGTTGTACTTGCAAATCGGAAATAGTTCACGCTTCCTTCAACATAGTTGCATGTTCTCATATAATTGGGGAGCGATGAAAGTGGAAGGGAGATCTCAAATCTTTCTTGAGGTAGTTTAGTTGGCATACCTCATACTTTGAAAGTTCGAAAGAGAATGGACTTCCAAAGTAATAATAAAAAGCAAGACAACTTTGATTTAAAATAATAATAATCTTAATCAAAGTATATATATATATATATATGCAAATTATCTTGCTTCGGATAACCTTTTTTTAAAACCATTCAATTTTATACTCAATAATAATCAGTGTCATGGATAGGATCCATGACTAAGATAAATTGCCTATAATTGAACACATAATGTATGTTGTTGCAATGTGAAAGTTTCCGCATAATAATGAGGATAAACACTTTAATAGGATGTAGGGAAACGATCACTGATTCGTATGTCACTACAATCATGGTCCTTCATCAATGTGCTTTACAAGCAACATATTGATGTGTATCATATTTGTCAAGATCCTTCTAAAATCTGAAGGAGATGTTTTTTGGAAAATTTATTTGCTATTAACATATGATCATGAAAGACAAGATTCACAACATTATGCAAAATTTTATCTCCATAAGGAGATGATTTATTCAAAATATTTAAGTACCTTCCAAAACCAAATTCATAAGAGTCAAGATGGACGTGGATGTGATATGTGCCATCATTCTACTATCTTTGATCAAGTATTTCATAAAGCTTCATGATATTCATATTGTATGAATATGATAAAACAAGTATATAAGTTGAAATATTCTTAAATTGAAGTCATTTGAGGACATGCTTAATTAGTGAGATCCATTATCTTAAGTAATGATTGTTTAAGATTAAGGAAGGGTATTGAAACTATGGGTCAGACCCATATAAGGAAGAAAGGTCAAAGAGTTGACCATGTTTCTTTAACTTCCACATCCAAATGGTTAATGACTACCAGTATTGCAAGGTGTTGATATTCTAATAACATAACTGTCTAGACTATCTAGAATCATTAAAGAACTCAAATGTTGTATTGACATATCGTACATCTGTATATCATTGTTGAAATCGAATTACTTATTAATTAGGCTTAATGTTCGATAATTGTATTTCATTCTTCTACTAACACCTGCAATTGATTGCATTTGTTTTAGAAGACTATTAAGATTGATCTAAAGGTTTATAGTCATCCGCATGAAATTTGATGACTTTTTTGCAACAATCATTGTTGGATAATAAGTCTACTTGATTCCAGTAGGAGAACTCTTAGTCTTAGCGAATGCCTCTTTGACATATATGTTAGAAAGGATTCACTATCTATTTCTAAATTTGTTAGCAATTGATATACATTCTAAGATAGACCTATCATAAAGCATTATGATGAATATATCTCACAAGGTAATCTAACATCAGAAGGACTCTATGAAATTAGAATATTAATAAATGATTCATTAACATTTCTAATACTGAGAATTAAAGCTTTTAAAGATCAATGGTGGATGAAGATCATTTGATAATGATATGACATTAAGACTTGGACATGTGACTATTGAAAAGATCAATAAGACTAGTAGTAGATGAACCTCTAGATTTTCTAAGAGTTCAAAACTTATCAACGTAGGAATAATGTACTCATAATATCTTGTTCAAGGCACTCTTCTTCATAAATGGTGTAAGATGCAAAGGTATTCTTAACAACATACATGTTGATGTATGCGGACTGTACATACCATAGTAAACAATATTGATATAATATCTCCATTGATGATTATTCGTGGTATGAGATTTCTTCCTTACACATTAGAATTTTTTTTTGAAATGTTCAGATATTTCATAATTTTGGTTGAGAACAAAAGTTAGAAGAAAGATGAAAAGAATTCGATCTGAACAAGGTAGCTAGTACCTATTGGATGAATTCAAAGAATACCTTATAGAAAATGGAATATTATTCATATCTCACTCCTCCTGATATACCTCATCACGATGGAGTTGTAGAGAGATGCAATTAGATCATGTTTGACATGATCTGATCAATGATGAATCTTAAGCATAATTACCTCTTAGTTTCTAGATACTTGTGTTAGTAATGTGAGCCCGGGGCGAACCATGTCTACAATAAATGTTATTGTAATATCTAATATATCAATAAAGTTATTGGTTATTTTTTACTCCATGTCTGAGATCAATGAATGCACTATAAGGTCCCTTCGTACAATTAATGGTTATGTACCATTACCATATTGATAATCACATAGTTGTTGATTCAATTGTTGAATCATAGAGGTTGGGGCTTGGGTGAACATCTAAAGAATTAGATTGGGGACTCATCAAGTACTGTCAAATGATTATTAAGAGTTGATCTCCAGCCTGAGAAGGAGATGGCTAAAAGCTTGATATCTGACCGACCTCTTGATGTAGGTCCTCTGCATTGAAATAGAGATTTCGAGGTGTCAGATAAATTAGGTCAAAGAGTTGACTTAACGAGATCAAGATAACCAAGACCTATGTCGTATACTGTCAAGATATAGGCATGCATCCTCTGATAGGAGATAGATGTGTTACTATATGTATGAGTATGTACATTTGGTAGACCAATAGGTTGATGGCCTAATCAAACATTGGCGAGCTTGTGTGCATATAAGGGCATATGGGTAATACGGTCTCTCAAAGAGATCATGCATGTTCCTTGTGAACCAAAAGACATGATCTCACGCATGAGGTATTGGGACTGATCGAATTCCATGCGTGGTCATTTTGCTTAGGAAACATGACAAGAATTTGTAGGTATGATATATACTTTTGGAAAGTATATGATCGATACCAACTCCCAAGACCGAATAAGAATCTTAATGACAAAACCCTAGAGGTGATAGTCCAAAAGAGATATAAAAACTTCCGGTTTATTCTATGTCTTCCAGTATGCAAGATGTACATGTATTAGTAATATTGAGAGTGAAGTAATCATAAACGATTGTATAACCATGGCGCTTCCATACCGAGGGAGTGATGAAACATGTACGGATTCTAGTGACTCCTCTCAGTAGAGAAGTAATCTAATCTCTGTCCAAATGTTGGATATTGATCTGAATGAGATTTAGAAGCAATTAAGAGATTAGATCTACGACTTTGATTTAACCAAACATCTTTAGGAGGTCCTTAACATATGGACTTGAGATATGATCTCAACATCCAAGTCACTATAGGTGTAATGTCTAATCATTCTGTCCTTATCTCCAAGTATTCACGAAGAAAGGGCATTATTCTTGAAAGAGTTCAAGAATAATTGCATTGTTAATATATCCAAGCATTGAGAATCGGATAAATAAACATGTTTATTATCATAAATAATATGAATAAGATTCATATTATTTGAATTCATGAGAATTGAGATCTTACATAATTAAATGTGATTTAATTATCAAGGATATGGATAATGTGGATAGTACTATCCACATTATCCGTATATATTTTAAATGTGATATATAATATATTAAAGAGAGATAATTATAATTTACATCTGTTAGTTAAGTTTTGATGTGAATTAGATTCACAATGGACAATTAATTGAAAATGTGATTTACATTTTATTTTGGGTTATGAATATGATTCACAATTTCCCAATAGCATGATTGTAATATTCACAAAATAATTATGAATTATTTGTGTGAATAAATTTGCAACAAATAGTTGTTGTAAAATTAATTGAAGATAAATAGCCACCATAGTGGAAGGAGATAGAAGGCCACTAAATCCCATTGGGAATAAAGTGGTTGTCCCCCTCTTTATGAAAGAGATTTATTTCTTTCAAATTATATCTCCATGCAAAATTGATTTAATTGAAATTAAATTGTATTGATGATTCAATATATGTTAACTTAATTAAATTAATTATTGTTGTATTTTTTCAATAAAAATCATGGTCATTAAAATAAGCACAAATCAATCTAAACCATTGGATTTGTTGTTGTTCATGGATTGCGATCCATGGACTCCCAAAATACGATATAAGAAGAGGAATCCATTCCCTTTTAAGGTTATGTTGTTGAACAACAAATTTTTCTTTCTCTTTCTTATTCTCATATCACACGCCAACTCTCTCTCTCTCTTGAGTGGCCATCCACTCTAACCTTAGAGAGAAGGTTGCTTTCGTCGTCGCATCGCCATTACGCCATTGCCAAGACCGTTCATGGATGTCCACCTCCTACCATGCATAACGTTCTTAAAGAATATGTTTGATCTCGTGAGATGAGATTAGGAGATCTATTGCTTGGATCAAGAACTCGAATTGCGATAAGCACACGTTTCATCTCCGTACTCGCAAGTGTCTCTACCGTCAGGTCGGACTTGAGACAGGAGGTCTTTTTGCTTAAAGACTCGATTACAACCACGCTACAAGAGGTATTTCTTTACCTAATATGTGGTTTAGATGAAACGATCCGTGAATGGTTCATGGATCATGTGGTTTCAACATTTAATTAAAATTCCGCTGCATCAAGCGCTAGTTTGATTAGTCGCTCATGATCGCATACTATGCGATCCCCACGCTTCCATGATGCACTTGAGGATTTTTCCATAATCCTTAAAGTGGTATCAGAGGCAGGTTAGGTATTGGATGATATCCAAAACCCTAGATGAACAAGGTTCACATTTTGGATGCATGGGACTCATTGTTTTTGCATTGGATGCAAGAATCGAATTAGTTTTTCTGATGAAATAAAAACCTACTATTTATGCATAGTTTGGACATAATTTTTGTTTATTAAAATGTATTTAGAATGTCGAAATTTGTCCCAAAAATAGTAACCTTTTATTGGTGCTATACATGGAAATGATTTGAAGAGTTCCCACCGCTAAAATTATTATTGCATGTATTCTTGGATCTGTAAGAAGATTAATTTTACTTACTGTTTTCCCGTCACGAAACATGAAACAAACACTTGGATTAAGTAGAGAATCAAACCAGAAAATTGCACGATTTTATTTTGTGTGAATCCGACTCCGTTTGCTCTAGATATTCCATTTTTAGTCGAGATGGGTCAGATGATGATTGGATAATCAAAACTCGTTGCTTAGTTTGTTTGTTATTCAATAGAAATCATGGAAATTATTAACTTGCCTTGATTATTTATGATGCCTAATCATTATGGAGATAATTTATTAGTCATGATTAGCTATTGATGGAATGTTTCATGAAAACCCCCAGATCATCCTATTATAGTTGTAGGGTAATCTTTACATGCAAAACTTTGCTGCTTGAATAGGATTGGGGACTTGTTTAGCAAATAATTATAATATTAATCAAAATAGTTTTGATAAATATTCTATGATATAACTTCGGTAGAAATACCTATTAACATCTCAAAATACAACATCATCAAATTACATTATCCTGACCTGAAGCGGATATGGTGTCTAGTCAGGGAGCTTAGGGCTGTAGGTCTATCCCACTCCCGTCGGTACTGGCCATGACAACGGGTAAGGAAAGGATAATGTTTATGAGATTATGGGGTATTTTTCTAATTATTAAATTTGAATAATACTTATTTTGAGATTATATCATCCTTCAAGTAACAATCAAGTTTGTTGGTTGATTAAATTAGATTGGTAATTGATTTATATCCAATTAAATTTCTCTGTTATGAATAGAGTAATATTTTTTCCCTTGGAAGAATTATTTATATGAATACGATTCATAGTAATTAATTAGAATTTGAATATGATGTGGAGAATCACATAAGTAACATCCATGGTCTCCCGTCAAGGTGAAGGGTTCCGTCACCATGGATTGTATGTAAGAGACGCCTGTCCAAAGTGATAGCTCCTACATACAAGTGCATCTGTATCAGGCTATTTGCTTCTCGTAAGAGTAAGGCCGTATTCATAGTAACCCCAACACCGGTTCCTCATACTATTGGGGTGATATTGGATTGCGCAAGCGAGTGCTATTCATGTTGATAATTGGTTCAGTTAGCAATGAGACAACATCACCTTAGGGGTGGTAGCCCAGGTGTTAAAGACCGAATTGTGAATGCAAGTTGGACTTGCAAAGTGGAATGTGTTCCTACTTTTTTTACCCAAGTTGCAATTTCTCATATTATTGGGATGTAACTAAGGTAGAAAAGTGGATCCCATATCTTGCTAGAGATATATTGGTAAGCCTACTTTGAAAAGCGAATGAGCTTTCAAAGTTGAAAATGCAAGGCTAGTTTGATTAAGTTTTTAATATTGAATATATAATTATTTATATATTCTAATATAGTGCATTCTTAATTTTAGACAATGAAATCCAATGAACCTACTCATTAGGCTCCTAGAGGTCAACCAGTTGACCGGACCAAATTACTCAGATTGCATCCGTAATTTTGAGCTTGTTCTCCTTGCAGAGCGTATCGGTTATGTACTCACCAAGGATAAACACACAAACCCTAAGACGTAGGAAGAAAATAAGTTCAATGAAAATATGATGAAGATCATGTTTTGGCTAAGTGTTAATTTTGGGATCATTGACCAATGTTCTTCAAAAGCAACATGTGGAGATGAATACTTGCCAGTAAATGATGTTGAATCTGAAAGACATGTTCAATGATGTAAACCACTTACAACGTTATAATATCATGAAGAGCTTATCCACTGCAAGATGCAGGAAGAGACTTCCGTTAGAGATCATGTGCTCAAAATGTTTGGGTACCTTTCTGAGCTGGAAACTGTAGGGCTAACATGGGCTCAGATATGTAGCCTGGCTTCATTATATTGTCACTCCTAAGTCTTTCAACAACTTTGTGGTCGCATTACACATGAGCAAAGCGAATTATACTAATGCTGGGCTATTAGCTACATTAAAGTCTGCACAAGATGTAATGAATAAAGATGGCCTCTTCGATGTGAAATGGTTGCACAGGTCAAAGGAAAGCACTGTCAGAAGCAAGGTTCTCGGAAGGGCCCGGACCAAAAGAGAAAGAAGAAGAGTCAAGGTGTTGTCTCATCTTCTAATGCTTCTACACTGATAGCATCGAAGAAAGCTGATGTCTGTCATCACTACAAGAAGCCGAGGAACTGGAAGCATAACTGTTCAGATTACCTGAATTCGATCGACAAAGGTAAAGCCAACATGTATGAAATCTACTTTCATCATTGAAACCAATTTTCTTATTAGACAAGACGGAAGTTGGTTTGTATATTCAGGTGCTTCTGTTCATGTATGCAATTTGTTGCATCTATTTCAGGAAACTATAAATCTTAATGAAGGGGAGACAATCATCCAGATGGGATCTGATGCAACTGTTGCAGCAATCACTGTCGGGACTTGCAGACTATCATTATCCGATGGGAGAGTCATTTTACTTAAAGAATGTCTTTATGTACTTGAAGTCAGGAGGAACCTTATATATTTTCTAACCTTGTTAGAAATGGATATTCGTTTCTTTTCTATAATAAACTTGTCGCAAATCATTATGATAAATATATGAAGATGGTGTTTTGACTTTTGGTGGACTCTATGAATTGTGCATTGATAAAAATGTCATGAATGTTATTACCACTGATAAAAGCCTAAAAGAACCGGGAAGGATGGAAATCTTTTGAATGTGATTTAGCATCAAAGGCTTGGTCATTTATCTGTTGATAGGATCAATAGATTGATAAAGGATGGACCATTAGATTTTCTACAGGTTCAATCTTTTCCTACTTGTGAACATTGAAATTAAGGTAAATTGACCAGGACGCCTTTTCGTAACATGGTTACATGATGCGAAGGTATTCTTGACCTAATACATACTGATGCATGTGGTCCCTTTAGTAACACAACCCAAAATGGAAATCAATATTATTTGACATTTATTGATGACCATTCACGATACGGGTTTATCTCCCTATTACATCATAAATCTGAAACCTTTGAAAAGTTCAAAGAGTTCAAGGCTTTGGTTGAGAACCAAATATGAAGATTAAACGGATTCGATCTGACCGAGGTGTCGAGTACCTCTCAGTTGAATTTAAGGAATATATTAAAAAGAATGGAATTGTCTCCAATCTCACTCCTCCTGGAACTCCCCAACTTAATGGTGTTGCTGAAAGACACAACAGAGCTATCATGGATATGGTTCGTTCAATGATGCGTAAAGAAAATTTACCTCTTAGTTCCTGGGGATAAATAGTGGAGACTGCAATATATCCTGAATAAGATTCCTAGCAAGTATATACCTAAAAGTCCTCATGGGCTTTGGTATGGAACCAAGCCTAGTGTTAGACACTTAAGGATTTGGTATTGCTTGGTCCATGCGAAGAACGTGGACACAAGAAAGCTATAATCTCGCACTCGAGAGTGCTACTTCAGTGGTATGTCAAAGATGGTATTGGATACCAACTTTACAACCCTAAGATTCAAAAGGTATTCGTCTCTAGAGATGTAAAATTTTTGGAGGATGACTTCCTGAAGAGTCATGACACAAATGAAGTAAACAAACTCATTGAATCTCCTGAGGATACCGAGCTTCCTGAACTAGAAACTGAAGGAGTAAATGGAGATTAAACACCTGTAGCTCTTCGAAGGAGTTTGAGGGTGGTTGCACCATCCAAAAGGTACAGATTCCATGTGTTAGCTGAAACTGACAATGATCCAGGTTCATTTGATGAAGCACTCGTGGATCAAGACATAGATAGATGGATGCTAGCAATGAAGTCTGATATAGACTCCATGCACAAGAATAGTGTATGGACCATATAGGATCAACCTAGAGGGGTAAAACCCATTGGGTGTAAATGGATCTTCAAGAGAAAAAGGAGACCTGATGGGAAGGAAGAGACCTTCGAAGCATGGCTCGTAGCCAAGGGCTACACATAGAGAGAAGGCATCAACTACGTTGAGATATTCTCTCATGTGCCTATGCTTAAATCCATCAGGGCATTGCTGGCTATAGCTGCATATCTTGACTATGACATCTGGCAGATGGACGTCAAGACGGTTTTCCTCAATGGATATCTCTATGAGGATATCTATATGGAGCATCCCCATGGCTTCATAATTAAGGAAGGAGAAGTATGAAAGCTGAAGAAATCCATCTATGGGCTCAAACAAACTTCTCATAGGTGGAACATCAGATTTGACAAAACCACAAAGAGTTATGATTTTGTGAAAAATCCCGATGAACCATGTGTGCACAAGAATCATAGTGGGAGTTCCATTGTGTTCATTGTGCTTTACGTAGATGACATCCTTATCATCGATAATGATACATGGATGATGACCAGTGTGATGATTTGGCTATCCCATATTATCGAGATGAAAGATCTTGGAGAAGCCTCTTACATCTTGGGTATGAAGCTGTTCAGAAATCGAGAAAAGAGGATATTGAGATTGTCACAACATGGCTACATCCATAAGATCTTGGAATGTTTCCATATGGAGAATTCCAAGAAAGTCTTCCTTCCCTTTAGATACGGTATCCACCTATCTAAAGTTATGGCTCTTCAAAGTGTTGAGGATAAGAAAAACATGGTTGGATGCCCCTATACATCATTTGTGGGAAGCCTAATGTACGCTATGATGTGCACAAGTCCAAATATCTGCCACGTAGTGGGAATGTTAAATCGCTACCAATCCTGCTATGGCGAGCAACACTAGAATGTAGTAAAGAACATCTTTGAATATCTAAGACAGACGAAAGATTACATCTTGGTCCATGGAGATGGTGATCTCCAAGTTTTAGGATACACATATTCTGACTTCCAGTCTGATATTGATGATTGAAAGTTGACATCAGGGTTTGTGTTCCTGTTGAATGGTGGTATTGTGAGATGGAGAAGCAATACAATACAACTGATTCAACAATAGAAGCTGAATACATTGCACATCGGATGATGCAAAGGAGGCGGTGTGATTGCGCAAGTTCATCCTTGAACTTGATGTAGTATCCTATGATACTCCCATACCGTTACTCTGCGATAGCACGAGAGCCATTGCACATGCAAAGGAACCCAGATGGCATCAAAAGAACAAGCATGTGGAAAGGAAATACCACATCATTCGGGAGATTCAAAATGTGGTGACATCATCATCACCAAGGTGGCCTCTGCCAATAACGTTATTGATCCCCATATCAAACCTTTGACACAAAAGATTTTTGACCAACATTTATGAGCATGGGTTTAAGGATTGTACCTGAATGGTTCTGAGGGTTAGTGGGAGATTGGTAGCAATGTGAGCCCAAGGCAAACCATTTCTACGATAAATGATATTGTAATATTGAATATATCAATAAAAGTTATTGGTTTATTCTTCACTCCTTGCCTGAGATTAAATGATTGAATGCGCTAAGGTCCCTTCGTACAATTAAGGATTATGGACCATTGCCATCTTGATAACCATACAACTGTTGATTCAATTGTTGAATCATAGAGGCTGGGGATTGGATGAATATCTAAAGAATTAGATTGAGGACTTACCAAGCACTATCAAATGATTGTTAAGAGTTGACTTCCAGCCTAAGAAGGAGATGGCAATCCTTCTCTAAAAGGTTGATATCTGACCGACCTCTTGATGTAGGTCCTCTGCATAGGAATAGCGATTCGAAGGTGTCAGATAAGTTAGGTCAAAGAGTTGACTTAACGAGATCGAGATAACCAATACTATGTCATATACTGTCAAGATATAGGCATGCATCCTCTGACCGGAGATAGATGTGATAATATATATCTGAGTATGTACATTTGGTAGATCGATAAGTTCTTGGCCTAATCAAGGTCTATACACCGATGAGATGGTGTGTATATATGGGCATATGGGTAATACGATCTCTCAAATGGATCATACATGTTCACTTGTGAATCGGAAGATATGAGCTCCCTCGTGAGGTATTAGGAATTATTAAATTCCACGGATGGTCATCTTGCTTAGGAAGCATGACAAGAGATTGTAGGTATGATGTCTGCTTTTGGAAAGTATATGACCGATACCAATTCCTAATGATAAAATGAGAATCTTAATGATAAATCCCTGCAGGTGATAATCCCAAAGAGATCTAAAAACTTCAGGCTTATTCTAGGTCTTCCAATATGGAGGATGTACATGTATTAGGAATAGTTGAGGGTAATGTAATCCTAAACGATTGTATAACCATGACGCTTCCATACCGAGGGAGTGATGAAACATGTATGGATTTTAGTGACTCCTCTCAGTAGAGAAGTAATCTAATTTCAGTTCAAATGTTGGACATCGATCTGAATGAGATTTATATGCAATTAAGAGATTAGATCTACGGCTTCGATTTAAACAAACATCTGTGGGAGGTCCTTCAGATCTGGACTTGAGATATGATCTCAATATCCAAGTTACTATACATGGAACATATAATCGACCTGTCCTTATCTCCAAATATCCGTGGAGAAAGTGCATTATTCTTGAAAGACTTCAAGAATAATCCCATTGTTAATATATCCAAGCATTGAGAAATGGATAATTAAATGTTATTTAATTATAATCATTAACATGGATAAGATTCATATTATTTGAATGCATGAGAATTGAGATCTTAGATAATTAAATGTGATTTAATTATCAAGGATATAGATAATGTGGATAGTACTATCCATATTATTCATATATATTATAAATGTATATTAAAGAGAGACAATTGTAATTTACATTTGTTAATTAAGTGATAATATGAATTGGATTCACATTGGACAATTAATTAAAAATGTAATTTACATTTTATTTTGGGTTGTGAATATGATTCGTAATTTTCCAAAGGCATGATTGCATTATTTACAAAATAGTTCTGAATTGTTTGTGTGAATAAATTTGCAAGAAATATTTGTTGCAAAATTCACTGGAGATAAATAGCCACCTTAGTGGAAGGAGATGGAAGGCCACCAAATCCCATTGGGAATAAAGTGGTCGTTCGCCCTCTTTAAAAAAGATATTTATCTCTTTCAAATTATATCTCCATGCAAAATTGATTTAATTGAAACTAAATTGTATTGATGATTCAATATATATTTAATTAAATTAAATTAATTGTTGTTGTGTTTTTGCAACAAAAATCATGGCCATTGAAACAAACACAAATCAATCTTAAGCATTGGATTTGTGTTGTCCTTGGATTAAGATCCACAGACTCCCAAAATACTATATAAGAAGAGGCACCCTTGCCCTTCTAAGGTTATGTTGTTGAACAACAAATTGCTCTCTCTCCCTTTGTCATTCTCATATCACATGCCAACTCTCTCTCTCTCTCTTCCTACCTCTTGAGTGGTCATCCACTCTAACCTTAAAGAGAAAGTTGCTTTCACCGTCGCATCGCTATTACACCATCGCCTTGATTGTTCGTTGATCTCCGTCTACTTACATGCGACACGTTTGTGAAGAAGACATTTAATCTCGTGAGATGAGATCGGGAGATCAATTGCTTGGATCAACAACTCAGATTGCGAGAAGCACACGATTCATCTCCGCGCTCTCAAGCATCTCTACCGTCAGGTCGGACTTGAGACTGGAGGTCCCTTTACTTAGAGACTCGATTACAACCACGCTATAGAAGGTACTCCTTTACCTAATATGTGGTTTAGATGAAACGATCCGTGAATGGTTCATGTGGTTTCATCATTTAATTTTTAAATCCCGCTGCACATAGCAACTACTTCGACTAGTCGCTGAGGATCGCATACGATGCGATCCCCACGCTTCCATGATGCGCTTGAGGATTTTTCCATAATTCCACAATTTGCAGTAGAGCCTGCAACATATATTAATAAGAGTCCAAGAAAATCTATACTAGAAACCCTCGTTATCTAATATTTAAAATGAAGCCTAAACACTTGAGGTTGCTTGATCCATACCATAACATGGATGCAAGTAAGTTGGAATCTAGCACTACAGTGTGCCAATTCATTGGAGATGTAAAGGATGGTATTGGATACATACGTTGTGACCCTAAAATTCTTAAAGATTTTATCTTTGAGAATATGATTCTTAGAGGATGACTTTTTTAAGAGTTAAGATAAGAATGAAATAAAGAGACTCATCAAATCCTAGAAGAATAATGAGGTTCCTAATATTAGAAACTAGAAGGAAAATTAAAGATAAAACACTAATACCTCTTCAAAATCATTTTGAGGGTCGTAGGACCACGTAAAGGGTATGTAATCCATGTGTCAGAGAAATCTGAAAATGATCGTACTGCATATAATGAAGCTTCTGAGGATCAAGACACTGATAGAAGTGAAGGATATGGAGAGATCCTCAAGCGCATCACGAAAGCGTGAGTGTCGTATCGGATACGACGAAGAACGACTAGTCGCACTAGTTGTTCGGTGCAGCGGAATTTAAAATTTTATTCGATGAAACCACATGATCCAAGAACCATTCTCGGATCGTTTCATCTATAACCACAACAAGTATAATGCAATACCTCTTGAAGCGTGGTTGATCGAGTCTCTAAGGGAAGAGACCTCCTGTCTCAAGTCCGATCGTCGGAGAGATCGCTTGTGAGCGCGGGGATGAACCGCGGTGTCCTCGCAATCCAAGAAGTTGATCCAAGCGCGGTTGCTCCTGATCTCGTCGCACGAGATCAAACGTCTCCTTCGCGGGCGAAGCACTCGAAGTAGACGGAGAACCGCAGAGCGTCGAAGCGGTAGCACGAAGGCGAGGGCGACGACATTTCTCTCCACCAAGGTGGACGGCCACTAAGAGGAAGAGGGAGAGAGGACTGTCGAGTATGAGAGAAAGAGAGAGAGAGAGTTTTGCTACAATAGCATGTGTAAAGATAGAGCCAAGAATGCCTCTCTATTTATAGGGTTTTGGGATCCATGGATCTCAATCCATGTGTCACATAAAATCAATGGTTGAGATTGATTTATGTCAATCCAATGGTCAAGATTGTTGTTGGTAAAAACCAACAACTTGTGATTTAATTTGATAAAAATATATTTGATAAATCAAATAAATATTAATACCAAATCTAAATCAATCAAATAAGGAGAGAGAAGGCAAAGGAGATGATCTCCTTATTTGGAAGAGGGGATGGCCACCAATTCCCCAAGGGAATTGAGTGCCGCCCCCCTCATTCCTAATGAGGAGTGCAATCTCATGATCCCCATGAGATTGCACATCTCCTTAATTTTCTCTCTACTTATTTTCCAACAACAATTTGTTGGTATTTTAATTCACCAAAATAATTCTCAATTAATTTTGGGAATATTGCAATCTTGACATTGGAATATTGTGAATCAAATTCACAACCCAAAACAAAATGTAATTTACATTTTCAATTAATTAAACAATGTGTATCCAATACACATTAATAATTAATCTACTAATATAAATTATATTTACCTCTCTCTAATACATTATAAATCACATTTATAATATATTAGGAATAATTGGATATTACTATCCACATTATTCTTATCCATAATAATTAAATCACATTTAATTATATTGGATAATATCTCATACATCATGATAATTAAATCACATTTAATTATCAACTTCTCTTTGCTTAGATCTCATGGAATTGTTCTCGAACCATTTAATAACAATGCTATTTCTCCTCAGATACTTGGAGATAAGGACAGGGCGATTGTATTGTTCCATGTATAGTGACTTGGATATTGAGATCACATCTCAAATCCAGATCCCATGGACCTCTCATAGATGCTTGATTAAATCAAGACCGTAAACCTAATCTTCTCATTGCATCTGAATCTCATTCAGATCAATGTCCAGTAAATGGACTAAGATTAGGTTACTTCTCTGATGAGAGGAGTCACTAAAATCCAGACCTGTTTCATCACTCCCTCGGAATGGAAGCGTCATGGTTATACAATCGTTTATGATCAAATCACCCTTCAGGTATTCCCATACCTACACATCCTGCATATTGGAAGACTCATGATCATCATGAAGATAAAGATCACTTTTACACTGTCATCTTCATAGTCTGATCATTAAGTTTCTCAATCTTGGTCCTTGGGATATGGTACAGATCATATGCTTTCACAAAGCATATATCTTACCTTCAAATTCATATCATGCTTCTAAAGCATGATGACCATGCATGGAATTTGGTCAATCCCAATACCTCATGAGTGAGCTCATGTCTCCCGGTTCACAAGTGAACCTGTATGATCCCTTTGAGAGATCATATTACTCATATGCCCTTACATGCACACCAGCTCGCCGGTGTGTAGACTTTGATTAGGTCATCAACCTATTGGTCTGCCAAATGTACATGCTCAGACATATAGTAATATATCTGTCTCTGGTCAAAGGATGTTTGCCTGTGATGTGACAGTATTCATCATAGGTCTTTGGTTATCTCGATCTCGTTAAGTCAACTCATTGACTCAACTAATCTGATACCTCTGAATCAATATTCCTATGCAGAGGACCTGCATCAAGAGGTCGATCAGATATCAGTCTAATGAGATGGGATTGCCATCTCCCAGTCAGACTGGAGATCACTACTTGTTAATCATTGATGATGCTTGATGAGTCCTCTATCTAACTCCTTAGATATTCATCCAAGCATCAGCCTCTATGATTCAATCATTGAATAAACAGCTGTATGATTATCAAGTTGGCCATGGTACATAACCCTTATTGTACAGAGGGACCTTATAGTGCATTCATTCATTCAATATCAAAAAGGGAGTGAAACAAAATCAATAACTTTTATTGATAAATCATTTATTACAATAACATTTATTGTAGGAATGGTTCGCCTCGGGCTCACATTGCTAACAATCTCCCACTAGCCCTCAGAACCATTCAGGAACAAGCCTTAAACCCATACTCATTACATGCTGGTCAAAAACCTTCTGTGTCAGAGGTTTGGTAAGAGGATCAGCAACGTTGTCGGCGGAGGCCACCTTGGTGATGATGATGTCACCACGCTTTTGAATCTCCCGAATGATGTGGTATTTCCTTTCTACGTGCTTGCTCTTCTGATGCCATCTGGGTTCCTTCGCCTGGGCAATGTCTCCCGTGTTATCACAGAGTAGCGGGATGGGAGTATCAGAGGAAACTACGCCAAGCTCCTGAACGAACTTGCGCAACCACACCACCTCCTTTGCAGCATCCGATGCGGCAATGTATTCGGCTTCTGTTGTTGAATCTGCTGTAGTGTCCTGCTTCTTGCTTCTCCAGCTCACAGCACCGCCATTCAACAGGAACACAAACCCTGATGTCGACTTTCGATCATCAATATCCGATTGGAAGTCAGAATCTGTATATCCCAAGACTTTGAGATCACCATCTCCATAGACCAAGATGTAATCTTGCGTCCGTCTTAGATATTTGAATATGTTCTTTACTGCATTCCAGTGTTGTTCTCCATAGCAGGATTGGTAACGACTTACCACTCCCACTGCATGGCAGATATCTGGCCTAGTACACATCATGGCATACATTAAGCTTCCTACGGTTGATGCATAAGGACATCCAGCCATGGCCTTCTTTTCCTCAACAGTTTGAGGAGCCATTCCTTTAGACAGGTGGATACCATGTCTTAAGGGTAGGAATCCTTTCTTGGAACTATCCATACAGAATCGTTCAAGAATCTTCTTAATGTATCCTTGTTGTGACAATCCCAATATCCTCTTCTCTCAGTTTCTGAACAACTTCAGACCCAAGATGTAAGAGGCTTCTCCAAGATCTTTCATCTCAAAGGTATGGGACAACCAAATCTTCACACTGGTCATCATCCCTGTATCATTCTCAATGATAAGGATGTCATCTACATAAAGCACGATGAACACAATGGCGCTCCCACTAAGCTTCTTGTACACACAAGGTTCATCAGGATTCTGCACAAAATCATAACTCTTTATGGTTTCGTCAAATCTGATGTTCCAACTACGAGAAGCTTGCTTGAGCCCATAGATGGATTTCTTCAGCTTGCATACTTTGCCATCCTCAGTCATGAAGCCCTGGGGCTGCTCCATGTAGATATCCTCTTCGAGGTATCCATTGAGGAAAGCTGTCTTGACGTCCATCTGCCAGATGTCGTAGTCAAGATATGCAGCTATAGCTAGCAATGCCCTGATGGATTTAAGCATAGCCACAGGAGAGAATGTCTCATCGTAGTCGATGCCTTCTCTCTGTGTGTAGCCCTTGGCTACGAGCCATGCCTTGAAAGTCTCTACTTTCCCATCAGGTCTCCTCTTTCTCTTGAAGATCCATTTGCACCCAATGGGTTTTACCCCTTAAGGTGGATCCTCTAGGGTCCATACACCATTCTTATGCATGGAGTCAATTTCTGACTTCATTGCTAGCATCCATCTATCCATGTCATGATCCGCGAGTGCTTCATCAAATGAAGTAGGATCATTGTCAGTTTCACTTGACACATGGAATCCATACCTTTCAGGTGGTGCAACTACCCTCGAACTCTTTCGAAGAGGTATGGGTGTTTCATCTTTATTTACTTCTTCACTTTCTGGTTCAGGAAGCTCAGAGTCTTCAGGGGACTCAATGAGTTCCTCTACTTCTCTTTTGTCTTGACCTTTAAGGAAATCATCCTCCAGAAATTTTACATCTCTAGAGACAAAAACCTTTTGGGTCTCAGGGTCATAAAGTTGGTATCCAATACCATCTTTAACATACCCAATGAAGTAGCACTCACGAGAGCGAGATTCTAGCTTACTTGCGTCCACATTCTTTGCATGGACCAAGCAACCCCAAACCCTCAAGTTATTAACACTAGGTTTGGTTCCATACCATAGCTCATGAGGAGTCTTAGGTACAGATTTGCTAGGAATCTTATTTAAGATATATATTGCAGTCTCTACTGCATATCCCCAGAAACTAAGTGGCAAATGTGCTTTACTCATCATTGAACGAACCATATCCATGATGGTTCTGTTGCGTCTTTCATCAACACCATTAAGTTGGGGAGTTCCAGGAGGAGTGAGATTGGAAATAATTCCATTCTCTTTAAGGTATTCCTTAAATTCATCTGATAGGTACTCGCCACCTCGATCAGATCGAATTCGTTTTATCTTCCTATTGGTTTGGTTCTCAACCAGAACCTTGAACTCTTTGAACTTTTCAAAGGTTTCAGACTTATGACGTAATAGGAAGATAAACCCGTATCGCGAATGGTCATCAATAAATGTCAAATAATATCGATATCCATTTCGAGTCACGGTACTGAAGGGACCGCATACATCAGTATGTATTAGGTCAATAATACCTTCACATCTTGTAACCTTGTTACGGAAAGGCATCCTAGTCATTTTACCTCGAATACAATGTTCACAGGTAGGTAAAGGCTGAACCTGTAGAAAATCCAAAGGTCCATCCTTTATCAATCTATTGATCCTATCAACAGATAAATGACCAAGCCTTTGATGCCAAATCATGTTTGAATGATTTATATTACTCCTGGATCTTTTAGGGTTTTTATTAGTGGTTGTAACAATCATGACATGCTCATTAATGCACATTTCATAGAGTCCTCCAGAAGTCAAAATACCCTCTGCAATATATTTATCATAATGATTTATGAGTAATTTATTACAAAATAGGAATGAATATCCACTTCTAACTAGCTTAGATACAGATATCAAATTCCTTCTGACTTCAGGTACATAAAGACACTCTTTAAGTACTAGGACTCTTCCACTAGATAATGATAGTCTGCAGGTCTCGACGGCAACTGCTGCAACACTTGCATCAGATCCCATCTGGATGACTATCTCCCCTTCTTCAAGCTGTCTAGTTTCCTGAAACAAATGCAACAAATTGCATACATGAACAGAAGCACCAGAATCAACTACCCAACTTCCTTCTCGTCCAAAGAGAAAGATGGTTTCAATGATAAAAGTAGATTTCATACCTGCTGGGGCTTTACCTTTGTCGATCGACTTCAGGTAATCCGGGCAATTACGCTTCCAGTGCCCCGGCTTCTTGCAGTGGTGACAGACGTCGGTTTTCTTTGACGCCATTAAAGTGGATGCATTGGAAGATGAGGCAACACTTTGTCCCTTCTTCTTTCTCTTCTAGGCCGGGCCCTTCCGAGAACCTTGCTTCCGACCGCGCTTCCCTTTGACCTGTGCAACCATTGCAGTGCCAGAGGGACCATCTTTCTTCATTACGTCTTCTGCAGACTTTAATGCAGCAAGAAGCCCAACATTTGTCAGTTCCAGCTTATTCATGTGGAATGACACCACAAAGTTATTGAAAGATTTGAGCAATGACAGCAGAATGAAATCGGATTGCATGTCTGCATCCATCGTCGCCCCCAGAGTCTCAAGCTCCGACAAGTACCCAAACATTTTGAGTACATGCTCGCGGACCGAGGTCCCTTCCTGCATCTTGCAGCGAACGAGTTCTTTCATAACATTATACCGCTGGGTGCGGTTAATGTCACCAAACATATCCTTTAGATTCTGCATGATATCCTGGCAAGTACTCATCTCCACATGTTGCTTCTGAAGAACATTGGAGAGAGAACCCAAGATATAGCACCTAGCCAAGACATGATCTTCATCATACTTGTCATTATATGCTTTGTCTTCCTTAGATTTAGGGTTTTCAAGTTTATTTTCAGAGAGCACATAACTGATGTGCTCTGCCGAAAGCACAAGCTCCAAATTACGGATCCAATCCGAGTAATTTGGTCCGGTCAATTGGTTGACCTCCAGAAGCCTGCTCAGTGGGTTCATGGCCTTCATTTTCTGAAATTGAGAATGCACTATATTAGAACATATAATCATATATTCTATTTAATTTTATTTGATTAAGGTATTTTTAAATCAAATTAGTCTTGCTATGTCAACTATGAAAGTTTATTCCCTTATTCACTTTCAAAGTAGGAGATATACTTACCGATATATCTCAAGCAAGAACTGGGATCTCCTCTTTATCTTTGTCATATCCCAATAATATGAGAACCTATGACTCAAATAAAGAGAAGCGGGAACACATTCCGCCTTGCAAGTCCAACTTGCATTTCCCAATTCGGTCATTAATACCAGAGCCCACCACCCCTAAGGTGATGTTGACTCGTCGTTAATTGAACCAACCGTCAACAGGAATACAACTCGCTATGCGCAATCCAATATCGCCCCAATAATATGAGGACCCGATATTGGGGTCACTACGCATACGTCCTTACTCTTTCGAGAAGCGACGAGCCCGATCTAAACGGATCATATGTGGGAGCTGTCACTTCGGACAGGCGTCTCCCACATATAATATTTGGCGACGAAACCCTTCGCCTTGACGGGAGACCATGGATGTCACTTATGTGATCCTCCATCTCTTATTCAAATTTAATTAATTACTATGAATCTCATTCATATAATTAATTCTTCCAAGGGAATTATTAGCTCTAATCATATTAGAGTATTTTCAATTGGATATAATTAACTTAATCATATTAAATTAATGATCAATCCTATTCAATCAATCAAACTTAATTTTATGCTTGAATATATATATGATATTAATCTCAAAGTACGTATTAATTCGTATTTTAATAATTAGAAAATACATCATAATCCCTCGGACATTATCCCGGCCCTACCCGCTGTCATGGCCAGTACCGACGGGAGTGGGGCGGACCATATACGTTGCAACCCGCTGACCAGCGATTCCCGACTAGACACCATATCCACCTCGGGAAAGGATAATGCCAAATTGATTATTTTGTACTTGATATGATCATCGGTTCTTCAACCGAAATTATACCATATAGTAATCAAAACAATTTTGATTTTAAGGAAATTTGCTAGGCAAATTCCCAAGTCCTATTCAAGCAAGAAGTTTGATGATTGTAATTCCAATTATGGTTTAGATCAAATCTAATCAACTAATTGGTTGGGGCCAAGTCAATTAGGCAAATAATCATGTTTCAATATTTCACAAATATTTTTCAAGATTATTTCACGAAATTAACAATTAATTTCACTAATTGACAATCACTTGGTTCTAGATTAGGAAAGCAATTTCAGCAGTGACCCCTACTTACTAAAATTGGCATATCTCAATCATATTAAATCCAAATTAAGCACAGTCAATTTCTAAAGTTTGCTAATTTGATTTAGGACAGAACCTAAGTGATGTTTTACGCATTTCGAGGCAAGTATAAACAGTAATTAACATTTTAATCACATTCAGATTCACAGTTCCCGCAACAGTGCATACATGTTCATTAAAACGACCATATCTCGAGCATACGAAATCCGATTTACGCAAACTCAGATCCTATGGTTTCCTTATTTAATGGGGAACATAATCCAAATATAAAATTCTTCTTTAAACAATTTAAACAGTGCCGAATTTATTTACTAAACAGATCTGCGAAATCAAATGCGATGAAAACTTTCGCGACCTTAGCGAACCCAAGGCGTCCTTGGTTAACGAATCACTATTCGAAACCGTCGACCTAAGGCTCTGATACCACTTGAAGGATATGGAGAGATCCTCAAGCGCATCACTGAAGCGTGAGTGTCGTATCGGATACGACGAAGAACGACTAGTCGCACTAGTTGTTCGGTGCAGCGGAATTTAAAATTTTATTCGATGAAACCACATGATCCAAGAACCATTCTCGGATCGTTTCATCTATAACCACAACAAGTATAATGAAATACCTCTTGAAGCGTGGTTGATCGAGTCTCTAAGGGAAGAGACCTCCTGTCTCAAGTCCGATCGTCGGAGAGATCGCTTGCGAGCGCGGGGATGAACCGCGGTGTCCTCGCAATCCAAGAAGTTGATCCAAGCGCGGTTGCTCCTGATATCGTCGCACGAGATCAAACGTCTCCTTCGCGGGCGAAGCACTCGAAGTAGACAGAGAACCGCAGAGCGTCGAAGTGGTAGCACGAAGGCGAGGGCGACGACTTTTCTCTCCACCAAGGTGGACGGCCACCAAGAGGAAGAGGGAGAGAGGGCTGTCGAGTATGAGAGAAAGAGAGAGAGAGTTTTGCTACAATAGCATGTGTAAAGAGAGAGCCAAGAATGCCTCTCTATTTATAGGGTTTTGGGATCCATGGATCTCAATCCATGTGTCACATAAAATCAATGGTTGAGATTGATTTATGTCAATCCAATGGTCAAGATTGTTGTTGGTAAAAACCAACAACTTGTGATTTAATTTGATAAAAATATATTTGATAAATCTAATAAATATTAATACCAAATCTAAATCAATCAAATAAGGAGAGAGAAGGCAAAGGAGATGATCTCCTTATTTGGAAGAGGGGACGACCACCAATTCCCCAAGGGAATTGAGTGCCACCCCCCTCATTCCTAATGAGGAGTGCAATCTCATGATCCCCATGAGATTGCACATCTCCTTAATTTTCTCTCTACTTATTTTCCAACAACAATTTGTTGGTATTTTAATTCACCAAAATAATTCTCAATTAATTTTGGGAATATTGCAATCTTGACATTGGAATATTGTGAATCTAATTCACAACCCAAAACAAAATGTAATTTACATTTTCAATTAATTAAACAATGTGTATCCAATACACATTAATAATTAATCTACTAATATAAATTATATTTACCTCTCTCTAATACATTATAAATCACATTTATAATATATTAGGAATAATTGGATATTACTATCCACATTATTCTTATCCATAATAAATAAATCACATTTAATTATATTGGATAATATCTCATACATCATGATAATTAAATCACATTTAATTATCAACTTCTCTTTGCTTAGATCTCATGGAATTGTTCTCAAACCATTTAATAACAATGCTATTTCTCCTCAGATACTTGGAGATAAGGACAGGGTGATTGTATTGTTCCACGTATAGTGACTTGGATATTGAGATCACATCTCAAATCCAGATCCCATGGACCTCTCATAGATGCTTGATTAAATCAAGACCGTAAACCTAATCTTCTCATTGCATCTGAATCTCATTCAGATTAATGTCCAGTAAATGGACTAAGATTAGGTTACTTCTCTGATGAGAGGAGTCACTAAAATCCAGACCTGTTTCATCACTCCCTCGGAATGGAAGCGTCATGGTTATACAATCGTTTATGATCAAATCACCCTTCAGGTATTCCCAATACCTGCACATCCTGCATACTGGAAGACTCATGATCATCATGAAGATAAAGATCACTTTTACACTGTCATCTTCATAGTCTGGTCATTAAGTTTCTCAATCTTGGTCCTTGGGATATGGTACAGATCATATGCTTTCACAAAGCATATATCTTACCTTCAAATTCATATCATGCTTCTAAAGCATGATGACCATGCATGGAATTTGGTCAATCCCAATACCTCATGAGTGAGCTCATGTCTCCCGGTTCACAAGTGAGCCTGTATGATCCCTTTGAGAGATCATATTACTCATATGCCCTTACATGCACACCAGATCGCCGGTGTATAGACCTTGATTAGGTCATCAACCTATTGGTCTGCCAAATGTACATGCTCAGACATATAGTAATATATCTGTCTCTGGTCAAAGGATGTTTGCCTATGATGTGACAGTATTCATCATAGGTCTTTGGTTATCTCGATCTCGTTAAGTCAACTCATTGACTCAACTAATCTGATACCTCTGAATCAATATTCCTATGCAGAGGACCTGCATCAAGAGGTCGATCAGATATCAGTCTAATGAGATGGGATTGCCATCACCCACTCAGACTGGAGATCACTACTTGTTAATCATTGATGATGCTTGATGAGTCCTCTATCTAACTCCTTAGATATTCATCCAAGCATCATCCTCTATGATTCAATCATTGAATCAACAGCTGTATGATTATCAAGTTGGCCATGGTACATAACCCTTATTGTACAAAGGGACCTTATAGTGCATTCATTCATTCAATATCAGAAAGGGAGTGAAACAAAATCAATAGCTTTTATTGATAAATCATTTATTACAATAACATTTATTGTAGGAATGGTTCGCCTCGGGCTCACATTGCTAACAAGAAGGATGTTACCAATAAAGTATAAAGTAGACTTCATGCATAAGTGTTGTGTATGGACCCTCGAGGATCCACCTAAGGGACCAGACCCATTGTGTGTAAATGGATCTTCAAGAGAAAGAGGGAACCTAATGGAAAGGTAGAGACCTTCAAAGCGTGGCTCGTGGCCTGTGGCAACACACATATAAAAACATCATTTACGATGAGATGTGCAATCCTATAACCAAGCCCATCACGACATTGCTAACTACAACTGCATGTATACCAAAACATCATTTATGATAAAAACATCTTGAATATGATATCTAGTATATGGAAGTTAAGATTGCATTCCTTAATGGATACCTAAACAAGGATTTCCACATGAAGTAGAACAGGGGATTCATGATTAAGGAAGTCAAAGTATGCAAGCTAAAGACTCCATCTATGAGAACAAACAAGCTTCTTGTAGTTGGAACATCAAATCTGGTGAAATCATAAAGGTTGTGATTTTAGACAGAATCTTGATGAACCATGCGAAGCTTAGTGGGAATTCCATTGTATTCATCGTGCTAAATGTAGATGGAATCATAAATCATTTGGAATGATATAAGGATGATGAAAGTGTTTAAAATTCGGATATCCTATACCTCCGAGATTAAAATATCTCAAGGGTGATTCTTAGGTCTTAGTTCTGAAACTGTTCGGAAGCAAAAAAACAAAGGTAGTGGGACCATCACAACAAGGGTACATCTTGGACAAATCCCATATGGGTAATTCTAAGTAAGGCTTCATTTCCTTAAGATTTGGCACTGAATTATCTAAAGTAATTGCACCTCAAAGGGTTAAGGGTGTGAATGCTATAGTTGCATGCCTTATGCGTTAGTTATAGGAAACCTTGCATATGCCATGATATGTACGAAAACCAGGTATCTGCTATTTAGTGGCAGCGTAAATTTTTGTCAATCCTACTGTGGAGATAAAATACTTAATTGTACTGATAGAACATCTTCAAAGACGTAATACTATAGAGATAGTGATCTCAAACTCTTCAAATACCTTAAAATACTTAAGACTTTGTCTTAGTCTAAGGAGATAGAGATCTCCAAGAATAAATGTAATTTAATGAGGATATCAGAAACTACATACTTGTTATGATAATTTGTGAAGCTACAGTGCCAAAAAGCTAAAACTAGAAGAGCATTATGACCGATTTGACAATTTTGAGTATCGGTTGCATTTGCATTAGATGCAATCACTGTTTTGAGTGATACGCAAGACAATAATAGGACTTGAAAAGTCTCTCGCAATAGGGTGTTTTATTAGTTGACCAAGCTATTATCTATATGGAAACAAATCTTATTGATTATCACACGCGTGTAGATTTAAAGATTAGCCATTTCACGGCTCTTTGGGCAAGTGGGAGATTTATTGGACATATGAGCCCATGATGAACCATTTTGTAATAAAAGTTATTGCAAATCATTCCCTAATCTAAAATAAGAAATAATTAATTTGCACATAAGGTTGATGACCAAAGATCATCAAGTGATTTAACAAATCAAACACTCAAGTCGTTGCGTGGCCGATCAATGTGATTCATCAACAATCAAACTCACGATGTAAATGATAATTCAATCAAAGTGTAAATGTGAGTTACAAATTTATTATAACTCAGAATATATATGTGTATAGTATAAGTAATTAGAGCTTCGGACACAAGGACAACATGGAATAGAGTATAAAAATTATTATTAATTACTTAATAATATTTGTAGTTTTTATTTTGTATTTTTATATCATTTTCATTTTTTAATAATTTTTATGTGTTTTCAATAATATTCGATTTTTTTGTTTTTTATTATTTTACAATTTTTATATTTTTGAGTTTTATAAATTTTTATGGATTTTTAATTTTATAAATTCTGTATTGTGATTTTTAATCTTTTAAACCATAAAATAAAGGAAAATGTTTTGGATTTTCAAAATAGTAAAAATAAAAGTAAAGCATTGAAAATGAATTTTTTTGATGTTTTATATTTTGCAAATAGTTTAGGGATTTTTGAAAACTATTTTATATATTCATTTGATTTTTAAAGATAAATAAAATAGGAAAATAGACAAATAGAAAATCAATGAACTTCAAATTGATTTTAAAAAGGATTTTCAGTCTAGAAAAACTCCCTATTTAATTTTTTATGCAAAACATATCTAACAAATAAAAAATAAGAAATAGAGAACACATTTTTTGGAATTTCCTAGAAATTTTTACAATTTTTAAAGTTTTCATGAGTTTTATAATTTTTAGCATTTTGGTTTTTAAAATTTAAAAGAGTTTTGATCTGATGATAAAATGGAACAAAACAATCATACTATGATTTTTTAGAATTTCCGTAACAAATTTGCAATTTTTATGGATTATTAAACAAACATAGGAATATACAATGTTTTTATATTTTTATAAATAGGAAAATAATTTTAAATTCCTTGAGAAAATATATGTGATAAATATGTCTTCCACCATGTTAGTTAATTTTCCTACAATTTTTGGACATAAAATGCTATTTAATATAATTAAAATACAAGCAAGAAAATAAATCAGCAATATAAGGACTAAAATGCAATTTTGATGAATATGTGGTTCATCACTCTAAAAGCTGAAAATAAAGCTTTGTACCCAAGTAATTCATTTCATTTATTCATTTAAATTACATTTTTATCACTCATGCTTATGTAATTAATATACATGTTTTAGCATGCATAATTGGATTAAACAAGAAGCCCAAAAATCTTGTACATTATTACATGTATATTACCACTACTTCCCTTACTTTTAATGATTTTCTACTAAGTCCAAAAAAAGTAAAGTCAATTTTATTATGTGCTTATTACTAACATAAATCAAGAAAAATACCAAAAATACTAACTTGTATATTTTCCTAATAAAACCCAAACCCTAGTTTTGAGACAAAAAGCCATAAATGTGAATACATCTCTCATAGAGTCTCCTGTGAACCCCTACTCACTTTTTAATTATTATACATTCACTTATCTACAAAACAAGATCAAATTAGAAGGAATCAGAGTTCAAATGTGAAACTTGGATTTTAGGACTCCATTGTATAGTGCACATATTGATTATTTTGACCCTATTATTTCATGTACAAAACATAGCTCCTTTTTTATTTATTTCCTTTTAATTTATTTTCTTTTATGTTTTAATGAAATGTTTAAAAATCCAAATAAAAAATGAAGTAAAAATCAAAGAAAGTTAGTCACTCTGAGTATGTATATATAGTTTGTATATACGCCCAATTTATCTTATTACTTTGTTTTATTAATTACTAAAAAATCGAAAAAATATATTAAGTTGTAAATATTTATTTTAATATTTTATCTTATTTTATTTTGATTGTTATCTTATTTAAAAATTACAAAAAGTTGCAAAATACAATACTACAAGTTTTTATATCTATAGTGTAGTACCAAAAATACGTTTGTACAAACGATATCTTTTCATTTTGGTCCCCTTATGAAAATTGTAGATATTGTCGAGACGATCAACTTTATAAAGATAAATTTTTGATTTGACCTCGTTTACTATTTTTTATTGATTTTTCTTTTGATTTCCCTTTCTGAATTTTCTAGGAGTGACACATGGCAGTTCTAGGAGCTGCCACATGTTGCCTCTTACCCTTATATTTATTTATTATTATTTATTTATTTTCCTTTATTAATTATCACTGCCACGAGGAAGCTCTTCAGCATGCTACGTGGCACCTCCAATGCCCTCCGATCTGGAATGATCCAACGACATAGAATTGGTCTTCCTTCCGCCCCTCCACCTACAACGACGCCTACACCCGCTTCCTACGCCAAACCGCCAGCATCACCATCCCTGCGTCGAGCCTCCTCCCTCAATCTTGCCGCCACATCCATATGTTTTCCTTCTCTCTCGACTAAGAACCCAATGACCGCCACGTCACCCCCATCGATCTCGTGAAACTCCAACCTCCCTTAGTTGGTCAAACTCCACCCCTACCCGACCATCTGCCATTTTTGGCATCCATCTCCCAGAGCTCTGATGAGAGAAGTGCGCAGGTGACAAGCACCCTTCTCCCGTTGTTAAGCGAGTTCGAGCAAAGGAGGATTAACAAGATCCCAACGCTGACGTTGCAGCGAAGCTCCTTATGTGAAAGCCTCTCTTCTCATCGAATATCGAGGAGGCGGCTAACATGAGATTCTCTGAGCTCCAGCATTCCCATGTGACCCTCCTTTATACTTCGTTAGATTAACCTCCCCAACTCTTCCATTCCTATACCCCCAATCCCCCTTCTCTTCTCAATCTCCTCTCTTTCCCACCTCCTTTCCTGTTCTTCTTCCTTTTCTTGCAATTTCGTCTACATCCTTTGCTTCTGTAATTTTCTTCTCTTTATTCTCTAGCTTTCCCAATCGAGTACCACCATACCTTCTCTATCGTTCCACCAACATCGAACCTCTCTACCTCTTGCCACCTCATACCTCCACCTCATGCATACTTCGCACGAGCTCTACCGCACCCATAGGTTCAAGACCTCGCTCTTCCTTTGAGAGCCTACACTAGCCTCTATCGATCATTGAGCACCAACGACCATACAAGGAGCCTCCTTCGCCTCGTCCTTCACGCAACCATGACATCACTGACATTACCCTCGACCTTCGCATCGTCGTAACCTCCACTGGTCTGCAAGAGCAACTGCAGCACCCCACATCGTGTGTTAATGGGGGATCTTCAGCAACTCTAATTTAACCGACTTCGAGATCCACCCTCCATGCCATTGGTCAACACTTTCTCTACTAGACTTTGTATCCCGACTGCCGTTACAGTAGCACACTGCTTTGCCTTCCACATCCAACCATCATAGGATCAAGGTGCATGACTTGATCGAATAGTCCGAAACCTCCACCGAGCTGCCACCCAAGTCATAGCATCGGAGGCACGAAGCGCACCATACCTGCCACGTGTAGGTCCGACCTCAAAGCTCCATCCACCCTTCCGATCCTACATGCATATCACGTGGGTCACAGGTAATTTGCACATCCACCCTACCCTTCTCCATAATTATGTAGACGACCCTGCTAGCTAGGAGGTCATGCGCGTGGCACACATCCCACTGATAAAATGTAAGTTATCCCTACGAGTTCTGGGTAATTGCACAAGTGCCCCCGGAGCACAAGTTCTTTCTATTGCATTTTATTTCTATTTTGCATAGATGCCCTTGTATTTGAACATTTGTTTTAACTTTCCAAAAATTGCATATTGTAGAACACGTAATTCTCTTCATCTTGGTTGTCTAATGGAATTTTTATGAGCATTAGTTAATTTATTAATATTATTGTGGTGAAAAAATGATTTCTCCCATTATGTGATCTACATTTTTTATTAAATTAACCACAGATCCCAAAAATTCTAGAAAATCACATTTGGAAGAATTATATGCTTTCTGTAATGTCTTCAAAAATCATGACATTTTCGTGCTTAATTTGTCTGAATAATTTAGTTGGTGAAATTTATAACTGATTTTTAATTGATTTACAACTTATTATATTAAGGATTTAAAGATTGTTCTGGATTCCTCACTATTAGAGTTATTTAGGATAATTTTAGTTCAATAAATTATTTGTTTTGATATTAATTAAAATTAAATTACTTTATATCACTCTATCTGCATTCAGAATTCATAAAAACATATATATTGATAGAAATTTCTAAAATAAAATAGTGTGAGTTCATTTCATCGTATTTACGCTTATGTCCAAGTTTCATTAATTTTGCAAATTGTTTGAACAAAATATTACATTAAAACTTGAATTGCATTTGGGAAAGAAACCCCGTCCTTGGACACACGTGCTTACCCCCAGATAGAGTGGGTGAGGATGTAGCCACTAAGGATTGAGCTCAAATCCCTATACTTGCCCCCTAAGTCTCTATTTTTATGTAAGCATGTATATCTCTTTTGGGATGCAATATTGAACTCGGTAGCCCAAGAGGATCACCTCATTGATTGAGAGAATACATGAGCATCGTTGGGCATAAGGTGATACCCTGTGTGTAACGAATTAAAATATTGTCTTACCACCAACTAAAATTGACAAGATAATTCAACTAAACCTTTATGGACTTTACCATGTGTAGTTGGTGAGCTTGGAGTTTGCATTGTGTTTGTATTCAGGGGTGTGCATTTAGAGACTGTGCTCTTAGCACCTTTCCTATCACTCCTTGTTTGTTATCGTGTTCTTGTTTTAAATCTCTTGTCATAGAGAATGCTAGATTGAGGTATTCTTTGTTTAGACTTTAGGAGCCTGAACACTCCAAACCGACTGTCCTCACTAGCTAGGGATGACTCTCTTCGTGGGCTCTCTTGTCTTCAACGTAACCCTTTCCTCGAATCTAGGATAATAAGTCTCTTTCTTTTCCTAAGGAAGGTCAGACCCAGACCTCTCATCTTTTCCCTTCTCACACTGAGAAAGACTCTCACCTTGGTAATTCTAGATCAACATCTTCTACCCATACTAATTCCAATCCTTTAGATTTTAAAGGTGAAGAAGCCCAAGTGAGTAAGATGCCTCCTTAGAGGAACCTTGATTATGAGGGAAATTGTGATGCACTGAAGAATATATTAGCTAGACTAACACATGTAGAACATCACATAGTGAACAATTTAGAGAAGAGCTGGGATAGATAAGGAATGGGGGATGAAATGAACTTGAGGGGAATTCCACTAGGGATGCTTACATTCCCAGTTCCACACAGAATGAGAACTAGCTTAGGCCAGTAGTATCACCCAATGCTGGAGAGTTGAAGCACCATTTTATAACACTCCTACTAAAATTCTATGGCAACGCAGTTGAAGAACCATACATGTTCCTACAGGAGTTTGAGCTGGCATGTGACAACCTAGGATGGCCTGGTGTTTCTCAGGATTACATCTGCCTTAGGGCCTTCACATTCGTAGTAGCAGACAAAGCCTCTTACTAGCTTTAGAACGTAGTGAAGGTTGTCACCACATGGGCTGCATTGAAGTACATGTTACTAAAGAAGTTCTACACCCTGAGTAGGACTAATCAGATGAGGTCACAAATATCGAGCTTTACACAGATGTCTCATGGAACTTTCCATGAGGAATGGGAGAGGTTTGAGGACCCGATTCAAAAATGTTATTGCCATGATATTGATAAGCCAATCTTGGTCCAGAACCCATATAGTGGTTTGACTCCAAAGGTTCAAGGATTAGAGAGTGCTTCCTGTGGAGGTAGCTATCTGAACAGAGTAACCAACATGGTTCAGATAATTTTTGAGTAGATGGTAGAGACCAACTGACCAAAGCCACTGCCATGGCTTATTATAAGCCACCCCCTCTCTCGTACATCAAGAGGTGGGGAGATTAGTTGTCATCGAACTGACGAATGACCTACTACCCAACATGGGGATTATCAGTGTCAAATTTACCATATCAAGAAGAAGGTGAGGGAGATACACAAGCATGCCAAGTGTGAGAACCTCACCAAGCTTCCTAGATAGATGGCAGAGTTAGCTAATAGGGTATCTAAGATCATGATACCTATCCTGTCTGCTGCCTCTGATCCCATCTACAGAGTGCACCATGTTCAGGAGCAACCCATTTAGGGGCCTTACATTACGTGGACTCAGGGTCAGCCTGGAGTTCACGAGAGCCAGTTCACGAAGCCGACCATCGAGATAGTAACCAAGGAACCTCCATAGGTGTCGGGCGTGAATGGAATATGGTACACCAATCATCCCAACACCACCTAGAGACAGGCGCAATAGTTCCTGCAGTATCCAAAGTGCGATCTATGGGTAAAGTATATATGTAATATATACACACCCACTTAAATTGTTTGTTTTCTTAAGAAACTGATTTAATCACATTTTGCATTTACATTCATATTGCATAAAAAATTAAAAAAATATTCTCTTGAAAACCATGCACTAAGTTTGATAAACTAAAACCTAAGTTGTTCCTTTACCTCCTTGAGTCAACCCAAGGGATTTCCTAGGTTAAATTAACACAACACTGCATATAATTCACTTGATTTATTTCTTCCTCGTGTGGTTATTTTTTACTGATCCCTGATTGCTCGACTACAAAAATTCGACATAATTAACATAGGGTGATCCGAAAATTATCAAATGGTGTCATTGCCATGTAATATGTACACACCCCATATACTTAGCGTGTTCTATGTCCCTAGAGCACAAAAGCAAGAAAGAGACATAGCTTGTGATAAGCGTAGGAGATGGAAGTATAGAAGTTGATCTGACACCCTATACTTAAGCTCTGGTCAACCTAATTGTAGAAGAAGAGCAAAAATGGGACGGTTGAGGTCAAGAGGAGAAAAAATAAATGAACGAATATACAAGGTGGCCATTGGTCCCCCTATGCTTAGGCTCTGGCCAGTCTAAATATAGAAGAAGGAAGTGTGAGAACTAATGGGGTTGGGGAATGTATAGAGAAAAGGATGTGAGGAGGGAGATGCTTGGACATTTTGGGAGTAGTGAGGATTCATGCGTTCCCTAAGAGTGGATCATGGGATTCTGGGATATGCATGGATGAGATCTATTCAATACGAGCCAATTGCTCATCTAATCCTACAAAATTCCTAAGTAGTTGATCATTCACGAGGAATGATCGTACACCATTTGTAATCTCTAAAATCTCTACACTGTCGTTTGTGTGCACTTCTCTGACAATGAAGGGTCCCATCCACTTGGAGTTCAACTTGCAATGGAAAATCTTCAACTTGGCATCAAATAACCATACCTTCTATCATGGGACAAAATTCTTGCATCTGATATGTTGTTCGTGCCAATGCTTGATTCTATTCTTATAAATCACATTATCATATGTAATTTCAAGAAGCTATTTAGGTCCATTTTTCTGCTCTGCTATCCTTCATGTTTATTCAAGTTCACTTTCTATAATGCCCATCTAGATTTGTGAATCAACTCAACGGATAAATGACACAGCTTTCCATATACCATTCGGAAGGTGGAGGTTCCAAGTATGGTCTTGTAAGTAGTCTGGTAGGCCCATAGAACTTGGTCCAAGATCTTGGACCAGTTCTTCTTACAAGGGTGGACTAGCTTCACCAAAATGCCCTTCACCTCCCTATTCAACACCTCTGCCATGTCATTCGACTGTGGGTGGTATGGACTAGTGACACGGTGCTCGATGCCGTATTCCTTTGTTAACTTCTTCATTTTTCTGTTATCAAAGTGGCTACCCATGTTAGAGATGATGACTTTGGAGACCTTGAACCATGAAATGATGTGATCTTTCACGAACTTTTAGGTAGTATTTCTGTCCGTGAATCAGGTATGGATAGCTTCAACCCATCTAGAGATATAATCTACCACCAGTAAAATGTGCTCATATCCAAGGTTGTTAGGGAATGGGCCCGTGAAATCTATTCCCCATGCATCGAAAAAATCAACCATAATAATAAGTTGCATGGGCATTTCATCTTTGGGACAAACGGTCCCTCCCATTCTCTTACACACTGGACACGACCTAACAAATGCATATGCATCACCAAACTTGATCGGATAGTACAAACCACACTGGAGCAGTTTCTAGGCGGTCCTCTTCTTGGAGCGATGTCCTCTAGGTTTTCAACATGGATTTCGCTTATTTAATTTTCCACTTCCATATCTGAGCTAGCAATAAATTAAATTAGTAGGTCAATGACAATTCTCAATTTATCCCTAATTAATTCATATTTTTTAAATTCTATAAATGTCATCCTCCAAAAATTCCTCATGACAAGTCATGAGAGCGGTCTGTTCAATTATAGGATAATATTGAGAACTTGGGGTCTCATACATAACATACCTAGACTCTAGCATGTAATGCTGGGTCGAGTATAGACCATCCGTGTAGCAGATATTGGTCGGAGCCTCATATGGTGGAGTCAATAACATTGGATTTATGGATCGAGCTCATAGGTCCACTCTCATGTATTTGTAGGCTCTCTGAATGTGTGGTATGAGGGATGGTCAATGTAAGCTTGACTGCTAAGGTCAATCATATCCAAAAAATCATAGGGTGTAAGGCTCTCAATTCTGCTTTGTTGTTCGATCATGTTATACCCTAAGGTCAAGTTAGGATGTGTATGTGTAAATTGTTTAACTGTCCCAATAATCATATGCGAATCAAATGAGGTGTGTGGGGGGTAGGTAACTTTGCTAGTCATCTATCTCAACAGTGGAATGCTCTTCGAATTGTTCCTTGATTCCAGCAAGTGATCATGAATATGGAGAGTCGGTCAAGGATGGAAGTGGATCTGGGGTGTAAGATTGTGGGGATATGTGAGAATTGTGAAGAAATGGAGAAGCTCGTCGAAGCTCTGACTTCATATTCAGGGTGGGGTGGGGAGAAGGAAGATGGATGATGAAGAGTTGTCTCATAGAGAGGGTTCTGCTGGGATGAGTAAGACGAGGGGGATAGAAAGTCGGTGGGAGGTCCAACTTCGTAGCAGGAATGGGGTGGCGGGTACATGGTAGAGTAAAATTATGAGGATGGTTGATGAACCCATGATTCATGAACTTTTCTGTCGCATTTTGCCTTAAAACCCTTAACGAATACATGTAAATATACACTAATTTCCATCTTTTATTCAAATTCCTTTCATGAATAACAATGAACTTTTAAGCATCAAAAACATGTAAATAAATAAAGAATAAAAAAAAGAAAATATGGTAGATTGGAAATATGTATATATGTACAATATGACTTATAAATATAAATATAACTACAAGGTATATTTATAGCCTAACCCCCGAGACCAAGTCAGCGTGGATTGGTCGACAAACCAATAAGTAGGGGGAGATAAGGAAACAAAACCATAAAAATAAATTAAGACACACTTCACACATTGTTCACTATTTATTAAATAAATAAAAAACTTCATTGATTTTTAATTAATTTATATGTAATATTTTTCACCAAACTCATTTCCTAATTATTTCCAAAAAAAGTATATAAAAATATAAAAATAAGTTAAAAATATTATATTGTACATATACCAAGAAATCCTACTTTTAAGTTGTCAAATTCTCAACTTCCGAACATCATAACTCCTTCATACGAACTACAATTTCACTCTACTCACTTTATCATGAAATAATATTATCTAATTAATAGAGGTGGTTTCATTGAATTCGGAGTCCGTTTGCAAAAAGTCGGTTTTGGGACCTAATGACAACGCGGTTTTTGGGCTATTTATTTTATGTAGAACACACTATGTATAATTTTATTAATTTTATAATTTTTATTATTTTTGAGATATTGTATTTTCATCATAATTTATTTCAGATTTTTTGAGCTTATTTATTATGTTAATAAAATCCAAAACCCTAATTTATAGATAAAAATGAACTGGTTATGTTATACCTGTATTTATTAATATATCTAAATTAATTAATTTATTAAAATCCCTAAAAATTCACACAACCCTTATTTATTTTTCTACTAATTAATATAATACAAGATTAATATTTAATTATTTATATATTAAAATAAAAATCCAAAACCTATTTATTTATACCTATTTAATAATATAATATTTATATTTCATATTATAATTATTATTTATAAAAAGTAATTATTATATATTTAGATAATTAAATTAGTTACATTTCTTGTTTTTGTACTTAATTAAAATAACATTTTTTAATATATATTATTGAATTTCTAAGTAATTTATACACCTGACCAACCAGGTGCTGACACGTGTCAGCACCGGGTGCATCTTCTCCAAGAAGATGGTACAGCTTTTGTTTCAACCGGCCATCTTCAACCATTTTTCCCGCACACACTAGATGCATTTCACTCGATCTCCACCCTTGATTCTCTTCTCCTAACAACCCACTCACTCGGCCACCATTAGATTAAACTTGAAGATCAAGCAATCTCTCTATAAATACCCTCAAAGTTGGAGGATTCTAACTAACTTTTCCATAACCAACTGAGCTACCAGATCCGCTGGCTGAGCTCCTCTCTTCCCAGCCTTCCTCCGCCCGCTTTGGAGATGACAAATCCGGCCAAGGAGGACCGCGTGGAAGAAGGACCATCGGGGAGGAGTTCTAAGGCATCATCCTCGCCTTGCATCACCGCCTATCGTGTGTGGAGATCCAGCAAAGATCGGCCGTCGAGCGATCACTAGAGGTAATACACCTCTCTCTCTCTCCCAGATCTATTCCTCAATCTTCGTCGATTTCTTTCTCGATCGTCGTGCCACAATTATCATGGTTAAGCACGTTATTAGGGCGCTTAATCATTCACTTTAGACGCCAGATATTAGGATCCTCGTAAACATCATCGAATCAACTCCAAACGCATCCTGTTTCATTCCTATTCTTTACACCTATTTTCATATATTCTGGAAACCACTTTTGAGCTTGCAATTAATAATTTGTTAGCCGATTTTAGAGCAAATCGAGCACATATCCATCTTCTTTGCTGGTTCCTCTTGAAACTGGAGCAATCTTACGTCATTTGGAGCTCTAATCATAATGCGATTCACAACCAAAGAAGGCTCAACAAACTCAGTCCCAAGAGCAGAGCATCGGGACCATCATTTTCTTCCGCCTTCATCAGCTAATCTCCACCACCTTTGGCCGTTTCCACCTTGGACGAGCTCGAGGGGAGGAGGAGCTACCCCTCTAGCCCCGCCGGAGGCCCAATCGAAGCAACCATCGCCAGAGATAACTCGGGGAAGGAGGAGCCTCCAGAAGCCGCTCAACCGCCAAAAGAAAACCTCAAGAACAACCGGGCTACAGTTGGATGACACATGTCATGCAGTGGACGGTCCAGATTCAACGCCACGTTCTAATCTCCGCCGTCCAAGCCGAATCGGTGGAAAATTGCATATTAAGCTCAGACGACTTCGAGAATTCCAGGCCGCCTCTAACATTTCTAGAAATTGCATTAGGTCCCTCCACAGGGACCTAAATGTAATCATTCATAGTTTCTTCACAATTTAGTCCCTGACAGAGGACCTAACTGCAAACTTTTGTTCTTTGTTTTTTACATTTCTACCCCTGTACTGTAAGTTGATTTGGGACACATTTTCTAAACTATTTTCCCTAGAACTTTTTAGGGTAGTTACATAACTACCCCAGTGAGGTATTTCAGTAATTTTTGAGTGTTTTTGTCGCTTTTTCATCGTGTTTTGATTTGTCGAATTTCGACTTCGTCTTGACTTGTTTTTTTAGTCTTTTTCGAGCTCGTTGCTCGCTCAATTTACCTATTATATAGAATCACATATATTTCACATATTTCTCACATATTATATTGTAGGAAAATTGTTTGAAAAAATATCACTTTGAAAAATTAAATAAAAATTGAACAAACTAAAACCGAATAAAAACTTAAAATCAACTTGATTCAAAAAGAGATAAAAAATCACAAAAAGATCCTTTTCACTCAAAAATCAAGATATCTCTATTCTGCCTCCTTGTGTTCGACCCAGGTACACTTACATAGCTAAATAAGTAGTGTAAGTTTTTTTAAAAACCGATCTTTGTTTGATTGATTAGGATCTCTTTGCGGTTCTCTACACTGATAACACAATTATTTCCTTAACCGCAATCAGACCCCAATCATCAAAATGGTGCCGTTGATGGGGAGGCGTTAGAGTTATTTTGATTTTTGATGTTTTATTGCGATTTGTTACGGTTTTTGACATTATTTTATTCGGTTTTCAATTTACAGGTTTTACGTCGGTTTTACGGATTTATCGTGTTTCTTATCACAATCTTGTTACGGTTTTTTGAGTGTTTCTTGTGGTTCATTAACCAATTCTTGCAGGGCCTGCAGGTTCAGCCAGCTTTCTCAAAAGCTGCAAAACAGTTGAAAGTGCAGAGACCGAGTTTCTTGGTTGCAGAGGGCAAGATTAGTTAGAGTTTTTGTGTTGCAATTTTCTTTTTTCTTCTTATATAAAAAAAGAAGGGCACTTGCCCATGTTTTTGTTTTCATAGAAAGAGGCCCCCTAAGGGTATCCCGGCTTGTACCTTCCCTCCCATAGGGTATGATTTGCCGAGTACCGTGTATTAGGGGGATCAGGGCACCCACCACGGTTTTCTCGCATCGACGGTTTTTCTGCAGCTTTTTCTCGAGGCTAGGTGCTTGCTTAGGATTTTTTTCCCATCTGATTGTGCTTCCGTAGTTAGTCTTAGGACTCGCCACCTAGGTGCATGATTTTATGATTTTTATAAAAACAAATAAAGACACTCGGTAGACTTTTGTCTGAAAAAACCCAAAAAAATATAAAACTTCAAAAATAAAATCGGGACTACTAATGTATCTGGTCTAAAAAACGTAAAGATTTTATTGATTTGGGAGAGTAATACCCGCATGTTTTTCTCAGAGTGCGTGAGTGAGAGACGACTCGTAAGGTTAGAGCCACAAACTCGTATTTCACGTGAAATACTACTTAGTCTATGCATCTAATCACTGCTTTTCAGTGGGTACGCTTGGGTAGCCAGAAACGGTCTGGGTTTACTTAGCAGAGTGGGAGGTTTAGAGGACACCGCGTAAGGCTCCGTCCTCAAGTAACACGGGTAGCCGGAAACGGTCCGTACTTACTCCCATACTGGCTGAGAGCAAGTGGTTTTTTGTAAAGACTTTGGACAATGTTTTGGGTAAAACATCGGGCACCTATCAGCTCGCATAATTCATTTGTTTGCTAATACAACCCTAAAACCGATAAGATAAAAGACCGAACTCTTACGGTTATCATCGGGTTATGTTGGTAAAAACGGGGTTTGCATTGTGTTTGTTTGCGGGGCGTGAGTTAATGCGGCTTTTCACATTTTCCCGTCTTTGTTGAATCGACAATCGTGCTCTCCCGATCATTCTCATGGAATCGAAGATGACGACTCGACGGCTTTTCTGCTCAGACTCCGTGAGCTCTCGACCGTCCACCATCCATTGTATATCATCACAAGCTCGGGATGACCCTCTTCCCGAGTTGGTCCCATCTAATCTCGAGGAGAGTCAGACCCAGACTCCCTTGCCTCCTGGCCAGTCTATTAAGGCAGACCCTTGTCTCGATACATCATCATCTCCGACTGAATTTTCGCTGAGTTCTTACGAGACTTTTTCTTTCACAGCAGATCTGAGACAAATGGCTCGTGGTAAAGGACCGGTAGAGGAGAGGCCACCAGCAGAGGATCACCATGATGGAAGACCATATCCGTTCGTAGATATAACAACCGGAATTCTTGATACTCTACAGCAGAGGAATTTACATATTCGAGAGCAATATAGAACTCAAAACGAGTTACGAGCTGAGATAATCGCATTACGAGCAGGGGCCGGGAACCCTTTACCGTCTACAGTGGTTCCCGCCACATTACAAGATGAGTATGACCCGAGCGCGAGAACGCACCATCATTAAATTCGGTTACCGCCAAATCAAGTGCCATATGAATTGAGACCGTCATTCATGTCATTGCATTCCAAGTTTTACAGGAATGCTACATAGGAGTCATTTACCTTTTTGCGACCATTCGAGATGATTTGTGGTACAACTAGTTATCTAGGTGTTATGTAGGAGCCTGTTCGCCTCAAAGCCTTTCCCTTTTCCTTAGCCAATAAGGAACTTTACTGGTTGAGCCACCTAGGAAGGGAAGTTTCTACATGGGATGATCTGAAGTCCACTATCCTTCGTAAATATTTTCCTCTAGGGAGGACAAACATGATAAGGAGTCAGATCTCCAATTTTACGCAGCTTTCGAATGAATCTTTCCATGAGGCATGGGATAGATTCAAAGATCTTACGGAGAGATGAAGGTGCTAGTACGGAACTATTTCGGAGGACTCCAGCCGGACATTCAGGAGCTACTGAGTGCCGCATGTAGCAGCAGCTATTTGAATAAGGATGCCGAGTCAGTATGGTCCATCTTCGAAGGGATGGCATAGAACCCAAGAGTCGTCGACTCTACTTGTGCATTTCAGAAAGCCCCTCAGCCACCACATCACCGAGAGCATCATAAGGTGGCTAATATCTCAGAGTCTGAATAAACACCACCATGGGCTTTAATAGTGATAAATTAACGTTGGTGGATGTGATTTAGAAACAAGTTCAGGACATAAAGTTGCTGCGAGAGTTGGAGAAACTTTCATCTCTGTCTCAGCAGCTGAGTGATCTTATGAAGAAGGTTTCAGATCTCCAACTTCAGTACCAGCAGGCACAATCTTCTTCGACCACACAACCTGCACGGAGGACCTTATCCGCTCCACCCACCCGACAGATTCATTTTGTACAGAGCAAGCCCGAGACTCCGCAGATTGATTGGCATGAGGATCACTCTCATGCTAATCCCAGCTAGATCACCAATGCTGCAGACATGGATGTTGAGCCTCAAGCCACTCTTGAGATCAACGGGATGTGGTATACTCCGATTCAACAACCGAGTATACTACATCATCAGTAGCAACGGTACAACCAACCATAACATGGACGTCCACACTTCCTGCACCGACAGAATTTCAAGTAGCAACAGTCTCACCAGCATGCCTATCAGGGACCGCATTCTTACAGCGTCCTTCTCAACACTTACAGTCATATCACTATCAGCAGCAGCAATAGTCTTCATTTACACCACAGAGATCCTCCCAGCCTTCCACCTCACAACATTACATGCCAAGGCAGGAGAGAATAGAGATCCAGGGCCACTAAACCGATCCTGAGATGTCTTCACAGGCCCATGCACTAAATCAAATCATGGGTATGCTGAGTACGCTCCACATTGTGCACAAGACAGAGATGGAACAGGTTAACCGTCATCTGGACGAGTTAACTGCACCGTAGACCACTCTCCCATCCCAGCCTCAAATGAATCCGAACAACAAGAGGAGGCATCCAGATCAGGTAGACAACACTACATGTATGATCTTGTTTCCTGAATTTTTATCTAACTTCATTCATCTCAGGAGCGATAGATCACCACGAGCACCTACTGGAGTAGAGGAGAGGGTACTTGATGAGGAGCAAGAGCAAATACATGAGCAACCGGATTCTGATGCTGAGGAGGAGAATCAACACAATGATGAGGACCACATTGAAGATCAAAGAGAAGGGAGTGATGCCGATACAGTTGACATGGACATCGGCGAGTCCGACAATGATATCACGCCAGACCATGCAGATACTCCCGACAAAAATATGTCTTCTCCTATTTTAAAGAGTTTTGTACATAATTTTGAAACTCTCGATGTACAAGCTAATTCTAAAAGTAATAAAAAGTCTGATTTTCTTATTCCTGATATTGTTCCTTTTCCAGATGCTTTGTTTGGAAAAGGAAAAAAATAAGAAAAAGAATGTTGTGACTACAGAGACAGAAAGATTATTGAAAGATCACATCTTTTTCAAGATCCCATTTCACGATGCCTTGGATCATTTTCCTACGCTCAAGAATCAATTAAAGGAGAAAGAGATCACGTACAGAGAAACATGTTTTGACCAAGGCCACATCCTGTGCGATTCGGAACAAGGTACCCAAGAAGAAGAAAGATTCTGGAGCTCACTATGTCAATTGTCAGATTGACGATGCTACATTCCATCATACTCTCTTGGATAACGGTTCCTCAATCATATTGATACCATTCTCTTTGCTTTATAAGCTCAAGCTAGGTCCTCTCTACAAATCACGAGCGATACTTCAGTATGCAGATTGATCTGTTAAATATCCTAGAGGTGTGCTGAGGAACATTATAATGACCATTCAGGGCTTGCAGTTTCCAGTGGACTTTACTGTCCTAGACATGACATGCCCTACACAGTTACACCTTGATCCAATCATTCTCGGAAGGCACTTTTTGCAGACACCAAAAGCACTCTTTGATTATGATGTTGAGAGAGTATCATTCCGTACAGACAATGGAGGGATGCACATTGAGATGGAGAGAGGATGTAGCAGTCCCATATCAATATTGTCATTTACTTCAGAGGACACAAGTCTTGCATAAGATTGCCAACATGTAGATGAGACACAGTTTCCTGATATTGAGAGCGTTTATTTTGATACCCACGATATCCTACACGAGGATAGGGTAGATCACATGGTACCTAGTTCTTTAGATGATTGCTCACATACAGAGATATATTTCATATCAGATTCAGATAAGCATTCACTTGCAGTAGACATCTCAGTGCTGCAGATTGAGAGTACACATATTACAGCATGAGAGTCAATTGATTACATTTCACAGATCATACAGTCTATTCAGCGTAGAGAGTCAGATGGTTTGATGCTTACACATATAGACACCTTCTGTAGTCCGACTCCAGAGATGCATACTTCAGAAAAAAGATCTATGTCGCGTACATAATTCACTTACAGAGGCGACTCTACTTGTTCAGCCAAGGATCAGTATGCACATGAAAAGCAAAAGACTCAGTATGACCCTGGTTGAAGTGATCTATTTTGTACAAGATTCGTAATCATTCTTTCACGTCATCTCATCTTGTACAAAGACTTTTGAGCCATTCGATTTCTTGAGATCCGCAACACTTGTATAGTCTTAGTAGACCACAATCGTCCCCATTTTTGCACGTCTTTTATGCTTACGATACCAGATCCTAAATATAGGGGGGACTAATTGCTCGTTGATTCGTGTTTTATATTTTGTTATGATTCTTTTGTATATCCTTTCTTTTTCACAAATCACTCTTCTTCGAATTTTGGCTATACTCTTTTCTATACTTAGGATGCCTTATCCTAAGTATAGGGGGCACCGAGTTATTTCGATGATTTCATTTTCTTTATTCCTTTTGTTCCTTCGTTGTATACTCTTTTTACTCAGTCACCTCATTTTTGCTCTTCTGTTATACTTACGATGACCTGATCGTAAGTATGGGGGGGTGTTGACTGACTTGTATTCGATTATTCTTTTTCACCCACTTTTACTTAGCATGAGTTATGTCCTCCTTTTTCTCTTTTGACTCTATGAGGACATAGCACAAGCTATGTATAAGGGGTGCATATATATTGTATATATACTTTTGTCCATAACTCGTACTTTTATGTATTTTTTATATATATAAAATCCATAAAAAGTGGGTGAGGGGTAATTTAAAATCCATTTATACATTTATTTATTAATTATAAAATCCTTGTAAATATGTAAAATATGTCTAAAAGCTATATTTAAAATATGTAATTAAAATATGTATTTAAAATATGCATTTAAAATTTGTATAATACTTATTTAAAATCCTATCTATTAAAACATGTGTAAAAATCATTTAATCCTGGTAAAATTCTCCGTAGATAAAATCTGTAAAATACATTAGATATGTAACTCAAATAAAATTTATCTTGTAAAATTCATGTACAAAAACTTGTTTATAATTATTATTTATAAAAAGTAATTATTTTAAAATTTAAATAATTAAATTATTTACATTTCTTGTTTTTATACCTAATTAAAATAACGTTATTTAATATTTATTATTGAATTTCTAAGTAATTTATACACCCGACCAACCAGGTGCTGACACGTGTCAGCACGTGGTGCATCTTCTCCAAGAATCTGGTACAACTTATGTTTCAACCGGCCATCTTCAACCATTTTTCCCGCAGACACTAGATGCATTTCACTCGATCTCCACATTTGATTCTCTTCTCCTAACAACCCACTCACTCGGACACCATTAGATTAAACGTGAAGATCAAGCTATATCTCTATAAATACCCTCAAAGTTGGAGGATTCCAACTAGCTTTTCCATAACCAACTGAGCTACCAGATCCAGTGGCCGAGCTCCTCTCTTCCCAGCCTTGCTCTGCCCGCTCGGGAGGTGACTGATCCAGCAAAGGAGGACCGCGTGGAAGAAGGACCGTCGGGGAGGAGTTCCAAGGCATCATCCTCGCCTTGCATCACTGTCTATCGTGCGTGGAGCTCCAGCAAAGATCGGTCGTCGAGCGATCACCAGAGGTAATACACCTCTCTCTCCCAGATCTATTCCTCCATCTTTGTCGATTTCTTTCTCGGTCATCATGCCACGATTAGCGTGGTTAAGCACATTATTAGGGCGCCTAATCATTCTCTTTAGATGCTAGATCTTAGGATCCTTGTAAACACCATCGAATCAACTCTAAACGCATCTTGTTTCTTTCCTATTCTTTACACCTATTTTAATATATTCTGGAAACCACTTTTGAGCTTACAATTAATAATTTGTTGGACGATTTCAGAGAAAATTGAGCACATATCCATCTTCTTTGCAGGTTCCTCATGAATGTGGAGCAATCTTACGTCATTTGGAGCTATAATCATCACGCGATTCGTAACCAAAGAAGGCTCAACAAACTCAGTCCCAGGAGCAGAGCATCGGGACCATCATTTTCTTCCGCCTTTATCAACTGATCTCCGCCACCTCAGGCCGTGTTCATCGCGGGCAAGCTCTAGGGGTAGAGAAGCTACCCCTCTGGCCCCGTAGGAGGCCGAAGCGTAGCAACCATCGCTAGAGATAACTCGGGGAAGGAGGAGCCTCCAGAAGCCGCTCAACTGCTTGAAGAAAACCTAAGAACAACCAGGCTACAGTTGAACGACACGTGTCCTGTAGTGGACAGTCCAGATCCAACGCCACGTTCTAATATCCACCGTGCAAGCCGAATCGGTGGAAAAATTTCATATTAAGCTCAAACGACTTTCAGAGTTCCAGACCGCCTCCAATATTTCCAGAAATTGCATTTAGGTCCCTCCGTGGGGACATAAATGTAATCAATCATATTTTATTCACAATTTAGTCCCTGACAGAGGACCTAACTGCAGACTTTTATTCTTTGTTTTTTACATTTCTACCCCTGTACTGTAAGTTGATTTTGGACGCATTCTACACTATTTTTCCTAGAACTTTTTAGGGTAGTTACATAACTACCCCAGTGAGGTTTTTCAGTAATTTTTGTGTGTTTTTGTCTCTTTTTCATCGTGTTTTGATTTGTCGAATTTCGACTCCGTCTTGACTTGTTTTTTTAGTCTTTTTCAAGCTCGTTGCTCGCTCGATTTACCTATTATATAATATCACCTATATTTCACATATTTCTCACATTATTGTAGGAAACTTGTTTGAAAAAATATCAATTTAAAAAGCTAAATAAAAATTGAGAAAACTAAAACCGAATAGAAACTTAAAATCAACTTGATTCAAAAAGAGATAAAAAAATCACAAAAAGATCCTTTTCACTCAGAAATCAAGATATCTATATTCTGCCTCCTTGTGTTCGACCCAGGCACACTTACCTGGCTAAATAAATAGTGTAAGTTTTTTTTAAAAATCGATCTTTGTTTGATCGACTAGGATCTCTTTGCGGTTCTCTACACTGACAACACATTCATTTCCTTAACAGTAATCAGACCCCTATCATCAATGGTCAGTAATCAGTAGAGGAGAAATGACATGCAGAATTCGAGTATGAATATCGATAAGTTGACATATTTATAAAGAAATGAAAGTGGATTTGAGGCAAAAATGTGGAATTGCATAGAATAATGACAAACGCACACACACACATGCAGACACAAAAACAAATGCAAGAGCAAACCTTGATTTCACCAACTTAACATTGTGATGGTCGCAAAGGTCCAACCATTATCTTTTCAGTTTTAGTTAAGTTATAAAACAATCTTTGTTACATAAGCACACAAGTGAGTTGCCCAACACCCAACGTATGCTCCCTATATCTCAATCAAAGAGACAGTCTACCTGGGCTGCCCAATTATCGCACCCCTAAGGATTATAGTGATAAGATGTGCACCAAAATGCCTCTTTAAGGTCGAAGGCAAGTGCTTGCAGCTCCCATGACCGCAAGTGTCGGACCTGGCGACGTAGGGCACAAGTCCAGGGATTTGGGCTCTAACCTTAAAGTGGACATCATCACCCACTCTGTCTGGAGGTATGTACCTGATTACAAGGATGGGGTTGCTCTCCCAAAAACATTAAACATTTTTTATTCTGATTTTTTGATCCAATTCAATTCACACTCCTGAATTTAGAGATTAGTTATCATTGGTAATTAATCCAACGCAAGCAATCACGTCTACCATCTAGTCCCAAATCCTTTATCCTATGTTTAAAAAAACTAAGAGCGGGAATCGAAAAAAAGCTGATGCAATCGATAGAAACAATGGTGAATGCTTGAGTAAGAAGACTGATAGTACTGCCTTCTCTCTACTGTGCAATATGCACAACTAAATAGAAAATTTTTAAATGCTAAATGAATGTGAGTCAGAAAACCACACCTAGCAAAAATTTGTATTAGTGAGAAAGAATTGATTCTAGATTGACTAAGTAAAACAATTTATGATGTGTATTATTTAAAAGTGTGGTGTGGTCCTATGAGTTACGAGCACAAGCAGATATTAAACCTATGAAGCTCTAATAGACGCGGGTGCAAGATCTATTCTACGCCAAGCAAACCAGACAAACCATGAGAGTCCAAAGTCCAATCCTAATAGACGCGAGATTCCAAATAGAATCCACTAGAATTCAAGAAATTATTACATACTTTTACAAAAATGAATAATTTGCAAAATAAAACACCCTCCCCCTCTAAGAATTGACATTCTCTTCAGCTTTTCTCAACAATATTGGTCCACGGAATCACCTGCCTCCAGCTTCTTCGAGTTGCTTAGACTTTAGAGAAAGTCACTCTAAGTCACCATTCCCTCGTACGAAAACATAACAATATGTTAGAGAGATGTTTACACTACTGAAACAAAAGTAAGAAGAAAATGCATTGAATAAACAACAAAAAAGAGAGAAAAAGTCCAATAAATATAGGGGGTTGATGAATATGTGATTCATCACTCTAAAAGATGAAGACATAGCTTTGTTCCCAAGTAACTCATTGCATTTATTCATTTAGATTACATTTTTATCATTCATGCATTAGTAATTAATATCCATGTTTAGTATGTAGAATTGCACTAAATAAAAAGCCAAAAATCTTGTACATTATCATCTATATATTACCACAACTTTGTTTATTTTTAATGATTTTTCTCTATCTTTAAAAAATTAAAATCAACTTTATTGTGTATATATTACTAGCATTAATCAATAAAAATACCAAAAAAAGTAACCTGTATATTTGCCCAGTAAAACTCAAATCCTAATTTTGAGATAAAAAGTCGTAAATGTGAATATCTCTCTCAAACAATCTCCTATGAACCCTTGTTCACTTTTGAATTAATATACATTCCATCATCTACAAAAAAATATCAAATTCAAAAGAATCAAAGTTCATATGTGAAACTTGGGTTTTGGGACCCCATTGTATATTGTACATATTGACTATTTTGACCTTATTGTTTTATTTAGAAAAATAACTCTTTTTTATTTATTTTTTTTTCATTATGTTTTAATGAAATGTGTAAAAATCCATATAAAATTTGTAGTAAAAATCAAAGAAAATAAGGCATTACGAGTTTGTATATATAGTTTGTATATATATACATATATCCATTTTATCTTATTACTTTATTTTCTTAGTTATAAGAAATTCCAAAAAATTAGATTAAGTTGTAAATATTTCATTCTATATTATTGGATTTTATTTTTATTTTTAATTTTTTTTAAAATTACAAAATTGTAAAATAAAAAATACATGTATTTTATATCTATAGAGAACCACCAAAAATACGTTTTATACAAATGATTTCTTTTAGTTTTTGTTCCTTCACAAAAGTTGTAGGATCTCATGGAGTCAATCAACTTCTATGACGTTCACTTTTTTATTTGACCTCGATTGCTATTTGTATTAATTTTTCTTTTGATTTTCCTTTTTATATTATCTGGGCATGACATGTGGCATCTCATGGATCCACCACATGTCACCCCCTTTACCCCCTTTATTTATTTATTTATTTATATTTGTTATTTTTTCTTTTCTTTTATTAATTTTCCTTACTACATGGCAGATCTTTAGCATGCCATGTGGCACCTCTAGTGCCCTTCGATCTAGGCCAATACAACCTCCCAAACATGTGGCACCCCTTCCCCCGCTACGACGGTACACAACACTGCCCTCCACTGCAACACCGCCATCTGAAGAACCTATAAATGCCCTCTACTATTTATGTACAATTAACATTATGTCCGTTGTGCAGGAAAATTCGGATTGATCAAAGTGACTACTTAAATTAACTTTTTCAATTAAATTCAAGCGATCAAATTTATTTTACTTGAGCAATACCAAAGTCGAACTCAGGGAGGCCACTATCTCCTTAGGTCAATTTTTATATTATCTAGATTCTAGGTTTTTGGGGAGAAATTTTTTGGCAATTTTCGAATGCAAGTATTAATGATATGCAAGTGCAATATGCCAATTTTAAGGTTAAACTAACCTATGCTTGTAAATCAAAATTCATAAGCAAATTAACTCAAAAATCCGGAAATCTAACTTTCCTTAATTTTTATGCAACAAAGAATCCATGACACATTTTCTTGTATTTTTCTGATGTAAAATGAATGCATGAAAAAATAAACACCTTTTTAGGATTTTTATGCAATTTTTCATGCAAAAAGTATGCAAAATTAATGAAACTTGGATAAATGCTTAAATATGATGAAATGAACTTACCGTAATTTTATTAGAATTTTCTGACAATATATGGTTTTTATGAATTTCTAAGTGCAGACATGGTGATCTGAAGTAAGTTAATTTTAATAAATATCAAAACTCAAGAATTCCCTGAACTAAAATTATCTAAAATAGTTTGATAATGAGGAATCCAGAACACTTTTGAAATCATTAAAATATTAAGTTTTGAAAATTCATGATTTTTAAATACATTATAAAGAGCACATAATTCTACCTAATTTTATTTTTCTAGATTTTTTTTGGAGCCATTGTTGATTTAATACAAAATGTAGATCACAAAGTAAAAAAAATCAATTTTCACCAAAATAATATTAATAAATCCATCAATTCTCGTAAAAATTTCATTAGACAATCGAGACGAAGAGAATTACATGTTCTACAATATGTAATTTTTGGTATTATAAATATATGACAATTTAGTGCTAAAATATATGTTAGAATACATGGGTATCTATGCAAAACAAGAACAAAATGTAATTTAAAGAAATTGTCCTCACTGTGCACATATGAAATTACCCAGATGTTACGGGGATGACTTGTAATTTATCTGTGGGATGTGTCCCATGCGCTTGAGCTCCTAACTGATAGGGGCCTCTACGTAATCGTGGATAAGGATGGGGATGGCTATGCAAATTACCCATGACCAATGTGATATGCACGCGTGACCGGAGGTGTGGATGGAGCTTTCGTGTTGGACCTATACATGATGAAGTGTCAATCAACTAAAATAATGTGCTCTCATTGTAGCATTGGCAAATCAACAATTAGAAGAACCAAGAGAAGATCTCCGTGAAGAGTTCTTAGCATTAATTTGTAGCTAGGCATGTCCAAGATTGAACACATGGATACGCGTAATTATCTAATTAAATTTAAGATTCGATTAATTATTTAAGCAATTTATAGGCTCTAGGTCAAGCATAATGTAAATAAACACAAAGAGAATGCATTTTTAACACATTTTTATGCAATTAGTTTACATGACAAACAATGATGCAATATATTCACAAGGGAAGCATAATGTAAATAAACACAAAGAGAATGCATTTTTTAACACATTTTTATGCAATTAGTTTACATGACAAACAATAATGCAATATATTCACAAGGGCATTCAATACACAAATATGCTCATGATTATATAAAATAAATACTTATGAGATCAATTAATTGATTAATGAGAAATCAGTGCCAAGACGAGATTAATTTCAACCTAATTGCAATTTTAAATTAAATAAAGAATAAGGATAAATAGTCAAGAATTCTTCTCTAAAATCAATGCATTAATTTATATATTAAATCAGATATTTCATTGTACTAAATAATAGAACACAAAATTGGCTTTCTAATGACACCATTTTCATTAAAAATAGATACATGGTTCACAAGATATTGATAAAATAATGCAGGAGCATAAATGAAAGAAAACATGATTTATTTTATTACAAAAGGTCCAAAATGGACTAAAATACAAAAACCCACTCATGTATTATTGTAATTGTTCCAAAAGTGCAGGGCTTATATGTAATTCTGAAAAGTTCTCTAAGCTAGACTACAATTTTGCCAATATTACGTGCAACTTGTACGTAACCTGAGGGAGGTTCGGGTGGCGTGGCTCGGACCACGCATCGCTCGCTGGTGGCTCGGTATATTGTTAGCCGCTCCAACCCTTACAATTGAACTGCTGCTTCGGAGATTATGTTCGGGGAGAATATTAACCGTCCGATCTGATCTAGGGGTCCAGATCTGACGACAGTTGTAGCCTGAGTTCTTTCCTCTCCTCCTTGGGAGGAGGTGCTTGGAAGGAGCTCTGACAAGGCTCGTGCTCCTCCTCCATGCTCTTATGAGAGATCTAAAGTTCGGAAGACCTTCACAAAGGCCTAGGAAGATGTCAGTGTCTAAGTGATGTGTTGACGAAGGATAGAAAGGTGGCCCGGTGGAGTGTCACCAGAGACGAATGGTGACATTGAAGCTTGCTGAATCTTTTGACCATTAAATACCTGTGAGGGCAAGAAAAAGAGCCAAGCCAGACACGAATATATTGGGATATGAAGGGAGTGAGATGGAGGCTTGACAGAAGGTGATTGAATTTGAGCCTTATGGGTCTCCAGGTTGTCTAAACAAAGGAGAAGAATCGAGATGATCGACATAATGAAGCAGCGATCGAATTACATAGATAAGAATGCATGGATTGAAGATGAATGGGGGAACTAAATGTAAATTTTGATCACAAATTAGTTACAGAATTTGGAAGGATTAATATATAAAAAATGAAGAGAAACTAAGATAAAAATTTACTTAAACTGAGATGACGAGGTCGACAATTTTGATGATGAATCTTGAGATAAAGAAAAGCTTAAAAGCTTCACTGGTCCTTGCTTAACCATTGTGGCGATGGTGGAAGCTCGAGCGGTACCTTGCTGGCATGAAACTTTGTTCCCGAAAACCAAGGATCTCGTCGGAGGAGTTCAATATCATCGCTAAACTAAACTTCCTCTAACAGTCACTTAGATCATGTTGTAGCTGAATGAATCCTTGCTAGAATGGCAGATGATTGAAGCAGTTGCTAGAAGAGGGGTTTTGAGGGATGGTGTTTGGGTGGTTCTAGGTTTGAGGGCGGTGATTTCAACCTACCGATGAATCCCCATTTCATTACCTTTATTCTTTGATTTTGGCCTTAAAACCCTAGCTAAATGCTTGTATATGGCATTAATTTGCCAAAATAAATACTCTATAAGTTGTACAAAATATTGTAGCAAATACTATATAAATGCTACATTTATTGCCAAAATAAAAAAATAAAGAAAAGAAAAAGAAATGAGACACCATTGGTGTTGAGTGACCCTAGCCCTCGAGACTCTGTTATCATGATGACTTTAAAGACAAGAAATAAAGTAGTTGAGGATTGGGTGGCAAACTGTACAATAAATATAGTCGGAAAACCATATAAAATTGGCCAATAATAACCTTTTGGGACCTATTTTATTTTTTATTATTTATTCATCAAATCAATAAACTTTGTAAATGAAAGAAGTAGATAAAATTATAAATAAAATTATAAAATTGAATTAATAGAAAAGTAATATACTATGTACGTTTTATATTCAAAATAAAAAACCAAAATCCAAACATCCTAGAGTCATATCTCCTCAATAAAAACTCAAAATGTATCCCAATCACCTTTATATAGCTTTTAATAAAATTTTTAATGAAGGTAGTTTCAATTAATTTGGAGTTAAGGCGTAGACGTTAGGTTTGAGAGCCCTATTGTATAGTTTACCAGAATAAAATATTCATTATATTTATTCACTATTATTGTGTAATTTTATAATTTTATAATTTCTTAAATAGTATTTATAATATATCTACATACTTAGAATAGAATAAAACCATCAAGAAAACATAAAAATAAAATAAGTATTCAAAATACATAGATGAAATACCTATACGTATACCTATATATTATATACCTACATTTATTTAAGTACACAAATAACATCAGAGAAATATAATAAAAATCATATTTATGTATATATAAATAAGTCATAAATATATAAAAATGTGTATAAAAGAATAAAAATATAAAACACAAAATAAAAATAAAAAACATAAAATGAAGACGAATATACCTATATTTGTACTCGTAAAAAGTAACATATAATAAAATACAACAACAACAAAGCCTTTTCCCACAATTACATGGGGTCGGCTACAATGATTCTTTGTCTCCACTCAGATCTATCTTGGGTCAATCCCATGCTTATATCCAAAAAACTAAGATCCCTTTGTATAGTCTCTTTCCAACACTTCTTGGGCCATCCTCGCCCTCTCTTAGCTGGCTCAACATCCCAACACTCGCATCTCCTAACTGGTGCATCGGTTGATCTTCTTTGCAAATGACCAACCCATCTTAAGCAGTTTTCTCACATCTTATCCTCGATTGGAGCTACATCAACTTTCTTTCTGATTGCATCATTCCAAATCCTATCTTTACGTGTGTGTCCACACATCCACCTTAGCATTTTCATTTCCGCTACAGCCATTCTCCGCCCATGTCTATGGTTCACAGGCCAAATTTCAGATCCATAGAGCATAGCAGGTCTCATAGCTGCTTTGTAAAACTTTCCTTTTATTTTTAAAATGAATTTCTTATCACAGAGAACAGCAGAGGCTCCTCTCCACTCTAGCCAGGCTGCATTTATTCTACTAGTAACATCTCCATCAATTTCCACATCCTATTGCAAAATAGATCTCAGATATCTAAAAGAATCTCTCTTCTAAATGTTATTGTCATAAATCTTCACCTCAATTCCTTCACCATTGCTTCCATCAAAGATGCACTCCATATATTCTGTGTTAGCCCAACTTACACGAAATCCTTTAGTCTCCAATGTATGTCTCCAGACCTCAAGCTTCTCATTTACTCCATCTCTATTCTCATCAATCAACACAATATTATCATCAAATAACATACACCAAGGTAACTCATCCTGAATGTGACTTGTCAACTCATCCATAATCAAAGTAACATATAATAAAATACCTCAAAGAAATAAATAAAGGTTGGTAATAAATACTACATAAAATTAGGAATATTATTTATATTTTAATAAAAAAATTAAATCGTATACAATTTTATATTCATTTTTAGGCATTTTTTCCTTGGAATTTTCTGGTTGGTCCATGTGGACTAACCATGTGAGGGTATTTGTGACGTGCGGTCAATTGTACCCTATCTCCCCTGACTTCTGTTAGAACTCCACCAACCCCTGACTTCACCCAATTTCCTATGCCTCCATCTTTACCCTCTGACCTCGAGCCTTCCACCATCATGCAACCCTTCTGTCCTTGACTCTTGCACATCATCGAATCCCCGCCAACCACAACCTTCGATCATGCAATCCTCCATTGAAGCTCGCCAAAACTCGCCTACAAACAAACCCCCGACTCCATCTTTTGCTTTTTGATCACTCTTAACCATATTCTGACCCCTCAGATCATCCCCAAAAGCAGCCCATTGGTGAAAAAAGCGAGTAGCTTCGGTCTGCAGCGAGGAGGGCAGGTGTTGGAGCTGATCCAGCCATATCCGACCAAGTCACTGGAGGTTCTGCTTTCAGAGCCTCAAGCTCGGTCGAGGCCGATTTCCTCTCATCATTAGGTAAGCATTCATCAAAGGATTTAATTATGCTTTCATTTTGTCATTTGATCTAGTATTTTTAGACCCTATGATGCACCTTGCTAACCACCCCACTTCTACCCTTGATGCATTCTCTAGCGTGTCCACCTGTTATCCCTTTGATTCGATCAGAATCGAAGAGATATGTGGCTCCTTTCTTCTGCATCACTGGAGCCTCATCATCTTAACCATTCACATAAGTCCAGCTACAATTTTTGGGTCGAGAGCATTGCTCGCGAGCCGTGTAAGCATTTCATGCAGGATACAATCCTCAAGGCGTCGGTGGGAGCAAATGAGACCATCTGGAGCATATCCAGATTGTGCTTGAAGACGAGACCCTCCACTTCACCGATTGACACGCCTCTGGCTCATTTGAGCCTACTTGCACAAGCGGAAGAACTCCAGGAGCAAGATAAACCCCTTGGCAAGTTAGACCCGAAGGAGGAGGAGAGAGGAATCGAGGATTCAAAGTCGGTTGGGACACGTTCTTCCCCAATTCATCCAATGACACCGTGTGTCATCCGATCAATTCCATGCTCCAGATCTGATCTAGAGCGTCCATTCTAGGTGAATTCATGTGTGTTCAGAGCCGCAAGATTCACCATGTGTTTGCATGAACACCGCCCGATTTACATGCATTATAAGTTAAATTTCATATGCACCCTCTACCCTTTTTACAACTACTAAAAAGATCATGTAAATTTTATATGTTGTTTAAAAAGTATTGGATAAATTGAGTGTAACCCCCTGAACATTTTCATATTGCATTTTAGTCATCGACCACGTCACCTCACTTCGTAAGCCACGTGCTTGGGCAAATTTCATGTAAACCCTTGCAGGTTATTTTAATTTTTGTTTAATATATGAAGTGTAGATTTTAGTAATAAACTTTTGGTTTATATGTACTTTGCTCATAGAGTTATTTTTAATTGTAAATATGCCCCTCCTAGTTCATTAATTTTTGTGTAAGTTTTCTTTTTATTAAAACAACATCAATGCTCCAAAAACTCTCAAAAAACAAGGTTAATTCCTACTTGCTTATAGTTTTACGTTATATGTTTAGAATAACATTTTAGGATTTTTTCCTATTTTATAAAAATAAAAAAAGAGCTAAGATATTCCCTATTTACAATATAAAATATAAAAAATATAAAAACGTTTTGAAAAATTCCCCAAAAGTTATTCTGCTTATTATTGTATTTTCTAACCCCATACCAAAAATCCCTGAAATTAGGAAAAGATAAAGTTTGAAAATTAAAAACTCCAAAATCCTACAAAAAATTATAAAAACTCTTATAAAATTCAAAAAATATTTGTTTCTATCCAATATTTTTACTTATATATATTAGAATATATAAAATAATTTTTTGGAAAATTTCAGCTTCATTTTCAATTTTTAATTTCAAAAATAATTCATCACATTTAAAAAATCCTTATTTTGGGATATTTTTTATTTCAAAAATACCTAAAAATTAGAAAATTACTTGAAAAATCACAAAAATAGTAAAAAACTATAAAAAAACATAAAATCATTTTATTTTGATATTTTTGACTCTTTTTATTTATATTTATAAGTATATTATCCCTTAGGGTATCATACATCCATTAAAGTACTATATTATTTATAAAATTATATATTATTATAAATATTTTATAATTATTTTAGAGTAAAAAATAATAATATAATCTACATATATAACTAAAAAAACACAAAATAAAACTAAATTCCCACTTTCTTTGACATATATACATATTTTATTAATTCATTATTTATTTATAAATAATATTGAGCGATACTCCATTTGTTCCCTATGTTAGACCCCATACTCTGCTTGTCACTATAGACATTTATTTGTAGGGTTTATAATAAATTTTGATTCACACCTGCTTATTCATTGATTGATAACTATTGTGTGGGTTGATTATTGACCTTCATTGCCTGATCTCGTGAGTGGTCGCCACATCGACTATGTTGCCGCCTTGTGTGGAGTGCAAGATCCTCCTCAGTCGATTGATTGTTTATTTCAAATGGCATCGTTGCTGGGGAGCAATTGATTGTAGCATGTTTTTGTATATATAGTTGCATATTATTCTTTATATAATCTCTGCTTATTCTGTTTTGATAATTATTTGACTATTCTAATCCTTGTTTATTGTTGATCTTTCATGTGAGGGACCGTTTGATGAGGGCTATCTCTTAGGAGGTGGACACACCTGAGGTGAGCAGAGGTTGGCATTCTCTTGCGAGCCAACCTTGAGAGAGCTAGAGAGATAAGCAAGGAGAGGAGAAGCGCATCCTGGCTTAGCTTTTATTTTCATTTTTTTGTGAGAGAGTGTGTCAAAAAATTTTAATTAACTTGTAATAATTGGGACACTACCACACTTAGCGAGGTCTAGTGCACGGCTGCCTGTTGGTGGCCTCGTCACGGTTTTTCGTGTTTTATCACCTTTCTTTTAATTTGTTTCACGTGATTTGAGCTTTCTGCCATTGTTTTTATTTGTTCTCTGTGAGTGAGCCCTTAGACATTAGGATTCTTGACTTGTTAGCTACGTCCAAACACTAATTATATTGCATGCACCAATAGTGATACATGCTTCGATTTAGTCAAAATTAATTGTTGATTATTTGGACTTGAGATCGAGCACCAAGAGAAGCGCTATAAAACTCTTGCAGGATCCGATGTAGCGGACACATATGTAATTCAGAGACCAGATTTTTGGATCTCATCTTTGAAAAATTAGCATTTGGTTCTTCCCGATAATAGCAACTAATGTTTAGGATGTTTTCTCACTTTTGCATATTGTCATATAGTGTCAATATTTCAATTGTACCTTGCATCCATGATGAAACTCGATTTCATCATCTTAATTTGCTTATTTTATCCCCCTTGCTTAAATGTGGGTCAATAAAAACCAGATAAAGTCTTGTAAAAAACAAAAAATGTCAAAATTAAAATATGTGGTGTTTTTAGCCTTAAAAATACCTTAAAAAATATTTTCTACCCTTAAATAACCTCTTCTCCATTTTTGATCACATGAAACTTGTAGATCTCATTGAGATATACAACTTTCATGTTTTGAGTTTTTCCAAATTCAACCATCCAGCCGCCGTCGGATGAAGGTCTTGGAGCCTTAATCACCACCGTCCATCCTGCACTCAATGTCAGCTGTCCGATCAAGCTCCTAATCTCATCGCCGCCATCCACTAGCGTCGGTCTCTCCTTGCACCATGCATTACACCCTCCTCTGCCCGATCATCTTCTAGAGCTTAGATCTCCACCACACACTCCCGTTGCGATCTCTGCTATCCGATCGTCCTCCATCCTTCATCTCAACCGTCGAACCCTGCCTTGCGCTCAGTTCATCACGTGGTGCGCCCAATCACCCTTCGATTGCATCGCATGGGGCTCCAACACGACCGCTCTTTAGCGCCTGACCCTCAGCCTTTGGATCTCCAAATCCAATGACTAAAGCATCGCCGTCAACTTCCAGCCATATCACACCCACAATCTCCACCTCACAAACCCGTCGCTCCCTTTTAATTTTCCTGCTCACCATCTCCACTATCTCCACACACCAACCGCTCTAGGGTCTTCCCCATTCATCCTTCATCCTCACAGTCACGCACTCGTCCCACAAGTCCCCTCAACTCACTCCATCTCTCCCATCCAAAACACGTCGTCCACCACCTGGAATCGAATCCTCTTCCTTTAAATTCCTCGTCGCCAGCTACATTCAAGCTTGTGCACCTTTATGCGGGGCTCCGTCTAGCCCCTCTCCTCCTCCCCGTGACAGGGGGAGGTCTAATCGAGGCACGACGACAGCGCTACCCTCTGGTGCTGACCTGCCACCTTCCATGGCTGCGTCGCAGAGCCTCGCCTCCGCTCGAGCTGCCCCACCTAGCTGAGGGAGTCCAACGAAGACCCGAGGTTCAATTGAACCCCAAGCCCAAGCCTCCGACCACCATTATCGTCCATGTAAGATTCCTCAAACTCCCTTGTATTTTTGTCTTTCTTCTCTTAACTAATTAGGCCGCGACCAACCTGTTCATCCTCCATTAACCACCTTGTTAGCTTCCTTGCACAACCCCCTTCCACACGCACTCCTCTGATCACCCTCTCTCCTTCTTCATGCCCCGACCATCTTCGACCCATCTCCTCTCTGGTCATCGGAGATGGAGTTTTGGTTCCCTCACCTCCCCTCGCTCGCATGGAACCTCATCCCACTCATCAGCACGCGCGTTACTCACCTGCATGCACATGATCGTTTGAACTAACCTGCAAGAGAGTGCACTTCAATGGCCGGAGCTCCATCGGAGCTGACTTCCTCAACTCCGCCTCCAACATCCAAGCTCCGATGGCCTGATCCAGGAGCTCTGGCATCCTTCCCAAGCTTCCACGATGGACGCTGCATCTCCAGATGTCTTTATAGTGCAGCAAAGGAAGCTGAAGAAGGATGCGGAGCTTTACGTGCTTCGCCGGAGCAAAGCCTACTCCGCCGCTGGAGGCGGAGGAACAGAAGAACACGACGTACAGGTGCCATCCGATGGGCAAGATCGGACGACTTGCCATGAGCCACGTCATTTCCCCCAGAACGTACAGTAGCCATCCGATCTTCATGATCAGATGGTTCACATCTCTCCACGTGGCATTGCCAGAGCAGATCCGAGATTCCTCCCCGATCCTGCAGGCTCGAAGCTCCCGAGCCTCCATCGAACCAAAGCCTGATCCCGAGCCTAGCCGAAGCAGCCTCGAGCCTCCTCCGAGCCTGGACCTTCACCAAGCCTGGATTGCACGTGCAAAACACGTGCTTTTTGGGCAAATTTCACAAAGGCCCACCAGATTCTTCAAATTTGCGGATAGGTCATGAGACCACGTGCAGCACACACGTACCTGGGGTATTTTGCAATCGACCCCCTGTGGGTTTTCATAATTATAAAAATACCCCTGTGTGTGTGGGTTATTAATAGGGAAGGTCCCAAACTTTCTTTTAATTGCATTTTAGTCCTTCCCAGGGATCTGTTTGTAGTTATCTTTCATGTTTTCTTACAGTTATACCCTTGTCTTCTTTTATGCATATCTTGAGCATCGTAACTCTGTTTCAGTCGATTTCAGTTTCTTTTCGAAGCTTTCTTGATGAGCTTTATAATGACATATTTATTTCTTATTTTGGATACAATGATTTTGATGTATTATTGTAGTAGTCAGGTGTCTCTGATTGCTTAATCTTATGCTTGTTCAATTTGTCGATCAAGTTTGTCACTTGAATTAAACCCGAAATAGACTCATTGTTAAATTTGCTCAACAATTTATTCTGATCTAGGATATATTTTCATTGCATTTCATCGCATCTATTTGCATGATTAAAAATTAAATACAAAAAAATGCATAATTCTATGTTTACTTGATGCATTATTGTTTTGTCTTCGTGCATTTATTGACCTATTGTTCTCTAACTCAACACTTGATCAAATTAATAAGAGTCTAGATAACACGAGAGAGGCTCGTGTCCCTGAGTTTGACCTTGGTTACTTACCAAGTAAAATATAAATACTTGACCATCTGATCTTATTGACATATCAAATTAGATGGTCTTTGATGGACCGAATCTAGCCCGACTGCGATGACATCCGAGTGCTAATCCTGCACTCTTAAAGGGATGGATTTCTGGTCCGTCGATCCAGTATAGAGAGAGCTGGAAGGCACTGTAAGTAACTCTAACTTTGCATGCATCATTAGTAACTAAGGCGAGATTTATCTTAGTGATGACTTGCATGACTTTCCTGCTTTCTCCCCCTCCCTGTGTTTATATAACTTAGGACATAATGGAAAAATTAAAAAAAAATCGTTACGAAGCTTGATAATGAAAACTCAAAAAATAAACAAGGTACTACTAAATAAACTTGAACTCAATTAAAATTCTTAAAGAACAATTCATTGTTTGTGGTTTACAAAGCTCACATTATTTTTAAGTACACTCCAGACAGAGTGAGGCACGACCCGCTAAGTATTAGAGCCAAAAACCTAGTCTATAACTACCTTGTGTATCGCTTGGATTATCGAAATATTGGCGCTTCTATTGTATGTGATCGAGTAGGGCCTCGTCAAGCATGGTGTTTCCACCTAGTGTAGAGCATCCGACTTGGTCTAAAGTACTAAACCTAGGCTATGCCCTCACGGGTGTGTCTGTCTCATCGGTTTGCTTCCGAGTAGGTCCTTGCACGCTCACAATTGATTTCGTTTCGGGCGAGGTCTGAAGTATTGGTTTTTCCTATTGGACTCCTCTCTTATTCTTTGGCTGAGTAGGAATCCAAGAAGGGTTACAAGGACCTCAAAAAATACAGACTACATATTACAAAGGAGGAGGGCAAGTATTAGATACTTTTTTGGCAGTACTCTCACTCCTATAGGGTAAGCATACTTAAGGACTTGTTAAAAGATTGTTTGGAAATAACAATAAAATTGAAAAGATAAAAATAGATGAACTCCCATGTATTAACATGTGTTGAATGGATAAATCCATTCTTGTCTTGCATTTGTTCGAAATAGATTAAGGTTCAAACAACAATCCTGCATATTTTGTGCCTTTTTCACTTTCTTATATTTGATTCCTCATTTGACACCTGCTCATTTGGAGCCTTCTACGGATTTACACTCCCTTTATTCCTTGTTTGACCTTCATATCATTTTCCTTTCTCGATCTCCTCTTGACCTTTGATATGGAGACAAATGGATGGCTTAGTCGGGACCTCGTTGACACCAACATCGATTCCATTCGCTCGCCATCCCTAATAGTTCGAGGCAATTCCTGAGAACCTGATTCGGACTCTGCGAACCAATCTCCAGACTCTATGTCTTCTCCAATAATTCGAGAATACTCTTATCCCAAACTCTCCCCATTTTGGATGGCCATTGATTTCAGTCCTTACACCTCACCATCCTTAATGAAATTCTCTGCTGACCTTAACACAGAACGATTCTCTATATTTGCTGCTTCAATTCAGACTAATCGAGGCATCATTCCATGTGCATATCATGAGCCCGATTTGGAGCCAGAGATTCTTTTAGATTCAGAGTCAGAAACAGACACAAAGATGACTCCCGGAGGAAAAGGGAAGGGACCGTAGCACCCACCACAGCCACAACCAGAGCAGGGTCAACCAAATTAGAATGTTGTGAATGCCTAGCTTCTTGGTCCATTCAGGCGATACAACAGCAACTCACCGACCAGACATTAGCCTAGGTTTCCTTCCAAGACATTCTCAATAACTTGAGGAGAGGAAGAGAAAACCTAGGTGGAGGAGGAGGAGGAGGAGAAGAAGAAGAAGGAAGAGCATGTGGAGGCCATGCAAGCCCAATAGATGATCCCAGAGAAGAGCAACCCAAGTCGACTCTCAATGAGATATACAATCATGGGGTAGGTCAAGTCAACAAGTGGATCCAAATCCCAATGATCCACGCCCATTTTGAGTTGAAGCTTTAGCTCTTAGCGCGCCTACCTATCTTCGACAGAAATATAAATGAGGAATCATATATCCACCTGCAACAATTCAGGCACATTTTTGGTACAATGCATTACCCTAACATACCGGTAGGAGTAATCAATATGATGACATTCCCATTCAGTCTCTAGGCCAAGGCCCCTCATTGGATCAACCAATTATGGAAGGTTGTCACAACATGGGAAGAGCTTAAGTTCGCCTTCCTGCATAAGCACTACCACCTTAGGCAACTTAATCAAATGCGTGCCCACATCGCCAACTTCACCCAAGCCACCCACGAGTCCATTCATGAGGCTTGGGAGAGGTTTACAAAGTTGCAAGAGAAATGTCCCCATCAAGACATTCCAAGGACCAGCCTGGTCCAACATTTCTTCGAGGGACTTACAGTCGAGAGCCAAAAGCTCGTTGATGCTGTGTGTGGAGGTTCACATTTGAACAAGTACAAGGATGTTGTCTGGCAGATTATTGAGGATATGGCCAAAGGAGAGGCCGCCCTGTCATCATCCCGTGTCTATCAGTGCCAGCCCCACACTCTTCAGAAGCTAGTCAATATGGCATCTTCCCACGAGCTTGACATGGACGAAAGCTTTAACTTGAGAATCATAGGGAGCCAACTATACAAGGTGGATATTATAGAAAAATGGTCACAAGACCTCAAGAAACTCGTCGCGATCGAATAGAGGACACAAAATCTGGACAAGTTGGACCAGATTACCAAGTAGCTAGAGCTGCTGGTCAGTACAATCGGCTCCTGAAGTTCCATGTCTTCATCGATGACCACTCCCGTTGAGACGAAAGAACAAGCATCATCGTAGTCTCCTCAGCAGAGTGCACCTCAACCATCGGTCCGGCACGTCTACTATGTGCAGGCCCCAGAACTAACATCTCCCCAGCAGCCACAATAGCAACTAGTAGTCTAACAGCCTCAGCCCCAGCCTATGCAAGATCCATGTTTCCCTCCTCCACCTCTCATTCAAGAGATGAATGGCGTATGGGCGGGTGAAGCACATCGTGCCTGTCCAAGTGGACCTCAACAGGGCCAGCAAACTGTGAATCACCAATTCCCTCAGCAGTAAGGAGGGAGATTTGTCTATAATCAACCTCAGTTCCACCATCAATCTCCGCCATACAATGGCAATTGGAGGCAGAATCAGTACCAACAAACTCAGTACATGTCATACCAGCAGAATCAACAATACGCGGTTGTTCCATATCAGAACCAACCTCCTCAGCAACACCAAGAGTACTACCCCTCTCCTTAGTACCATCATCATCAGTCGCACCAAAAACCCCCACACTAGTTCCAACATAAGCGTGGCCAGCACGTTGACTCATCCGAGGCTGCCCCTCCGACAACCTTGCCTTGGATTGTCTGGCTCAGGTAGTGAAAACCCTAGCAGAGATGAGACAAAAACTTGATGACCGACCTGATCGCTGCGAAGACCTCCATTACCGCACAAGTGGAGGCTAACCCCAATAATTTTAGGAAGAAAGAGAAGGAAGTTTATGATGTCCCAACTGGTCTAACCGAGTCAGATATGTTTAATTTGTTTTTATATAATGTTGTTACTCTTAGTAGCGGTAGGAACTTGCAGCCATTAGCCACATGCAAGAGGAAGAATAAAGTTTCACCAGATAAATCATCATCTTCTGCATCAATCGATCTAGCATTCGGGACAGGTGAGGAAGAAGAGGAATGAGAAGCACCATCACAAAAAGACAAAAAATCAGAAAAATAAAAATGCCAAAAAGATAGCACCAATAATAGTAGCGGTGAGAGTACCGCTCAACCAGCCTTGGAGGTGACCACACATGTAGTTCACCTAGTGCCATCAGATGAAGCCTCACTTGCATATTTTGGATGCCCGCCATTCTTAGATTACTTGCTCATTTTAGTCATCCATTTGTATAGTCTGATGTGGGCTCAAAGTTTATTGTAAAGCGAACTCTATTTCTACTGCCACTTTTGATTATGTAAATATTCCATTTCCGTGCGCATTAAGAAAATCCAAAAAAATAAAAAATTTGAAATCAACCTTGTCTGATCCTAATGTTGTTGAGATTATCCAAAATCTTGTGCTTGAAATGCCCTTGCTCAAAGCCGTAAAATACATGCCTAACATAAAGAAAGGTTTGAAAGAAGCATGCAATTCAAAGAGAGAGTCGTGCAAAACCAGAGAAAGAAATGTGAAACATTTTCTGGCTACGGCTATAGTAAATGCATTCAGCAGTCTTCTGACAAAAAAGGATATAGGAGCTCCTCTAGTCAGATGTCGAATGTTCGATCAGGAGTTCGATCGAACTCTGGTCGATAGTGGATCCTCAATCAACATGATACCTGCTTCAGTACTCAAAGAATTGGGACCGCTCAAGTCCACGAGAATGATTCTGGAGTTTGCAGATGCATCCATCAAGCAGCCCAGAGGAATTTTGGAGGATGCCATTGTCACCTTTCAGGGAATGTAGTTCCCTGCTGAGTTCATCGTACTGGAGAAGGACACCTCAGCTCCTCTTCTGTACACCCCGATAATCCTTGGATGACTGTTCATGTGTATTGCCGAAGTAGTAGTGAACTATGGCACCAGATAGACCACCTTCCGCTCAAACAACAAGAAGGTGCCAATTGAGATGATCCAAGTGCAGAAATCGTTAGAGCCTGCATCATACAAGAATGAGCCGACATAGCAATGAACAGAAGACTGTGACTTTCTTGCTAAAATCCATGATACAAATCTATTTATGGACGATATCAAAACCCACTAGTTCCTCTCAACGGAAGAACTAGTGGATGGCACAGTTGAATTTCAAAATATCCTTGATGATGAGATTTTTGCTGAGTTGCCTGATGAACACATCTATGGACACTTGTCCTTGAAAGAGAAAGAGGCAATCATTGCAGAATTTTATGAACAAGATTTTGTCATAGAAGAATTCTAAGCATAATTAAATGTAAAACCAACAGTGCCAATGGTGGACACCAGGACATTGAAAGATCCGACACTCTCGCCCTGCACAGTAGCTGAAGTTACCACCAAGCTGAACCAAACCTCACCTGAGCTCAAGCCACTTCCAGCAAATATGAAGTACGCCTTCCTTGCAGGTGCGCAAATCATGTTCCCCGTGATTATCAATTCACAGTTGACTAAGGAATAAGAATCTCACCTGCTCAAGGTTCTAGAAAGAAACCGCAAGGCCATAAGCTAGAAAATTTCAGATCTCCATGGGATCAACCCCTCATTATTCTTACATCACATATATCTTAAGGAATACATCAAACCGTCCCGAGAGTTACAACGAATATTGAATGCAAATCTCCTGGTGGTTGTGATGAATGAAATCACTAAATGGTGTGATGAGGGATTCATATATCCCATCTCCGACTCGAAATGGGTGAGTCCCTTGCATGTTGTACGAAAGAAGTCAAGGATCACCAAGATCAATAATGACAAAGGAGAGGAGATCACAACTATATTACCGACATCTTAACACATCTGTGTGGACTACAGATGCCTGAATTTAGCAACCAAGAAGGACCATTTCCTGCTCCCCTTCATCGACCAGATCGTTGAGGATTGGACATGAAGGAATATTTCTGTTTCTTGGATGAATACTCTGGTTACAACCAAGTTGCTATAGCTCCTGAGGATCAAGAGAAAATAACCTTCACCTGTCCATTTGGGACCTTTGCCTTCCGCAGAATGTCGTTCGATCTATGCAATGCTCTGGAGACATTTCAACGATGCATGTTGTCCGTATTCACAGATATGGTTGGAAGTTTTCTTGAGGTTTTCATGGACGACTTCTCAGTCTATAGAGACAACTTCGATCAGTGCCTATCTTATCTAGACTGAGTCTTGAAGAGATGCTTTGAAGTGAAACTTGTGCTCTCATGGGAGAAGAGCCTTTTTACGGTAACAAAGGGTATTGTACTAGGCCATGTCATCTCAAAACATGGCATTGAGGTAGACCCTATGAAGGTGGACGTTATTTCAAAACTAGGTCCAGCTACAAATCTGAAGCAAGTCAGATCATTCCTAGGGCACGCCGATTTCTACCTATGATTCATCAAAGATTTCACAATTTATGGTCTTGGAATTTTCTCAGACGGGTTGACTATGAGAAGGGCAGTCATCACTCTTCTCTTCCCTCTTGCGGAAAGGCGATTGCGGTTGGAGCTTCTTGGCAAGGAGGCAGATTTTATCGTTGATGATAGAGTCCTCTAAGCATCCAATCAATTGAATGAACTGATCACCTAGGCCCATGTCCTTCAACCGCCAGACTGGTCTCTCCCGTTTGAGATCATGACTGATGCATCAGACTATGCCATTAGAGTTGTTCTAGGACAACGAAGATACAATCTATCATTTGTGATTTACTATGCTAGAAGGTCTCTAGATGAATCTTAGAGAAACTACACTATCACTGGAAAAGAGATGCTAGCATTCGTCTTTGCCCTAGAGAAATTTAGATCCCACCTGCATTGATCCAAAGTAATAATGTATACAAACCACTTTGCCATCAAGTACATGCAAGCCAAGAAGGATACCAAACCCAGACTTATCAAATGGATCCTTCTGCTTCAAGAATTTGATCTAGAAATACGTGATAAACTTGGAGTAAAAAATGTGGTGGCAGATCATTAGTAATGAATACCATAGCTAAATACTCCTAAGCAGAGCTTAGTGGCAATCACAAAAACTTTCCTAGATGAAGCAATCTTCTTAGTTACCTCGCTATCATGGTTCACCGATATTGTGAATTATTTAGCATCCATGAAAACTCTACAAGATTGGCCGAAGCTAAAAGTCGACAAATTCATGTCTGATATTCATTTGGGAAGATCCTTATCTCTTTCATGAGGGGGCATATTGCATATGGAGGAGGTGCATTCCTCAAGAGGAGGTCCAAAGTGTCCTCAAACATTGTCATGCCAGAGAATCAAGAGGACACCACTCTGGAAGAAGAACGACAACAACAATTCTACAATGCGGCCTTCGATGGCAAACTCTATTTAAAGACTTAGAAGACATTATTAAGCACTGTACTGACTATTAGAGATTGGGAAGTATTTATTGGGATGAGAGACACGATGCCCCTGAAGTACATTTTGATTTCATACGTGTTGGATGCATGGGACATCGACTTCATGAGCTCGTTCCATAATAATGAGAGTTTTGAGTATATTATGCTTGCTGTCGATTCATGAGCTGTTGGGTGGAGGCTTTCCCAACCCGAGCTACCGACAGTCATACCATCTGCTGATTCCTAAGGGAAATCATCATTACACAGCTCGGGATCCCCAAAATTCTTATATCTGATGCGGATATCCATGTCATCAATAGAGAGATGAAGAAGCTGACGTAGGAATTCTTCATTGAGCATCGTGTCGCCACTCCATACCACCCACAATCCAATGGCCTGGCCGAATGTTCAAATAGGGATATAAAGACAATTATGCAGAAGCTTGTATGTCCTGACAGGAAGACCTAGTCACAGTTGCTCGATTCCATTCTTTGGGCCTATCGGATCACCTACAAGTCACCTCTAGTATGGCAAGCCATGTCATTTGACCATAGAACTAATTCACTAATCTTTGTGGGCAATTAATGTCTATAATTTGGATTCTAAGAAGGATGGAAAGAATAGAAAGCTGGGTCTGAATCGACTCCTAGAATTCCATGAGTATGCATATGACAACATCCTAATGTACAAGGAGAAGGTCAAGAAGTGGCATGACAAACACATCCACCGCAAGACCTTCGAAATAGGTTAGAAGGTTTTGTAGTTTGATGTTATGCTCAAACTATTTACATGGAAATTGAAGAGCAAGTGGACCAGGCCTTTTATAGTAAAACATGTGCATGACAATGGAAGCATTGTGATATCCGGATTGTCAGCTGACATATAACCATTTGTAATCAATGGACAGTTTCTTAAGCCTTATCATGATCATGATATGTTTCTGTCCGTGGTTGATTCAGTTCAGGTGGTATATGATGAAGAGTTCACAGCCGCAGCATAAACACAATCAGTCTAGGCCATCAAAAACATTTTTGAGTAGTTAATCTTTTTCTTCTTTTCTCATTTTTATTTTCATTCTTCAAAATTCTTTCTATCGTATTTCCCTCACCCCATTCATATATGATATACATAGGAAATGCTTCATCCTTAGTATAGGGGGGTGAGAGCCCTCGGGTTATTAATTCTTCGATCCCTCTCCTGTCTCCTCAACTCTTGATAATCGATCTATACATAGGGATATTTTACCCTAAGTATAGGGGAGAAAGGTTGAGATGATTATTCATTTATTCGTTCCCTCCCTCTACCCTCCCTACATGTAGAATACATACTGCTATACTTAGGATTAAATGATCCTAAGTATGGGGGGACGATTGACTTCTAATTCTTTATTGAGCCGTTGATGAATCTTAGATTCATCACTCTAAAAGACATTAATTAAGCTCAGTTCCCCAAAATTATTCCTTATTTTACCCATAATATTGCATAATAAGCATTCATGCATGTATAAATAATTATTACATTGTATCACTCATAGTTTCATAAAATAAGGAAAAATCCCAACCTAATTAACCTGTAAAATACGCTAACTTCTCTCATTTTAACTAATTCATGCTAACTCCAAGTGACTTGAAACCACCTCCATTGTGTACATATTACTAACATGAATAAATAAAAAATACGAAAAATCACTAACATAAATAATTGAGGAATAAACCCAAACCTAAATTTTAGGAGTTCCGGACTAAAATGTTGATATCTTCATCATCAAGTGTCTGATTTGATCCTACTCACTTTTGAACTAATGTACATTCAAATACCTTCAAAACAAGACCCAAAGTTCAAGTGAAACGAAGCTCATATGAGAAAGTTGGGTTTCAGGCTTCTTTTGTACATTTTGTATTTTACCTAATTTTGACCTATTGTTTTATGTACACAATTAACTCATTTTATTTTATTTCTTTTTCATTTATTTTCTTTGATGAAATTTTTCTTAAAATACTCAAAAATCCAAATCCAAAATGAGCTTGAAATCAAAGAAACTAATAGAGTCCGAGTCTTCACTAACTATCTATACAAAAGTTGTTTGTTTTGTATTTTATTTTATTTTTCCACTTTCATAGTTAATAAAAATCCAAAAAAATTAGTTTAACGTGTAAGTATTTATCTTTTATTTTATAATATTTTTCCAGAGTTTTATGACAAAAAAATATAAAACCTAAAAATCAAGGTGTTCTATGTACATATAGTACTCAAAAAAATCACTTTATGTAATTGACCAATTTTGGTTTTAGTCCCTTCATTAAAATTGTAGATCTCGCCAAACAAGCAATTTTTTTGAAGAAACTTTTTTAATCCGAGGTCATTTTCTATTTATTTTTGAATTATCTTTGTATTTTTATTTTTTGAGTTTTTTCTGGATGACACGTGGCGCTCCTGGAGCTGCATGTGTGACCCATTTTTGGTCTTATTTATAATTCATTTTTTAAAAAAATCAAATTTATTATTAAAAAATTAATTAAAATATGATAAAAATAATAATAAAATAAGAAAGGACACGTACGTGTTATGTACGTGCCTCCTGCGCACATGCCCAGCATGTGTCGTCGTCTCCCCCTACTTTCCCAATCAGGAACGTCATCGCCCCCTTTCCATATGAAATGACCGTCGCAAGCTTCTATATCTGGCCGTACATTGCCATCATCGTCGTTTCATGTCTCCCTGCAAATCGCAACCTATCAATCATGCCCTCATCTTCCAGATTAGACTCACTGCCTTTCCTGATCAAATCCATCCTTGATCCCCTGCCATAGACGACCGCCAACTCATCCTATAAAGCAACGCCACCGTCACACCATTCCATTATCCGCTAATTGCATATGAGAAGGGCATCGATGGTGACAACTCGATATCCTTCTTCCTTGATGAGATCCGAAGCCAAGAGGCTTCGTCGCAGGCCTCTCCAGGCCCTGCTCCACTCCGGCCTTCTTCATGTCATCAAGATGCGACTTCATCTTCTTCACATGCGTTCCACCACCCCCGCATCATCTTATCCACTACAACCTCAACCACTCCAGCACCACCGTCTTCGTTCTCTTGCTCGACGCTCCACCCAGCAGCAAGCTCTGGTCCTTCGTGCCATTCATCTTCATCAACAGCTCCATGAGGCTGCTCCGAGCCTCACCATCACCCTTAATTGACCACCAGCTTCGTCTATCTCCTTGACAACCAGGGAGTACACTTCTTCTAGGAGCTCTTCTTCCTTCCTTGACACGAAGCTCCACCTCAGCCTGCGTGCAACAAATCTACCCCCAACCTCCAGCGTCCTCCGGTTGTCAACCTGCACCTTCCCCTTTGCCCGCTACTGGAGACCCATTCTATCACGCCTCCAGTAACCACCAAGAAGAAGGAGCCCAACCAACACTTCATCTACTCCACTGCATCCACCTCGATGTTGCTGCCTGCGAGCCACTAGGCACAAAGCCCGAGACCCACACACACGTGAGGAGCACATGCTTTGGGGAAGACATCTTGCGAATAAACCCCTCAGAGTCCACTCAATTCCAAGGAGGGTTCTCTTCACGTGACACACACGTGGAAGGAGGGATAATTGCTAAGGAACCCTCCAGATCTGCCTTATTTCCAGCCAAGCCCCGCCACTAGAGGTCACGTACGTAGCACGTGACCATCTGGAAATTTTGCGCACATCCCCCAAGAGGGGTCGGTAATTACACTTTAGCCCATTCACTATATTTTCTTTATTTATTTTATTTCTGAATATTGCATTTAGACCACTGTGTTTCCTCTATAATTTGAACCTATTTCTTGCATAATTTTATTAATTAAAATTTTGCATGATGTTCTTCAATTAATTCTCTCCTTATTACCTGATGCTTCATATTTTATGATATGTGATTAATTAATAATTAATATTCTTGCGAAAAATTGCAGATTTTACCCAACCCGTGCTTACAAATTCATAGTTAATTAAAAACTGCTCGAAAAGTTACTGAAAATTCATAGATTATAGAATTAATTGTTTCAACATCGTGCTAAAAAAGAATTACATTTGCATGCATGTTTTGCTCCATAAAAATCTTATAGTGTTTTGCATTGATTAATTTTTAATAAGTACAAATTGCTAGTTTTATAGGGTTTAAGATTTTTCTTAGATCGCTCACATAGTGTTAAGTCTTGGATGATTTTATTTCCTTAAAATCAATTGATTTGATAAATATTAAAAACGACCTGCTCGTTTCACATAGGTTGCATTCATAAATTATTCACCTTGCATCCAAAAATTACAAAAAAAATTACAGAGCATTTATTTCATCTTAATTGACATCTCAGCCAAGTTCAATAAATTTTGGACAATGCTTGATTGACATTTATTTTATAGTTCTCAAAATCAACCGCATTTGCATTTTGTATCAAAAAATTACATTGAAAATACAAAATAGTATGATTTGAAAACCACATACGAATTTCGATAGAAAAATCCTAAGTTGTTCTTTGCCTCCTTGAGTTCGACCCTGGGACTTGCCCAAGTAAAATAAACATAAAACCACATCGATTAAAAATTGAATAAATTATTGCAGTTATTTCTTGATAAATTCTAGATTTCCTGCCTACAACGAAACGACAAATTTAAACGACAATTCATGCAAATTAACGTAGTGTTTTCGTGACTTGTTAGATGGTGTCGTTGCCAAGGAGGCAAACAACCTAGATTTTGTCTAAAAAAAGAGTGCTAGGTTTTTTATATTTTCGAGTAGTCTGACCCCCGAATCTTCATTATAAATTTCACATCTTTTCCTGCATTTATTTTTATCTTATTTTCATCATTTTTTCGTATGTCATTCTCTTACACACTGTCTCTTATTTTTTGTGCGAGGTACCCAGCGCCCATGAAGCGATTCTCTTGAAATCGATGCATCTTCACTGACGTCCGCCAATCCACATTAAAATTAAGGTCGAGTCGAGTCGTATGAGAGTGCAGAGTCCATGATTTATTTTTTCTGCAATTTTAATTTTTGTAATTAATTGCTCATTTACAACGGTGTGTGTTTGGACTCTAACGTGTGTAACAAGACCTTGAACTTTTTCTGTGGTGTGTCGTGACCTGTTTCACTCTTCGGTGAGGGTGGGGTCTGACTTGAATGGCTCGTAGGTTAGACCTGCTCATAAGGCTATTAGAGCTTCTAGGATTTTATTGTTTGTGCTTGTAGAACCTAGGACCACACTAAACTTAATCGAGACACACATTAGATCATTCAATTTAGTCAAAATTTTTTACTCAATTCTTCACGACTTGTAGAACTTTCTGAAAGGTGCGGTTTTGTCGGCTTGTTCATTTAGAATAAATTTTAAATTCTTGTATTGCATCCCACATGGAAATTGCGAGGAATCACTGTAAGTCTTCTACCTGAGCATACAACATTGTTTCACGTGCATCAACTTTTCCCAAATTTCTCCCTCTTCTTTTTTCATGTAAATTTTAAAGGAAAATGGGACTGGATGGTAGATGTCTATTTCTGCACACATTAAATTTTTTCAGCGATCACCTAATAAAAATGGGACTGCTAAACAAAACCTACCTTAATTAACTCATAAAATCAATAATTTTTACAGGAGAGCAACTCCATCCGTGGATTGATTTATTTAATGAGTGAGCGAGAGATTACGCTTAAGGCTAGAGCCTAGATCTGGAATCTTCGTTCAGATTACTGATTCTATAAAAATGATTAGCTACTTCTCAGTAAGGAAATACCGGTAGCTGGTAAATGTTCCGGATTTCCTTAGCAGAGTGGGTGGTTTAAAGGACACTATGTAAGGCTTCATCCTTAAGTAACGAGTAGTTGTTTTGTGGTTCATATTTACATCCATACTGGCTGAAAGTATGTGCAACTAGTCGTGAGAATTTAGGCCAGTCTTTAATAAAATTTTCGGCACTTAATAGCTCGCTAATTATTTTTCAAGATTGATTTATCACCAACTAAAATTGAAAAGATAATTGCCGAACTCTTACGGATTCATTGTGTGAGTTAGTGAAACTGGGGTTTGTATTACGTTTGCATTGGTGTGCGTAAATCAAATTCGAAGATCAAAAACCGCACACTGGTGCCATCACTCTCTCTCTCCTTGATTTAAAAATTATGGGTATCTTGTGTACTTAAAACATCTTTTCAACCAAGATCTATCTGACAACTCATCCACCTTCTTCGGATATGACAAGATATTGGCTCGAGTACCCATCCGATCTATACTATGAAAATGAATTTGTCTTGGTTAGACCCAAAGAATCTAAACCCTCTTCTGTCAAGAATCCTCCAACATTCGCGGGAGACTTTAACCCTCAGATGAATCCTATTCAATCTTCAAATTCAAAACCATTTTACCCTGATCTTTCGACCAGTTTAACCACTTCTACATATATCCCATCTCCCCTGACTTTTTATTACATGTGAACCACTGCCATCTTTGGATGACCCGACTTATTCCAGATTTCTTTCTAGAACCCAAGAACCATTTGAAGAGCAACATATCGACTGACAGCAACATCGACCACCCAATTTCATTCTTTCCTCACAATTTTGTTGGGATAGGTCAACACTACGTAAATCCACATCTTTCCTCTACCATAGGGAATAATATGGAAACCCTACCAAACTAGATGGAGAGGCCCGCACCTAATGATCATCAGTATTGGATTAACCGTGAGGATCACATCAACATTAACAACCCTAAATGACACTCCATTGATAAGCCTACACATAAAGAGGACCAGACTGATGATGTCGACATACGAACCCTGTAGGACCATTGATTGAGTATATGACCAATCATGGTCATGAATGTAAACTCTACTCAAACTAGCATTGCATGTTCGAGTCACGGTATGTTGAGTACGAGACCTACATATTCCAGCAAAATCCTCCCACTGAGCAGACTCCTTCCATGATTTTTGAGGAGATATTTTCAAAAAATAATGATCATATATTGGTTAATTAAAGATAATCTTTTCCCAACTCATACAGGAAAAATGGAAGATGAAATGACTGGATCTCAAATTCAAAAATGAGAACCCATACAGACTGCTCCCATGATTGATCGTGAAAAGTTTTTGGAGGATGATATTTCAAGGATTACAAAGACATATAAATTAATTGAGGATAACTTTTAAATTTCACCGACCGACTAATTTCATTCTATGGTAGCTCGATTATAAAAATGGGAAGCGAAAAGATTGGATCTCTTATTGAAAGGCCTGAGGATATTCAGAAACCCGTAGACTATGTTCACCCTAGGGACGACTCTGATAACGACCCCTCTGCATATTACTCCCCTAGGGATGACTCTCCTTCTGACTCTTACTCGGCAAATAAAAAACCCTCCTCATCTACGGAAAGCACCACATCTACACACCACACCGAAAATACCCAAAAATTGAAATATTAAAACACTCAAAAAATTGAAAAACCAAATAAATACATAAAAATTGGAATCGAATAGGATTTGAAGAATTTGGATCCTACTCTAAGGGAAGCACTGGAGAAAAGATTGATTTTTGAACTTCGATTGATACAGACTACTAAACACTTCCCCGACTTTAAATGATTTGTAATGAGCAGGTTAATGATAAAAAAGTCGGACAGGATGAGAACAAAGACTTAAAGACATATCTTGTCAATGGCCACCTCCTTGGTGTTGAGGAGAAAAACCAAGAGCCGCATAGTGAAACGGTTACCCAGATTTGACTGTGGAATGAAAGACACAACATTTACCCATGCTCGAATACATGGCGGCTCACCAATCAATATCCTCCCGACCTCTATATTTCACAAACCCAAACTCAGACCTATCAGGAAGATACGACAGATCATTCATCTGGCTGATCAATCAACAAAGCGGCCGAGAGGAACCATTTCAGTTATCGTTACATTCTAAGGTGCTCCTCTCAAGGTGGGCTTCACGATCATTGATATTAAGCATCAAGGATAATTCACCCAGTCTCCAATCATTCTTGGAAAGCCATTCTTAGCATTAGATAAGGAAATTATTGAGTGTGGGACTCGGGAAATCAATTTTACAACATTGGGAGAACTTCGATCTCACCCAGTCTTCGAGAAAACACGGTATTATGAGGGAACCCACGAATCTGTCAACAGCCGTAACCACGAAGAGGTAGAAGAGCCCTACACCGCTGCTACACTTGATATAGCGGCTGTTGAACTGACCATTGGTTCAGAGACTCTCCCCACTGTTCATTTCCTGCTGCTCTCACCATGGAACATCAAATACATGACTTCTTATATGATCCTGAGACATATGCATGGGCTCATCCTGAGTCAGCTGACCTCTAACCACTTTGATCAAATCAACCTGACAAAGGAATGCACCAACATCAAGTCAATTGAGAATAAATACGTGGGACATGCACTAACCATTAGTTCAGAGATTCTCCCCATTGTTCCATTTCGCGATGCTCTCACCATGGAACATATAATTTATGACTTCTTATATGATCATGCAACATAAGCATGGACTCACCCTGAGTCAGCTGAAATCTTCTCTGACCACCTTGACCAATTCAATCCAACTCAGGAGTGTACTGACATTAAGACAATTAAGAACAAATACGTGGGACACACTGACCAAGGAGAAAAATTTCAATGGTTATTTAGGTAGAGACTCTTATATCAACACCTCACTACCAGGACCAACATCTTCACAGACAACACGAAAAAAATTCCTGCTCCTTAATCTAAAAAGAAAATCGCCTTTGACATGCCGAAAAAGGAATCGTCTGATGATTCCTCAAAAGGTCCCAACAAGGTAATCTACATGAGTGAGGTCAGTTCGACAGTTCTAAAACCCTATCTACGCAAGGATCCAAACACCAATTCACGTTGGATGACTCCTGTCCCTCACTATTATTTGTCCAAAGACAATTCTCCTTGTCTCATCAAGTATACTAGAATTATCTCTTATACCCATACTAAGATTAGCGCTTCTGAATATTCATCCAAGGAAGAATCGCTTGACCCCAAGACTAAGGGCAAACTGATAAAGTAGCTTAAGAATAAGAATATCTGGAGTACCTCCACATTCAAGTATTATTCTTCTAAGGATAACTCCGATGATGCATGGATATCATCTGATTCATACGCTTCATCTACTTTTCAGCATGATTTTTCTGAGGATAATACTGACAATGGTTGGGACTCATATACTTCATCTTCTTATCATTATGATCTCCCACCTCAGGCTCACAAAAAGATCGGTCGAAAATCACCTTAATCATCGGCTACCCTCCTTCCCACCCAACCCCATCGATCTCCTTGTACATCTTCTCCCTCTACCTAGGCCAAGGCCTAAGTATAGGGGGGACGGATGCCATCTGTATATACCATTATCCTCTTCCAATCCTTTTCACAATTGGCCCATTTCCATCATTCTTGCTATACTCAGGTCAAGTCCTAAGTATACCCGATGCCTACTGTATGTACTCTCTCAATCCATTTCTTCCATTAACAGCTTCATTTTCTCTCTTCTTCTATACTTAGACAATTCACAGCCTAAGTATAGGGGGGCAGGTCAATCTATCTTTTTTTGTTTTTCACTCTCACGCTTAGCCCGAGCTATGTTGTCTATATGCTTCTTGTGCTCTGAGGATATAGCACTCGCTAAGAAAGGGGGTGTGTATATATATTGTGTATATATTTTACCCATAGCTCGTACATTCGCGTAAGTCTATATGTATTTACAGATTGGGTAACTAACTTGTAAAAAAAATTGAGTTTTGCTACTAACACTGACTGTGTCTAACCAAAAATTTTGAAAAACAACTTCTTATTCATTTTTGCATAAATTTTTTTCCTTGCATAAAAAATATATCTCTAAAAAAATAAAAAAATCACAAAAGTCAGAAAAAAATTTGTGTCAGTATTTCACGCACCTGCTGTTCATCCAGCATTTCTTGCATCTGTGAAAAGCCCTTGGGTTCTGAACCAAGTTATGAGCAGAAACTGAGAATGGTCTGGACTTGACCTTAATCTACCTAATTTTCAGAGGAACTTCACTGAGAAAGAGGATTTAGAAGCTTCTGGTCTTTGACTTAATTCTTCGAGTTCCACATGACAATGTGCAGAGTTTAACTCTTAGTGTTTAACCTGGTCTCTTTATTCTGGGTACAACTCTGGAATAGGGAATTAATTTGTACTCTCGCACTATGCACTTAACTCAACTCAAACGGGGTGTTGGAAGACTGTGTGAGTTTCTTTTCTAGTAGCATGGACATCTAAAGATCGAAATACAGGTTGAAATAAAGATTCGGAAAAGGGATGGACGGTTGGGCACAATTTTTTCTAAGACCCCAAAACATGTACGTAAAAAAAGATTTCATATCCGTAGTTGCACAACAAGATCCATGCAGAGCTAGCAAAAATCCAAACACAAATAAGCCACTACCAAATAAATATTTGACCAAAAAGGTCCAAGCTTCAAGAAAACCTGCAGATCTTGGTGGAGACTTTGCTAACCTGGACGGCTTCACAAGGAGAGGTGACTACACCGGTCACCCTCCAGTTCTTTTTTGGTTCTTTTAATTTCTCCACCTCTTCGATTGTGAATACAGTGCGACAGACCTTAGAAGGAAATACTTGATTCCCCGAGGATGGGTCAATAGAGAGGAGGTTTGCATGGTAGTCTGACATTCTGGATGGGAAGAGCTAATACCTTTCACACACATGAGTCGATTGTTCAATGTTCATGGGGTATGCTTTGGGAGGAAGATTGATCTAAGATGACTTCTGAGCCGAAACTGTGACAATGATGTGTAAAACTTGGAGGCTATTAGTTTTAAAACCCTAAGACTCACAGAAGTTCTGCCAAACTAATAATAGAAAGGTTAGGTCTATCTCCATTTTCACCTTCTGCTCATGGTTTTGGTATGGAACCTAATCTCATTTCACCTCATTGCATTTCTTTAGATGCTCAGGGACGAGGATGGTTTAAGTATAGGGTGATGATGAATCTCAGATTCATTACTCTAAAATAGATTAATTAAGCTTAGTTCCCTAAAATTCATCCTTATTTTACCCATTATATTGCATAATTAGTATTCATGCATGAATAAATAATGATTGCATTTATTGCTCATAATTGCATAAAATAAGGAGCCAAATATCTTAGCCTAATTAACCTGTACAATAAACTAAATTTCCTGATTTTTAACTAATTCATGCTAACTCCAAATGACCTGAAACCCTCCATTGTGTACATATTACTAACAAGAATAAATAAAAAATACAAAAAAATCACTAACATAAATAATTGAGAAATAAACCCAAACCCTAATTTCAGAATTTCCGAACTAAAATGTTGATATCTTCATCATCCAGTTTCTGATTTGATCCTACTCAGTTTTGAACTAATGTACATTCAAATACCTTTATAACAAGACCATGTTCAATTGAAACGGAGCTCATATGAGAAAGTTGGGTTTTGAACCTCTTTTGTACATTTTGTATTTTACCTAATTTTGACCTATTATTTTATGTACATAATTAACTCATTTTTTTAATTTCTTTTTCAATTATTTTCTTTGATGAAAGTTTGATTAAAATGCGCAAAAATTCAAATCCAAAATGAGCTTGAAAGCAAAGAAACTAACAGAGTCCGAGTCTTCACTGATTGTCTATACAAAAGTTGTCTTTTTTGTATTTTACTTCATTTCTTCACTTTCTTAGTTAATAAAAATACGAAAAATAGATTAATGTGTAAATATTTTTTTGATTTTATCCTATTTTCCTGTATTTTTATGACAAGAAAAATATAAAATCCAAAAATCAAGGTGTAATATGTACAAGAGTATCCAAAAAAATCACTTTGTGCAATTGACTGATTTTGTTTTAGTCCCTTCAAAAAATTTCTAGATCTCATCAAGATGAGCAATTTTTGTGAAAAAACTTTTTTAATCCAAGGTCATATGTCATTTATTTTCAAATTATCTTTGTATTTTGATTATTTTGAATTTTCTAGGGCTGACACGTGGCTGCTCTTGGAGGCGCCATGCGTCACCCATTTTTGGACTTATTAATATTTCATTTTATAAAAAATAATTATTATTAAAAAACTAATAAAATAAAATAATAATAAAAAAATAAAATAAGAAAGGACTCACACGTGCTACACACGTTCCTCCTACGTAAGTTCCCAACACGTGTCGTCGTCTCCCCCAACTTTCCCAATCGGGAACGTCGCTGCCCCCTTTTCATTTGAGATGACCACCGCCACCTTACATATCTGGTCGTGCACCGTCATCATCGTCGTGTCGCGTCTCCCCGTGAATCACATCCTATCAATCATGCCCTCATCTTCCCGATTAGACTCGCCACCTCTCCTGATCAAATTGATCCCCGATCCTCTGCCAATGATGACCGCCAACTCCTCTTCCTATAAAGTAACGCCACCACCACACCATTCCATTATCCGCCGATTGCACAGGAGAAGGGAATTAGTGGTGACAGCTTGATACCCTTCTTCCTCGACGAGATCCAAAGATAAGAGGCTTCGTCATTGGACTCCCAAGGCCCTGCTCCACTCCGGCCTTCTTCGCGCCTTCGAGTTGTGAATTCGTCTTCTCCACCTACATTCAACCACCCATTCATCATCTTCTCCATTACATCCTCAACCACTCCAGTGCCACTGTCTTCGTCTACTTCCTCGATGCTCCACCAAGCAACAAGCTCTGGTCCTCCGCGCCATTCATCTTCATCAATAGCTTCAGTGGGGATCCTTCGAGCCTCACCGTCGCCCTTCATCGACCACCGACTTCATCTACCTCCTCGACAACTAAGGAGTCCACTTCTTCAAGGAGCCCTTCTTCCTAAACACGAAGCTCCACCTCAGCTCTGCTTGCAGCAGAGCTACACACGACCTCTAGCGTCCTCCAGTGGTCAACTAGCAGCTTCCCCTTCGCCCACTGCCGGAGACCCATTCTATCGTGCCACCAACAACCTCCAAGAAGCAGGAGCCCAACCACCACTTCATCTGCTCCATCGTTTCCACCTCAAAGTTTTCGCCTGCGAGCCACAGGGCACAAAGCTCGAGACCCCCACGCACGTTAGGAGCACGTGCTTTGGGGGGACATCTTGCTAGGACACCCCTCGGAGTCCACTCAATTCCAAGAAGGCCCCTCTGCACGTGAGACACATGTGGAATGGGGGATAATTGCTAAGGAGCCCTCCAGATCCGTCTTATTTCCAGCCAAGCCCTGTCACCAGATGTCATGTGCTACGCAAGTGACCATCTGGAAATTTCGTACACAACCCCCTAGAGGGGTCAGTAATTACACTTTATCTCATTCACTGCATTTTCTTTATTTATTTCATTTTTTAATATTGCAATTAGACCCCTTGTGATTCCTTTGTAATTTGAACCTATTTCTTGCACTATTTTAGTAACTAAAAATTTACACGATGTTTTAAATTAATTCTCTACTTATTGCCTGATGCTTCATATTTTTATGATATACGATTAATTAATAATTAATATTCTTGTGAAAAATTGCGGATTTTACCCAACTTGTGCTTAGAAATTCATTGTTAATTAACCATTGCTCAAAAATTTGCCAAAAATTCAAAGATTATAGAATTAATTGTGTTTAACATCATGCTAAAAAAGAATTGTATTTTAATGCGTATTTTACTCCATAAAAATCATTTAATGTTTTTCATTGATTAATTTTTAGTTAGTACAAATTGCTAGATTTTTAGGGTTTAATATTTTTATTAGATCGCTCATATAGTTTTAAGTCTTAGATGGTTTTATTTACTTAAAATCAACTGATTTGATAATTAATAAAAATGATCTCCTCGCATTCATAAATTCATAAATTATTCACCTTGCACTCAAAAAATACAAAAAAAAAACGGAGCATTTAATTCATCATAATTTACATATCACCCAAGTTTCATAATTTTTGAACATTGCTTGATTGACGTTTATTTTATAGTCCTTAAAATCAACCACATTTGCAATTTGCATCCAAAAATTGCATTAAAAATACCAAAAATAGTATGCGTTGGAAACTGCGCACGAATTTCGATACACAAAATCCTAAGTTATTCCTTTTTCCTCCTTGAGTTCGTCCTTGAGAATTGGCCAAGTAAAATAAACATAAAGCCACACTGATTAAAAATTGAATAAATTATTGTGGTTGTTTCTTGATCAATTCTGAATTCTCGCCTACAACGAAAAAAAATTTAAATGATAATTCATACAAATTAACGTAGGATTTTCGCAACTCGTCAGTCGTTGTCATATAGACTTTTCTATACTTACTAAAAATTATGCCTTCCTTTTCACTTCAATCTATGAGGACATATCTCAAGCTAAGTATAGGGGGTTCAATACATACTATATATATATATATATTAGCCATAACTCGAACTTTCATATTTCAATAAGTATGGCTAAAAAACTATCCTAATCAGTATAAAGAAAACACGTGTATAAAAATCATGTATATACCGATTAATAAAATGGAAATAATGTTTTGCAAAATGTTTGAAAATTGGTTTGAAAATCTTTTTCAATAATTGTTTGAAAATTGTTTGAAAAATGTTTTGTAAAACATTTTCAACCTTCATAAAAATGTTTTGTTTGTAAAAAAATCTTTTCTTTGTGTGAAATAAAATGTTTTGAAAATCTATTTACAAATGGTTTGAAAAATGGTTGAAAAATAGTTTGAAAAATCCATATATAGTGTTTGAGAAATCTTTGCAAAATGATTTTTAGATTTCGTAAAAAGTTTGGAAAACTTAGTTGTCAAAACTAGTTTGCAAAATAATGTTTCAAAATATTTGCAAAACTCATTTCAAATTGTTTTGAGAATTATGAACACAAATCAAGCAAATAAGAATCTTCTACAATACTAACACACTAACGTGTAAATACATCCTATAAATTCTTAAATCTTAATACTCATAAATAAAAAGATGCACTCACGTATAAATATATGTACTATTGCTTTTCACAAAAAAATTAATTCGAAAAAATCCCTAAAAATTCCCCAAATTAAAAAAGTCTTAAAAATATTTGCAAAACCTTTTTCAAAATTGCATAAAAATTTGCAAAACTTTTTTTAAAAAATGATAAAAAGTTCGAAATCAGAAAATTCTTTCAGAAAAAATATTTTCTTGCTACATAGCATTTAATTTTTCGGAATAACTTTGATAATTGAACGAGTCCAAAGAAAGTCTGAAGATTGGAGCTTGGAATAGACCTTAATACACTTAATTTCAGAGGAACCATTGGAGGACATTTCAGATAACCTCGACTTAATTCTTTAGATTCCAAAAGACTATGTTCATGAGTTAATTCATTATGCCTAAATAGAAACCTTTATATCATCCGTAAGACTTTTGAGACAATGACTTGACTGGAAACCTCCCACATTGCACTTAGCTCAACTCAGATGGACTGTTGAAAAATCTTGGAGTCTAAGTTAGGACGATGCAAGGCCGCTTCATCAAGGTTGGTTTACGAAACCATTCTTGGGGATTGTCGACACCTGTACTCTAACCCACTTCTTTGGTAACAATTATATCTAAAGACTGGAGATGGATTGAAATAATGCTTCGGATGAGGAATGGTCTACCGACACAACTTTTTCCAAGACCCCAAAAAAGTGGGTGAAACAAAAGTGCTATATCCATCAAGGCACAAACAAAAATGCAGAAGCTATAAAATGTCAAAGAAAATATCCAAAGAAGCCTATACCGAAAATTATATTTGGAGCTTTAGAAAAAGATTCTTTTTGGTGAAGAATCAGTTACACTGAGCGACTTCACAAGGGAATGAAGACTACACTGGCCCGTTCCCACTACTCTTCCCATTCTTCTAACTTCTTACCCCATTAGGTTGTATAGACCTGGAGCACCTATCTTATAAGTGAATATCTATCTCCATGAGAATGAGTTACCAAAAGAGTAGACGCCTTGGTAGTTCAATGGTTTTATCTGAGGAGAGCTGAACAATTTCACACACATGGTTCTATCATTTCAAGGTAGCAGGAGTGTGCGATTGAGAGGATGGATTTGACCTTGCTATGAATTGGATTGGATAATAGGAGTATGGAACCTAAGGGCTGTCATATCACACCTCCTGACATTTTTGTGGTTCCAAACACAACATTAATCCAAAGGCCTTCCCTGAGCTCTAAACTTTAACTTCATTAAGACAAGTTTATAAATCGAAAATTATTCCAAGTTATTTCTTTTTCTTTTCTTTATTTTCTTTTCTGCACTTATAGGCATAAGTGTTTGCTAGGGACTAGCAAAGGAAAGTATAGGGGGGGATGAATCCTCATTGCGTCACCTTTATTCTTTGATTTTGGCCTTAAAACCCTAGCTAAATGCTTGTATATGACATTAATTTACCATAATAAATACTCCATAAGTTCTACACAATAATGTAGAAAATACTATATAAATACTGCATTTATTGCCAAAATAAAAGAATAAAAAAGAAAAGATAAAGAAATGAGACACCATAGGTGTTGAGTGACCCTAACCCCCGAGACTCAGTCATCATGATAACTAAATCGACAAGTAATAAAGTAGGGGGAGATAGGGCTGCGAACTGTACAGTAAATACAGTTGGAAGACACTACAAAAATAAGTCAATAATTACCTTTTGGGACCTATTTTATTCTTTAATATTTACTCATAAAATCAATAAACTTTGTACATGAAAGTTGTAGATAAAATTATAAATAAAAACATTAAATTGATTTCATAGAAAAATAATATTCAATGTACTTTTTATACAGAAAATAAAAAGCCAAACCCCAAACTTCCCAGACCCATATCTCCTCAATAAAAACTCAAAATGTATAAAAATAATTTAATTATATATAACTTTTAATATACAATTTATGTAGGTGATTTCACTTAATTTGGAGTTAAGGTTTGAAAGTTAGGTTTTGAACCCCTATTTTATAGTTTATCGGAATAAAATGTTCATTCTATTTATTCTCTATTATTTTTAAAATTTTATATTTTTATAATTTTGTAAATATTATTGGTAGTATATGTACATATTTATAATACAATAAAACCATCAAGAAAATACAAAAATAAAATAAGTATACAAAATACATAGATGAAATAACTATAATTATAACGATATTATATACCTACATATATTTAAGTATGCAAATAACATCAGAAAAATATAATAAAAATATATTTATGTATATTTAAATAAGTTACAAATATATAAAATATGTGTATGAAATAGTAAAAATATAAAACACGAATTAAAAATAAAATACATAAAATATAGATGAATATACCTATATTTGTACTTGTAAAATGTTACATATAATTAAATACATAAAATATAGATGAATATACCTATATTTGTACTTGTAAAAAGTAACATATAATAAAATACATCAAAAAATAAAACAATAGGTAATAAATACTACATAAAATTAGGAATATTATTTATGTTTTAATAAAAAATAATTAAATCGTATTTTATTTCATATTCATTTTCAAGGCATTTTTGCCTTGGAATTTCGTGGTTGGTCCACTTGGACCAACCAGGTGCGGGTATTTGTTGACCTACTGTCAACTGTACCCTACCTCCCCTGACTTTTGTTAGAACTCCACCAACCCCCGACATCGCCCAATTTCCTACACCTCCATATTCACCCTCTGACCTCGGGGCTTCCACCGTCATGCAACCCTTCTGTCCTTGACTCTCATCCATCATCAAATCCTCACCAACCACATCCTTCGATCATGCAATCCTCTCTCAAAACTCGCCAAAACCTCGCCTATAAACAAACCCCCAACTCCATCTTTTGCTTTTTTTTTCACTCTTAACCTTATACTAACCCCCCATATCATCCCCAAAAGCAGCCCGTTGGTGACTAAAGCGAGTATCTTTGATCTACAACGAGGAGGGTAGGTGTCAAAGCTAATCCAGCCATCTTCGGCCAAGTCATCGGAGGTTCTGCTTCTTGAGCCTCAAGCTCGATCAAGGTCGATTTATTCTCATCATTAGGTAAGCATTTAGCGTAGTTTTTAGTCATGCTTTCAATTTGTCATGTGATCCAATAGATTTAGCGTAATCAAAGAAATCATCTCGACCTAGAGCTTGAGCTCCAGGTCAAAATAATCATGACATACCTAGTGATGCGCCTTGCTAACCACCCCACTTCCAGCCTTGGCCATTCTCCATCGCCTCCACATGTTTTCCCCTTTGATTTGACTGGAATCGAAAAGATCAGAGGATCCTTTATTCCGTGTCGCTGGAGCCTCATCATCTCAACCAATCATGCAGCTTCATCTGCAATTTTTGGGCCGAGAGCATTGCCACAAGTCGTGTAAGCATTTCGTACTGGATACAAGCCTTGAGGTACTAGTGGGAGCGAATGAGACCATCTGGAGCACCGCCAGGTTGTGCGTGAAGATGAGACCCCCCAGTTCCCCCATTGACGCACCTCTGGCTCATTTGAACCTACTTGCACCTGTGGAGGAACTCCAAGAGCAAGAAGAACCCCTTGGCGAGTCAGATCAAAGGTGGATGAGCAAGGAATCCATTCAAAGTTGGCTGGGATGTGTTCTTCCCCAATTCATCCAATGACATCGTGGGCCGTCTGATCATTTCTACGCTCCAGATCTAATCTGGAGCATCCATTCTAGGTGAACCAGTGTGTGATCAAAGCCACAGGAGTCGCCACGTGTTTGCAAGAACATCTCCTGATCTTCATGCATTAAGGGGTAAAATTGATATCACCATCCACCCTTTTTGTAATTGCTAAAACGTCCTATAAACATTATATGTAGTTTAAAAGTATTCGATAAATTGCACATAACCCCCTGAACTATTTCATATTGTATTTTAGTCCTCGACGTCTCGTCACGTGATGGATCACATGCTTGGGCAAATTTCATGTAAACACTTGTGAGTTATTTTAATTGTTGTTTAATATATGAACTATAGATTTTAGTTATAAACTTCTGATTTTTTTGCACTTTTCCCCTCGAGTATATTTTTAACTGCTAATATGCCCCTGTCAGTTCATTAATTTTTGTGTATGCATTATATCTATTAAAAAGAGCATTCATGCTCCAAAAATTCTAAAAAAAGCTTATTTCCTGCTTTCTTATAGTTTAACGCTATATTTTTTAAAATAGCATTTTAGGACTTTTTCCTATTTTATAAAAATAAAAAAGAGCTCATGTATTCCATGTTTATAGTATAAAACACCATAAACATAAAAAAATGATTTGAAAAATTCCCCCAAAAATTTATTCTACTTTTATTATATTTCCTACCCCCATACCAAAAATCCCTAAAAATAGAAAAAGGAAAAGTTGAAAATAAAAAAGCTCAAAAACCTACAAAAAATATAAAAACTCTTCTAAAAATACAAAAATAGTTGTTTCAATCCCATTTTTTACTTATATATATTAGAATATATAAATAAATTAGTTTTGGAAAATTTTGGCTTTATTTTCTATTTTTAATTTCCAAAATATTTTTGCCCATTTAAGAAGTCCATGTTTTGGGATTTTTGACTTCAAAAATACCTAAAAATTGCAAAATTACTTGAAAAATCATGAAAATAGTAAAAAGCTATAAAAATAAAAAAAAATATTTTGATATTTTTGACTATTTGTATTTATATTTTTAAGTATAGTATCCCTTGGGGTATTACATATCTATATATAGTACTATATAAGTTATAAAATTATCTATTATTGTAAATATTTTATAATTATTTTAAAATCAAAATAAATAATAATAATTTAATCTAAATATTTTTTTAAAATAATATATATATATATTAAAAACCCACATTCCTTGATTAATAGTGTGCATAAAAATTATATACATACCTATATTATTTATTCATTATTTATTTATAAATAATATTCAGTGATACATCGTGTGTTCCCTGTAGTCGATACCCTACTCTTCTTTTCATACACATTTATTTGTAGCTTTTATAATAAATTTTGATTCACATCTGCTTATTCATTGATTGATATCTGTGGTATGGGTTGATTATTGACTTCATCGCTTGATCTTGTGAGCGGTCGTCGTATCGACTTCTCTCCTGCCTTGTGCGGAGTGCAAGACCCTCCTCACTTGATTGATTATTGATTTCACCTAAGACCAGTGGAACATGTAAGAAAGACAAGGAGGTAAGGAGGTTGGGCGAAGGTGGTTGATGATCGAGGAAGAAAATGGCGATGGGAGTTGGAAGGGAGGTTGTTGGAGGTTGATGGGAAAATGGCTAAAATTTGGAGGCGTGGGAGGGTGAGACTGTCTGAAGGTGTGGCTAAAGGTTGATGAGATCTAGCAACCGTTGGATCATCTGATCCAACGATCTCAAAATAAGAACAGAAGAGCAACCCAGGTGCCCTTGTCAGATTGATCAGATGGTTAAGAATCTTGCGGGTATTTGCAGATCCCGGCAATCTGATAAAATGATCAGATGGTCTATGGGATAGTTGGATGGCTAGCCAAGGCCAGGCCACAGGGTTCGTTAAGATGGCACCATGTGGCCTAATGAAAGTTAAGGAAAATACAGAAATGCCATAAAATGAAAAAAAACATTAAAATGGAGTTAAATTAGAAAAAATGGTAAATGTGAACAGATCTACAACTTTCATATAGAACTCAAAGAAAAATAAGTCATATAAACATATTAAATACTTTTTAAGTAATTTAAAGAATTAAATTAATTATTTTTACTTTCTTTTCTTATTTTTGGATTTTTAATATATAAATTGGAATAACATAAATATATACAATATTATTATATTTTTATTGGATTTTTAAATAATAAACACATGAAATATAACACTATAATAGGGTAAATACAATACAATAATTAGATGCATTTATTCACAATAGTTAGTTAATTAATTAGTGTTATTTGTTATGATTTTTATTGGTTTTCTTAAGAAAGAGAGATAATATAAAAGAATAATGTAGATGAATCTGGGATTCATCACCTCCTATATTTAAGCTAAGCTCGTCCTCAAGATAATAAATAAAGAACCCTATAGAGAGTTTGTGATTTTAGTAAATCCCCATACATGTGCATGTGAGTCAATAGACAAGGCTTAAGAAAACAAGGACACTTGGTTTTAGAGATCCTAAAACTCTAAGTTGAACCTGTCCTAAGCAAAAGGAATTCAACTCCTTTAATTATCAGACTCTCAATGTATACATATACGTAAGAGGTCTAACTTAATGTGTTGACCGCATTTCACGAGAGTAGAGTGAAGATATCACCTAAAGTTCCAATACAAGAGATTCTCCTAAGGACCCAATGATGAATCTCCATTTCATCACCTTTATTCTATCACTTTGGCCTTAAAACCCTAGCTAATGCATGCAAATACCATTAATTTGTACAAAATATCACTCATGATTTATTGCATTTATTGTGTATCTAATGCTATTTTTAATGCCAAAATTATAAAATAAAGAGAAGAAAAGAAAAAAGAATAAAATATTAAAGATATTTTATGACCTAAACCCCGAGACCAAGTGATGACATGAAATTCATAGAGTCGAGATGGGAAAATAATATCAAAAAGTCATCGTTGTTCTCAACCGCACGATTCGGTCAACGAGAAAATAATTAAACCACTGAGAAATAGATAAATCAAGAAATTCAATGTAAGCGGCTTTTGCTATTCTTTTTACCTGGTATAGCGACTAGGGTCGAACACAAGGAGTACGTTTGAAAAACATAGTAGTCAATTTTCAGAGTTAATTTTTAGTGGTTTTTAAAATTTTTTTATTTTTTTTAAAAGAGGAACAAAGGAATAAAAACACGCACACCACACTATTTTTGAATTTTTAAAAAGGTAAAAAATGCTCAGAAAAATAAAAAGAAAATGTTTTTGGGTTTTATATATTATAAAATATTTTTGATAATTTTTTAGCAATTTTCTGATGTTTTTGTGATTTTATAGAAATCATATAGTACAAAACAAGTGAAATAGAGCATAGGCAGGAGTATTTTGCAAGTTAAAGATCCTTTGAATGCAAAATTCCTGGAGTTATTTTTAATAAAAACTAGAAAGCATTATCTACAAGTAGAAACCAAAATCATATTTTTTTTGAATTTTCTAGAACTTTCTACATTTTTTAAATATTTTTCATATTTTACATTTTTTTTAGTTTTACAAGGAGTTAATGCATGAAAATTTGAAAGAAATTAAAGGACACTAAAAGACACCTACAATAATTTTTTAGAATTCTTAAATGAGTTTTTCAAATTTTTATGATTTTTGCAATTTCAGGAAGACAAAATAACATTGTTTTTGATTTTTAAAATATATCAAATGGCAATAAAATTTGATGAAAAATTTATACAGTGATAAAGGCTACGGCAGGAGCATCCACAAATTTTCTCAAAATTTTTAGCGTAAGATAAACATTTATTTCAGTTAAAAGAGCAATAAAGTTATTGTCTGGAAGCACATGGACTGAACTGCAAATAGTTGAAGTTTTTGCATGAAATATTAATAAAAAACTAATGCACGGAATAAAAATGCAAATTACCCAGTAATAGACATGCCTAGCATGTGACTTTCTTTGAAGGGGATTTCTCTGCAAATTTAAATACCTCTAGGGACCATTATCCAATTTGTCTAATATTTTATTTCAAAAGCTCCCTAGGGCTTCCTCTTTCGTTGTTTTCTTCTCAACATCACAATGGGGGTGCTGCCGCCCCTTCTTCCTTTTTTCAATGGCGGCACACACGTGGGTTTCGGGCGACGGTGGCTAGGAGGTCGGCGCACGTGCGTGGAGGCGTGATTGAACTGGCGGCGGTGGTAGCTGGGCCACGGGTGGTGTTGACGCAGAAAGGCGATGCCGAGCGCGGGAGGTGCTGCGGCCTGGCGCTTGGCCGCAGCACGGCAGGAGGTGGCATGGACCGGGGACACTGGGCTGATGGGGCGGAGAGGCAGTGTGCGGCCACGTCTGCGCACGAATGGGCTGTCGCGCAGGAGGATCAAGGGGCGGAGGGCATGTCTTCGCGGCAGGCACGCGACCAAGGGAGTGGAGGGCTGGATCGGGCTGCACGCGGCCTGCGTTGTCGAGAGGAGGCGCAACGGAGTAGAGGCTGGCGGCGTGTGTGCTGGGCCGCGGCCGCGGAGGGAAAGGTGCTGGGACACGACTGCTCAAGGGAGAAGCAGCGTGGGGGTGGCATGCTTCCATGCGGAGAAGGACGGAGATGGGCCAGTAGATCTGGAAGTGCCGCGGTGGAGGACGACGCGCAGCTGCGTCGTGGTGGTGCGGTGGCCGCAGGTCTGGAGCGCCGTGCGTGGAGGATGGCACCGCAGCACCGCCGCGGGTGGCGTCACGGCAAAGGACGAGATGATCGACATGGGCTGGAGTGGGTGCCCTTTTTTATTTTTTTTTATTTTCTTTTGTTTTTACAAACACTGTAAGCAATGTTTAAAAAATATAAGTTTTTTTTAGTTTTTTTAATTTATGCTGGAGATATAAACAGAAGCAAAAACATTTTTTTATTTTTTTATTTTTCCTGCAAAACCGATGTTAGAAAAGAAACAAAAATATATTTTTTAATGTCTCCCTGCAAAACAAAAGTTAGAAACAAAAATCAACTTTTTTTATTTTATTATTTTACCTTCATAACAAAGGTTAGAGAAAACAATCAAATACTTTATTTTATTTTATTTTTTATCTATTTATGCACAAAAAAAATAGAAGATGTGAATGATGGGGATCTTGTGATATGGGAGAGAGATCCGAGACTCCGACCACCGTGCGTGGTCGGAGGTGTAAGGTTGTGCAAGGTAGAAATGAAAATGGAGGGACACGAAAATGAATGTGGTAATCGGTTCGAAGGCGGGTCAAAGTGTGGTGGACATTTTTGAGATTTTTAATGGCTAAAAGTTAACTATGTCTAAGAAGAAAATAAATCTACGATTTACCTACGAAAAATGACGAGAAGTAAAAGTGGATCTCACCTTTGGATCGGACATGCCATGATGTCCACGACAAGGACCGAAACGCTGTCACCGGACGGCTCGGAGGCTAGGCACCCTTCTTCAACAAGACGACGCTCGAAAATCGGGCTCCTCTCCACCAAAGATCGATCAAACAAGAAATGAGGGAGGATGAGCCCATTAAAAAGAGATGAAAAACAAAAGAGGAAGGTATCTACAAATAAGAAAGGTAATTATTGGTTATCTAAAAAAATAAAATAATTAATTAATTAATTTCGAAATTGGGATTTAAATTAAATAAATAATTAAAGTAATTTATGGAAATCAATTAACCACCATAATGGTGGCCAAATATGGTGTGGAATAAAATCATATATACAAGGCAAGTTATTAGACCAAATAAATCCAATAAATTAAATAAATTAAATAAATTAAATATGAAATTCGTAATTAAATAAATAAATTAATTAATGTTAGATAATTATTTTTTTGGTGATTTTTATTTAAGGAAGTTAATTGTATATATTATACACACATAATACAATGTACATAGGTACACATAAGGAAATATTTTTATATAAGAATTTTTTTATTTTTATTTTATTTTATTTTATTTTGAATGAAAACAATATTTACAATTATATACATTATGTATAAAAATAAATATGAATAAAATATATACAACAAGTATATGGGTAAACTGCACAGTACACCCCAGAAAACTGACTTTTTAACCGTAACCCCAAAAATTATGAAACTACAACCATTTGAAAGATAATTTAATTTATAGTATGATGGAAGTGAGTTTGGTTCGATTTGAGCTCGTATGGAGCCAAAATTGGTGTTTCAATTGTCACTTTACGGCTTTTTCTAGGTGCGATTATTTGCAATATATACATTATTTTATTTTATACCTATTTTTATTATTTACAACACAACTTTATTTACAACTTTTATTTACAAAAATAATTAATTTGAGAACAAATTATGCACAAATAAAATAATGTATGTTTTTTGTACGAATATACATGAAAAATATTTACAAAATATTTTTGGTTTTTCTGACAAAAGACCCTATCACCCCCTACTTTATTCCTTGTCGATCAAGTCAAGTCTTGACCTTCTCTCGCGGTTTGGGTCAGTCTATATTTATTGCATAAATACCACCTTTCTTTATCTTTTCTTCTTTATTCTTTTATTTATGTACAAAAAGTGTTAATAATGCATATTTAACAAATGCATGCAAAATGGTAATTTCATAGAATTAGTAGATATTTATAGGTATTTGACTAAGGAAAAAAGGCTAAAATAAAAGAATAAAGGTGATGAATCGTGCATTCATCACCAAGTCAATAATTGGGTTGGTCGAAAAGGAATAAAGTAGGGGGAGATAAAGGCCAAAAATAGAAAAAAAACCCAATTCTTTTATTCATTATTTAAGTATTTTTGACACATATTTTATTCTTTTTTATTTACTCATCAAATAAAGAAACATTGTACATGAAAGCTGTAAATAATAATGCAAATAAAAATACAAAATTGCGTTTGTATAAAAATAACATACAATGTTCATTTTATACACAAAATAAAAAGCAAAAAACCTAACTTCCCAAACCCATATTTTTCAAATAAAAACTTAAAAGGTATCGAAATCACTTCTAATTGTATATAACTTTCACAAGCTATTTAATGGAGGTGGTTTCATATTTTTTGGAGTTACTGTGTGAAAGTTCGGTTTTTGATGCTCATTGTACATTTTACCTGATTAAAATATTCAATTTCTTCATTATTAATTATTTTTCACAAATTCATATTTTTATAATTTTGTGACTATTAGTTATAATATATGTGCATAGTAAAACTAGAATAAAACCAAAAAGAAAATGTAAAATAAAATAAGTCTATGTGCAAACATAGGTAAAATACCTATAGTTATACCTGTATATAAATAAAAAGGGACCCTATTCTTTATTCTTTATTCATTTATATTTTTACAATATCGTATATATTATTCATATTCTATTTAAAACATATACCCAAAATAAAATCCTATAAAATACATTAAAATAAAAAAGATGTATATAAACATATGTAAAGTACCTATAAATATACCTATAAAATAGACATATCTATTTATTTAAGTGTACAAATTATATCATAAAAATAAAATAAAAATATATTTACACTACTAATAATAAGTTTTTAACATATAAAATAAAAGAAGACAATAATAAAATAAAATATGTAAAAATAAAATAAAATTGTACAAAACATAGATGAATATACCTACAAATACCCTATTAAAAAGCAACTACTAATAAATAAAGTCAAAAAAATAAATATAAATCACAATAAAATGCTAAATTAAATAATAAACAGTTTTAATTTTATACTCAAAAAGTAATAAAATCATTTCCTATATTAAATTTATAAAATACGAATAAAGCAGCCTGTTTTGTTCGTATTCGGCTGATGTGGACCAATGGAATCATGTCAAACGTTGACCGTCAGTCAACAGTTCCCCCCAGCTTTGATTTGACGCGAACTTATCTCCTCCCGCGATTTCCTTCCTTTTTCCCGAACGCTCCATCCATCCGTCGCGGTCGATTCCTTCAGCAAAAATGATCATTGATCAGTGTACATACATGCCAACTACTTGGATCTCTTATATATGCGCTTGAGTCATCGCAATCGGTCGGTCAATAAGGGTGATCACCTTGTTCTATAAATAACCACCTCCGCCTCCCATGCATTCTTTGGTCACCATTATGAGTCTAGGAGCCTTGATATTGAGTCTAGTCGAGTTCCTCGTGACACGAGGCGCTTCTTCGAGACCAGGCCGAGCTCCAGGAGGACGAGGTGCACCCACGACCGCCCTCGCCAGTGACCTTGCTCCCTGAGCTCTCTCAGGTATAAGAGTTGTTCTTTTCCGCATTTAGTTGTAGATTCCAATTCCAGTTGTTAGTTTTGGTTATAGATAGTTAAATTAGTGCAATCTATCATCCACAAAGTTCGTCGGAGTCAAGCTCCAGCGAGCTCCTATACGTGTGTTCATCAGTTCTCTAACCCCGCTTTTGCCTTCACATCCTTCCCCATCTGCTTCTTCACCTCCCAGCCACCTTTTGACCAACCGAAACCCCCGTGGTTCAGCGAATCGTAGCCAAATTACCACCCCTCATCGGAGCTTTGTCGCCCACCTCATTTCTTACGTGTTTTAGCTTCAACCTTGTCAAGGAGCACCCGCTCGAGCCACTCTTCTTTTTTGTGCAGGTCAAGCACACAACAGAGCCCTTCTGGGCTCGAATCAAGTCAACCTGCAGGGTCCTAGAGCTATATTCTTCCTGGAGCTCGCCAGGCCGCTCCTTGGACTCCTAGAACTCCTCAAGACCATCATCAGCTGCGGACCACTCCCTCAGATGTCCAGAGCCAAATGCCATCATCGAAAGCCACTGGAGGAGGGAGGAAATCGAGAACAAAGCTCGGGGAAGAAGCCCTTCTTCCCTGTTCTTCATGGATAGCAGATGCCTTAGATGGAGGCACGTCCCCAGTTCTAATTGCCACTGTCTATTTTAGGATGTGCCTCGACCATGGATGAAGACCCCAGATCAGATCCTGAATGTCCATCTCGAAGGGGCATCGTTGCACGAGAAGGAGACACGTGTATAAGTGAAGCGCGGAGCGCCGTTCGATTAGTGCCTCTTTGGGTAAATTGCATACTATCCCTGCAATTTTGTATATTTATTATTTAATTCTGTAAATAAAATACAACATTATAAATAAGTGGACATTTTGCAAATAGGCCCCTATATTTTCTGAATTCACATTCTGGTCCTATCCATCTCAGCTCACGTGTCGTCCCACGTGAGCTAAGCATTTTGCATGTATGCCCTGGTGATTTTTGTATATTGTAAAATGGTTCATATAAATTAAATAAATTTTGTTTAACTTTGGCATATTTGCACCGAGCTCCCTAGAATTTATTTTAATTACGTTGATGCCCCCACTAGGACATTGTTTTTTGTATGATTCATCTATCTATTAAATATAGCAAATGTGCTCCTAAAAATCCACAAAAATATGGTTAAATGCTTCATGCCATGTATATTCACGACCATATTTTATTTCACATTTTTTGCATTTATCTATTTATTTAAAATGAAAAGGAGCCTAATTATTCCTTGTCTAACTTATAAAATACCAAAAAAATATATAAATGCATCTAAAAATTCCAAAAAAATTATATATGGTGTATTTTGACCTATTTTATTACAGACCAAAAATCACAAAAAATTTAAAAACAAAAAGCCTAAAAATTGAAAATCCCCAAAATCTTTCATAGATATCTAAAAAAACTCTTTTAAAACTCAAAAATATGTTATTTCTATTTATAATTTTCTTTATATAAATATTTATACATTAAAATTGATTTGGGTAATTCTGTAACTTATTTACTATTTTTAACATCCTAGTCAATTCTGGCTTATATATTTAATCCCTTATTGGGGATATTTTTGACTTAAAAATACATAAAAATTAGAAAAAATTACGAAAATTACCAAAATATTAGAAAAATATGAAAACCCCAAAAATAATTTATTTTCTGAATTTTATCTATATTTATTAGTGTTTATAAATATATTACTACATAGTATATATAAGCCTTATATATGATATATGGTAAATATAAAATAATGAGAAATATAACAAATATAAAAAATAATAAGAAAATAAAAAATAAAAAATATAATATGAAATGAAAATAATATATATATATATATAATGAAAAACCCACAAAAAGATCTATGTATATACATGATGGATGAATTGGTTGTATACAAATATCCTGAGGCTACCTATATTTCTCTCTATGGATCGACCTCTACATGCTTGCATGTTATGCATTTTATGGTAGAGAAAAATAATTCTTAATTCCACATTTTTGGTATTTATTGATTTATGTATATTGTAGGTTAATTGTTGATCAATCACGGTTTTTATTTGGGGTCACTTCGACGACTGTTTGTCTGCCTCGTGGATTGACAAGACCTCTGCAAAAACTTGGTTATCAGATGGCACCGTTGCTGGGGAGCAAAGAGCATAGCTTAATTTTATCAGTAATTGTTCTATATTCATTTACTTAGTTTATTGATTCATTGCTGTACATATTCATTGATTTATTTTCAATTAATTCTTTGATTATTGTTGTCAATATTTTTTGATCTATTTATTTAATTACATATGCTAATAACATCTCTTTGTGACTTTGTTCTGAGGGCCCGCCACACGAGGATAGCTTTCTAGGAAGCCGATGTAGCCATGCTTGGAGGAGGTTGGTCTTCGCTCTATGACCAACTGAAGAGGGCATCAAGGAAACAAGGAGAAGAAATTAGCTTAGAATTAATTTAAAATTTCATTTACGTAATTATTGGTGAGAGAAAGACTATTTTGGCATGTAATAATTAACTCGGACTCTACTCTCCACAACGAGGTCCAGTGCTCGGCTGTCTGTTCACTTGGGGGCCTCGTCGCAGTTTTTTTTCACGTTTTGTCGCCTTCTTTTATTTTGTTTCCTGTTGTTTTGAGTTTTCCACCTTATTTTTATTTGTTTTGGTGCATGGATCCCCTAGACTTAGATTGCTTGACTAGGTATATAGGTCCAAACCCTAAAAATAATGCATGTTCCTGTAGTCTCTTACGTGTGGATCTAGTCAAATTAATAATGTCAAAAATTCATATTTGAGACCGCCTGCCGCTAGAGGTCGTATACAACACGTGCAGGACCCATTGTGGCGGGTACCGATCGGCCTCAGAGACCGAACCTTGATCTCATTTTTTGAATTAATAACAACAAGTTCTTCATGATTAATAGCAGCTACTATTTAGGACAATATTGTCAATTGCACAGCACCATATAGATCGGTTTAAAAATTCTATTTTGCATACTGCATGGAGAGAGCTGGGAAGCACTGTAAGTCCTCTAACTCAGCGTACATCATTTGGTTCAATGGTGAGTTTTCCATCATTGAATCCGCTTGCACGACTTTTTCCCTATCTCCCTCTAATTTTCAACACCTAGGACTTAGATGGAAATCTACACAAATGTTAGGCGCTTGTATTAAAATAGACTCAAAAAAAGTGAAAACCTGAAAATTTAAAACAAGGGGACTGCTAAATAAACTTCGACCTTAATTAAAATCTATAATGGAATATCACTGTTTTGGATTTATAAAGCCCTCATTGTTTTCAGGTACCTTCGGAGGGGACCAAAACCCCTCCCATGAGCGAGGCACGACCTGCTAAGGATTAGAGCCAAAAACCCAGTCAATAACTACCTTGTGTATTGCCTGGATTTCTGAAGTAATGGAACTTCTATCGTACGTGACCGAACATGGCCTTGTCAACTATGATGTTCCTGATTTGTATGGAACATCGACATGGTCTGAAGTACTGAGCATAGGCCATGCCTTCACGGGGGTGTCCGTCTCATCGGTTTGCATCCGTGTAGGTTCTAGCACACTCACGAATGATTCCATTGTGAGCAAGAATCGAAGTAGTGGTTTTGCCTATCATCTTCTTCTCTCTCTTTCTTTGGCTGAGTAGGGATCCAGGATGGGTTACAAGGACCTCAAAAAGTGCAGACTATAGGTTAGAAAGGATGATGACAAGTACAGGTTACTTTTCTGGTAGTACCCTCTCTCCTATAGGGTTAGCGTGCTAAAGACTTGTTATAAGATATGCCTGCAATAACAACTCTAAAACTGAAAAGATAACAAGTAGCCGAACCTTTGCAGCTTCATATGGCGTGAGTTGGTGAACCCAATTTTTATTATGTTTGCATGGATCTAGATTAAGGTTCAAATATCAAGTCCCGTGCACTTGCGCAAATTTTATCATATGTTTCTCCCTTTGACCCCCGCTCAGTTTCAAGCCTTGCTACTGTTTTGCACTCCAATTTATTCCTCGTTGACCACCGTATCTTTCTCCCAGCATCTATCATCCTCTTGCTTCACGATGTCGATCCATGGATGGTTTAGTCTGCACCCCGCTAACACCTACATCGATTCCATGGACTCAGCCTTGTCAATAATTCGAGGCGATTCTTGAGAACTCGATCCAGACCATGTGGGTCGACCTTTAGACTCCTCATGGTCTACCCTTCCTTTTTACCACCCAATAAATTAGGATCACTCTTGTCCCAACTTCACAGTTGTGGATGAAAGTCGATTACAATCCATATCCATTTCCATTCACAACACTCTAGGATTGACCTTAATTCCAGATTCATCTTGGCAGCTAGGATTCAATTGCAAGTGGTCTGATATGGATTCTCTCATCTTGCAGACAGAAGCCAAACCAAGCCCTAGATCCGAATCTAGAATTCATTTCCTCAGACTGAGACCCTGAAATGGCTCCTCAAGGAAAGGGAAAGGGTCAACAACCACCTTCCCAGCCAGAGTAGGGACAGATGCCTGATCAGAATCAGGTGAACGCTTAACTATTAGCATCTATCTAGGCCATTCAACAGAAGCTGACAGAGCAAGCCCTAGAACAGACTGCATTTCAAGATATGCTGAACGATGTCATGAACAGACAAGAAGTAGGAGGAGAAGGCATACCAGGAGGAGGATGAGGGCCCCTTGAGAACCTTGATGAAGAAGAGCCCGAACAAGGGAGGTCAAAACTCACACTAAAGGAGACATATAACCCTGGAGATAGCCAGATGACCAAGTTGATTCTCATACCACCGGTGCATGCTTACTTCATGCTGAAGCATCGGTTCCTTGATCTTCTACCTTCTTTCCTCGAGAACACCAATGAAGAGCCTTACATTCATCAGCAACAATTTTCATGCATTCCTTCCTAGACAAGGACAAATGTTTCCACTTTTGTGTATCTCATACCGGCAGATCCAATCCCCTCACCACTCCAACTGAGTTGAGTCAAGTGAAAGGTGCATGTGTCCAAGATAGGTCATTATCAACAAGAGCCATATGTGTGCTCCAAAATACTCTACTTAGGCAGTCAAGAATCCATTTAACCAAGTCTCATGATTCTCAAAGAATTAAGTCAACTAGACCTGAAGTACCTTAATTCCAGCTCCTATAAGGTTCCTATTATTAGGTAGATTTAAGGTCCAATCAAGCTCCAATCTTTGGATTTTACTTATACTTGTTCAATTATCAAACTTAATTAGAAAAATGTGAATGCTATGCAAATTCTACACAGAAAATATTTTTGTGATGCAATTTTCAAGGTTTTGAACTTTTTATGTATTTTTGGAAAAGATGATGCAAATGCATTTTTGGTATTTTTCAAAATGATTTTTGCAAATGTTTTTGGTGTTTTTGGTTTTGCAATTTTTTTTGGTGCTTTCTGAAAACAAAAGATTTTGGATAAAAATGTACTACCCACTACCCCAATGTTCCTTTGGACATAGTGAAGATGATGGCACTCCGTTTCAGTCTATAGGACAAGGCCCTCTATTGGGTTAACAAGTTGGGAAATGTGGTGACGACATGGGAGGAATTGATGTCTGCCTACCTGCATAAATTTTATCCTCTCAGTAGGCTCAATCAGATGTGAGCATGAATCTGTAATTTCTCTCTGGGAGCCCACGAGACTATTCATGAAGCATGGGAGAGGTTCACAGATCTGCAGGAGAAATGCCCCCACCATGAAATTCAGAGGACCAACCTAGTCCAACACTTCTTTGGGGGGCTGAACATAGAAAGCCAAGGGCTCGTTGACGCAGCCTGTGGGGGATCACATTTTTAAAAGGATGAAGATGTAGTCTGGCAGATTTTTGAGGAAATGGCCGAAGGAGAGGTCGCCCTCTCTTCATCCAAGGCATACCAAAAGCAACCCCAGATCCTTTAGAAGCAAGTTCATATGGTAGCGTCCCATGAGGCAGAGAGAGATGAGAGCTCCAATATTAGCATCATCGGCCCATCTCTCAAAATTAGATATCATTGAAAAAATGATCGCAAGATCTCGAGAAACTCGCTGTGATTGAGAAGAGGACACAGAACCTCGACAAGCTGGACCAGATTACCAAGCAGTTAGAATTGCTGGTGAGCACCATAAGTTATGTCCAGTCGGCAACACCATCCACAAAAGCTCTAACTGAGAAGAAAGATGAGCCTTCACCGCCACATCAACCTCAGCTGAGTCAGCAACCATTGGCACTCCAACACGTATACTACGTGTAGGCGCCCGATCAGAGCCGGCCGTAGCAGCAGACGGTTGTCTACTAGTTGGATTTCCTTGCATCATCAGATCTAGCATTCCCACCACCAACTTGATCCAAGAATTCAATGGTGTATGGAGCAAGATGCGCAGCTGACCCATCCTATCGAACGCCCTCAGGACCAGCAACAAGCCAACCGGCAATACCACCAACCTCAGGGTGGTCGTTTTGGACAGTCCTCACAACCACAGCCTCGGTATCACCAGCCTCAGCAATTCAACAACTAATGGAGGCAGCTCAGTAGTACCAGCAGCCGCGGTACTGTCAACCTCAGCCATATCACCAGTATGTGGTTGCACCACCTCAGCAGTATCAATAGTATACTCCCTCCTCTAACCACCAGTATCAGCTTCCTCCACCTCCTCAGCACCACCAACAGTCGCAGCCTCAGCTTCCACACACTTAACAATAATGTGGTCCCCACGCCAAACTTACCGAGGCAATTCCAGTGAACCCAACCCTTGACTGCTTGACCCAACTCATTAGAGGCCTTGTAGACATGACAAAGAAGCTCGACGACCTTACCACCACGAAAACCACCATTCCAGCGCAGGTCGAAGCCAACCCCAATAGCTTCAAGAGAAAGGAGCAGGTAGAATGTGATGTCCAGTCTATGCCTGTAGATTCGAATAGTTGTACTATTGCTTTAACTAATGTTGTAACTCTCAGGAGTGGTCGGGCCTTGCCTCCACCTGCCACCAATAATGGAAAGAATAAAGCTTCAGGTGAATCGTCATCTTCTGCATCAACTGTGCCAACTATAGGGGCGGGTGAGGAAGAAGAAGAAGGACGAACCATTCCAACTACCACTAACCACCATTTCCATCACCAAAAACAACAAAAAAAATCAAAAAAAGTAAAAAGAAGATCATTGCCAAAGCAAAGTCGTGCTAGCCATGGAGGAGCCGCTAGTAGCAACCAATCCTACGCCAGTCGATGGAGTAGAGGCCCCACTTTTTGCTTGTCCACCTGCAACAGAATCTTCACTTCTAGACTATACACCTTTTTGTAATCCGGATGTACAAGATATGGTGGACAAGAATTTTGTTGTAAATAAAACCTCTATTTCTGATTTCAACACTTTACATATTCCTTTTCCTGATGCAATAGAAAAATCAAAAAAATTGTAAAAAGAAAAAGTGCATTATCTGATCATGGAGTGATAGATATTATTAGTAACTTGACTGTTGATATTCCTTTGATTAAGCCTATGGACTACATGCCAGTTGTGAAGAAAAGTTTGAAAGAGGCGTGTACGAGCAAGCGTCACACAGCAGAAACAAAAGACACTAGTGGGTTGAGAAATACATTCTCACCATGGCCATAGTTTCAGTCATCAGCAACCTCCCACAGAAGAAGAAGGACAAAGGAGCTCCTCTAATCAACTGCGACATTTTTTAGTAGGTCTTCAAGTGCACTTTGCTTGACAGCGGATCTTCCATCAACCTTCTGCCCTCGTCACTATTGCAAGAATTTGGGCTAGGTCCTCTCGAAAAGACATGAATGATCCTTTAGTTTATGGATCGGTCTATCAAGTGACCTAGAGGTCTTTTGGAAGACGTTGTGGTGAAGGTTGCGGAAATGCAGTTTCCAGTTGATTTTGTGGTCCTTGATATGGACTCACCCACACCCTTACTCCAGACTCCGGTCATCCTTTGTCGGTTATTCCTGCGTACTTCAGAAGATGTGGTTTACTATGGGTTTGGCAAGATCACCTTTAGCTTGGGAAACAACTGAATCACCATAGACATGGTCGGTGAGCCCAAAGCCGTGACTGATAAGGGACGTGCATCTACAGACTGTGACTTCATTGCTGAAATCAGAGATACATAACTCTCTTTGAATGATCCTTGGACATAGGAAATCCTCTCTCTCGAGGAGGACCTGGAAAGAACAATCAACGTAGGCTCCGATGACATTTGAGAGACAGAGGCAAACTTGCTTATGCAGCTCTTCGACACCGATAATTCACTCCAGATCGAAGACACTGATTCCATCGTAGAACCGTTCGGCATAGTAATAGAATCTCAACCTAGCACTGAGGCTGGCAATTCTGCCATACTTTAAGCACTACATCCTACCACTGGTATAGTCTCAGAAGTGACCGAGATGCTAGCCAGATCAGAACTGAAACTCAAGACACTTCCAACAGGCATGAAGTATGCTTTCCTTGTGGGTGCAGAAAACATGTATCTAGTTATCATCAGCAGCAAACTGACCCCAGAGGAAGAATCTCGACTTCTCGAGGTTCTAGAGAAAAATCGCAAGGCACTTGGTTGGCATGTTTCAGATCTCCGCGAGATAAATCCTGTGTTGTGTTTGCACCACATTTACCTAGAAGAAGATGTCAATCCATCCCACAAATTTCAAAGAAGACTGAATCCTAATCCGAGGGATATCGTCATGAAAGAAATCACAAAATGGTGTAATACATGCTTCATTTATACCATCTCTGATTCAAAATGGGTGAGCCCCTTGCATGTGGTTCCAAAGATGTCAGGGCTTACAGTGGTTACAAATGATAAAGGAGAGAAGATATCTACTCGGGTATCGACATCCTGGTGCATATGTGTTGACTACCACCATCTTAATGCAACAATGAAGAAGGACCACTTCCCCTGGACATTCATTGATCAGGTTTTGGAAAGACTAGCTTGCAAGGAGTTCTTCTACTTTCTGGACGTGTACTCCAGGTAAAAGCAGGTGGTAATCTCCCCTGAAGATCAAGAGAAGAAGACCTTCCTTTCCCGTTCGGTACATGTGCTTTTAGGAGAATGCCCTTTGGATTGTGCAATGCACCAGTAACATTCCAGAGATGCATGCTTGCAGTCTTAGCTGAGATGGTAGGATGTTTTCTCGAGGTGTTTATGTACGACTTCTCCATCTATGGTGACATCTTTGATTCTTGTCTTGAGCACTTGGACAGAGTACTTCGAAAATGTCATGAAGTCAATCTAGTGTTATCTTGGGAAAAGAGCCACTTCATGGCCACGAAAGGGATCGTGCTGGGTCACGTCATTTCCAAATGCGGCATGGAAGTCGACCCGGTAAAGTTGGATTTAATTGCCAATCTTGATCCACCTCAGACAGTTAAGAATTTGTTGTCATTCTTGGGGAATGTGGGATTTTACAGAAGGTTCGTCCATGATTTCAGTTGCATTTCCTGACCTCTTATAGTACTTCTATGTAAGGAGACTGAGTTTAATGTGGATCAACAGGTTCTCCTTTCATTTAATAATTTAAAGGAGCTAATCACCCAAGCTCCAGTCCTACAACCACCAGATTGGTCTCTTCCCTTTGAGATCATGACAGATGCGTCAGAATTTGTAGTTGTGGTTATGTTAGGACAGAGGAAAGACAAGGTGACCTATGCCATTCATTACACCAGCAAAACATTAGATGAAGCTCAAAGAAATTATACGTTGATCAAGAAAGAATTGTTGGCTGTGGTATATGTCCTTGAGAAGTTTAGATCATACCTTCTAGGACAAAAAGCACCATCTCCATCGATTACTCTGCTATCCGATATTTACAGCAGAAGAAGGATGCCAAACCCAGACTGATCAGATGGATCCTTCTCCTCCAGAAATTTGATTTGGAAATCAAGGACAAGCCTGGAGTTCAGAATGTGGTAGCAGATCACCTATCCAGAATTGAGCAGCAAGAGCCTCCACTGAGCAATACACCCATCACAGACACCTTTCATGACAAGTTGATTTTTTCTGTGGATTCACTCCCTTGGTATGTTGATATTGTCAACTACCACGTTTTGGGTGTAGTTCCACAAGATTGGACGAAGATTCGTAAGAAAAAATTCTTATCAAAGATCCATTTCTACCAATGGGAAGATCCTCTCTTATTTAGGCAAGGAGAAGATTGCATTTGGCACAAGTGTATTCCTCAGGAGGAGCATCATAGTGTCCTCGAGCATTATCACTCATTTGAATCTGGTGGACATCACTCTGAAGATAGAACGACAACAAGAGTACTTCAGTGTGTCCTTTGGTGGCCCACACTATTTAAGTATGTATTAGCCTTCGTCAAACGATGCACTGACTGTCAAATATTGAAAGGCACCCTTACAGTGAAAGATTCAATGCCACTAAAGATCATTCAGATAGAGGACGTATTCGATGCTTGGGACATCAATTTCATGCGACCTTTCCCCAGCAGTCAAGGATATGAGAACATCCTTCTCGTCATTGATTATGTGAGTCGCTGGGTTGCGGCTATCCCCACTCGAGCCACGAACAACCGTACAGTTTGTCAGTTTCTGAAAGAGAACATCATATCGTGTTTCGGGATTCCGAAGATACTCATATCAGATGGGGGTAGTCACTTCATAAATAGAGAGGCCGAGAAGCTCACGAAGGAGTATGGCATCGAGCACGTGTTGAATCTCCTTACCATCTCCAGACCAATGGCATGGCATAATTATCAAATAGAGAAATCAAGATGATCCTTCAGAAACTTGCGAAGCCAGATAGAAAGAATTGGTCCCAACTCTTGGACTCTGTCCTATGGGCATATAGAACCACTTACAAGTCTCCTTTAGGCATGTCGCCCTATCGTCTTGTATATGGGAAGCCATGCCATCTATCTGTGAAATTAATTCACATATCTTTATGGGCTATCAACATCTGCAATCTGGACTCACAAAGAAGTGGTCAAAAACGGGAAGATGATCAGAAAAGGCTCCTAGAATTTCAAGATTATGCATATGATAACAAATTGATGTACAAAGAGAAGGTCAAATGCTAGCACGACTAACACATCAGACAAAAGACCTTCGAAGTTGGATAGAAAGTGTAGCTATTCGATGCAAAGTTAAAGATCTTCCCGAGTAAACTAAAAAGCAAATGGACAGGGCCGTTTCAAGTTCGAGAAGTGTGCGACAATGGTAGCATTGTAATATCAGAATTGTCTCCTGACACAACCATTTTTCGTCAATGGTCAAATCTTGAAGCCTTACCTCGAGCATGACAGCTTCTTGACCGTCACCAACTCCATTGAAATAATGCGCTCCGATGATACATCCATAACATTGTCAACATCAAAAGATTAAGACAGTGCAACTCAAAAATTCTTCATTTAATCTCTCATTTTTTCTTCTATACTCAGTCCGAGTTATGTCTTCTCTTTTTCTCCTTGATCTATGAAGACATAGCTCGAGCTAAGTATAGGGGGGTCATATATACTATGTATATACTTTAGCCATACCTCATACTTTTGTATTAAATAATGCTCAGGATGTTAAAATTCATTACAACCTTTTAAAATAAAAAGATGCTTATAGCTCCTCAAACGCCCTTTGTACATACTGGTTAATAAATCAGGCAAAAATACTTTTGTAAAATATTTGAAAAATAATTTGGAAACCTTTTTGACAAATCTTTTGAAAATTATTTGGAAAATATTTTGTAAAATATGTTCAACCTTTGTCAAAATATTTTTATTTGCAATTTTTTTTCTTTGCGTGAAATAAAAATGTTTGAAAAATGATTTCTAAATGGTTTGAAAAATGGTTGGAAAACTATTTTGAAATATATATATATATATATACTGTTTGAAAACCATTGCAAAATGATTTTCAAATGCATGTAAATGTTTGTAAAAATTGTCTATAAAAATTATGTTGGACTATAGTTTTCAAAATTGTGAAAAATAATTTTCAAACAAGTTTGAGGAGTATACACATCATACTAAAAAATCCTTATATATACATATTTTTGATCAATTATCCCTTGTACATCCTTTAAGAATAAAAACTCTTGTAAATATAAGATACATCACCGTGTAAATATCTGCACCTATTTTCTTAGCCAAAACCTTCTGCTTTCAAAAATCACAAATACATTGCAAAATTAAAAATACCAAAAACATTTTGTATTTACACATTTATTAACAAAACAAAATTTATTCCTCAAATTTTTTCTTGTATATACTGATTAATAAATCAAATTAAAAAATTATTATTTTTGCAAAGTGATTTTGAAAATTGGTGTGACCCATTTGAAAAACTTTTTGTAAAATATTTTCAACCTTTGTAAAAATGTTTTGATTTGAAAAAATTCTTTTCTTTGTGTGAAATAAAAGTTTTGAAAACCTATTTGCAAATGATTTTGAAAATGGTTGTAAAAATATTTTGAAAAATCTATGTATACTGTTGAAAAATATTTGGAAAATGGCTTTCAAATGTTTGTAAATATTTGCGAAAATTATTTTGCACTATAGATTTGGAAATTGTTTTCAAACAAATTTGGGGAATAAATGCATCATTAAATAAAAATAATTATGCAAAAATAATAAATTCTTTGTATATATACCTATAAAAATAGCTTGTTAAAACCCGCAAATTCTTTAAAATTCTTAACTCTTGTAAATAAAAAAAAACGCACGCCTGTGTACATACTTGTGTATATCTTTTATTTTTGTGCTACAAAATTCTTTGTGTAAAAATGCTTTTTTATCTTTATTTTCAAATTCTTTTGAAAATGGCATATTTTGTAAAATTCTTAACTCTTTGTGTAAAAATGCTTTTTTATTTTTGTGCTACAAAATTCTTTGTGTAAAAATGCTTTTTTATCTTAAAAACGCAAAAATATGTTTTTTATATTTTGTAAATTTTTTATATAAATATTTATATATTAAAATTGATTTGGGTAATTGTGGAACTTATTTACTATTTTTAAAATCCAAGTCAATTTTGGCCTATATATTTAGTCCATTATTTGGGATATTTTTTACTTTAAAAATAGATAAAAAAATAGCAAAAACTTTAAGAAAATTACAAAAAAAAATTAGAAAAATATGAAAACCCCAAAAATAATTAATTTTCTGAATTTAATCTATATTTATTGGTGTTTATAAATATATTGCTATATAGTATATATATAAAGCTTTATATATGTTATATGGTAAATATATAAGAAATAGAATTATAAAAAATATATAGAATTATAAAAGAAAATAGAAAAATATAAAACAAAAATAAATAAATAAATAAATAAATAAATATATATATATATATATATAATGAAAACCCCACAGAAAGATCTATGTATATACATGATGGATGACTTGGTTGTATACAAATAACCTTAGGCTACCTGTATTGCTCTATATGGATCAACCTCTACATGCTTTCCTGCTATGCATTTTTATGGTAGAGAAAAGTAGTTCTTAATTCCACATTTTTGCTATTTATTGATTTAATTATATTATGGGTTAATTGCTGATCAATGGGGTTTTTGTTTGGGGTCTCTTCGATGACTGTCTCTCTGCCTTGTGGATTGATAATACCTCTGTGAAAATTGTGGTTATCACCCAATCCTCAATAATAGGGATTAAATCTAGTTTTGCTTTAATCCATCATATTTTTAGCTCGTCAGACTTCAAAATGTGGATGACATTCCATATGATCAAGGAAATAAGATTATGTAATTTTTTTCTCCCTCTCATTGGAACAAGGTATCTCTCAAGTACCTTATTAACTAAACACAATTTTTTTGTCGTTAATCAATGTGTCCATCAACATAAATTGAGTCGTCAGTACTTGTTTTCTCGGGAGTACAACAGGCTGTGCTTTTTGAGTATCTAATATATCTTTAACACCCAGACTTGTATCGCTTATGTTGTAGAGCCTTTTTTTAAGTACTAGTCTGACTCATAAAAAGCCTAATATTTTGGTCCAATTGGGCACTTAAAGGTTTGGAGCGCTCTCCTTTGGTGTAAGATCATATGAATATACTTTGTAATGAGTTGAGCTTTTCCTTTCATCTTTATATTTTCTTTTCTTTCTTTTCTTTTTGGCTAGCTCCATTGCTTTTACCAAGGATTGGTGCACATTGATCAACACGTTAATTTAATGACTATCACACGCTGGTGCTTAGGTTTAAATCAAGAGAATAGCATGAGATCCATGTCCCATATTGGCTAACATGCTTACACTCATGTTTCACGAAGCCTTCATTAATCTCATCCCATCCTCAAGTATCATAAAATCAGGTCCAAACTTGAATCTCAAATCCCAATTCCTTAAGTAAAACCTCATCTCATTTCAATTAGGAATGTTGTCGTTTAAGAGATTGATGGCCATATTATTTAAAGATGAGATTAAGCATGCAATATAGCACAGAAATCATTCTAATTAGGGAAGTTTGAACTATTAGGTCTAAGAACCTAATGATTAAGACATGCTAACTTTATATCTTTGGACCTCATCAACCAAGTATTAAATATATCAATAAGCATTGAATGAAAAGTGAAAGTGTTAGGGAAAAACACAAAATTAATAAGTTAATTATTTATAGATATATTTGAAGAAGGTTTTATTAACAAGAATTAGAGAACATGTAACCTCAAGGAACAAGAACAAAACACAACACACACTTACAATACATTACAAGGATACCCACACACACAACAAACTTCAGACTCTCAAAGATCAATCTTGGAACTTCAGGGTTTAAAATCACATGCGGCCTTATGTTTAACTTGCTTCCTTCTCACAATGTAAACCACATAATCTGAGTACACAATATCCTCATCGACTTGGAAAATGAATCGCTTGCAATGATGCCATTCTTCCTCAAATGTAATATCCATATTCTCATGGGAAGACCTAAAATTCACCAAAATAGAGGGAAGATAAATACAACCTATAGTCGTTGCAACATACTTCTGGATTTTCCTTAAAAAAAGAAAAACCAGACACAAGAGGTAAACCTAACTTACAAGTAAGGCATCACTCAAATGACTGAATATCCTCAAGAAAAGGTGTAGGTTCCACCATATCTGCCTCTTCGAATAAAATGTCATCTTCCGTAAGCGACATCACTCTCTTTAAAGAACTCCTTATCGACTTGATATCCCAAAATATAGAGTTTAAATACAGACATTCCTCCATGCTTGACTTTGTAAAGAACTCTACATAGGCAGCCTTTTATAGCCTAGGAATCCGACGGTCCAAAATCTAACCGTTATCCCACAACCACCTTTATAGACTCTAAGACTTCTATTGTAAAATTGAAGTAAGGTTTGAATTTTTTATTTATTTTCATTTTTATTTTTTAGTAAAATAATACTTGTAAATATATACCGAAAATAATGAGTATAAAGTCAAAACAAAAACTATGCCCATTTGAAAATAATTTATAAAACATTTTATAAACAAAGTAAAATATATAAAAATTTTCCAAACATTTTACAAACTATTTTTACAAAAAGGTTCCAAATCCCTATGTGCATAGTCCAAAACAAATATACAAAATATGTGTACGAGCTATGACTGAAAATATAAATGCAATATATGTACACCCCCTATGCATAGCTTATGTTATGTCCACATGGCACAAAGTGACATGGAAGACATAGTTTATACTAAGCATAAAAAGGATAGCTGAGAACAAGGATAAGACAACATGTCAGACAACCCTATAATTAGGATTTGAATAGACTAAGCATATGACATGAAGACATCAAATGAGGTTCGAAAAAGAATAAGTTAAAAAGAATAATAAGGGCTCAATCCCCCTATACTTAGCCCGAAAAATAGGCTAAGTCTAAAGAGTGAACCAATGATGAAGAGATTGAGGAGAATATACATGAGACTATGTGGAATTAACCCCTATACTTAGGCTCTCATAAGCCTAAGTTAGGAATAAGAAAGAAATAAGATAAGAATTCACTCCACAAAAGAATATATCCAGCCAAAGAAAAAAACAGATGAATCTCTAAGATAACGAATCTATCTGATCGGAATCTTTCATCTACAACTTCATGATGTATATAAAATATCTACAAATGAATCAATCGATATGAAGTCAATAACCTTAACTGGAGTCAGTCGTTCTTTGTATTCAACAATATGTTTCAACAGTTGTTCGTTGACCAAGAAGGAAGGTGCACCATTTGTGAGATCAGATATCTCTACACTGCCATTTCCATGCACTTCCTTAACTATACAAGGACCAATCCATTTAGACTTAAGTTTCCCATGGAAGATCTTTAACTTCGCATTAAACAACCATACCATCTATCTCGAGATGAAGTTATTGCATCTAATATGCAAATCATGCCACTTATGAACTTTGTACTTATAGATCATGATGTTGTCGTATGCTCAATTGTGAATCTCTACAAGCTCATTGAGGTTCAGGTCTCTACACAACTTTCCTAAGTGAAAGCTGATGAATCTTCATTTCATCACCTTTATTCTTCTATTTTGTTCTTAATTCCCTAGCAAAATGCATGTATATAGCAATAATTTGTCAAAATAAAGACTATAAATTGTATAAAGAATTGTATAAAATACTATATATTTATTATATTTAATTCTAAAATAAAATAATAATGGAAGAAAAGAAAAAGAAATGAAACACCGTAGGTCTCGAGTGACCCTAGACCCCAAGACATAGTCATAATGATGACTTGGTAGATAAGATAAAAAGTAGGTGGAGATAGGGCAGGATAACTATAAAGATACACAGAAAACCATACATAAAACTCTAATTTTAATTCATTTATAATTGATTTTTGGTACTCGATTTTATTTTATTATTTTTACACTTCAAATAATAAAACCCTTACAATGGATGTTGTAGACAAAAATATATAGAAAAATACAAAATTTGTTTCACACAAAAATATTGCATATTGTGCTTTCTACACTCAAAATAAAAATCCAAAATCCAAACTTCCCATACTTGTGTCTCCTCCACATGAACTCAAAATTCAGCAAAACACCTATAATTGTATATAATTTTTTTTAGATATTTAATGATGATGGTTTCATTTAATTTGGAGCTACGATGCAAAAGTTAGGTTTTGGATCCCTATGGTACAATATATATGAATAAATTATTTATTTTATTTAGTCTATATATTTTCACTGTTTTATATTTTTAGAATTTTGTAAATATTATTTATAATACATGAACATTATTATAATAAAATAAAACCAATGAAAATATACTAAAATAAATAAGTATATAAAATACATAAATGAGTTACCAATACATAGACCTATATAATAAATATCCATATTTATTTAAGTATGCAAATAACTTTAGAAAAATAAAAAGTATATTTTTAACTGCATTTCAATATGTTATAAATATATTATTTATGTAGACACAATAATACAATTTAAATTACAAATAAAAATAAAATATTTAAAACATAGGTCAATAAACATATAATTATACTTGTAAATATTAACTACAAATAAATAACCTCGAAAAAATAAATTAAAATATGTATAAAATACTACATAAAATAGGAACATTCTTTATTTCATATTGAAAATTAAATAATTCATTTATTTTTTTGTCGAATTTACAAATGAATTTTGACTGTCCAATTTCCCGGTTGGTCTACATGGACCAATCGGGGCCATTTGTTTGTTGAACTGGGTAAATTGTATGTCTGACCTGGGCCGCCCTTGTTAGACTCATGAGGAGCCATGTTTCTCCAAATTTCCACGCATCACCCATGCGTGCCCTCACCCTTGAGCTCCACCATTTCTGATCCCTGCATGTCCTCGACCCATGCCAACCTCTCCATCTCCAACTACTTCCTTCCCTCGTCACGCAATCTCGTCTCCAAGTCAAACCATCTTTCTCTAATATATATACCCCCAAATCCTTTTTGCACAGTTTGATCACTCTTCCCTCAATTTTAGTCCCTCAGGCCACCTAAATCAGAGCCCCCTTTGTGATAAGAATAGGACCTGAGGTACGATAGTGAGGAGATGTGGAGAAGGAGGAGATATAGTATCTCCGATGAATTGCCGTGAGGTCCTATCTCCTGAGACCCCAATTCTATCATTCCTTGGTAATTTCTTAGTGTAGATCGCAATTTCATATTTAATTTGATTTATAGGTTTAGTATTAAATTCAATTTGGGCTTAAACCTGGAGTTGGAGATCCATGGTTATTTCACAATGAATCAGCCTGCATCTCGCCTCGATTTCATCCCCATCACCTTCCTGGCCATGTTCTCCATCTAATCAACCATTTTCCCCATTAAATACTACTCGGATTCGTGGAGTTCGAAGCTCCCTTCTTTTCATCATCGGAGCTGCACCCACTCCGCCATCCATGAGATGTTGAGCCTCCATTTTTGGGCTGAGGTGTCCGCCTCGAGCCACGTAAGCTCTTTGCACATGTAGCGACCCAAGAGAACAGCTGGACTGGGGATTTTGATACCATTTTGGACTCCAGGAGACACAAAATGAGAAAGACCTCCAAATTTCCATCGTTGGGATTTGGAAGCTATTCAAGATGTTCATCCATGTTCTTTCTCCACATATCTACAAAAGATATGCGATGGGTATGAGGGTTGATCATGGGCGGGAGCACAATGAATGCTTTCACCGAAGTGGTGCTTTGACGAACTATGCGATCGACTTGTTAACACTAAACTGATGGTCTAATTGATAAATTAATAACAGAATTAAAATGCATGAATAAATACAATAAAAAAAATAGGAAAGGTGCAACTCATACCTGCTGGCAAAGGTAGTGAGAAAAGGTGATCGAACGATCGTCGTTGGTGCACCTCTTTCCTCATGGAGCCGCTCGAGACCATAGGGAAGATCCTCCTAACATGAGGAGGGTCTCTAGACTAAGAAGTAGGTCTCTAAGACTCAGAATAGTGACTAAAGAGGAGGGGAAAACGAAGGTCCTTATTTATATGTAGGTAATATACCCTTGTTGACGTCTTGTTTGGAAAGAATCTAGGTTATGTACTTGAAATCAAGAGGCCTGATGTGCATCCAGGAAGATCAATTATTATTTCCTCTAAAGGAAGCAAGCATGAAAGATCGATAAATCGAGCAGGAAAAAGGGAAAAATCAGGGATTTGATGATTCTGACGAGTCAGAACGCCTGGGGAGGGAGTTGACCAGGAGTCAACAAGCGATGTAATATGATTGGGCCACGTCAACCACTACATGTCAAAATAGTATTGTTTATTCAAAATCAATTAATTAAATATAGTAAATGATTTTATTAATTTTTTATAATAAAATAAAAAAATTTTATTATTTTATGTAGTATTTTAATATGATATTTTTTATTTTTTATGTTATTTATTAGTGGTTAATTTTTAGGGGTATAATTATATGTATATTCATATATGTTTTGACTATTTTATTTTTATTTTGTATATTTTTTTATTATTCTATTATCTTATTTTTATAAATTTTAACTTATTTTTAGGTATATAAGTATATTTTTATTATAATTTTCTGATATATTATGTACTCTTAAATAAATAGGTATGTTAAGTATATAGGTACAAGCATAGGTATTTCATCTATGTAGTATGTACACCTAATTTATTTTAATATTTTTCCTCGATTTTTATTCTAGTTTTAATATGTACATATAATACAAATAATATTTACAAAAATATAAAAATATAAAATTTTAAAAAGAATAAATAAAATGAATATTTTATTCGGGTATATTATACAATAGGGGTCCACAACCTAACTTATACATCTTAACTTTTAAAACTATGAAACCACTTCATTAAATAGCTTGTTAAAAGTTATATACAATTAGAGAATATTTTGATACATTTTGAGTTTTTATTTGGAAGTTATGGATCTAGGAAGTTTGGGTTTTGTCTTTTTATTTTGTGTATAGAATGAATATTGTGCAATATTTTTATGTGAACTCAATTTTGGAATTTTTTATATTTTGTTATCTGCAACATTCTTGTTCAAAGTTTCTTTATTTGATGTATAAAAATTAGTAAATAAAATAGATCCCAAAATGAATCGATAATAGACGAATAAAAGGGATTTTTATTTTATTATTGGCCCTTATCCCCCCTACTTTATTCTTGTCGACCTAGTCAACAAGATGCCTAGGCCTCGGGGTTTAGGATCATAAAATACCTTCAACATTTTATTCTTTTTCTTTTCTTTTCCTTATTCTATGATTTTGGCATTAAAAACAATATTATTTACATAATAAATGTAATATATAATGAATGCTATTTTGTACAAATTAATGCTATTTACATGCATTAGTTAGGGGTTTTAAGGCCAAAATGATAGAATAAAGGTGATGAAATGAAGATTCATCACCCCTATACATGCCTTTGCTAGTCCCTAGCAAACACTTATGAAATAAATGAAGAAAAAAAACAAAGAAAAGAAAAAGAAAGAAAGTGGATTGAATTTAATTCTCAAACTTGCCTTCACAAAATCAAAATTTGGAGCTTAAGTCAGACCTTTGGAATTTTAGTGCGGGCGGAACCTTATTGGGAATCAAATTTGAAATACAATAGCCTTCGTGGATCCCAAAACTCTGCTCAAGTCTCTTTAATAGCCATGTCAGAATACTTCAACTCATACGCAAACCCTTACGAGTATGAATCTTACTTGTACAGTGTATGTGATAGTGGCTCTCCCCAACTGAAATGATAAAGAGACTGACTTCTCCAGCATGACAACCCAATGATTCCTCAATCCAGCAACTCTTTCCTCGAGGAGTGGGGTATTCCCGTCTAAGTTCAAGTGGCAACCAGCTCAAGAGATGGGTAAAGAGAAGAATGGATGGTAGCTAATGTATCTACCTATCCTTGGATGCTTGACCGATGTAGCCATGTCATCTAATGGTAGGCTCACATATCATCACTTTGAAGCACAAGCTTGCTTATTGACTATACAAATATGTACATTCCGGCAGGCATTTTATTTTCAATTAGGCCTGCCCACTTTTTAGGAGTTTTTCCTTTTTGCAATTTTTTCTTTTGAAATACTATATACAACAACATTACGTAAGGAGTTTTTTTCTCTTTATCCAGTAGACTATCCCTCTTTTGAAGCATTATTGCAACCCACATTCTCCTGTCTCTAAATGTCTCTTCTACTGGATGGGTTTGGGTGCACTCCCCTCCCTAGACGAGGACAAATGTTTCCACTTGTGTGTGTCTCATACCAGCAAATCCAATCCCCTCACCACTCCAACTGAGTTGAGCCAAGTGAAAGGTGCAAGTGCCCAAGTTAGGTCATTATCGATGAGAGCCAAATATGTTCTCTGAAATAATCTACATAGGCAGTCAAGAATCCATTGAACTAAGACTCATAATTCTAAAAGAATTAGGTCAACTAGACCTGAAGTACCTCAATTCCAGCTCCAATCAGATTCCTGTGTTTAGGTAGATTTAAGGTCCAACCAAGATCCAATCTTAGGATTTTACTTAGATTTGTTCAATTATCAAACTCAATCTGAAAAATGTGAATGCCATGCGAATGCTATGTTCGATGTAGAAAATATTTCTGTGAAGCAATTTTCAAAGTTTTGAACTTAGTTATGGATTTTTGAAAAATATGATGCAAATGCTACTTTTTGTATATTTCAAAAAGATTTTGCAAATGTTTTTGGTAATTTTAGTTTTGCAAATATGTTTGTAATTTTTTAAAATAAAAGATTTTGTATGAAAATAGGTACAAATATTTACACGGGAATACTTCTTATATTTACAAGAGTTGGGTTTTTAAGAATTTACAAGGGACAAATAATCATTTTTATAGATAGGTACATACAGTAAATAAAGAATTTTAGTATGATGTATATATTCCTCAAACTTATTTGAAAATCATTTTATAAATAATTCTGAAAACTACAGTACAAAATATTTTTTACAAAGAATTTTACAGACATTTACACACATTTGAAAAATATTTTTGCAAAGGTTTTTCAAACAATATATACATTTTTCAAAATATTTTTGCAACAAATTTCAAAACTATTTGCAAATAGTTTTTCAAATATTTTTATTTCACACAAAGACAAGAAGTTTCTACAGTCAAAATATTTTTTCAAAGGTTGAAAACATTTATATAATATTTTCCAAACAGATTTCAAAAGATTTTTCAAAAGAAATTTCAAAGTATTTTTCAACATTTTGCAAAAGTATTTTCACCTGATTTATTAATCAGTGTATATAAAAATTTTGAGGAATAATATGAATCTTTTTATTATGTGATTTTAATGAATTTAATGGAATATGTGTATTGTTTTAGCCATATTAATTGAAAATGCGAAAATACGAGTTATGGATAAAGTATATACACCTTATATATGCCCCCCTGTACTTAGCTTGAGCTATGTCCTCATAAATCAGAGAGAAAAATAGAAGACATAACTCGTACTAGGTGTAGAAAAGTCTAAAGAATAACGAATGAGGAAATGAATATACGAATGAGAAGTCGACCGCCCCCAGTATATTTAGGATCGAATAATCCTAAGTATAACAGACTCTACACAAAGCAGGGAGGGTCAAGGGTGGGAATGAATGGATCGTACTCAGACTGTCTCCCTCCATACTTAGGGTAAGATATCCCTAAGTATAGGTGAGAAGAGGAGACAGTTGAGATGATCAAAGAATGAAATAACATGGGGTGTACATCCCTTATACCTAGGACAAAGTACATCCTATATGTAGAACAATGACAAGAAGGGGTGATACACACACACTCATTTTTAAAATAACGAAAACTGCAAACAAAAAGAAGAAAGGATGAAAATATGAAGGTTTAAAGGAATAGTTTTTTAGTGGAATTATCTGAATCTTGTGATGCTGCTACTGATGTGGATGTATCTTCATAGTGTAGTACTTGGATAGAGTCGAAAATGGCCAAGAAAGTGTCATGCTCGAGGTAGGGATTCAGTAGTTGTCCATTGATGACAAATGGTTGTGCGTCAGGAGAAAATTTTGATATCACAATACTTCCATTGTCACACACTTCTTGAACTTTGAATGGCCATGTCCATTTGCTCTTTAATTTGCTCAGGAAAATCTTCAACTTTGCATCAAATAGCCGCACTTTCTGTCTAGGCTCGAAGGTCTTTCGTCTGATGTGCCAGCGTTTAACCTTCTCCTTGTACATCACTGTGTTATCATATGCACAGTCTCTGAATTCCATGAGTTTGTTAAGAACATCTTTCCTTTTCTGACAACCTTGTCGTGAGTGCAAATTACAAATGTAAACTACCGACAATGATTTATGAATCAGCTCCACTGGTAGGTGGCATGTCTTTCCATATACAAGGCGATAGGATGACATGCCCAACAGAGACTTCTAAGCGGTTTTGTATGCCCAAAGGACCGAGTCCAAAAGTTGGGACTAATTTTTCCTGTCTGGCTTGACAAGCTTCTGGAGTATAGTCTTGATTTCTCTGTTGGATAGTTCTGTCATACCGTTGGTCTGAGGATGGTAAGGAGATGTGACTCGGTGCTCGATGTTGTACTCCTTCATTAGTTTCCTAACCTCTCTGTTAAAGAAAAGACTTCCCCCATCTGGTATCAGTATATTTGGAATCTCGAACTGTGAGATGATGTTTTTTTCAGAAAGCAACGCACTGTACGGCTATCTGCAGCTCGAGTAGGGATAACTTCAACCCAGCAACACACATAATCAATGGCAATCAGGATGTTCTCATGTCCTTGACTATTAGGGAAGGGTCCCATGAAATCGATGCCTCAATCGTCAAAGACATCTACAATCTGAATGATCTTCAGGGGCATGGAATCTTTAGTTGTAAGGGTAGCTTTCAGTCACTGATAGTCAGTGCAACGCTTAACATATGTTGCAGCATCCTTAAATAATGTAGACCACTAGAATCCACAATGTAGTACTTTTGTCATTGTTCTATCTCCTGAGTGTTGTCATCCAGATTTGAGCGAGTGACAATGCTCGAGGACACCTTGTTTCTCCTCCTGAGGAATGTACCTTCGTCAAATACAATATGCTCCTTCCCTGAATAGGAGAGGATCTTCCTATTGGTGGAAATGGATTGTTAACAAGAATTTGTCCTTCCGAATCTCTGTACATTAATGTGGAACTACGCCCGAGACGAGGTAGTTGACAATATCAGCGTACCAAGGGAGTGAATCCAATGCCATAATGGACTCATCAGGAAATGTGTTTGTGATGGGTGCACTGCTCAGTAGAGGATCTCACTGCTCAATTCTAGAGAGGTGATCTGCTGCCACATTCTGGACTCCAGATTTGTCCTTGACCAAATCGAACTCCTGGAGGAGAAGCATCCATCTGATTAGTCTAGGCTTGGCATCCTTCTTCTGCTGTAAGTATCGGATATCAAAGTAGTCAGTATAGATAGTGACTTTTGATCCATGAAGATAGGATCTAAACTTCTCAAGGGTGAATACCATAGCCGGCAATTCTTTTTTTGTTACAGTGTAATTTCTCTGAGCTTCATCTAATGTATTGCTGGCATAACGAAAGGCATAGGGCGCCTTGTCTTTCCTTTATCCTAAAATAGCCCTAACTGAAAATTTCGACGCATCCGTCATGATCTCAAAAGGAAGAGACCAATCTGGCGGCTGTAGGACTGGAGCTTGAGTGATTATCTCATTCAACTGATTGAATGAAAGGATAACTTGCTGATCAACATTGAATTCAATCTCCTTGCAGAATAATTTAGTAAGAGGTCGGGCGATGCAACCAAAATCATGGAAGAATCTTCTATAGAATCCCACATGCTCCATAAATGACCTCACATTATTGAATGTCCGAGGTGGCTCTAGATTGGCAATACATCCACCTTTGTCGGGTCGACTTCTATGCCATGTTTGGAAATGACGAGACCTAGCACAATCCCTTTTCTGACCATGAAGTGGCTCTTTTCCCATGATAATATCAGATTGACTTCACAACATTTTTAAGTACTCTATCCATGTGCTCAAGACAAGAATCAAAGTTATCACCATAGACGAAGAAGTCATCCATGAACAACTTGAGAAAACTGCCTACCATCTCAGCGAAGACTGCAAGCATGCATCTTTGGAATGTCTTTGGTGCGTTGCACAATCCAAAGGCCAGTTTGAAAGCATAGGTGCCGAACGGGCACGTGAAGGTCATTTTCTCTTGATCATCAGGGGTGATTACCACTTGGTTGTACCTAGAGTATCCATTCAAAAAGCAAAAGAAATCCTTGCCAGCCAGTCTTTCCAAAACTTGATCAATGAATGGGCAAGGGGAAGTAGCCCTTCTTAGTTGTTGCATTTAAGCGACGATAGCAAACACATACGCACCAAGATGTCGGTACTCGAGTAGATATCTCCTCTCCTCTGTCATTTGTAACTACAGTGAGCCCTGATTTCTTCTGAACTACGTGCAATGGGTTCACTCATTTAGGTTCGATGATGGCATAAATGAAGCATGCGTCACACCATTTTGTGATTTCCTTCCTGACGACGTCCCTCAGATTTGGGTTCAGTCTTCTTTGAAACTCGCGGGATGGCTTGGCATCTTCTTCCAAGTAGTTGTGGTTTGAGCACATAGCATGATTTATCCTGCAGAGATCTGAAACGTGCTAACAAGTGCTTTGCGGTTTTTCTCTAGAACCTCTAGAAGTCGAGATTATTGTTCCAGGGTCAACCTACTGCTGATGATGACTGGATACATGTTATCTGTGCCTGCAAGGAAATCATACTTCAGACTTGCCAGAAGTGGCTTTATTTCAGGATCAGATCTGGCTGGCTTCTCGGCCACTTCTGAAATTGTGCTCGTTGGAGGATGGACTCTAGAGGTAGTGCAGATCTCAGTGTCTTGCTGATCTTCTAACAATGTGCCGAACATATCTACAATGAACTCATTGTGTTCGGGCTGGAGTGACTCATCCAAATCGAAGAAATGCAACAACAAATTAGATTTTGTCTCCCAAATGTCATTGGAGCTTGCGTCGACTGTGCTTTCTAGGTCCTCTTCAAGAAAGAGGATTTCCTATGTCCACAGGTCGTTCAAAGAGAATGGTGTATCTCTGATCTCTGCAATGAAGTCACGATCTACTTCTGGCGGTGTTGCATGACCTTCATTGGTTACGATTTTAGGCTCGATGATCACGTCTATTGTAATTCTGTTGTTGTTCGAGCTGAATGTGATCTTCCCAGACCCATAATCAACCGCAACCTATGAAGTGAGAAGGAATGGTCGACCTAGGATAATAGGAGTTTGGAGTAAGGGTGCAGGAGAGTCCATATCAAGGACTACAAAATCAACTCGAAACCGCGTGTCCCGCACCTTTACCACAACGTCTTCCAACAGACCTCGGGGTCGCTTAATGGATCGACTAACAAACTGAAGGATCATTTGTGTCTGCTTGAGAGGACCTAGCCTGAATTCTTTGCAATAATGAAAAGGGTAGAAGGTTGATTGAAGAACCGTTTTCAAGCAAGTTCGCTCGAAGACTTGATCAAAAATGTCGCAACTAATCAAAGGTTCTCCTTTATCTTGCTTCTTCTGTGGGAGATTGTTGATGGTTGCGACTATATCCATTGTTAGAAGGTGCTTCTCCACCTGTTTGCATCTGTTGTTACGTGTTGGTCGATGCTTGTTTGTACATGCCACTTTCAAACCTTTCTTTACAGCGACATGTATTCTACGACCTTCATTAAAGGGATCTCAACAGTTAGATTGTTAATGATATCCACAACTCCGGAATCAAACAATGCACTTTTTCTTTTTTCATTTTTTTGGAATTTTCTATTGCTTCAGGAAAAGGAATATTCACAGTACTAAAATAAAAAATAGAGTTCTTATTTACAATAAAATCCTTATTCACAACATTGTGTACATTTAGATCACAAAAAGGAGTACAACTGGTGGCGAAGATGCTGATGCTGGTGGACAAGCAAAAAGTGCGACCTCCGTTCTATTGGCTGGTGTAGGATTGGCTGTTGTTGGGGGCTCCTCCGTGGTTAGCAAGGCTTCACATCGACTGCGAACATTTTTTGATCACTTTCAATTTTCTGATTTTTTGGTGTTTTTTATGATGGTAGTGGAGATGAATGGCACTTGGCATGGGACCTCCTTCTTCTTCCTCACACGTCCTTGTGGCTGGCATGACTAATGTAGAAGATGACGATTCACCTGTCAAAGCTTTATTCTTCACATGGCTTGCAACAGAAGGAGGCAAAGTCCTATCGCTTCTGAGAGTGACAACATTATATACAGAAATATTATAATCATCTGACTCTACAGTCACAGACTGGACATCACATTCTACCTGCTCTTTTCTTTTGAAGTTGTTGGGTTTTGCTTCAACCTACGCCAGAATGGATGTTTTGGTGGCAGTCAGGTCATCTAGCAATTTCATCATTTTATTAGTCCTTTTACAAGTTGGGCCAAGCAATCCAAGGTAGGGTTCATAGGACTCACCTATGAAGTTTTAACATGTAGACCATGTTGCTGATGAGTGTTTGGGGGCTGAGGCTGCGACTCCTGGTGGTGTTGAGGAGGTCGAGGAAGCCAGTACTGCTGATAGGAGGTAGGAGGGTACTGATGAGATGGTGCATCCGCGTACTAGAGATACGGCTATGACCGCCAGTACTACGGCGGTGCATACTACTGATTCTACCTCCATTGGAGTTGGTACTGCGGAGGCTGGTGGTACTGAGGTGGTGGATCAGGGGACTATTGATAACGACCACCCTGAGGTTGGTGGTAAGCCTTGTTGGCTGGTGGTTGGCCCTGTGGGTGTCCAGTAGGATGGGCTAGCAGTGCATCGTTGCTCCATATACCGTTGACTTCATAAATCAATGATGGTCGAGGGAAGGCTAGATCAGAAGATGAAAGGAAGTCCGGATGGTAGACTACCATCTGCTGCTGTGGCAGGCCATGATCGAGCGCCTGCACGTAGTACACGTGCTGGATCGCCGATGGCTGCTAACTCGGCTAAGGAAGTTGTTGCGGTGATACTCGTCCTTCTTCTCAGTAGGAGTCTTTGTAGATGGTGTTGCCAACTGGATAGAATTGATGGTGCCCACCAGCAGCTCCAACTACTTGGTGATCTGGTCCAGCTTGTCTAAGTGTTGCATCCTCTTTTCGATCATATTGAGCTTCTCGAGATCCTATGACTGTTTCTCAATGATGTCAACCTTCGAGAGATGGCCCTCGATGATGTGGAGGTTGGAGCTCTCAACTCTCTATATGAGACGCTGCCATGTGTACGTGCCTTTGGAGGATCTGTGGTTGCTTCGTCCATTTCTTCAAAAATTTGCCAGACTACATCTTCATCCTTATTGAAATGAGATCCTCTACATGCTGCGTTGACGAGCCTTTGGCTCTCTACATTCAGTCCCCCAAAAAAGTATTGTACCAGACCGGTCCTCGGTATCTCATGATGGGGGAACTTCTCCTGCAAGTATGTGAATCGCTCCTAGGCCTTATGGATGGTTTCGTGGGCGCCTTGGGAGAAGTTACTAATCCTGGCTCGCATCTGGTTGAGTCGACTGAGAGGATAAAATTTGTGCAAAAAAATAGATTTAAGTTGCTCCCACGTCGTCACAACCTTTCCCAAATGATTGACCCAGTATAGGGCCTTGTCTTGCAAACTTAAGGGGAACGCCATCATTTTCACTACGTCCAAGCGAACGTAAGGGTAGTTGGTGGTTAAGCAGATGCGTGAGAACTATTGCAGGTGAATGTAAGGCTCCTCGCTGGTGTTCTCATGAAATGAAGGTAGAAGGTCTAGGAACTGAGGCTTGAGCTCAAAGCGAGCATGCATCGGTGGGATGAGGATCCATCATCTGGTTGTCTCCAAGGTTGTATGTCTCTTTCAGCGTTGGTTTCTGCTTGCCCTGTTCAAGTTCTTCCTTGTCGGTATCATCACAGTGTCCGTCTTCTCTTCCTCCAACTGGTCTGTATCCTCCTCCTACTTGTTTGTTCATCACATCATTCAGCATATCTTGGAATGCAGTCTGTGCAAGGGCCTCCTCGGTCAGTTGTTGCTGTATGGCTCGGATGGAAGCTAGCAACTAAGCATTTACTTGGTTCTGATCTGGCATCTGACCCTGCTCAGGTTGGGGAGATGGTTTTTGTTCCTTGTCCTTTCCTTGGAGAGCCATTTGTGGGTTTGAGTCCAAAGAGATAAATTCTATGTTTGGATCCATGACTAGGGCTGGCTTCTATCTGAAATGTGAAAAATTCCCAATCAGACCACTTGAAATTGAATCCCAGCTGCTATGATGAGTATGGAATTAGGGTCAAACCCAAAGTATTGTGAATGAAAAGGATGTAGACTATAATCGACTTTCATTAAAAATGGCAAATGTGGAACAAAACTGATCCCGGTTTATTGGGTGGGCAAAGAAAAGAAGACAAGGATTCTGGAGATCGGCCCAAAATTTTGGACAAGGTTCTCAGGAATCGCCTCGAATTATGGACGATGTTGTGTCTATGGAATCGATGTGGGCATCAGCGGAGTCCCGATTGTACCACCCATGGATCGCCATCATAAAGCGCAAAAGGAGATCGATGTTGGAGGAAAGATACGGTGGTCAATGAAGAATAAAATGGAGTTTAAAATAGTATAATGGCTCGAACTAAGTGGGGGTCAGAAGGAAGACACATATGACAAAATTTTGCGCAAATGCAGGACTCGATCTTTGAACCTTAATCGAGATCCATACAAACACAATACAAAATTGTGTTCACCAACTCACGTCATGTGAACACGTAAAGGATTGGCTATTTATTTTTTAGTTTTAGAGTTTTTATTTCAGACATCTCTTTTAGCAAGTCCTTAGCACGCTAACCCTATAGAAGAGAGTACTGCTAGAAAAATATCCCGTACTTGTCCTTCTCCTTTGTAACGTTGTAGCCTACACTTTTTGAGGTCCTTGTAACCCTTCCTGGATCTCTACTCAGCTAAAGAAATAGAGAGAGAGAGAGAGGAAGTTGATGAATCCATGATTCTCACTCTTTATTATTCTATTTTAACTCATTTTATTGGCAAAACACAATGTAAATACATGTAAATATAATAACTTAGCTTCCTGCATGACATTATTAATATTGTATACCTAGCATGCATTTTTGGAAAAAATAAAAGAATAAAGGAAAAGAAAAATAATGACGTACTTAGAATAAATATAGAGTGTCCCAAATCCTAAGAGAAGGTCAAGACTTGACATGATCGCAAAACAAAATAAGTAGAGAGAGATAGGGTTCACTTTGTAGGGTATATATCACCTATACTTATACATATTATTTAATTATTAATTTTTGACAAAACCAAAATTATTGCATTCTTTAACAACATTGTATATAGTTCTAATAATATTATAAAAATAAAATAAAAGTCATAAAAATAAAAGGAAAATAAAATCATCAAACCTTTGTATAAAAGACACATGTACATATCACACCCACTATTTATTATGTACCCTTAATAATTTATAAAAATAAAATAAAAATTATTTTATACTCCTAAAATTATGTTGTAAATAAATAAAATATAAAAATAAGGGTATTTGTGAAAAAAATAATAAAATAAAAATACTTGTACATAATACACAGGTACAATATACCTGTATATAATACTATATACTATGTATATGTTATTTCATTTTTCATAAAAATAATTAAAAATCATAGAAAAAACTTTAGAAAACAATAAACATTTTTTATTTTATACACTTTTTATTTTAAATTCATTTGCTGTTTTTATTGAATTTTTCTTTATGTTGTAAATCATGCTGGTCAACATCACCCTAGGTCGGGTCGAGTCTCGCCCATCTCACCGGAGCCACTTCTTCGAATTCTTGCACCCACACATGATCGTATCTTGCCTTGATATTCTGACCAATGATTCTTCGTACACCTGAGATTCATGCGGACGCCTAGAATCACCCGGATCCCCTTAGGGTTGCACTTTATCTCTCGATCTTTGCAAACCCTTAAATCATCTCTTCAGCTTCTCCCGCCCTCCATCTCATCCCTCGCGCCCCCTTTCTTCCCTAGACACCTTCAATGGAGTGACACCCACTCGAGGAGCTGCTTAGGATCACATGGAGGTGCTCGGAGACTCGAAGCTCACTACATGGTCGGAGCTCCACCGCGTGAAGCCTCCCAGCCAGCCGTAGCTTGGTTGAGGCCAAGACCAGACCGCCCACCGTTGCCTAAAGCTCAGGAACACGTTCCCACCTTCAGGTATCACTTTTATTATCGCACTTTTCCTGTTCCATCGCATCTGCCTAGTTTTCTCTGCTGCCGTTCGCTGGCTCCGACCACCAGGTCTGGAGCCCATCATCCACATCCTTCCGTTCAGATCGACTCGCCCGATTGCACTCCATCTTCCCACACAACCTATTCCCCCTAAGACTCGACCATTTGGTCGAGATTATGAACGGTCTCCTACCCCCACGATCGTCGGAGACCCAAAGCCCATTCTTCGACGCTTCTGTTGTTCCCTTATGCAATAAACCATCGCCGGAGCTTCGCCTTAGAGCGTTGTATCCTTTACAGGTGCTGATTCGTGTGAAGGCACTCAGTTGATTCACCAGCTAATCCGATGGAGTAGCTCTAGGTGGGGCGATGCCACCACACACATCAAGCCATCCGTCCCTTCATGAAAACCCACCATTAAACATGGAGGAGCTTAACGATTGTGCATGACCTTTCAGCGATGTCAGTGGGCCGGTGGATCTTCCTCCACGGTCGATTGAAGGTTTCCAGAGCTGATTTGTTCCAGCACCTTCAGCCGCCGTCTGATTGGGACCCCCTCTTCCAGATCATATCTCCACTGGTCATCCACCCCCTTTGTCATATGCGTCAGATCCATATTGAGCGGCCATCAAGGACAAAATTCCCAACGCTGTCTGATCTCATCAGAACCCATCAGACCTGTACACCTGCTCCACGCACCTAAGCCATCAGATCTGTAACAGAGCAAATCAAAACCGTTAGCAACTGCCTTCACGAGAGCTTGCCATGCGTCCTACATGCCCGGCACGGGCCTGCAAGGGTATCTTTCACTCTTAACCTTGCATGTTTAGTTATTTCACTTTAGTCCATTAAATAAATGTTGTAGCTAGGAACTTTTGCAATTTAGACCTTGAAGTTTATAATATTTTCACTTTAGTCCCTCTCAGTATGTAGCACGTGCATGTCCACGTAAGATTTGAGATATTTTCGCTTCATGCCCTGTGTTTTTCTACTATTAATGAATGGATGGCATGTTTTTAGAAATCACATAAATACCCTTGTTCTTTGAATATTAAGCATGTGCATGATTTGAGTGGGATGTTTGCATATTAGACCCTAAGCTTTTAAATCGTGTTAGTTGTGTGATCAATAAACTTAAAATAATTGCTATTAGGTCCCTGTAAGCTATGCCTAGTTATACATTGTATTTTGGACTTAATAAATAGTAAATTATCTCGAAAAATCACCTAAAAATTACATTGACTCAGGTTGGTGTGTACTATTTATTATTATTTTATTAGATTAATTTCTTTGCATTTTGTATTTATTAAAAATCAAAAACCTTCATAAAAATCCTTGTTTGGCTTATAAAAATCATAAAAAAATCGAAAAATGTTTTCAAAATCCCATAAAAATTCATGTATGTGCCTTTTTGTGTGTTTTATTTACGATATTAATTTTGTTTGAAAAACCTCTATAAAAACACTAAAAATTACAAAACACCTAAAATCTTGTAAAAATCATATAAAATCATAAAATTCAGAAATTCCATTTTCAGTTCCTGTTTGTAGTTTTTTATTCATATTTTATCGTAGAATTGTTATCCAGGATTTTAAGGTATTTTAATTTTTTTGAATTTGCAATTTAGTCCTGGTTGTGCACTGCTTGCCTTTTTGAGCTTTATTTGATTTTTATAAAGTTATATAAACATCCGAAAAATCCTAAAAAATTACCGATTGTGATGTTTTCTCTTGTTTTTGTTCATTTTGTTTTCTTATTAAAAATTAAAAATTTGCAAAATTAGAAACCACTAAAAATTGTTTTCTTTTGAGAAATTTGACTACTTCGTATCACTTTCATGCTTTTTGTGTTCAACCCTGGTGGCTATACCAGGTAAATAAAATAGCAAACCACTTACATGTGTTGATTGTTTGATATTCCTTTTGAGTGCTTTTATTTTTCTCGATTGAGCCCCGATTGATTGATTAGGATCGCAACGACCTTGGATTTCACTTGATACTTAACCTCGATTGATCGACCGCTTATTAGAATGTCACCATTGCCGGGGAGCACGGCTTAGTAGTTATTTTTCACTTTTGTCATTTTTTTATTTCTATTTGATATAACTATTTTCTGACACTCGTCTGTTTCACTTTTTTTGTGCAAGGAACCACCCGAGGATGCTTCGGTTTTCTTTTGGAGGAAATCACACCTGAGGAGGAGCAGAGGAGTTGGAGAGAGTAGTTATATTATATAGACTAGTTCCTTTTTGCAAAACCATTATTATTGTAATAATTATACTTTAGAACTCTTGTGGACTTGGACACTTAGACACTTCGATGTTTGTTTCGTCGAGTACCGGTGTACTCGAGGGACCTTACTGTGGCTTTTTCGTGTTTTATTTTTATCGCCTTTATTTTCTTTTGTTCTCAAGGATTTAGCCCTCAGACTTAGGATTTTTGTTGATTGTGATGTAATTAGCTAAGCTCTCACACCTAATTGTTTGTCTATTCCTATAGATCGTAATTGGACTTAGCTAAAATAAAATAAAAAAGGTCAACATATTGGGATTAGAGACCACGTGCTGAGAGAGGACATATACAGTGCTGGCAGGACCCATTGTGTGGGTACCGATTGGCATCAGAGATCGGACACCAGACTCTCTTCCCGATAGTTAGCTATTTGTTCTTCACGATTAACAGAAATTTCTCGTCTAAGGTCGATTTCCTCGTTGCATCATATAGGTAGTTTTATTTCTGTCTTTACTTTTATGTGTGGATCACCCTGCATATAGAGTGCTGGAGTTAAGTACGCATTAATATCACTGCATGCATCATCGTGTTTGATCGCGCATCAACTTTTTCGACTTCCTCCCCCTATTTTATTGGACTCAAAATAACCAAGGAAATCGAAAAATTCATTAGTCATTGTTTTTTAGAAAATACCTAAAAAGTGAAAATAAAATAAAATTGGGATTGCTAATGCAAACTCGACCCTAAAATACACTTCACTTAAAATCTTATTTTGGAGAGAGTCATCCCCTCATTGATTAATTTATCTGTAACGAGAAAGTGACCCACACACTAGGCTAGAGCCACATCCGAACTCCTTTCAGACTATTGGTCTCATAGCTAATTATTCTCTAGTAAGGATTTCACTCGGTAGCCGGTAATTGATCCGAGACTTCCTTACTAGATTAGGCAGATCGAGTAGCCTGTAAACAGTCCACACCCATATTGGCTGGGAAAAATTAGCTACGAGATTCGAGCCAGTTTCTTGGGAGCATTGGATTCCCAACAGCTCACTTAATCGCTCTGATATCTTGATTCGTCACCTAATAAAAATTAACTAGATTAAAAACCGATCTCTTACAGTCATCAGCTCGAGTGTTGAGTATATAAAAAAGGGGTTTGTCTTCTTATCTTGTTTACATCTAAATCTCATCATCATAAATCCCCAGATCACGATGATAGGCAGGAGGTCCCTTAGGTTGCTTATGACAGCATTGCTTTCGAGCACTCCTCTCCATTCATCTAGGGCAGCTTCAGAGAGCCCAGACCCGCTCTCTGAACCTCAGTTCACTACCACCATGTTCCCCCTTGACCACCCTTCTGCCAGTCCTGAGGTGCCAGAGCACAGACCAACATAGTTATATGTTCACTTGATGGCACCTGAGTTGGGGTCTTTTGCATTTGTAGAGACCTGAGAGATGGCTAGTAGTGAGGGACGCACCAATGAGTAGCCTCAGGGATCACCGTACGTACTTGACCAGGCTGCCATTAAATACACACTTTTATCCTCCTTGGAGAACATGCAATGCTAGAATAAAGACCAAGGAGCATTTATGGCAGAGGTACGCCGAAAGATGACGAAGATGCGAATCGGTGGAGGAGAGTCGCAGAGACCAGCCGGTGGAGAGACACCAACAACTGGAGGAGGAAATGGACATCTGAATGATCAACCAGAGCAGAGGCCACTATACATGATGAGGCAGATGCACAACCCTAGTGCAACCCTCACCCAACGTTGGATTCAGCTACCAGAGATCATGGGCGACTTCGAGCTTCGCCCCCAGACCATCTAGTTATTGCTCAAGTTCCATGGGCTAGCCACCGAGGAGCCGCACCTCCATTTGTGGTAGTTTGAGATGATTTGCAGCATTGTCCATGATAGATTCGTGGATGAGGACACTTTCAAAATGATCGCCTTCCCATTATTCTTAGTTGACAGAGCATCCTATTTCCTTAAGCATTTAGGGAGGTATGTCACTACTTGGGAGCATCTCTGGACCGAGTACTTGAACAAGTACTATCCACTCGGTCGGACCAACACAACACGAGCCATGATTAACAATTTCACCATGATCCCAAATGAGCAGTTTCACGAGGTTTGGGATCGATTTTGAGATCTCATCGATCGATGTCCACATCACGAGATATCAAATTCCAACCTTGTACAAAGATTCTTTTGTAGGCTAACACTGGAGCCGTAAGGTCTAGTGAACGCCTCATCTAGAGGGTCCTATTTTGCCAAGGATGAGGACCAAGTCTGGGCCATCTATGAGGAGATGGCAGAGAACTACACGGTGATGTCCTAGACTAGGGCTTACACTTAGGGGAAACCCCTCCCACAAGCCGTGTCTTATCAGAGACTGCATGGGTCGATGCCGATCATTCTACCTCGTCAGCAACAACAACACAGGCCGAGTCCTCGACTGCTGACATGGGGATCATCGGTGAAAAGCTTGACTGCATCGAGACTATTAAGAAGAAGTAGTGGCAGGGCCTTACACAGATCGACCAGTTGGCACAGACATTAAGTGACCTAAAGACTCAGATCATGTGTATTCAAGAGGCACATATGGCTCCACAACCCTATCTCAGGACATAGGTTGATCCTAGCAGCAGCAACTCCACCCTACTACTAGGTTCACCACATCCAAGCAGAGACAGTCTAGCATCTGCAGCACTACCCCCAGCTACCACCATCTCAGGACACTCAGATGGTGGTCTACCAATCGGATCAACCCTTGGCACTACCCCCTTTACCTTTCGAGCAAGAGCCGTTGATGGAAGTCAACGAGATTTTGTATGATCGGTACTAGCAAGAGCTCGGGATCCATCGTGATCACCCGGCTTCCGATGGTCCATTGGAGGCACCTCGTCCCAACAGCAACCTCCAGCTCAGGGCGGACAGAGCAACCAACAACAGCAGCAGTCCATCACTCCCACCAGTACCAGCAGCTGCACTAGAAGGGTCCTCGTCCCTCATACCATGTATAATAGTGGAGGCAGCCGTAGCAGCCTCACCTTCAGTATTCCCAGCACCCCCCCTCAATACCAGCAACCTCAACCTCATTTACAGCGAGGCAACCCATCCGGTTCTCATGGACTTGTCTATGAGAACCCAGCCCTTGACGACCTCACCAGCCTACTTTCTGACCAGCAGGCATCCTTCTAGCGAGGGATGGACGAGTTCCAGCAGGAGATGATGGAGATTATCAAGGGCAAGGCCGCCATACTCGCTTAGATCGAACCGTACCCAACAATCTCAAGAGGAAATCTGAGCAGGTACAGCATATAGAGACTACCACTCCTAGTGATATTTTGGGTGATATTTCTTCCTATATATTTTGTGTTGATTTTGTGACATGTAGGAGCGGTAGGATGCCAGCCGATAATGCCTCGTCTGAGCGACGACCCCTTGGAGATTCTGGAGCTCCAGATGAGGATGGTAGCTGTGATGATGCTACTCATGATGACGATGATGGTGGCACTAAAGCCACCAAGGATGTTGATCCAGTCGACGGTATTGAGGTCGTCGTGATTCCAGTAGCATACGGTGGTGCTTATGCCACCATCATTCCAGATGTTGGGCCTGAGAGCGGTGCTGATGCAACAATTCCAGATGATGTGGGTGGTACTGATGCCACCAATTTTCCTTCAGTTGTGTTACCCTTTTCTATATCTCAGGATAGAAAAATACAAAAAAATGGAAAAATGGAAAAGAACAAAAATGTGAATAAAGGAAAGGTTTATGTATCTCCTTCGAGTCCATATGTGTTGCATGATGATGTTGGTATGGATTCTATTTATTCACATGCACATGAGCCTATTCCTGACCCTCACCTCTCTGGAGAGGGTCCAACCATCCCCTCCCTCAAGCACTCCGCTTAGCGTAGCGAAATAAACCAGAAAATCCCAAAAAGACACACTAGCTAGAGTTCAGCCAACAGATGATCGACTTTCAGATACAGCTGACTCTACAGGAGGCACTAGAGTACATCCCTCTCTTCTAGAAAATTAGAGAGAGAAGATCACCATCCGTAGGAAGAGAAGGGACCACAATGCAGAGATGCACGTGCTTACTCGTGTCACTTGCTTCGTCATTCAGAATCGATTACCAGCCAAGAGACCTGATTAAGGAGCTCTATACGTCAGATGCCATGTCCATGAGCATTGTTTCAATCTTACTCTATTAAACAACAGGTCTTCTATTAACCTTCTTCCGGCAACCTTACTCGACCAATTCTAGTTCGGCCCTCTTCGACAGAGCAGGATAGTCCTTCAGTTTGCTGATAAGTCTGTCAAGAGGCCAAAGGGATTATTTAAGGACGTGGTTGTCACAATTTAGGGCGTGAAATTCCCCGTGGACTTTGTTGTATTAGACATGGAGATCCCTTAGTCTGTGATAGATACCCCGATCATACTAGGACGTCCATTCTTTTCCATAGCCAAGGCGGTGTCCGACCATGATAGTGGGAAGGTATACTTCACGTCGAGGGTGAAAGTGTACAAATAAAGACGATCGAGGATACAAGAGCAAGAGATTCAGTCTGCTCCGAGCAGTCGAGTGATACAAAGCAAATGACAGATACAGAGCGAGACATCCACCAAAAGTGCGACTTTGTGATCATAGATGATGAGGGAGTTTGTACGAGCTCTTGTCACACCACTGGATAGTGCAGATTTGCAGATTTTGGCAGACGAGAGTTCGGAGAGCAAACTCTTGGCACCGGACACATTTGAGGCTGGTGATCGTGGTTCATATAGAGAAGTAGAATATATATCATGTTCTTCTGATTCAGATCCCTCGGATTCAGGCATCTACTAGGATGAGTTTGATGAAGGATATGGGATGATCCTCAAGCGCATCACGGAAGCGTGTGGATCGTATCATATACGATTAAGAGCGACTAGTCACAGTAGTTGCTCGGTGCAGCGGAATTTAAAAATTTTCTACAATGAAACCACATGATCCAAGAACATTTCTTGGATCATTTCATCTAACCACATAATATATATAGGAATACCTATTTGAGCTTGGTTGAGATCGAGCATCTATGTAAAGAGACCTCCTGTCTCAAGTCCGATCCATCGGAGGAGATGCTTGCGAGCGCGGGGATTAGTCGTGTGCTTCTCGCAATCCAAGTTGTTGATCCAAGTGATGTATCTCTTGATATCGTCTCACGAGATCGAACACCTTCTTCAAGAGAACCACGCACCGAAGAAGATGGAGATCCAAGAGTAGTCAAAGCGGGCACGACGATGAAGACTGCCTTCTCTTTATAAGAGTGGAAAGAGAGAAGGGAGGGAGTATGCATGAGAATGAGAGGGAGAGAGAGAGATCATCGAGATTGTGTAACTCGAAGAGCAAAGGGTGCCTCTTCTTATATAGGGTTTTGGGAGTCCATGGATCCCAATCCATGGACAACACACAATCAAGGGATGAGATTGATTTGTGTTTCTTTCAATGGCTAGGATGTTGTTGTAAAAACACAACATCAAATGATTTAATTTAAAAGAATTTTCATTGATAAATCAACAAAATTAATTCAAAATTAAATCACCTTTGACTAGAGATAGGATAATGAGGAGACTAACCTCCTTTCCTAAAAGAGGGGGAACGGCTACACCTCTCCACATGGAGAGTAGTAGACGTCCACTCGTCTTGAGAGGAATGGGTCTATCTCCTCTAATTATCATGAGATCTCATTATCTCAGGATATCTCCTATGACTCTTGTCATAAATAATTTTTCACAAAAATAATTCCAATCTATCTTGTGGAAAATATCAACCAAGCATTGAAATTATGTGAATCTCATTCACAATACAAAACTAAATGTAATTATATTTTAAACTAATCATTCAATGTGAATACAATTCACATTAACAATTAATCAACAAATATAGATCACATAAGTCTCTCTCTAATATATTATAAATCGTAATTATAATATACATGGATAATTGGATATTGCTATCCACATTATCCATATCCACAATAATTAAATATCATTTAATTACATTGGATAATCATTCTCACGCATTCAGATAATGTGAATCAAATTCACATTATTCAGGATAATTAAATCACATTTAATTATCCACTTCTCAATGCTTAGATATAATTCAACTTTGGAATTATTCTAGAACTCTTTCAAGAATAATGTGCTATCTGCGCAGATACTTGGAGATAAGGGCAGAGCAATTGTATTGTTCCACGTATAGTGACTTGGATATTGAGATCACATCTCAAATCCAGATCTCATGGACCTCCCATACCTGCTTGATTTAACTAAGATCACAAATGTAATCTTCTCATTGCATCTGAATGTCATTCAGATCAATGTCCAACACTTGGACCAAGATCAGATTACTTCTCTACTGAGAGGAGTCATCGAAATCCAGACCTGTTTCATTACTCCCTCGGAGTGGAAGCGTCATGGTTATACAATCATTTATGATCACATCACCCTCAGGTATTCCTAATACCTGTATATCCTGCATACTGAAAGACCTATGATCAACCTGAAGATATTGATCAATTTTACACTGTCATCATTAGGGTTTCATCATCAAGTTTCTCAATCTTGGTAATTGGGATTTGGTATCAATCATATGCTTTCCAAAAGCATATATCGTACCTTCAAATTCTTGTCATGCTTCCAAAGCACGACGACCATGCATGGAATTTGATCTGGTCCCAATACCTCATGAGTGAGATCATGTCTTTCGGTTCAGGATTGAACCTGTATGATCCTTTTGAGAGATCGTATAACTCATATGCCCTTACATGCACACCAGCTCGCTGGTGTATAGACCTTGGTTAGGTCATAAACCTATTGATCTCGTCAAGTAAACTCTTTGACCTAAGCAATCTGACATCTCCAAATCTCTATTCCCATTAGAGGACCTACATCAAGAGGTCGGTTAGATATCAGCCTAAATGAGAAAGGATTGCCATCTCCTACTCAGGATGGATATCATCTCTTAACAATCATTTGACGATGCTTGATGAGTCCTCAATCTAAGTCCTTAGATATTCATCCAAACACCAACCTCTATGATTCTATTACTGAATCAACAGCTGTATGATTATTAAGATGGCCATGGTACATAACCCTAATTATATAGAGGGACATTATAATGCATTCATTCACTTAATCTCAGAAAGGGAGTTAAAAAAAGAATCAATAACTTTTATTGATAAATAAAACATTACAATAACATTTATTGTTGGAATGGTTCACCTCAGGCTCACATGGCTAACAATCTTTTGCTAGCCCTCAGGACAATTCAGGTACAATCCTTAAACCCATACTAATTACATGTTGGTCAAAAACCTTTTGTGTTGGAGGTTTGGTAAGGGGATCAGCAACGTTATCGGCAGAGGCCGCCTTGGTGATGATGATGTTACCACGCTTTTGTATCTCCCGAATGATGTGGTATTTCCTTTCCACGTGCTTTCTCTTTTGATGCCATATGTGTTCCTTCGCTTGAGAAATGGCTCCCGAGTTATCGTAGAGTAACGGGATGTGAGTATTAGAGGAAACTACGCCAAGTTCTAGGATGAACTTGCACAACCACACCACCTCCTTTGCAGCATCTGATGCAGCAATGTATTCAGCTTCTGTTGTTGAATCTGTTATAGTGTCATGCTTCTTGCTTCTCCAGCTCATAGCATCATCGTTCAACAAGAATACAAACCCTGATGTAAACTTTTGATCACTTATATCCGAATGGAAGTCTGAATCTTTATATCCCAAGACTTGAAGATCGCCATCTCCATAGACCAAGATGTAATCTTGCATCCGTCTTAGATACTTGAAAATGTTCTTTATTGCATTCCAGTGGTGTTCTCCATAGCAGGACAAGTAACGACTTACCACTCCCACTGCATGGTAGATATCTGACCTTGTACACATCATGGCATACATTAAGCTTCCCACAGCTGATGCATAGGGGCATCCAGCCATGGCCTTCTTTTCCTCAACAGTTTGAGGAGCCATCCCTTTAGACAGTTGAATGCCATGACTTAAGGGGAGGAAACCTTTCTTAGAACTATCCATACAGAAAGGTTCAAGAATCTTCTTAATATACCCATGTTGTGATAATCCCAACATCCTCTTTTCTCAGTTTCTAAACGGCTTCAAACCTAAGATGTAAGAGGCTTCTCCAAGATCTTTTATCTCAAAGGTATGAGATAGACAAATCTTAACACTTGTCATCATACATGTATCATTCCCAATGATAAGGATGTCATCTACATAAAGCACGATGAACACAATGGTGCTCCCACTATGCTTATTCTACACACAAGGTTCATCATGATTCTGCACAAAATCATAACTCTTTATGGTTTCGTCAAATCTGATGTTCCAGCTACGAGAAGCTTGTTTGAGCCCATAGATGGATTTCTTCAGCTTGCATATTTTACCTTCCTTGGTTATGAAGACCTGGGGATGCTCTATATAGATACCCTCCTCGAGATATCCATTGAGGAAAGCTGTCTTGACGTCCATTTGCCAGATGTCATAGTCAAGAGATGCAGCTATAGCTAGCAGTGTCCTGATGGACTTAAGCATAGCCACAGGAGCGAATTTCTCATCGTAGTCGATGCCTTCTCTCTGTGTGTAGCCTTTGGCCACGAGTCGTTCCTTGAAAGTCTCTACTTTCTCATCAAGTCCCCTTTTTCTCTTGAAGATCCATTTACACCCTATAGGTTTTACACCTTCAGGTGGATCCTCTAGGGTCCATACACCGTTCTTATGCATGGAGTCAATCTCTGACTTCATTGCTAACATCGATATATCCATGTCATGATCTGCGAGTGCTTCATCAATTGAAGCGAGATCATTGTCAGTTTCACCTGACACCTTGAATCCATACCTTTCAGGTGGTGCAAGCACCCTTGAACTCCTTCAAAGAGGTATGGGTGTCACATCTTTATTTATCTCTTCAGTTTCTGGTTTAGGAAGATCAAAATCCTCAGAGAGTTCAATGAGTTCCTTTACTTTATTTTTGTCTTCACCTTTAAGGAAGTCATCCTCCAGAAATCTAACATCTTTAGAGACGAAAGCCTTCTGGGTCTCAGGGTCGTAAAGCTGATATCCAATACAATCTTTAACATACCTAATGAAGTATCACTCTCTAGTGTGAGATTCTAGTTTACTTGCATCCATGTTCTTCGCATGAACCAAGCAACCCCAATGCCTCAAGTGATTAACACTTGGTTTGGTTCCATACCATAGCTCATGAGGAGTCTTAGGCACGGATTTGCTAGGAATATTGTTTAGGATATATATTGCAGTCTCTACTGCATATCCTAAGAAACTAAGTGGCAAATGTGCTTTGCTCATCATTGAACGTACCATATCCATGATGGTCATGTTGCGTCTTTCAGCAACACCATTAAGTTGGGGGGTTCTAGGAGGAGTGAGATTGGAGACAATTCCATTCCCTTTAAGGTATTCCTTGAATTCATCCGAGAGGTACTCGCCACCTCAGTTAGATTGAATCTGTTTAATCGTCCTATCGGTTTGGTTCTCAACCAAAGCCTTGAACTCTTTGAAATTTTCAAAGGTTTCAGATTTATGACATAATAGGAAAAACCTGTATTGCGAATGGTCATCAATAAACATCAAATAATATCGATATCCATTTCAGGTCGCGGTACTGAAGGGACCACATACATCAGTATGTATAAGGTCAAAAATACATTCGCATCTTGTAACCTTGTTACTAAAAAGCATCGTAGTCATTTTTCCTCGAATACAATGTTCGCAGATAGGCAAAGATTGAACCTTTAGAAAATCGAATGGTCCATCCTTTATCACTCTATTAATCCTATCAACAGATAAATGACCAATCCTTTGATGCCAAATCTTGTTTGAATGATTTCCGTTCTCACTGGACCTTTTAGGGTTTTTCTTAGTCGTAGTAACATTCATGACATGTTCATCAATGCACAATTCATAGAGTCCACCAGAAGTCAAAACACCATCCGTAATATATTTATCATAATGACTTATGACTACTTTATTACAGAAAAGGATTGAATATCCACTTCTAGAAATCTTAGATACAGATATTAAATTCCTTCTGACTTTGGGTACATAAATACACTCTTTAAGTACTAGGACTCTTCCACTAGATAACGATAGTCGGCAGGTCCCGAAGACGATTGCTGCAACACTTGCATCAGATCCCATTTAGATGACTATCTCCCCTTCATCAAGACTCTTAATTTCTTGAAACAAATGCAACAAATTGCATACATGAACAGAAGCACCAGAATCTATAATCCAACTTCCTTCTCATCCAATGAGAAAACTAGTTCCAATGATGAAAGTAGATTTCATGCCAGATGGGGCTTTACCTTTGTCGACCGACTTCAGGTAATCCAAACAATTGCGCTTCCAGTGCCCTGGCTTCTTGCAATGATGACAGACATCGTTTTTCTTCGATGTTATCAGAGTGGATGCATTGGTAGATGGGCCAACTCTTTGACTCTTCTTATTTCTCTTCTGGGCCGGACCCTTTCGAGAACCTTGCTTCCGACCGTGCTTTCCTGACCTGTGAAACCATTGCACTGCCAGAGGGGCCATCCTTTTTCATTACATCTTCAGCAGAATTTAATGCAACCAATAGACCAACATTAGTAAAAATCAACTTTGCTCATATGAAAAGTGACCACAAAGTTGTTGAAAGACTTAGGGAGTGACAACAGAATGAAATCAACCTGCATATCAGAATCCGTTAAGGCTCCCAGGGTTTCCAGTTCATAGAGGTACCCAAACATTTTGAGCACATGTTCTCTTAAAGAGGTCCCTTCCTGCATCTTGCAACAAATAAGTTCTTTCATTATATTGTAACGCTGTATGCGGTTTATATCACAGAACATTTTCTTCAGATTCAGCGTGATCTCCTGGCAAATGTTCATTTCTGCATGCTTCTTCTGAAGCACATTGGACAATAAATCCAAAATATAACATCTTGCCAGATTATGATCTTCATCATATTTATCATTAAAAGAGATTTCTTCTGGAGTCTTCGGGTCTGTGTACATGTACTTTGATAGCACATAGGAGATGCGCTCAACAAAAAGGACAAGATCCAAATTTCGGATCTAATCCGAATAATTTGATCCATTCAACTGATTGATCTCCAAAAGCTTCCTAAGTGGGTTCATGGATTTCGTTTTCTGAAATTAAGAATGCACTATATTAGAACATATAAATAATTATATATTCAATTAGAAATTTTTGGTTAAGGATTTTTTTACCAAATTAGTCTTGCTTTTTCAACTTTGAAAGTTAATTCCCTTCATTACTTTCAAAGCAAGAGATATAATTACCGCTATATCTCTAGCAAGATCTGGGATCTCCTCTCTATTTTTGTCACATCCCAATAATATGAGAACCTATAGCTCTAATAAAGAGAAGCGAGAACACATTTCGCCTTGCATGTCCAACTTGCATTTCCCAATTTGTTCTTTAACACCCAGGACCACCACCCCTAATGTGATGTTGACCCGTTGTTAATTGAACCAACTGTCAACAAGAATACAACTTTCTATGCCCAATCCAATTTCGCCCCAATAATATGAGGACTCGATATTGGGGACACTACGCATACCTTCTTACTCTTTCAAGAAGCGAAGAGTCTGATCCAAATGGATTGTATGTAGGAGCTGTCACTTCGGATAGGCGTCTCCTACATACAATATCTGGCGACAGAACCCTTTGCCTTGATGGGAGACCATGGATGCCACTTATGTGATCCTCCACCTTTTATTCAAATTTCAATTAATTATCATGAATCATATTCATATAATTAATTCTTCCAAAGGAAATACACATCTATTCATAATAAAGTGTTTTTAATTGTATATAATTTATTTAAATATATTAAATCAATTACCAATCCAATTCAATCAACAAACTTGATTATTACTTGGAAAAATATGGTATTATCTCAAAGTACGTATCAATTCAAATTTTAATAATAAGAAAATACACCATGATTTCTCCAGCATTATCAAGTCCCTACCCGCTATCATGGCCAGTATCGAGGGGAGTGGGACAGACCGCACATGTTGCAACCTACTAGCCCAACGCTCCCCGACGAGACACCATATCCACCTCTGGAAAGGATAATGCCAAATCGATCATTATGTACTTGAGATGATCATCGTTTTTTCAACTGAAATTAAAACATAGTAATAATAAAAACTATTTTGATTATAAGGAAATTTGCTAGACAAATTCCCAATCCTATTCAAGTAACATGTTTGTTGAAAGCGTATCAAGTAACCAATTGGTGATCTAGATCAAATCTAATCATTAATTGGTTGAGGTAATGTTATTTAAGGGAATTATTATTATTCAAATATTTCCCAAATATTATCCATAAATATTCCAGGAAATTAACTATTAATTTCACAAGTTTCTAAAATGACAATCATAAGGTTTTTGATAAAAACATGCAATTTCCAACAGTGACTCTCACTAAATGAAATTAGCATATCTCTTTCATTTTAAATCCAAGTTAATCAAAATCAATTTCCAAAGTTTGATAATTTGATTTAAAATAGAAACCATGTAATTAGCAGCATTTCCAGGTATTTTAAAACAGCAATTAACCCCTAATTACGTCATTATTTGCCATCCTCGAAACAGTGGATATATGGTCATTAAAAGGATCATAACTTGAGAAAACGAAATACAAATTACGCAAACTCAAATTCCACGGTTTTCTTATTTAATGGGGAACAATATCCATGTCAGATTCGTATTTAAACATTTTAAATAGGGCCGAATTTTATCACAAAGCAGGGCTGCGAAAAATTGAAATGCGGTAAAATTTTCACGAACCCTCATGAGCCCATATCTTTTTTCGGTTTATGGATCGAATCCAAAACCTCCAACCCAACTCTGATACCACTTGAAGGATATGGGTGATCCTCAAACGCATCACAGAAGCGTGTGGATCGTATTGTATACGATCAAGAGTGACTAGTCGCACTAGTTGCTTGGTGTAGTGGAATTTAAAATTTTTTTACGATGAAACCACATGATCTAAGAACATTTCATGGATAGTTTCATCTAACCACATATGATATATAGGAATACCTCTTAGAACCATGGTTGCAATCGATCGTCTAAGCGAAGAGACCTCTTGTCTTAAATCTGAACCGTCAGAGGAGACGCTTGCGAGTGCGGGGATGAGTCGTGTACTTCTCACAATCCAAGTTATTGATTGAAGTGATGGATCTCCTGATCTCATCACACAAGATGGAATGCCTTCTTCACGAGCGCCACACACCAAAGAAGACGGAGATCCAAGAGTCGTCGAAGCGGGCACGACGACGAAGGTGACCTTCTCTTTATAAGAGTGGACGGCCACTCAAAGAGAGAAGGGAGGGAGTATGCATGAGAATGAGAGGGAGAGAGGGAGGCATTGTTGAGATTGCGTAACTTGAAGAGCATAGGGTGCCTCTTCTTATATAGGGTTTTGGGAGTCCATGGATTCTAAATAATGGACAACACACAATCAATGGATGAGATTAATTTGTGTTTCGTTCAATGGATAGGATGTTGTTATAAAAACAAAACATCAAATGATTAAATTAAAATTAATTTTCATTGATAAATCAACAAAATTAATTGAAAATTAAATTACCTTTGATTAGAGATAGGATAATGAGGAGACTAACCTCCTTTCCTAAAAGAGGGGGGACGGCTACTCCTCTCCACATGGAGAGTAGTGGCCGTCCACTCCTCTTGAGAGGAATGGATCTATCTCCTCTAATTATCATGAGATTTCATTATCTCATGATATCTCCTATGACTCTGGTCGTAACTAATTTTTCACAAAAATAATTCCAAATTATCTTGTGGAAAATATTAACCGAGCCATTGAAATTATGTTAATCTCATTCACAACTCAAAACTAAATGTAATTATATTTTCAACTAATCATTCAATGTGAATCCAATTCACATTAACAATTAATCAACAAATATAAATCACATAAGTCTCTCTCTCTAGTATATTATAAATCATATTTATAATATACATGGATAATTGGATAGTGCTATCCACATTATCCATATCTACAATAATTAAATCACATTTAAATACATTGGATAATCATTCACATGCATTCGTATAATGTGAATCAATTCACATTATTCATGATAATTAAATCACATTTAATTATCCATTTCTCAATGCTTAGATATAATTCAACTTTGGAATTATTCTTGAACTCTTTCAAGAATTATGCGCTTTCTTCGTTGATACTTGGTGATAAGGACAAGGTGATTGTATTGTTCTACGTATAGTGACTTGGATATTGAGATCACATCACAAATAGAGATCTCATGGACCTCCCATAGATGCTTGATTTTATCAAGATTGCTAATATAATTTTCTCATTGCATTCAATCTCATTCAGATCAATGTCCAATACTTGGACCAAGATCAGATTACTTCTCTACTGAGATGAGTCACTAAAATCCATACATGTTTCATCACTCCCTCGGAATGGAAGCGTCATGGTAATACAATCGTTTATGATCACATCACCCTCAAGTATTCCTAATACCTGTACATCCTGCATACTCGAAGACCTATGATGAACCCGAAGATATAAATCAATTTTACACTGTCATCTTTAGGGTTTCATCATCTAGTTTCTTAATCTTGGTCACTGGGATTTGGTATCGATCATATGCTTTCCAAAAGCATATAACGTATCATGCTTCTAAAGCACGACGACTGTGCATGGAATTTGATCGGGTCCCAATACCTTATGAGTGAGCTCATGTCTTCCCGTTCAGAAGTGAACATGTATGATCCCTTTGAGAGATCGTATTACTCATATGCCCTTACATGCACACCAGCTAGCCGGTGTATAGACCTTGGTTAGGTCATCAAACTATTGGTCTGCCAAATGTACATACTCAGGCATATAGCAACACATATGTCTCTAGTTAGAGGATGTGTGCATGTATTGCGACAGTCTACAATATAGGACTTTGGTTATCTCGATCTCGTCAAGTCAACTCTTTGACCTAACTAATCTGACACCTCTAAATATCTATTCCCATGCAGAGGACCTACATCAAGAGGTCGGTCAGATATCATCCTATATGAGAAGGGATTGCCATCTCCTACTCAGGCTGGAGATCATCTCTTAACAATCATTTGACGGTGCTTGATGAGTCCTCAATCTAACTCCTTAGATATTCATCCAAACACCAGCCTCTATGATTCTATTACTGAATCAACAGTTGTATGATTATTAAGATGGTCATGGTACATAACCCTAACTATACAGAGGGACCTTATAGTGAATTAATTTACTAATCTCATAAAGGGAGTGACAATGACTTTTATTAATAAATCAAACATTACAATAACATTTATTGTTGGAATGGTTCGCCTCGGGCTCACATGGCTTATATTTGATGATTATTTACCTTGTCTAATTCCCACAAAGCCGATAGCTAGGACAGAGAGTGAGCTAGCACAGATTACACAAACACCAACAAGGCGACCTTCGTCAGATTTTCACGTACAACAAGAGTTCTCCAATGCAGATCTGGTAGACTTCACTCAGACATTCAAGAAGCCAAATTTGTCAGCTCCCAATTTGTCCAGAACTGAAGACCTTGCCACCGTCGATGAAGTACATATTTCTTGTAGGTGAGCCAGAGATGTTCCCAGTCTTTATCTCTTTAGATTTGACTGGAGATCAAGAATCTCATTTGATGGAGGTTCTTGAAAGGATCTGCAAGGTGATTGAATGGAGTGTAGTTGATCTCTAGGGGATAAGTCCAGCCCTGTGCTCCCACCATATTTATCTCAAAGAGGATGCCAAGCCATCACGTGAGTTCTAGTGATGGCTGAACCTGAATCTTCGAGATGTGGTCATGAAGGATATATCAAAACGGCGGAGCTCATATTTTATCTACCCCATCTTCGACTCAAAGTGGGTTAGTCCATTACATGTAGTTCCCAAGAAGACGAGTATCACTACAGTTGTGAGCGAGTCTGGAGAGGAGATAGTTACCCTGGTACCTACTTCATGGAGGGTCTGTGTGGACTGCAGACGATTAAATCATGCCACCAAGAAGGATCATTTCCCACTGACACTAATTGATCAGATTATCGAGAGGCTAGGAGTCATTATTGTTTCCTTATACTCCGGATACAACCAGGAGAAAATGACATTCACCTGTCCGTTTGGGACGTATGCCTTTAGACGGATGCCCTTTGGTCTATGTAATACTCTAGCTACATTTCAAAGGCGCATGCTTTCCATCTTTTCGGACATGATGGGTGACTGTTTGGAGGTCTTCATGGATGACTTTTCTGTCTACATTGATTTGTTCGATGCTTGTCTTGACTGCCTAAATCGTGTACTTCAGCGTTGTATTGAGGTCCATCTTGTATTATCATGGGAGAAGAGTCACTTCATGGTGACTCAGGGGATGCTGCTTGGCCATATCATCTCCAACAGGGGCATGGAGGTCGATCCGACCAAGGTGGATATCATCAAAAAGCTCAATCCACCATCCAACTTACGGCAATTACGGTTTTATCTAGGGCATGTTGGTTTCTACCGACGATTCATTCATGATTCCCATCGCATTGCCCGACTACTTACTGATCTGCTAAAGAAAGACACCGAGTTCATTGTAGATGATAAGTGTCTAGCATCATTCGAGACTCTTAAAGGATTAGTTGTCAAGGCTCCCGTCCTTCAGCTACACGATCAGTCTCTCCCATTCAAGATCATGACGGATGCTTCTGATGTTGTCATAGGGCTGTGCTAGGATGGAGGAGGGATGGATTGCCTTATGCCATACACTATGCTAACCAGACTTTGTATGCTGCTCAACAGAATTATATCGTGACTGAGAAGGAGATGCTAGTCGTAGTCTTTGCTTTGGACAATTTTAGATCATATATTCTTGGATCCCGAGTGACGATATTTACAGATCACACCACCATCCGATACCTCATGGTAAAGAAGGGTGTCAAAGCCAGATTGACCAGATGGATAATTCTACTCTAGGAGTTTGATTTTGAGATTAAGGATAATCCTAGAGTCAAGAATATGGTGGTGGATCACCTCTCCCAATTAGAGAACCTTGAGGATTCTAATCATATTGCACCTATTATATAGACCTTCCCAAATGAGGCGATCCTTGTTATCACCTCTCTCCTATGGTACGTCGACATTGTGAACTATCTTGTCGCCAAGAAAGTTCCACAAGTTGGCCCAGGCAGCGACTTGAGACTTTCCTTGTGAACGCCAAGTCATACCATTGGGAAGATCCCATCCTTTATCATGAGGGACGGGATAGGGTCTGGCATCGGTGCATTCCTCAGGAGGATCACCATAGCATTGTCACATACTACCACAAACTTGAGGTAGGAGGACATCATTCTAGGAGGAGGACAACACAGTAAGTGCTCCAATCCGGCCTATGGTGGCCTACCATCTTCAAGGATTCTGATGAATTCATGAAGAGGTGTACAGACTGTCAGAGGATGGCCACCTGTGGACAACATGATATAAAGCTAATATAGCCCATTCACTTATGTGAGGTTTTTCACGTATGGGCATCGATTTCATGGGTCCATTCACCAAGAGGAAGACATTTGAGTGCATTCTACTTGTTGTGGATTATGTGAGTTGTTCAATTGAGGCCATCCCCACCCGAACCGCATATGTTAATTCTGTTTGCAGGTTCGCGGGGAAGAATATCATTTCACGGTTCAGGGTACCTAGAGTTTTGATATCTAACAAGGGGACTTACTTTATCAACGATAAGGTAAAGGCCTTTGCTAATGAGTTTAGCATGAACCATCATGTTTCCACTCCATATCACCCTCAAACCAATGGTCTTTCTGAAGTATCGAACAGTGAGATCAAGACTACATTGCAGAAGGTTGTCTGCCCAGACCGAAAGGATTGGTCACAACTTTTGAACTTGATCTTGTGGGCCTATATGACTTCCTTCAAGACACCTTTGGGTGCATCTCCCTTTCATCTCATTTATGGAAAGCCACGCCATTTACCCATGGAGATCAAGCACTATGGGCAATCACTGAGTTATTATTGGATCTTAAGAGTATAGGAGACCAGAGGAAAGCAGAGTTGGCATGACTAGAGGAGTTGAGAGACACAACCTTTTCGAGTAGCCTACAATATAAGGAGAGAGTAAAGATATGGCATGATTCTCATATTAGGCATAAATAGTTTGAGCCGAACCAGAGAGTATGGCTATTTGATGCTAGGTTGAGATTATTTATAGGGAAGTTGCAAAGAAAATGGAAGGGACCATATGTGGTCCGAAAGGTGCACGACAACGGAAGCATTCATATATCTGAATTGTCATCTGAATCTTCCTTTTGAGTTAATAGCAAGCATCTGAAACCATATATTGATCATGATCAGTTGATCACTGATGTTGCCCCTATTCATTTTGCATGAGATGTGGTCTTTGACTTGCATCATTTGCATCTCATGCCTGATTATCACTTCTCTTCTGAGGTTGTATAGATCCAGTTGTCCATATCATTCATTCTTTTTATTTAATAACCCATCTTCATCTTATGATTTTGCATAACTTAGGGTGTACTTTACCCTAAGTATAGGGGGACTATCAGACTTGTGAATTTTTTGGTTCTGTTTACCTCTGTTTTGCTGCCTATACTTAGGGATATTTTACCCTAAGTATAGGGGAGGTAAATCCTATACATCCTAACCTTCGATTTTCTGCTTGTGTATATACTTCTATACATAGGATTACTTGATCCTAAGTATAGGGTGATCACCGAACTCTATTCATTATATTCTTTCATTCGTTGTTGTAGTATAGCCTTTCTTTTCATTTCCCAATACTCATCACGAGTTATAATTTCCTTTCATCACTCTTTGATCACTCTGAGGACATCATTCGAGCTAAGTATAGGGGGTGTCATATATACATATATTGTGTATATACTTTAGTCGTAACTCGTACTTTGTGTGAGTGTGTTAATAAAATAAAATGGCTAAAGACATAAAAATAAAAATCATAAAAAATTTAAAAAAATTTCTGGTACATAAAGGTTACTAAATAACGTTTTTGTAGAAATTATTTTTATAAAAATGCTTTGACTGTAAAATGTTTGTAAATATTATTATATCAAAATTATGTATATAGTACAAAATTTTTGAAAAATATTTGGAAAACAAAAGTTTGCAAAAATTTGTTTATAAATGTTTTTAAATATTTCGCAAAACTCTCCCTTCTTCCTTGCATTCAAAAATTTTCTTGAAAATTTGCATATTTTTAAAAATTGCACAAAAAGAGTTTTGTACATATTTTCTTATTCTTCTAAGTCATAGTTGACATTTAAACTAGTCTAGAATTAAATTGAAAAATGGAGCTCGGTTAAGACCTTAATCCACTTAACTTGAGAGGAACCTTATATGATTTGGGGTTAAGACTTTTCAGGTTCATAGTGACTTAATCCTTTGAGTTCACTGGGCTATGTTCACATGTCATCTTGATGAGCTTAAGTAGAACACTTAACAATGCACGCATGACTCTCAGAGACAATGGCTTGACTTGGACAAGCACCTTACACATAGGTCCATACGGATGAGGTGGTGAGGAGGCTAAATTCTTTGGCTTGGGATAGCATACGAGGGTAGTACTTCTAGGAAGAATCTCTCATCGTCCTTTAGGGAGGGATGTGCACCTCAACCCGGTCTAGTAGCAATGAGGTCTAAAGATAAGAGTTTGTGGGTTGCAATAATGCTTCAAAAGAGGGATAGTCTACTGGCTCAAGAAGAAAAACTCCTTATGTACATGCTGCACCATGTAAATATGTTGTATATATGCACATAGAAAAAAAGTGTGCATAAATATGAAAAACTCCAAAAAAGGGGACAAGCCTGATTGAAAATAAAATGCCTATCGGAGTGTATATAGTGAATAAGCAAAGCTTATGTATTCCACCTTCTCATCTCATGGAACTTGCAGTTGGAGACTTACCTATACTGGCTTTGCTCCAAGGGATACGTGGCTACACTGGTCATGATCCATTCTCTTCTTTCCCCTATTCTTGAGCTGGTTGAACTTGAACTTAGAATGGAATATCCCGCTCCTCGAGGAAAAAGCTGCTAGACTGGGTAATTAGAGTTACCTTGTTGAGGGAGGTTGTTTCTTTATCATTTCTGAGGTGGGGAGCTACATATCACCTAAACAATACAAGGAAAGTTGCATAGTCATTGGAGTTTGCGTATGTAGACTTGTTATGACCAGGTTTATTGAGGAGCCTTGACCATAGAATCATGGATCTTAGAGGTTGTTGAGTCTTAAACCTATATCCCATTAAGGTTCCGACAAACCAATAATCCAAATGTCTGACTAAGCTCCATACTTCAATTTAATGAATTTACTAATCAACCTTCATTCTTTTTCTTTTCATTTCTTTTTGAATTTCACTTCTTTTTCAAATAAGTGTTTGCTAAGGGACTAGCAAAGGTAAAGTATTGGGGGGTGATGAATCCATGATTCTCACTCTTTATTCTTTTATTTTAGCTCTTTTTCTTGTCAAAACATCCTGCAAATACCTGTAAATATAATAACTTAGCTTTCTGCATGACATTATTAATATTGTATATTTAGCATGTATTTTTGGGAATACCTATCACACCCACTATTTATTATGTACCCTTAATAATATGTAAAAATAAAATAAAATATTTTATACTACTAAATTTATGTTGTAAATAAAAATATAAAATAACGATATTTATGTAAAAATAATAAAACAAAAATACTTATACATAATACACAGGTATAATATACATGTATATAATACTATTTACAGTATATATGTTATTTTAGTTTTCTTAAAAATAATTAAAAATCATAGAAAAATAATTTAAAAGATAATAAACATTTTTTATTTTATACACTTTTTATTTTAAATTCATTTGCTATTTTTTTAGAATTTTTCTTTATTTTGTAAATATTGATTTTCTATTGGTCCACGTGAGTTCGTTGACCCTAGTCAACGTCACACCCCAGGTCGGGTCGGGTCTCGCCCCTCTTTTCGGATCCACTCCTCCAAATTCTTGCGCCCACACCCAATTGCCTCTTGACTTGATATTCAGACCCAAGATTCCTCGTACACCTGAGATTCCTGCAAATCCCTAGAATCATTGGGATCCCTCTAGGGTCACGCTCCATCTCTCAATCTTTCTAGACCCTCGGTCACACCTATAAATCATCTCTTCTGATCCACCAGCCCTCCAACTCATCCATTGCGCCCCCTTTCTTCCCTAGACACCTTCAGTGGAGTGACAGCCACTTGAGGAGCTGTTTAGGATCGCCTGGAGGTGCTCAGAGACTCGACGCTCACTACGTGGCCGGAGCTCCGCTGCATGAAGCCTCTCGACCGGCGACAACTTGGTTTAGGCCAAGACCGGTCTGCCCTCCTTTGCCTGAAGCTCAGGAACACATTTCGACCTTCAGGTATCAATTTTATTCTCACACTTTTCTTGAATAATCACATCTTCCCAGTTTTCTCTACCGTCGTTTGCTGGCTCCGACCACTAGGTATGGATCCCATCATCCACATCCTTTCGTTCAAATTGACTCGTAATATCACCCTCCATCTTCCCACGAAACCTATTCCCCCCTATGTCTCAACCATCGGGTCGAGATTAGGAAGGGTCTCCTTCCCCTGCGATCGCCGGAGACCCAAAGCCCATTACCTGTCGCTTCTTTTGTTCCCTTATGTAATAAACCATCGCCGGAGCTTCACCTTCTAGCGTCATATCCTTTACAGGTGCTGGTTCGCACAAAGGCACCCGGTTGATTCATTAGCTATCTCGACGGAGTAGCTCCAGGTTGGGTGACACCGCCACGCACATATAGCCATCCACCGCTCCATCATAACCCACCACTAGATGCGGAGAGCTTCACGACTGTGCAGGACCTCTCAGCGATGTAAGTGGGCCGGTGGATCTTCCTCTACGATCGATTGAAGGTCGCCTGAGACGAGTTCTTCTAGCACCTTCATCCGATGTCTGATTGGGACCCCCTCTTCCAGATCACATCTCCACCGTTCATCCACCACCTTTTGTTAGAGGTGTCAGATCCACATTTAACGACCATCAAGGCCGGCATTCCTCGCACTGTTTGATCTCATCAGAAACCATCAGACCTGTACGTTTGCTTTGCGCGCCTGAGCCATCAGATCCTTAGCAGAGCAGATCAGAACTGTCAACAACCACCTTCACAAGAGCCTACCATGTGTCCCACATGCCCTGCACATGCCTGTAAGGGTATCTTTCACTCTTAGCCCTTCATGTTTAGTTATTTCATTTTAGTCCATCAAATAAATGATATAGCTTGGAACTTTTGCAGTTTAGACCTCATAGTTTATAATATTTACACTTAGTCCCTCTCTATTTGTAGCATGTGCATGTCCTTGTGAGCTTTGGGATATTTATGTTTTATGCCCTATGTTTTTCTACTGTTAATGAATGGATGACATGTTTTTAGAAATTGCAAAAATACCCATGTGCATTGAATATTAAGCATGTGTGTGATTTGTGTGGGCTTTTGCAGATTAGACCCTAAGCTTTTAAATCATGTTATCTAGGTGATCCATAAACTTAAAATAATTGATATTTGGTCCCTATAAGTTATGCTTAATTACAGATTGTATTTTAACAGAATAAATAGTTAATTAACTCAAAAAAACATCTAAAATTACCATTAACTCCTCTTGGTGTGTAATATTTATCGTGATTTTATTGGATTAATTTCTTTTCATTTTATATTTTTTAAAAATTCAAAAACCTTCATAAACATCCCACTTTGGCTTATAAAAATCACAAAAATTCGAAAATGCTTTAAAAATCCCATAAAAATTCTTCGTGTGTCTTTTTGTGTGTTATGTTTACAGTATTAATTTTGTTTGAAAGCCTCTTATAAAAACCCTAAAAACTACAACATAAACCTAACATCTTATAAAAATTATATAAAATCATAAAAATTCCAAAAATTCTATCTTCAGTTCCTTTTTGAAGGTTTTTATTCATATTTTATCACAAAATTATTATCCAAGAATTTAAGACATTTCAATTTTTTTTAATTTGCAAATTACTCCTCGTTGTGCATTGCTTGCTTTTTTTAGTGTTGTTTGATTTTTATAAAATTACAAAAGCATCTGAAAAATCCAAAAAAATACCAAAAACATTCTAAAACCCAAAAACCCGAAAATATTTTTTTCTCAGTTTTCTGAGTATTTTTAGCCTAAAAGAAAAATCCAAAAAGATTGTGGTGTTGTTTTCTCTTGTTTTTGTTGATTTTGTTTTCTTATAAAAAATTTAAAATTTTCAAAATTAAAAACCACTAAAAATCATCTTCTTTTGAGAATTTGATTGCTTCGTAGCTCTTTCGTGCTCCTTGTGTTTGACCCTGGTGGCTATACCAGGTAAATAAAATAGCAAATTGCTTACATGTGTTGATTGTTTGATATTCCTTTTGAGTAGTTTTATTTTTCTTGATTGAGCCCCCACTGAGTGATTATGGTGCAATGACCTTGCATTTCACTTGATATTTAACCTTGATTGATCAGCCGCTCGTCAGAAGCCGATTGGTGAATCCACTACTTCGGTCCTCACTCGCAATCAGATGCAAACTGATGAAACAGATACACCTGTGAAGGTGTGGCCTACGCTCAGTACTTTTGACCATGTTGATTATCCACACATGGCGGAAAAACCATCACTGAGAAAGGCCATACTTGGTCACGTACGATAGAAGCGCCATTACTTCAGAAATCCAAGCGATACACAATGCAGTTACAGACTGGGTTTTGGCTCTAATCCTTAGCAGGATGTGCCTCACTCATGGGAGGGGTTTTGGTCCCCTCTTAAGGTACCTGAAAATAATGAGGGCCTTATGAAGCCAAGACAATGAAAGTCCATTAAGAACTTTAATTAAGGTCAATGATTATTTAGCAGTATCCTTGTTTTAATTTTTGTTGGTTTTCACTTTTTTTTGGATCTTTTTGCATACAAGCACCTAATGTTTTGTATATTTTCATTTAAGTCCTAGATGATCAAAATCAGAGGGAGATAGCAAAAAAGTTGTGCAAGTCGATTCGATGATGGACATCTCACCATTGAATCTAATGATGCATGTTGAGTTAGAGAACTTACAGTGCTTCCCAGCTCTCTCTATGCGATATGCAAAATAAAATTTTTAAACCTAACTGCATGTAGGTGTGCAATCGACAAAATCGCCCGAAACAGTAGCTGTCATTAATCGTGAAAGCCATTTGCAATTATTCGTAAATGAGACCAAGGTCCGATCTTCGTGCCGATCGGTGCTCGCCACAACGGATCCTGCAAGCATTGTATACGACCTCTCTCAGTGTGCGGTCTTAAATCCAAATAATTAACAATTATTAATATGACTAGATAGAAATGTAAGAGACTATAGGTACATGCATTTTTATTAGGGTTTGGACCTAATTACTGAGGTAAGAAACCTATAATCTATGGGCTCATGCACACAAAACAAATAAAAAGAAGGGCGGAAAACTCAAAACATCAATAAACAACATAAAAGAAAGTGATAAAATGTAAAAAACAACGACAAGGCCCCTAGGTGAGCAGATGCCCGGGCACTGGATCTCATTGTGAAGAATAATGTCCAAGTCTTAATTATTACAATTTACTTAGGGTCTCTCTCTATCCAATAAATAATAAATAGATCTAAGCTAATTCTATGTTAAGTCATTCTCCTTTCTTCATTTGTAACTGTTCATAGAGTGAAGACCAATCTCCACAAAGCTTGCTTGTATCGGCCACCTGAGAAGTCGTCCTCATGTGGTGGGACCACGTAATAAAGTGACAAAAAATGTAAATTAGCACAAATAATCAAATAAAATTAAGCTTGAGCTATATACAACGAACAATTGAATAGATATGTGTAAAATAAATCAATTAATCAATGAATAATCAGTAATGACTATACAAGATAAATGATAAAATAGGCTACGCTCATTACTCCCTGACAACAACACCATTTGATGAGAGAGATCTATCGAGGGTCTTACATTTTCACAAGGCGAAACCACAGTCGGTGTATTGACCATTCAGTACATCTCAATCAATCAACAATCAACCCACTATAAGAATCAAGCAAGGAATAGCACAAAATGTGAGTCATAATTTATTATTCTCTACAACTATATGTATAGCAAGTAAGAGTGAAGAGGTCAAACCACGGAGAGCAACAATGGTAGCCTATGGTTACTCTTAAACAAAGCGTATTATGTACAACCACGTCTTTTATTATTTTTTTGTGGGTGTTTAATTTGTAAGTTTTATTTTATTTTTAATTTTATATCTCTATCTTTTCACTTTAAATTTTATATTTTTTATATTTTCTTTTTTAATTTTTCCTTTTAAATAGATTATATAAGATATATGAGAGTAATATAATAATAGATAACGTACATAACAAAAAATAACCAAAAATAACAGAATTAAATAATTTAAGGATTTAAATAATTTTTAGTTTTTTTTGTGATTTTTCCGGTATTTTGCCTATTTTTATGTATTTTTAAAATAAAAAATATCTCAAATCAGGGATTAAATCTAGGCCGAGATTGAAATGGAAATTAAAAATAGAAAATTGAAACCAAAATTTTCCAAATCAATTTTAATATATATATAGTAATAGAGAGAAAATTATAAAATAGTAATTTTTTTTTAAGTTTTTAGGAGTTTTATGTATTTTTATCAAGGTTTTTCGGTTTTTAATTTTTTAGAGTTTTGTTTTTCTAATTTTAGTGATATTTGATGTGAAGACGAAAAATACATAAATAAGCAAAATATTTTTTGGGGAATTTTTCAGAAATATTTTTATTTTTTTGGTGTTTTATACTTTAGATAGGGATTGTTTGTTCTCTAATTGGTTTTTAATAAATATAAAAATTTCCAAATTTGCGAATAAAAATCATGGTGAAACTAGAAGCAATCAGAAACTTACACCTATTTTTTCTTAGTTTTTGGAGCATACTTCCTAAATCGAGCCTCCTCATATATATTGATGTTGGGGGTTCGAGCAGTCTTAGGAAATGAACTCTTCATCCTCTAGTCACGTAGCTATTTTAAATAAATCTAACAAGCACACAAAAATACAATTACCGGTAGAGGCATACAAGTAAATAAAATAAAATCTAGGGGCCTCTATGTAATTTTTCCAAAAATATACAATGTATATGAAAATTAATTGGAGCAAAAACAAATACAAAAAAATAGTAGGGGTGTACTTACAAAATGGCCACCTCACTTGGGACTAGACGTGAGGTGACCTGGTATGGACCTAAATGCAATATTAAAGGAATCCAGGGGTCTACATGCAATTTTACCTATTTTATTTACATAGACTAAAGTATTTACATGACTAATTAATAAATAAAAATAGCAGCGGTTAAGTATGCAAATTACCCCTTCATGTGCTAGAGCGAACGACTGGATGTGATCTACTTAAACAAGTGTCGGCTCCAGGCTTCGCGATGGTGCTTTGGCCATGAACGCTTGGGATTAGATCCCAAGCTTGATCTTATGGCATGCAATGAGGCACATGAGATGGCTAAGGCTTGATCTGGAACAGTGCCATAATCAAACGGTCGGGAGGGGCTCAGGAAGAATCATGCAAGAAGTCACCGCCAGCGAGTTTCGATCCGTCCTCCCATGCTCCTTCGGTCATTTGGAAGGCCCGGACATGGGGCAAAATGGACCTGTAGCTCATATGCACCAGATGGCATAGTCAGAAGGCATCTGGAGCTTCGGTGAAGTTGATCGAGCTCGGGAATGGGGGAAAGCTCCAGGTGCCTCACTTATAATAAACAATCGACCCATCAGGGTCATTTGTCCTCCAGTACTTGCAGAAAGGTCACATGTGGAAGAACGATAGGTTTTGGGGCCTTAGTAGTGGGGTTAGATGGACAGTGGAGTGATAAGGCGAGGTCTACGAGAAGGCAGCGGAGGGTAACCTCAATCTCCAGACCCATGCAGGATCGTGTGAATGGACACGAGGAAAAGTGAAGAAGCATAGGGAAAAGATATGCGATGGGTATGAGGGTCAACCATAAGCAGGAGCACAGTGAACAGCTCGTCAGAGCAGCGCTCTAGTGAACTATGTGATGGGCTTGATAACGCTAAATTGATGGTCTAATTGATAAACTAATTCCAGATTTAAAATGCGCGAATTTAATGATAACTACAAAAAAATGAAGGCGCATCTCATACCTGCCAACAAAAGGCAGGGAGCAGAGGTGGCCGAACGACCACCGTGGAGTGCACCTCCGTCCTCCCGGAGCCGCTCCAGATCATAGGGAGCCTCCTCCTGTCATGAGAAGCTCTCTAGACCAAGAGTAGGGCTCTAAGACTCGGAATAGTGACAAAGATGAGGACGAAAGTAGAGGTCCTTATTTATAAATAGGTAATGTACCCTTTTGATGGCTTGTTTGGAAAGAATCTAGGTTATGTACAAGAAATCAAGAGGCCTGGCATGAATCATGGAAGATCAATGATGATTTCCTCAGAAGGAAGAGCGAGCATGATGGATCGAGTGAAAAAGGAGGAGAAATTCAAGGATTCGACAATTCTGACGAGTCAGAATGCTTGGGGAGGGAGATGTCCAGGAGTCAACAAGTGACGCAATATGATGGGCCATGTCGACCACTACAGGGGAGAAAATAGTATTGTTTATTCTAATTAATTCATTAATTATATTAAATGATTATATTAATTTTTTATTACAAAGTAAAAAATGTTTAATATTTTATTTAGTATGTTTAATATGATTTTTAAATTTTTAAGGTTATTTATTAGCAGTTAATTTTTAGAGGTATAACCTATAGGTATATTCATCTATATTTTGACTATTTTATTTTTATTTTATATATTTTATTTTAATATTTTTCTAATTTTATACATGTATAACTTATTTTAGGTATATATGTATATTTTTATTATATTTTTCTGTATATATTATGTACACTTAAATAAATAGGTAATGTTAAATATATATGTACAAGCATAGGTATTTCTTCTATGTAGTATGTATACCTAATTTATTTTAATGTTTCACTGTGTTTTTATTTTAATTTTAATATGTGGCATATCATATAAAATAATATTTACAAAATTATAAAAATATAAAATTAATAAAAGAATAATAAAATGAATATTTTTATTCGGGTATATATTATACAATAGGGTCCAAAACCTAACTTTCACATCTTAATTCAAAAAAGTATCAAACTTTTTTAAATAGCTTATTAAAAGTTATATACAATTAGAGGTGATTTTGATACATTTTGAGTTTTATTTGAAAGTATGGATCTCGGAAGTTTGGGTTTTGGCTTTTTATTTGTGTATAGAATGAACACTGGTGTATTATTTTTGCGTGAACTAATTTGTATTTTTCTATATTTTTATATCTACAACTTTATTGTTTAAAATTTTTTTATTTGAGGTATAAAAGTCAGAAAATAAAATAGATCCCAAAAATCAATAATAATAGATGAATAAAAGGGATTTTATTGTATTATTGGCCCTTATCTCCCCCTACTTTATTCCTTATCGACCTAGTCATCAAGATGCCTAGGTCTCTGGGATTAGGGTCATAAAATACCTTCGGAATTTTATTATTTTTTCTTCTTTTCTTTATTTCAATGATTTTTGAATTAAAAATATTATTATTTACACAATAAATGCAATAAATAATGAATGCTATTTTGTACAAATTAATGCTATTTAAATGCATTAGATAGGGTTTTTAAGGCCAAAATGATAGAATAAAGGTGATAAAATGGAGATTCATCAGCCACCCATGAGTCCATTCATGATGCTTGGAGTAGTTTACAGGTTTACAGTAAAAGTGCCCCCATCATGACATTCCCTAGGACCAGCCTAGTCCAACATTTCTTTGGGGGGGTGATAATAGAGAGTCAGAAGCTCATGACGCAACTTGTGGCGGCTCACATTTCGACAAAGATGAGAACGTTGTCTGACAGTTGTTCGAGGAAATGGACGATGGAGAGGCCTCCTTGTCCTCATCTCATGTATATTAGTGCCATCCTACAATCTTCAGAAGACAATGCATATGGCATCTTCTCACAAACCAAACATGGACGAGAGTTCCAACCTGAGAATCATAGGGAGCCACCTGTCCAAGGTGGATATCATAGAGAAATGATCACAAGACCTGGAGAAACTTTAAATGATCGAACAAAGGACACATCATCTGGACAAGTTGGACACATTACTAACAACTAGAGATGTTGATTAGTACGATCAGCTCTTGCAATTTTGTGTCTGCATCGGCCACGACTCCTACTAAGATGAAGGAGCCCTCATCGCCTCAACCTCCTCAGCAGACTCCCTTACAACCAGTGGTTCATCACATTTTCTACATGCAGACCCTCGATCCTACATCGTCTCAGCAGCCGCACCAACAGCTTGTGGTCTACCAGCTTGAGCTCCAAATCTTACCAAATCAATGCTCTCCTCCACCACCTCTCATTCAAGAGGTGAATGGCGTGTGAAACAACGATGCGCAATTGGCCTGTCCTAGTAGACAACATCAGGGCCAATAGTTTAGGAAATCACCAGTTCTTAAACAACAAGGAAGGTTTGTCTAGAACCAACCTTAGCACCACCAACAGTCTTTGACATACCAGGGAAATTGGAGACAGAACCAGTATAAAAACCACTATACCGTCAGTACCAGCACAATTAGCAGTACTTAATTGTTCCTTACCAAAACCAACCTCCTCAATAGCAGCAACAATACCATCTTTCTACTCAGTACCATAATCAGTATTCCCACTCGTAGCCTCCACACCATTCCCAATATCAGCGTGGTCAGTATGTTGAACCATCCGAGGCAACTCTTTTGAACCCCACCTTGGATTGACTAAATCAGCTAGTGAAAAAGCCTAGTGACGAGTCGTGAATCTCCCTACGTTAATTGTCAAGAATTATTGAGTTTTTAAATTAATGCCATTTTGTTGTGGCGGGCAATCGGAATCGGATAAGAAATAACCATAAAATTTTATTCAATTTTATTCAAAGTGGTTTAATATTTATTTTACTTGGGCAGGTCCCAATGTCGAACTCAAGGAGGCAAAGGAATACCCTAGAATTTTTCAATCAAAGTTGCGTGTACTATTTTCGAGGCATTTTTTGTATTTTTAGTGCAATTAAGAAATGCAATATGCAAATGTGGCCAATTTTAGGACTAAAATGTAAAGATCAATCATACAAGGTCTGGAAAATATGAAACATGGCTAAGATGACAATTATGATCAAATGAATGCACTGTATTTTTTTGGAATTTTTTGGATGCAAGATAAATATTTTATGAATTTATGAATGCAAACACAACCAATTTCAATAATAAATTATAATAAATATTAAACCTAATTATTTTTTGGGAATAAAATTATCTAAAATCTATCACTAGGAGATTCATCTCAGAAAAATCCTAAACGTTTAAAAATATGAGATTTAATACTAATTAAAATTAAATATTGAAATATGCAAAAATATTTTTACAGAACAAATCATGCATGCAAATACAATTCTTTTTAGGCACAATGTAACATGCAATTAATTCTATAATTTATGATTTTTTGGTTTTCAGATCTATGGTTAAGTACTTATGAATTCCAAAGCACAAGATGGGCAAAATATGCAATTTATTATGAGAAAATTAATATTTAAATAACCACATCCTATAAAAATGTCACAAGCATGACATAATGTAGCAAATTAGTTGAAGAACACAATGCTATTTTTGAATAATAAAAATAATGCAATAAAGAGGTCTAAAATAAGCGGGGAATACAGGGGTCTATCTGTAATTACAATAAATAAAAGAAAATAAAAAATATGTCGAGTAGGACTAACTTGTAATTTCAAAAGTCAGGAGGTGATTCTGTAAAATTGACAGAGGCATGTGTCGTGCACGTACTCTCTAAGCATCTGGCCTTGATGACAATACATGGAATTAGAGGGTTGCTTCAGCAATTTACCCAAGTATGTCATGTGCGAGACACGTGGGCTTGTGAGACCTGCTTTGCCCTGAGACTTTCATTCCTTGTCTAGGCCTAGCTCCCTTAGCTTGACACTTGGAAGACTTCTGGCTGGGGTTGCTTTCGAAAATCCTGAGACCTTCAGGGGTTTAAGTGCAAGAAGTCCCCTCTTGCACATGCTCAGCATGTGGGAGGGTCTCGCTACCTGTGCCCGGCTCTGTGGTAGTGGTTTGCAGGTCCTTCGGCTAGGCTTCATTGGTGGCTCCGGTGGCGGAGTTGGGGAGAAGGCACGACGAACTAAGACGGTGTTGCAGTTAGGTGGTGAAGCAGAGTGGCAGAGATCCTTGCATGGTGGCGGAGGTGTGTTGATGAAGTAGCCCTGCCATGGTGGAGTTGCGCTGCAGGAGGTGTAGCTGGTGAAGGCCTCCTATGAAGCTGGTGCAGGAACCCAACGAAGTTGAGCGAGTGTGTCAAAGTCGAAATGCAGCAGTCCTGGGGCTTGTTGATGTAGTCGACACCTGGAAGATGGAGCATTGTCGGTGGAGCTTGGAGGCGGAGGCTGGTGGGTGAAGGTGGATGGAGTCAAGGCAGAGGAGCAGCCGATCTGATGATGCAGAGAGTACGGGGGTCGCGATGCGGGAGAAGGTGAGTTGTTGTGTCAACGGATGTTGGGATGTTGAGGTGAAATGATCGGGAAAAAATGTGTAATGAGTATGAATAAGAAGCGAAGGGAGGAGGAGGACAAGTACCTGAAGGCACAACATGACGGAGGAAGTCCCGCGCAGAGCAGTCTCGTAGAGGAGAGGCTGCGACGAGGAGCGGTGCGCCTCGGATCACGTCAAGACATGAAGGACATGTCGGAGGGGAAGGTGCTCTCACCGCCTTGAGAGGAGTCTTCCTTTGTAGCTATAGATCGACGGATGAAGACCGAGGTGAGGGGGGTTCGGCGAAGTTAAATAGGAATGAAGGAAGGTTGAATCGGGACTGTCGATGACACGGGAGATCTGAGATTGAGAGGGGCGGTGATTTAATTGGATATGAGCATAAGATGGATCCGATTGGATGCAGATAACTGTGCTGATTAGGAAGGTGACGGCGATCGGTGATGATGAAATGCAAGGAAGGCGATCGTGTGATGGGGCGGCCGAAGATGGAATTAGAGATTGGGAATTGCGCGAGATCGTAGGGGAGTGTGGGGCCGATCTTAGATGAGATCCGACGAGGATCTTGAGGGATCCGGGATGGAGGGTGGCTGCAAGATACGCAGAGGGTGGCAGAGGAGAATCACGGAGGGGCAGCGGAGCTGGGCCGGTTTGGGAAAGTGGGATGGAAGAAGTGGATGAATCTAAGGCCCGTCCGACCGACGGCCGAGATTGGGCAGCCCAGATCATGCCACGTGTTTTTATTTTTTTTATTAATATTTATTAAATATTTTTTTAAAGTTTTTTATTGATTAATTTCTTCATAAAAATAAACGAAAATAAAATCCAAAAATGGGTGACATGTGACAGCTCCAGGAGCTGCCACATGTTAACCCCAAAAAATTCGTAAAAATAAATAAAAAGATAAATAAAAAAAAAGCAAACGACCTCGGATCGAAAAAGTTTCTTCACAATAGTTTCTCATCTCGATGAGTCTACAACATTTTATAAGAGACCAAATCAAAATCAAAATCAATCAATTTTGCAAAGTGATATTTTCGGGTATCCATGTACATAGAATACCTTGATTTTTGGATTTTTCTATTTTTGTCATTTTTAAACCAGATAAAAATCCCGAGAAAATAACATAAAATCAAAGATAAATATTTACATGCTAGTCTAATTTTTTGGATTTTTATTAATTAGGAAAAAGAAGAAATAATAAAATATGAAAAAGACAATTTTTATACAGATAGTTACTGAAGACTCGAACTCAATTAGTTTCTTTGATTTCAAGCTCAGTTTGGATTTGGATTTTTATGCATTTTAATAAATTTTTATCAAGAGACAAAGGAAAAAGAAAATAAAATAAAATGGGATAATTATATACATAGAATTATAGGTCAGAATCCACTAAAAAAACAAATGTACAAAAGAGGTCCAAAACCCAATTTTCATATATGAACTCCGATTCACTTGAACTTGTCTTATTTTGAATGTATTTGAATGTACATTAGTTCAAAAGTGAGTATGATGAAATCATACACTGGATGAGGAAGAGTATAGATGTTTTAATATGAGAATCCTAGAACCAGGTTTGGGTTTTTGGTCAACTTATTTAGTTTAGTGATTTCTTTGTAATTTTCATTTATTCTTGTTAGTGATATGTACACAGTGGAGGTGATTTCAGGTCCAATTAGTGTTATCATGAATTAGTTAAAAATCAAGGAAGTCAAGCTATTTTATAGGTCATTTGCCTAGGATTTTTGGCTTCTTATTTTGTGCAAAAATAAGTGATAAAATGCATTCTTACCATATCATTCATGAATGCTAATTATGCAGAATAAATGGAGAAATGACCAATGAATTTTAGGGAATTGAGCTTAATTCATAATTTTAGAGTGATGAATTGAGATTCACCATCCCCCTATACTTAAACCATGCTTATCCCTGAGCATCAAAAGCAATGCAATGAGGTGAAATGAGATTGGGTTCCAACAACCTCCAAGTTCTACACATCATTGTCACAGTTTCGGCTCAGAAGTCATCTTTGATCAATCCTCCCCCCAAAGCACACTCAATGAACATTGAACAATTGACTCATGTGTGTGAAATGTTTAGCTCTTCCCATCAGAATGTTGGACTACCATGCAAACCTCCTCTCTAGTAACTCGTCCTCGGGGGAGTCAGGTATTTCCTTCTAAGGTCTGTCGTGTTTGTTAACAATCGAATAGAGGGAGAAGTTAGAAGAAGGAGAAAAGAACTGGAGGTTGACCAGTGTAGTCACCTCTCTTTGTGAAGCCGGTCAGTTTAGCCAAGTCTCCACCAAGATCTGCATGTTTTCTTGAAGCTTGGACCTTTCGGGTCTATGTTTTATTGGTAGTGGGCTTCTTTGTATTTAGATTTTTGGTGGTTCTACATGGATCTTGTTGTGCCCCTATGATATAGAATATTTTTTTCTGTACATGTTTTGGATCTTAGGAAAAAATGTACCCAGCAGTCCATCCCTTTTCCAAAGCTTTATTTCAACCCGTACTCTAATCTTTGGATGTCCACGCTACTAGAAAAGAAACTCACACAGTCTTCCAACACCCCATCTGAGTTGAGCTATGTGCATAGTGCGAGAGTACATAATTATTCCAGAGTCGTACCCAGAATGAAGAGACCAAGTTAGACACTAAGAGTCAAATGATGCACATTGTCATGTGGAACTTAAAGAATTAAGTCAAGACCAGAAGTTTCTAAAATCCCATTTCTCGTTGAAATTCCTTTGAATTTAGGTGGATTAAGGTCAAGTGTAGACCACTCTCAGTTTCTACTCATAACTTGGTTCAGAACCCAAGGGCTTTTCATAAATGCCAATATACGTAATGCTGGATGAAGTGCAGGTGTAGGACATGCAGAATTTTTTTACTTTTGAAAGTTTTTATGTAATTTTTGTTGTGCAAAAATGAATAAGAAGACTTTTTTTCAAAAATTTTGGTTAGACACAATCAATGTTAGTAGCAAATTTTTTTATTTTGTTTGTTTATTTTTTCTTCAAGTTATTACCCACCTGTAAATACATATAGACTTACACAAAAGTACGAGCTATGGGTGAACATATACATAGTATATATACACCCCCCCTATACTTAGAGAGTGTTGTGTCCTCATAGCACAAAAAGCGTGGAGAAGACATAGCTCTGGCTAAGCGTAAGAGAGTGAAAACGAAAAAGATATATCAGCCCGCCCCCCTATACTTAGGCTGTGAACAATTCAAAGTATAAAAGAAGAGCAAAAATGAGGTGGTCGGGATATGTGAATGAGGAAAGTATATACATATGAGTATCAGTTCCCCCTATACTTAGGCTCTGGTCAGCCTAAGTATAGAAGAAGGGTGGAAATGAGGTGATGTGAGAAGGAGTTTGATGAGGAGAATGGTATATACAGATGGCATCGGTCCCCCTATACTTAGGACTTGGCCTAAGTAGAAGAGAGAAGTAAAAGGAGACAGATGGGATCGGGAGGGACGGAGTGAAGAATAATGATTATCTGTACAGCTTGTGTCTGATTGCTTTTCTTCATTTAGGAAGATCTGATGAGTCTTCAATGTGCTCGCTCTGCATGAAGTAGATGAACTCAACTTGGGTTGTCTGCTCTTTAGATGATTCTACATATAGCTTCAGCAATTACCCATTCACAGAGAATGGTTGTGCACCATATTTGAATTCGGCAATATCCGCACGTCCATTGGTATGCACATCGATGATAATGTAAGGATCCGTCCATTTTGATTTGAGTTTCTCGTGAAAAATTTTCAACCGGGCATTGAACAACCACACTTTCTGCCCAGGGACAAAGGTTTTATGCCTAATGTGTTTGTCATGCCATCTCTTGACCTTTTCCTTATAGATCACACTATTGTTATATGATCAGTTTCAGATTTCAATTAGCTCATTCAGATTTAAGTCCTGCCATAGTTTCCCAAGGTGACAGCTCAAATTAAGCTTTTTTATTGCCAATTCTTATTTTGAATTAGCTTTGCAGGTAGATGACATGGCTTGCCATAGATCATCTCAAAAGGTGAAGTTTCGAGTGGAGTCTTGTAGGTTGTCCTCTGATCCAAATGTTGAGACCAGTTCTTCCTATCTGGACGAACTAACTTCTGAAGAATTCCCTTCACCTCTCTATTTAAAACCTCTGTCATGCCATTAGATTGTGGGTGATATGGATTGGCTATTCTATGCTCGAATTTATATTCCTTAGCCAATGATATCATTTTCCTATTCACGAAGTGGCTACCCCCATCTGAAATCAGAACCTTTGGGATCCCGAACCTTATGATGATATGATCCTTGATAAACTTACAGACAATTTTTCTATCTGCGGTTCGGGTTGAGATAGCCTCCACCCATCTTGAGAAATAATCAACCGCCAACAAGATGTACTTAAATCCATGGCTTCTTAGAAAAGAACCCATAAAATCGATTCCCCATGCATCAAAAATATCATGGAAAATCACTGGTTGCATGGCATTTCATCTCTATAACCAACCGTCCCTTCCATTCTTTGACAAACCGGGTACGATCGTACAAAATCATTGGCATCTCGAAATAAGGTCTGCTAGTAAAATCCACATTAGAGTACCTTTTGCACGGTTCTATTTCTCGAATGGTGTCCTCCAGCCTCAAGTGAATGCTAGTGTGTGAAGACACTATGTTATTCCTCCTGAGGAATACATCTTCGGCAGACGCAATCCGGTCCTTCATAGAAAAGGAAAGGATTGTCCAAATGGTATTTTCTTGAATTCGACTTCAATCAGTCAATTCTACTCTTGGTCCAACCTAGGGAACTTTCTTGGAGACAAGATAGTTTACTATGTCGAAGTACCATGGGACTGAGTCAGTAATGCAAACTGACTCGTCTGGAAAAGTCTCTTTAATTGGTCCAGTATCCGAATAATCATTTTGCTCGATTCGGGAAAGGTGGTCAGCAATAATATCCTTTATTCCAGGTTTATCCTTGATCTCTAAATCAAATTCCTGGATTAATAAGATCCATCTCAAAAGACGTGCCTTGGCATCCTTCTTTTCCATTAGATATCTTATTGCCATGTGATAAGTAAAAATCGTCAACTTGGAGCCCAATATACATTATCTGAATTTTTCTAGGGCCCAACCTACCACGAGAATTCCTTTTTATTAGTTACTATAATTTTTTTTGGACAGGATCCAAAACTATGCTCGTGTAATGAATAATATAAGGTATCCCATCTCGTCTTTGTCCATGCACAACCCTGACAATAAATCCGATACATCAGTCATGATCTCAAAGGGAAGAGATCAGTCGGGAACTTGTAAAATCGACGATTCACATATTTTCTTTTCAGGAGCTCAAAGGCCTCTAGACACTTGTGAGTTACGATAAACTCGATGTCTTTTCCTATGAGCTCAGTCAATGGGCAGACGGTCTTTGAAAAATCAGGAATAAATCTTCGGTAAAATCCAACATGCCCTAAGAATGACCTCACTGACTTAACGTTGGTTGGTGGCTCAAGTTTCTTGATCACATCCACCTTGGCAGGGTTGACCTCCATTCACTTTTTGGAGATGGCATGCCCCAACACGATACCCTCTGTCACCATAAAGTGACTTTTCCTCCGAGGAGAGTACTAAATTAACCTCCCTACATCTTTTGAAGACTCGGTCCAAGTACATTAAACATGTATCAAATGAATAATCATGGACCAAGAAGTCATCCATGAAGACTTCCAGGACGTCGCCCACCATTTCAATAAAGATGTCAATCATGCACCGCTGAAATGTGTTTTGGTACATTACAAAGCCCCAATGGCATGCGCTTGAATGCGTAAGTGCTAATAGGACATGTAAAGGTGGTTTTTCCAGATCCTCAGGAGCGATGGCTACTTGATTGTAGCCCGAGTACCTACAAGGAAAATAGAAGAATGCTTTCCCTACAAGTCTCTCCAAGATTTGATCAATTAATGGCAGTGGAAAGTAATATTTCTTGGTCGCAGCATTCAGGCACCTGTAATCAACACAAAGGTGCCATGATGTGGGTACTCTGACCGCGATCTCTATTCCCTCCTCATTGGTGACCATATGGATTCCTGATTTCTTCGTGACAACATGAAGGGGGCCACCCACTTGGAGTCAAAAATGGGGGTATATAAACCATGCTTTGCACCATTTCTCTATCTTCTTCCTAACTACTTCTCAGATTTTAGGATTTAATCCTCTCTGAAATTCACAGAAGGTCTTGCATTATCCTCAACATAAATTTGGTGCGAGTAGAGAGCGGGATTGATTCCCACAAGATCTGATACAGTCCAACCAATGACCTTGCGATTTCGCTCAAGAACTTCAAGCAATCTAGATTCCTGGTCTTCAGTTAATGATGAGCTAATGATCATAGGAAATTTCTCCTTGGGTCCTGCAAGAAATGTATACTTGAGTATAGGAGGAAGTGGTTTTAACTCAGGCAATTTTGAATCATCAATTAGGTCTTGGCTGAATGTCTTTTGAGTCCAGCTCTGTGTTGGTTGAAGGTGAATCAATATGCAATGTGATGGCTACCAATTCTGAGGCAAGGCGAGTCGGATCGCAAAAATAGTGCGGTAGTTCGGCCAAAGCCACGTCCGACTCGTCATCGATATTTCTTGACTGTCCCAAAGATGATGAGACTGATAAATCCAGAAGGATTTCTATGTCATGAAGGGTATAGGTATCTATGTCTCTAAATAGTTCAGTCAACATCTTGCAAACTGCATTGTACACTATTTCTTCTTCTGATGAGGGGCTCTCACTCTGAACTTCTAGAAGTTGATGCCAAGGCCCATTAGTGACAATGAAATTGCACTATGATGTTTCTGAGTATTCAGTGGTAGATTCAAAGTCGGGTCTTTGCCACTTTGTCAGCTTCGTCTCCAAGTCCACCTCTTCGCCTAGAAGAGCATAATTTCGTCATTCCTATACCATAATTGAATACTGCTTTAGATGTCCCGCCAAGAATGATCTTCCAAAAATGATTTAGGATCCTTTCCAATGGTTTGGGGTTTCCATATCAAGGACAGTGAAGTCCACTTTGTACTTTGTACCCCTCGATCAAGATGACCGCATTCTTTACTTCTCCCTTAGGCCTTTAGTGGATTTATCCACAAAATTGAAGCAGAGATAATGATTTTCTGAGAGGTCCTAACTCCAATTTGTAGTATAAGGCTAAGGGGAAAAGATTGATCGAAGAACCATTATCTAGTAGTGTGTGTGTGAACGCAATGCTACCGATGTGAATCTCCACCTAGTCAGCACCCTGGTCCCTTTTTTCTAGGTAGATTTTGATTTTTGACACATGTGGTATTTGCCACTGTCAAGATATGAGTCTCCACAAATTGACTTGGTTTCTTTCTGCGAGTCCTGGTGGGAGTGCATTTCACTTTAAAGTATTTTTGAAATGGCGGATTGTTAGCCACATATTTATAAAATGGTACTTTGACTGTGATATTTTCCTGATAGAATCGTTCAATTTTTGGGGTCATCTTGAATGTTTCTCTTTGGTTTACGTTTTCCTCTCATAAGAGCATTGGGAAGGAATGAAAGCAGTCGAGACAAGAGATAAAGAACTCGAATCATAAATAAGAGCATCTTTATTAGAAATGGAGTTCTTATTACAATCATTTTTCTGCTGATAATAATCAAAATCATGTTGCTGAAAAGATGACAAAGGGATATTTGCAGCAACTGGAGGTGCAAGGTCCTCTGTAGACTCCATGGATGATTTTCCTTTCTCGTGTGCTGGGATCTTCACTGGTTATGAATTCAGTTATCCTTCTTCATTCTCGGAAGTATCCTCCGGTTGATCTTTCGAGTCTTCTTTATCTAATTCTTGTGCCTGGTCAAGTAAGTCCATGGTCCTTCCGCTCCTAAGTGACATAGCATTTATATTGTAAATAAAAGGATCTCATGTTCAGAGATGGGAAGTTTTGAGTAGTATACCTGGCCATTTTGTTGGGATGATTGAGATTTGTTCAAGCTATTAGGGTTAGCTTGAACTTGGGCGGGAATGGTTGTAGCAGGGGCTGTATGTTCATCTCTCCAAAGTGACAAGCGATTAACATCAACCCATAGATTTTGTAGTTCATTTTGAAAGTAGCGAATCTCCTCAAGCATCTATTGCAGGATATCTATAGGTTCTCCTTGATAATTGGATGGTTGAGATGGTTGTTTTGAGGGATGACGTTGTGGAGCTTGGTATTGTTGCCGGTATTGCTGGGGTGCCTGCTAGTGTTGATTGTGGCAGTTGTATGGTTTGTTACTGTTATTTCTAATGCTGGGATGGTGCAGTATTTTGGGTGTGCTGTGGAGCTGGTTGAAATGCGTCATTATAGAAAGTGGTGGGTTGTTGGTAAGCCTGACGGTCCCCCATAATACCCTGTCGGGTAGGGTCTTGAGTGTACCGATTCCGTTCTCCTCGAACACTAGAGGTGGTGCTTCTTCGACGATCTCAGCTGTGAGGGTGACTGTTGGGAAGGTTGGGCATAGAATTGGTCCTGAGCCCATTGTTGTTCTTGTCCTGATCCTGGCTACTCCTGGACATAATGTATACGATAGATGGGAACTGCAGATGCAGCTGGTGTCCAATCTTTGATACCTTCTTGATCTGCTCCTCCATTTGCTTTGGAAACTCGAGATCATGTTGTCGATGTCGTTCATCCTATTATGAATCTAATCCACAACTACTAACTTATCACCGATGATGCTCATGTTTGGAATCAAATCCTACACTATTTCTGCACAGTTTGCTTTCATCCTTTAGACTGAAGTGTGTTTAGGGAATCGATATACGCCCTCCTGGCAATCTGTGAGCAGCTTGTCTCAGCCATTTGCTCTAGTACTTTCCATACGGTTTCAGCACTACGTGATGTATAGTTGCCACTGCAGGCAATGCTAACTAATCCCTGTGTCTCGTAGCTGAGGCCAGAATCGAGTGACTAGACCAAGATGTTATCATCTAGATCATGGCATCTACACTTATGTACTTGATCTTTAAATCTATCCCAAGCATCACAAAGTGGTTCACTAGACATCTGAAAAAAACTGGTGATGTGTGTCCTCATATGATTGGTCCGACTCAAAGGGTAGAATTTTGTTAAGAACAGGTTCTTGAACCTATCACAGGTAGTCACCATCACTCCTAAATTCTTTACCGACTAATCTGCCTTCCCTTTTAAGGAGAGAGTAAGTGCATTGAGGTGAATGTAATCTTGGCCTGACCTAAGAATGCCTTAGATTAGAGCATACCAGCTCCAAGTCCCGTAAAAATTCATATGGTTCTTCAACAACATTACCATGGAATTGTGGAAATTGGTTCAAAATGTGTGGTTTTAGTTCATAGTTTATTTCTTGCTCAAATGGCTGCAAATAATTTCTCACTTTGTACTACCCAGGATTGTATGCTGCTTCCATTGGCGGTTCTCCCCCAGCATTCAACTACTCTATTTGTTCTCTCAATAAAAGTTGTTGCTGCGCAGATGCAGCCAATCTTGCCAAATCATCTACATTGGGTCTTCATTGGGTTCATCTTCATGATCTCTTTTCTTGGGAGGCATCTTCTTCAAACTCTTTTACCCTTCAAAAGAGGAGAAATCCGAGTCAATAGAATGGAAAGAATCAGAATTAGAGTCATCGAGGTGAGACTCTTCCTCGATGTGATTAGGAGATAAAGAGAGAGCATGGGTTGACCTCCTTCCAGAATGATGAAGGAATCATAGGAAGAGGATTCATGGGAAAGGTGTCCCTGAACCCAAGGTGGTCCGGAGTAAGAGTGTCTTTGAACCTTTGAGATTGGTAAGTTTGTGGAGGGTAAGTGGAGCGTTCGCGGAGTCCGAACAAAAATTCCCACAATCTTCCATTCTCGATTTCAAATGATTTGAGATTTTTACAATTCATGATTTATGCACAAGTGTGCAGTATTCGATGATTATTCTGAATCTATGCACAAAACAAACACAATACAGATTCCTTGTTTTCACCACTCACATAGTGAAGGCCGCAAGAGTTCAGCCAATTATCTTGTCAATTTTAATTGGTGATAATTTTACTCTTGCAAACATTTAAGTCAGTTGTTAGGTGCATGTATTTTCCTTCCGACTGGCCAGAATTCTTACGACTAGTTGCACCTACTTTCTACCAGTATGGGTGTAAGTACAGACTGTAAAACATCTACCCGTGTTACTTAAGGATGGAGCCTTACACAGTGTCCTTTAAACCACCCACTCTGCTAAGAAAATCTGGACCGTTCACCGGCTACCCGTAGATCCTCACTGAGAATTCGTTAATCGTTTTTATAGAATCGATAGTCAATATGAAAATCCTAGCTTGGCTCTATCCTAGTATGCGTCTCTCTCCTCTCTACAAGATAAATTAATACAAGGTCAGGGTTGCTCTCTCGCAAAAATTCTTTATTTTATGGGTTAATTTAGTCGGTTTTGTTTAGTAGTCCAAATTTTAATTAGGTGATCACTGAGAATTTAAGGTGAGCACAAATACACTTCTATCGTCAAGTCTCAATTTCCTTCTTAAAATTATATGATAAAATAGGAGGGAGAAATTCGCGAAAAGCCAATGCACGTGAAACAATGATGTATGCTCAGATAGAAGACTTACAGTGATTCCTCGCAATCTCCATGTGGGATGCAATACAAGAATTGAAAGATTAATCTATATGAATGCAAGCCGATGCAAATTGCACCTAGTAGAAAGTTGTATTAGCCAGGAAGAAATGAGTTAAAATTTTGACTAAGTTGAATGATCTAATGTGTGTCTCAATTAAAGTACAGTGTGGTCCTATATTCTTCGAGCACAATCAAAAATTTAAAAGCTCTAATAGTCTTTTGTGCAGGTCTAACATACGAGCCATTCAAGTCGGGCCTCACCCGCATCGGAGAGAGAAACATGCCACAACACACCATAGAAAAAGTTTGATATCTTGTTACACACATGAGAGTCCAAACGGACACCGCTATAAATGAGCAATTAATTTCAAAATTTAAAATTGCTGAAAATTAAATCCTAGACTCTAAGCTCTCTCACGAATCGACTCAATCTTAATTTAATTGCTGCTTTTCTGGTGTCGGTGAAGATGCATCGGTTTTGTAATAAACCGCTCCTCGTTTGTCGGGTACCTCGCAAGAAAAATAAGAGAGAGAATGTAAGAGAGTGATACAAGAATAATCAAAAATAAAATAAGGAAATAAATGTTGAAAATAAAATAAATGCAGGGAAAAAATTATGGAAAATATACTATGAAAAATTTGAGGGTCAGACTACCCGAATGAAGAAAACCGAATAAAAAAGTTTTTAAACAAAAAATAAGTGGTTGGCCAACCCGACAACGCCGCCATCAGACGAGTCACGAATCGCCCTATGTTAATTGTCGTGAATCATCAAGTGTTTTAATTAATGTCGTTTCGTTGTAGGCAGGCAATCGGAACCGGCCAAGAAATAACCACAAAATTTTATTCAATTTTATTCGAAGTGGTTTAATGTTTATTTTATTTGGGCAAGTCCCAAGATCGAACTCAAGGAGGCAAAGGAACAACATAGAATTTTGTCTATCAAAGTTCGTGCATGGTTTTTGAGGTGATTTTTTGGTATTTTTAATGCAATTAAGAAATGCAATATACAAATGTGGCCAATTTTAGGGACTAAAATGTAAAGATCAATCAAACAAGGTCTGAAAATATGAAACTTGGCCAAGATGACATTTATGATCAAATGAATGCACTGTAATTTTTTGGAATTTTTTGGATGAAAATAAATATTTTATGAATTTATGAATGCAATCACAACAAATTTCAATAATTAATTATAATAAATATTAAACCTAATTATTTTCAAGGAATAAAATTATCTAAGATCTATCACTATGCGATTGATCTCCAAAAAATCCTAAACCTTAAAAGTATGAGATTTAATACTAATTAAAAATTAAAGATTGAAATATGAAAAATTATTTTTACAGAACAAACCATGTATGAAAATGCAATTCTTTTTAGGCACAATGTAATACACATTTAATTCTACAGTCTGTGAAATTTTTGGCAATTTTCAAAGCTATGATTAATTACTTATGAATTTCAAAGCAAAATGATGGTCAAAATATGTAATTTATTATGAGAAAATTAATATTTAAATAACCACAGCCTATAGAAATGTCACAAGCATGGCATAATGTAGCAAATTAGTTGAAGAACACAATTCTATTTTTGAATAATAAAAATAATGCAATAAGGAGGTCTAAAATAAGGGGGAACAAATGGGTCTATCTGTAATTACAATAAATAAAAGAAAACAACAATATGCAGAGCAAGGACTAACTTGTAATTACCAAAAGTCTGGGGGGCAATTCTGCAAAATTTTTAAAGAGGCACGTTCCGTACACGTACTCTCTAGGCGGCTAGTCTTGATGACAATAAGTGAATTTAGAGGGCTATTTTAGCAATTTACCCAAGTATGTCACGTGCGAGGCACGTGATTTTTGGATGGGGTTGCATTGGAAAGTCCTGAGACCTTCAGGGGTTTAAGTGCAAGATGTCCCCTGTCGCACATGATTAGTACGTGGGAGGGTCTCGGGACCTGTGCCCGGCTCTATGGTAGTGGTTCGTAGGTCCTTCGGTGGGGCTTCGTTTGTATCTAAGGTGGAGGAGCTGGGGAGAAGGCAAGATGAACTAAGGTGGTGTTGCGGTCAGCCGGTGAAGTAGAGTAGCAGAGATCCTTGCGTGGTGGCAAAGGTGCATTGATGAAGTAGCCCTGCCGTGGTAGAGTTGTGCTGCAGGAGATGTAGCTGCAATGGCCTCCTACGAAGCTTGTGTAGGAGCCCAGCGAAGTCAATGTGGTGTGTCGAAGTCGAAATGCGGGGCTTGTTGATGTAGTCAACTCCTAGAAGATGGAGCGTTGTCGGTGGATCTTGGAGGAGGAGGCCAGTGGGTGAAGGTGGATGGATTCGAGGTGGAGGAAAAGAGCTCCGATGATGCTGGGGGTACGAGGGTCGTGATGCGGTAGAAGGTGGAGATGTTATGTCGTCGGATGCGGGGATGTTGAGGTGAAATGATCGGGAACAGACGTGTAATGAGGATAAAGGAGAAGCAAAGGGATGAGGAGGCGAGGTACCTGAAGGCACAGCTCAACGGAGGAAGTCCAGAGTGGAGCAGCCTCGCAGAGGAGAGGTTGTGACGAGGAGCGGTGTGCCTCGAATCACGTCAACCAGGAAGGACACGCCAGAGGGGAAGGCATTGTCATTGCCTTGAGAGGAGTCTTCCTTTGTATCTATAGATCGACGGATGAAGACGAGACTGGGGGGGTCCGATGAAGTTAATTAGGAATGGCGGAAGGTTGAATCGGGATTGGCGATGATTGATGACTTGGGAGATCTGAGATTGATAGGGGCGTTGATTTAATTAGAGATGAGGATCAGATGGGATCGGATTAGTTGCAGGCGGCTGCGCTGATTGATGAAGGGGACGACGATCGGTGACGGTGGTGGAAAAATCCAAGGAAGGCGATTGTGTGATGGGGCGACTGAATATGGAATTGGAGATTGGGAATCGTGTGAGATCGTAGGTGAGTGCAGGGCTGATCTGAGATGAGATTCGATGAGGATCTTGAGGGATCCGAGATGGAGGGCAGCCGCAAGATATGTGGCGGGCGGTGGAGGAGAATCGCGGAGGGGCAGCGGAGCTGGGCCGATTTGGGAAAGTGGGAAGGAAGAAGGGAACCGATATGGGGCCATCCGATCGGCCTAGATCGGCCGGCCCAGATCATGCCACGTGTTTTATTTTATTCTTGATTTATCATTATTATTTTTAAATTTTTTAATTAATTATTTTTTATTAAAAATAAACGAAAATAAAATCCTAAAATGGATGACATGTGGCGGCTCCAGGAGCTGCCATGTGTCAGCCCTAGAAAATTTGTAAAAATATACATAAAGATAAATCAAAATGAAATACAAAACGACCTTGGATCAAAATATTTTCTTCACAAAAGTTGCTCGCATCGAGGAGATCTACAATATTCATGAAGAGAACACAATAAAGTCAATAAATTGTGCAAAGTGATATTTTCGGGGCATCCATGTACATAGAATACCTTGATTTTTGGGTTTTCTATTTTTTATTATTTTTAAACTTGATAAATAATCCAAAAAGTATGATAAAATAAAATACAAATATTTATACATTAATCTATTTTTTGGATTTTTATTAATTAGGAAAAGAATAAATAAAATAAAATACGAAAAAGACAATTTCTGTACATAGAGCTAGTGAAGAGTCGGACTCAATTAGTTTATTTAATTTCAAGCTCAGTTTAGATTTGTATTTTTGTGAATTTTAATAAAACTTTTATAAAGAAGACAAATGAAAAAGAAATAAAATAAAATGGCATAATTATGTGCATAGAATTATAGGTCAAAAACCGCTAAAATACAAAATGTACAAAAGATGCCCAAAACCCAACTTTCACATATGAACTATGATTCACTTGAACTTGGTCTTGTTTTGAAGATAATTGAATGTACATTAGTTCAAAAGTTAGTAGGATCAAATCGGACACTGGATGAGGAAGATATCAAGGTTTTAATCCAAAAATCCTAGAACTAGGTTAGTGTTTTTGGTCCACTTATTTAGGTTAGTGATTTTTTTTTGTATTTTTCATTTATACTAGATAGTGATATGTACACACTAGAGTGATTTCAGGTCAATTGGATTTAGCATGAATTAGTTAAAAATCAAGGAAGTTAGTCTATTTTATAGGTCATTTTAACTGAGATTTTTAGCTTCTTATTTTGTGCAAAAATAATTGATAAAATGCCATTCTTATCAAAACATTCATGAATGCTAATTATGAAGAATAAATGAAGAAGTGTCAATGAAATTTAGGGATTTGATCTTAATTCATCATTTTTAGAGTGATGAATTTGAGATTCATCACCCAGAAACGATGAACTAGATGTTGGATGACCTCACCGCGACCAAAACTCCAATTTCGGCTTAGGTGGATGCCAACCCCAATAATTTTAGTAAGAAAGAGTAGGTTGTCTGTGATGTTCTCTTGGGTCTAACAGAGTCAGATGTGCATGATTTTTTATCTAATGTTGTCACTCTCAGAAGCGGTAGGACCTTGCAGGTGACTACCACAATGAAGGGGAAGAATAAAACTTCGCCTGACGAGTCATCATCCTCTTCTACATCGGTTGATCTAGCATCAAGCACAGATGAGGAAGAAGAGACAGAGGAGAAGCACTAGAAAGAAAAATCCAAAAAATTGAAAAATTAAAAAAATAAAGTAGTATCAGCAATGGCCGAAGCACCACCACACCAACTACCGAGGAGACCACACTAGCAGCCACCCTGATGCTGGTCGATGGAGCCTCGCCTGTAGATTTTGGATGCATGCCCTTCTTGGATGACCCTGCTCATTTCAGTCATCCATTTGTATATCCTAGTGTGGGCATAGATTTTGATGTAAATAAGAACACTATTTCTACTTCTGTTGATGGTTTTGTAATATTCCATTTTTAGATAATTTGAGAAAATCCCAGAAAAAGTTTGAAAAATGACTTGCCTGACCCTGATTTTGTAGAGATTATTCAGAATCTTGTTCTTGAAATGCCCCTGCTCAAATCCATCTAGTACATGTCGAACATCGAGAAAAGGTAGAAAGAAACATGTACTTCAAACAGACAGCCACACAGAGTTCATGAAAGAAATGTCAAGCATATTCTGATTGCGACAACTATGAACGTAATCAGCAATCTCCTGACAAAAAAGAAGGATATGGGAGCTCCTCTAGTCAGAGGTCAGATATTTGATAGGAGTTCTATCAAACACTCCTTGACAGAGGATCACCAATAAACTTAATGCCTACTTCATTACTCAAAGAATTTGGGTTGGGACCACTTAAGTGTACAAGAATGATTATGCAATTTGCAGACACTTCCATCAAGCATCCCTAAGAAAGTTTGTAGGATGTTACTGTCACCATCTAGGGAATGCATTTACATATGGACTTCACAGTGCTCGACATGGACACCTCATCTCTTCTTATGCATCCCCCAATAATCCTTAGACGATCGTTCCTTTGAACAATCGAGGCAGTAGTGGACTATGGCACTAGGTATATCACCTTCTGTTCTAGAAGCAACAAGGTACCTATTGAGATGATCCTAATACTGAAACCGACGAAGTTTGCATTAGAAGAGAGTGATTTGACAGTGCAACAAATAGAAGACTGTAACTTTTTGGCTGAAATCCGTGATACGATTCTGTTTATGGATGATATTGAAACACATAGACTCCTCTCAATGGAGGAAGGAGTGGATAGCATAATGGAGGTCCTAGATGTCCTTGATGATGATATTTTTGGAGAGTTGTCTGAAGAATACATCTATGGCCACCTCTCCTTGGTAGAGCAGGAGAAAATCATAGAAAATTTTTGTGAACAAGATTATGTGATCAAAGAATTATGTGATGCATTGGATGTAGAGCCTAGAATGCCAATGGTGGACACAATAGAGTTTAAGGATCTGACACCATTGCCTTGCACAGTAGCCGAAGTCACCACTGAACTAAAATAGACACCACCTGAGCTCAAGACACTTCCAGCAAACAAGAAATATGCCTTTCTCACGAGTGTGCAAAACATGTTCCCTGTAATAATCAATTATCTGTTGACACAAGAACAAGAATCTCATCTACTCAAGGTTTTAGAGAGAAATTGGAAGGCTATAGGCTAGAAAATTTCAGATCTCCAAGGGATCAACCACTCATTGTGCTCTCATCACATTTTCCTTGAAGAGGACAACAAGTCCCAGAGAATTCCAGCGCAAACTAAATCCAAATTCTCAGGAGGTTGTGATGAATGAAATCACTAAATGGTGTGATGCAGAATTCATGTATCCACTCTTCGAATAGAAATGGGCGAGTCCCTTGCATGTTTGTGCCCATGAAGTCAGGGATCACCATGGTCAAGAATGATAAAGGAGAGGAGATCACAACCTGAGTACTGACATCTTGGCATGTCTGTGTGGATTATAGACGACTGAAGTTAGCAACTAAGAAGGTCCATTTTCTGCTTCCCTTCATCGACGAAATAGTCGAAAGACTGGCCACAAAGGAATACTTATGCTTCTTGGACAATTACTCAGTTAACGACCAACTTGCTATAGACCTGAAGATCAAGAGAAAATGACCTTCACTGGTCCATTGGGACCTACGCCTTCTATAGAATGTTGTTCGACTAGTATAATGCTACAACAACATTCAAACGATGCATGTTGGTCGTGTCTCATATATGGTTGGAAGTTTTCTTGATGTTTTCATGGAAGAATTCTTGGTCTATGAAGAAAACTTCGATCATTGTCTATCTTACATAGAACGATATCTGAAGAGATGTTGTGAAGTGAACCTTGTGCTCTCATGGGAGAAGAGCCATTTTATGGTGACCGAGGGTATTGTGTTGGGCCATGTCATCTCGGAACATGGCATGGAGGTAAACCCTATGAAGGTGGATGTTATTTCCAAACTCGAGCCACCAACAAACTTGAAGAAAGTTAGGTCATTCCAAAGGCACATCAGTTTCTACAAATGATTCCATGAAGATTTCAGTAAAATAGTCCGACCGTTGACTGAGCTTCTGGGCAAGGAGGAAAATTTAATTGTTGATATATATTCCTCTAGGCATTCAATCATTTGAAAGAACTGATCATCCAGGCCCATGTCATTTAACCGCCAGATTGGTCTCTGCCGTTTAAGATCAAGAAGGATGCTTCAGATTATGCCATTGGAGAGGTTCTGGGACAACGAAGAGACAATCTACAATTTTTAATTCACTATGCTAGAAGAACTCTAGATGAAGCTCCGAAAAACTACACTATCACAGAAAAGAGTTTCTAGTGATCGTCTTCGCCCTGGAGAAATTTAAATCAAACATACTTGGATCCAAGGTGATTGTTTATATAAACAACTCTACCATCAAGTACTTGCAAGCCAAGAAGGATGCCAAACCAAGGCTCGTCAAATGCATCCTTCTGCTCCAGGAATTTGACCTTCAAATCTGTGACAATCCTGGAGTTAAAAATGTGGTGGCAGATCATTTACTAAGACTACCAGATGCCGACACTCTTGAGCAAAGCTTACTGCCAATTACTGAAACCTTTCCGGATGAAGCTATTCTGTTTATCACCTTTCTCACTTGATTCTTTGATATTGTGAACTATCTTGTGTCCAAGAGAACTCCATGAGATTGGCCGAATCAGAAAGTTGATACATTTCTATCAGATATTCATTTCTATCAGTGGGAGGATCCGTATCTCTTTCGTGAGGGGGTAGATTGCATATGGAGAATGTGAATTCCTCAAGAGGAAGTTCAAAGTGTCCTCAAACATTGTCATACAATAGAATCAGGAGGACACTACTCTGGAAGGCATATATAACAAAAGTACTTCAATGTGGCCTCTCGTGGCTGACTTCAAAGATGTAGAAGACTTCATTAAATGTTGCACTGACAGTCTGAAAATGGGTGGTACCATAGGAATGAGAGACCCAATGCCCTTGAAGTACATTCAGATCTCAGATTTTTTTGATGTATGGGGCATTGATTTAATAAGCCCATTTCCCAATAGCCAGGAATATGAGTATATTCTACTAGTTATCGATTACATCAGTCGTTGGGTGGAGGCTATCCCAACCCGAGCCACCAACAGTCGCGTCATCTGCTAGATCCTGAGGGAAAACATCATTGTAAGGTTTGGGATCCTCAAAATTCTGATATCTGATGGGGCTACATTTCATCAATAAATAGGCAAAGAAGCTGACACAAGAATTCTACATTGAACATCCTGTCGCCTCTTCATACCATCCACAATCCAATGGCTTGGTCGAGTGTTCAAATATGGAGATAAAGACAATTCTGCAGAAGCTTGTATGCCCCGATTGGAAGAACTGGTCACAACTCCTTGATTCCGTTCATTGGGCCTATTGAACTACCTACAAGTCTCCATTAAGAATGTCCCCTAGCTCCTGGTATACAAGAATCCATGCCATTTGCCATGGAACTCATTCGTAAATCTCTATAGGAAATTAATATATGTAATTTGGATTCTATGAAGTCCTGAAAGAATGAAATGTTGGATCTGAATCAACTTCTCGAATTTCGTTAGTACGCTAATGACAACAGCCTGATGTACAAGGAGAAGGTCAAGAAGTGGCAGGACAAGCACATCCGCTGCAAGATCTTTGAACTGAGTCAGAAGGATTAGTTGTTTGATGCAAAACTCAAATTATTATCAGGGAAGTTGACGAGCAAATGGACTGGACCTTTCATACTTAAGCATGTGCGTGACAATGGAAGCGTTGTTATATCTGGTTTATTAGCTGACGCATAACTATTTGTGATCAATGGACAACTCCTAAAGCCCTATCATGAACATGATGCTTCTTATCCAGGGTTGATTCAATACAGGTGGTCTACCATGAAGATCTTTCATCCGCAACATCAACAGAAATGGACAAGGCCATCAAAAATATTTTTGATTAGTTAATCTTTTTCTTCTTTTCTTCTTTTCATTTTCATTCTTCAAATTATTTCTTCCATGTTGCCCTTAGCCCATTCATCTGTGATATACTTAGAATATGCTTCATCTTAAGTATAGTGGGGGTGAGCATCCTCAGGTTGTTCATTCTATGATTCCCTCACATGTTTCCTCAACTCTTGACTTTGTATCTATACTTAGGGATAATTTACCCAAGTATTGGGAGAGATAGGTTGAGCCGATGATTTCCACATTCCCACCTTCAACGTTCCACGCATGTGAAATGCAATCTACTATACTTAGGATTAATTAATCCTAAGTACGGGGGGGGGGGGGGTGATCGACTTCCTATTCTTTATTCAATCGTTGTGGCATAGATTTTCCAATACTTAGTACGAGTTATGTCTTCCTTTCTCTTCGATATATGATGACATAACTCAATCTAAGTATAGGGGCGTCATATATACATTGTATATATTTTAATCATAACTTGTACTTGTGTAGTTTGAATAAGATGGACAATTAATACAAACTAATACGCACACAACCATTCTTTGTATATATTGAGTACTAAATCGGTTCAAAAATTTTTTGCAAATGTTTGGAAAATGCTTGGAAAATCTATTTGAAAAAGCTTTTGAAAATTTTTTGGAAAATGTTTTGTAAAATGTTCTCAACTTTTGTAAAATTGCTTTTCTTGTAAATTCTTTTCTTTGCATGAATAAAAGGTTTTGAAAATCTATTTGCAAATGGTTTTGAAAATGGTTGCAAAATAGTTTGAAAAATCTATACATATTATTTGAAAAATCTTTTTAAATGTTTTTTCAATTTTGTAAATGTTTGTAAAAATTAATTGTCAAATTATTATTTTAAAAAAAGGTTTTGAAATATTTTTCAAAATCTTTGCAATTTATTTTGAGGACTACAGAAATTCTTTTCAAACCCTGTACATGAAACTTTTAAATACTTTTGTAATCCTTTCAGATAAATTCTTGAAAGTAAAAATGAACTCCCAAGTAAATATATGCACATATTTATTTCCCAAAACTTTTTATTCTTTGAAAAATCACTAAAAACTCAAAATGCTTTCAAAATCTTATAAAAATTCGCAAAACTTCTTTTAAAACCCATAAAAAGTTCAAAATAAAAAAATTGCATCACCAAAATATTTTTTTGCATTGTACATAACATTTGCATTTTTTGGACTAATATTGACAATTGAACAAGTCTAAATAAAATCCGAAGATTGGAGCTTTGTTGGACCTTAATCCACTTAATCACAGGAACCTTGGAATTGAGGCACTTCAGGTCTACTTGACTTAATTCATTGAGCCCACAAGACTTAGTTCAGTGTCGTCTTGACTACCTATGTAGAATATTTCGGAACACACACATGACTCTTGTCAAAAGAGACCAAACTTGAACACATGCACCTAACACTTTGCTCACCTTAGTTAAAGTGGTAGAGGGTTGGATTTGCCGGCATGAGACACAAGCCAATGGAAACATTAGACGTCACATATCTATGGCCATTGTACCCAACCCGATCCAGTGGCCATGAGGTCTTATGACAGAAGATGTGGGTTGTAGTAATTCTTCAAAAGAGGGATAGTCTAATGGCTCAAGAGGAAAAAGTCCTTATGTAAATGATGTTGTATATTGTATTAAAAAATGCAAAACCAAAAACTCCAAAAAGAAAAGAGGGGCAAAAATCCAAGAAAAATTAATTCCCGTCATATTATGTAGATAGTCAATAAGCAAGCCTGAGCTTCAAGTCAAATGTATGTGAGCCTATAGCCGGATGACTTGATTACACTAGTCAAGCATCCTAGGATAGGTAGCTATACTGATTACCATCCATTCTTCTCTTTACCTCATCTTCTTGAGCCATGTGTACTTGAACTTAGAAGGGAATACCCTGCTTCTTGAGGAAAGAGTTATTAAATTGGAGAATTAGGGTCACCATGTTAGAAAACATTGACTTCTACCACTTCAGTCGAGAGGAGCTATATATCACACACAATGTACAAGATATACTCATAGTCATAAGAGACTGTGTATGACATCGAAGTATTCTGAACTGGCTTTTGACGAGACTTGGCAAAGTTTTGTGATTCTCAGAGGTTGCCATGTTGAAAGTCTGATTCTCGAGCAAAGTTCCGACAAAACTTAACTTCCTAAGGTCCGACTGAGCTCCAAAATTTTATTTTATGAAGACATGATTGAAAGTTCAAATCAGTCCACTTTATTTCATGTTCTTTTCTGTATTTTCTTTTCTGCACTTATAGGCATATGTGTTTAATTGGGACTAGCAAAGGCAAGTAAGGGGGTGATGAATCTCCATTTCATCACCTTTATCATTCTATTTTAACCTTATATTGCTATCTAAATGCATGTATATAACTTTAAATTGTCAAAATAAACACTATGTAAATTATACAAAATACTGTATAAAATAATGTACTTTTATTGTATTTAATTCCAAAATAAAAGAATAATGGAAGAAAAGAAAAAGAAATGAAATATAATAGGTGTTGAGTGACCCTAGACCCCAAGACCTAATCATCATGTTGATTTGGTCGATAAGAAATACAGTAGGAGGAGATGTACAAAGATAGATAGAAAACAATACATAAAATCTAATTTTAATTCATTTATAATTCATTTTTGGGATCGATTTTATTTTATTTTTACACCTCAAATAATAAAACCCTCGACATGGAAATTGTACTTAAAAATATATAGAAAAATACAAAACTTATTTCACACAAAAATAATGCATATTGTGCTTTCTACACTCAGAATAAAAATCCAAAATCCAAGCTTCCCAAACATGTATCTCCTCCATATGAACTCAAAATTCATCAAAATTTCTTTAATTGTATATAACTTTTTATTAGTTATTTAATGAAAGAGGTTTCATTTAATTTTGAGTTAAGATGCAAAAGTTTGATTTTTGATCCCTTGGGTACAATATACCTTAATAAAATATTTATTTTATTTAGTCTTTATATTTTTATATTTTATACTTTTATAATTTTGTATATATTATTTATAACACATGTACATAATTAGAATAAAATAAAAAATTGAAAATATATTAAAATAAACAAGTATATAAAATGCATAGATGAATTACCTATACATATACCTATATAAAAAATATCCATGTTTATTAAGGTATGAAAATAACTTGAGAAAAATACAAGAAAAATATATAAATTATGTGTACAAATTAATAAAATTTAAATACAAAACAAAAATAAAATATTCAAATCACATGTCAATATACCTATAATTATACTTGTAAAAATTAACTCCTAATAAATAACCTTAAAAAATAAATAAAAATATGTATAAAATACTACATAAAGTTTTTTATAATAAAAATTAAATAATTTATTTAATATTTATTATAGAATTTACAAACGAATTTTGGCTGTCTTTTTTCTGGTTGGTCCATGTCGACCTACTAGGCCCTTCCATTTGTTGACATGGGTCAACGATACGTCTCACTCAGGCCTCCCTTGTCAAACTCACCCTCACAGCGAAAGATTCAATGCCCCTGGAGATCATTTAGATAGCAGACATATTCGATTCTTGGGGCATCGATTTCATTGAACATTTCCCCAATAGTTAGGGATATGAGCACATCCTTCTTGTCGTTGATTATGTGAGTTGCTGGGTTGAAGCTATTCCCACTTGAGCTGTACACAACCATACAGTTTGTCGGCTTCTGAAAGTGAACATCATTTCACGGTTTAGGATTCTGAAGATACTGATATCAAACAGGGGCAATCACTTCATAAATAGAGAGGTCAAAAAGCTCATGAAGGAGTATGACATCGTGCACCGTATCGCATCTCCTTACCATCCCCAGACCAATGGCATGGTAGAGTTATCAAATAAAGAAATCAAGATGGTCCTTCAGAAGCTTGTCAAGCCAGGCAGAAAGACTTGGTCCCAACTCTTGGACTCTGTCCTATGGGCATACAACACCGCTTACAAGTCTCCCTTGGGCATGTCACCCTACCATCTTGTATATGGGAAACCATGCCATCAGCCTGTGGAATTAATTCACAAATCTTTATGGGCTATCAATACCTGCAATCTGGACTCACAAAGAAGTGATCAGATTTGAAAAGATGATCTGAACAGACTCCTGGAATTTCGAGAGTATGCACATGATAACACATTGTTGTATAAGGAGAAGGTGAAACACTAGAATGATTGACACATCAGAGAAAGACCATCGAAGCTGGGCAGAAAGTGTGGCTATTCGATGCAATGTTTAAGATCTTCCCGGGTAAATTAAAGAGCAAATGGACAGGGTCGTTTCAAGTTCGAGAATTGCATGAGAATGGCAACATTGCAATATCAGAATTGTCTCCTGACTCACAACCATTTGTTATCAATGGTCAACTCCTGAAGCCTTACCTCAAGCATGACACTTTCTTGGCCGTCGTCGACTCTATCCATGTACTGCGCTTTAATGACACATTCACTACTGTAGCCGCATCAAAAGATTCAGATAATGCAACTCAGAAACTTTTCCTTTAAATTTAAGTCTTTTCTTCTTTTCATTTCCACTTCCTTCTATTATTAAAAAAAGGTGTGTGTCTTCGGTGTCTCAACCCTCTTTGCCAATTTGCTATACTTTGGACGACTTTATCCTAAGTATAGGGGGGTGTGAACCACGTGTAGTTTCACTCTTCGATCCTCTCCCCGTTCTCCTCTTTTTCTCTATACTTAGGAATATCTTACCAAAATATATGGGGAAACAACCTGAGTACGATCTGTCAATTCTCACCCTTTACCCTCCCTGATTTTAGTACAGTCTACTATACTTAGGATTATTTGATCCTAAGTATGGGGTACGTCGTCTCTTTCACGTCGTCGGAGCTTCAACTACTCTGCCATACATGAAGCACCAAGCCTCCATTTTTGGGCTGAGGTGTCCACATTGAGGCATGCAAGCACTTTATCAAAGTAGTGGTCCAAGAGAATGCATGGAGTGGATGTTTTGATCCCATTTTGGACTCTAGGTGACACGGAATATGAAGAACATACATATTCTCATCGTTGGGATCTGGAAGCTATTCAAGGCCTCCTCCAGCTATGGAGTAGTCCCAGGAACGTGAGGGACCAATCGGAGGAGTGAATCGTTGCAGGAGCAAGAAGAAATTAGCGCTCGAAGCGAGGAAGACAAGGTGTTCTTGTGTGTTCTTCCTCCATATCTCTCCGTAGTTGGATTAAGACACATCTAGGTTTAATCCCAACCATTACATCATAACAAAGCATTACGTCTCTCCATCGTCCTATCATCCACATGATCGTCGTAGAATGACCTTATCCTCAAGGCGTAAATGGGTAATTTACGAAATCCCCCTCTGTATTTTGTAATAGTAAAGGGATCCTGTAAATATTTTGTAACGTTCAAAAAGTAGTGGATAAATTGCATGTATGCCCGTAAATATTTAAAAATTGTAGTTTAGACCCGACCATGTCACCTCACGTGGCGACCCACATGCGTTAGTATTTTGCATGTAAACTCTTTTGGATTCTTGTATTTAGAGTTTAATATTTAAATTTCGAATTTTATTTATAAACGTTTTGATAATTTGCATTGTGTCGCCCCGTATCTTTTATTTTAATTACAAATATACACCGGCTAGTTTAATTAATTTATGTGTATGTTTCTATTTTTTAAATAAATCACATGTGCTCCAAAAATAAAAAAATAGGATTATGTGCATGCTTAATTGATTTTTCATGCTATATAATTAAATTAGATTTTTAATAATTTTCCCTATTTCTTAAGAATAAAAAATAGAGTGGATATTCCCTGTTAGCCTTGAAAAATCCAAAAAAAATATAAACATCTTTAAAAATTCCTAAAAATAGTGTTTGTTTATTATTTTATTTTATAACTTCAAACCTAAAATCCCAAAAAATAGAAAATGAAAATCATTAAAAAAAAATATTCATAATCCTTTTAAAAATGATAAAAATTCAAAAAAACCAAAAATATTATTTTCTACTATTTATTTTTATTTTTAATATATTATTAAGTATTAAAAGTTAGTTTTGAGAATTTTTGACCATATTTAATATTTTTAAATCTAAAAAAAATCGATCTATTTAAAAAGTCTCTGATTTTGTGTATTTAGTTCACTAAAAATACCTAAAATTCAGCAAAAATATTGAAAAATTTAAAAAATATTTGAAAAATATTAGAACCTCAAAGATATTTTATTCTGCAAATTTTAATTATTTTAGTGATATTTATAATAATAATAACCTATATTGCATTATATATTTTTATTATATATATGAAATAGAAAAAGAAATTAAAAATTAGGTAATTATAAAAAGGAAATAAAAAATTTAAAAATAAAAAAAATAAATGTATAATATAATATATAAAGAATTATTGTATTTATTTGAAAGACCCCGAAAACATTAATTGATTAATTGATTGAATGATTGTACAAAATACGCCTATATGATTTATTCATTATTGATTTATAAATAATGTACCTGTTACACCGACTTGTCTCCCTATGTTCGACTCCGTACTTTGCTTGTCACTACAACATTTGTTTCGTAGGGTTATAATAAATTTTCATTCACATCTACATCATATTGCTTTACTTCTTTATTGTGTGGGTTAGTTGTTGAGTTGTCCATCGGGATTTGAGTTCGGTCACACAACAATAGCTAATTGTGTGAGATTAGTGACACATATCACGAGCATCTTTTTGGTAGTTTCAACAGCTCCAACTAATCTTTTTTATTTTTCACTCAGACTTGTGAATCAATTTGATGGGAAAATGACTTGGCTTGCCATGTATCTTTCTAAAAGTTGAAGTACCCAAAGGGGTCTTGTATGTCATCCTATAGGCCCACTAAACTTGGTCCAATAGTTGGGACCAATTCTTCCTATTGGGACTAACTAGCTTCTAAAGAATACTATTCACCTCCCTATTTGTAACCTCTGCCATGCCATTTGATTAAGAGTGGTAAGGACTAGTTACTCGATGTTCAAACTGATAGTCCTTAGCTAATGATTTCATCTCTCTATTCACAAAATAGATAACCCCATCAGATATCAAAACTTTTGGGACCCCAAACCTTGAAATGATGTGATCTTTTATGAACTTATACACAATCCTATAAAGGTTGTGGGAAGAACCTTAAGCGCATCACGGAAGCGTGCAGATCACATCAAATGCGATCAGACCGACTAATTGCATTAGTGGCTCGGTGCAGCGGAATTTAAAAATATAAAGTGATGAAATCACATGGTCTAATAAAACTTCTCATATCGTTTCATCTAAACCATAAAGTAGATATCCTGAATTTCTCTTGAAACATGGTTGTGATCATGTCTCTAAAGTAAGAAACCTCCTGTCTCAAGTCCAATCCAACTGAAGAGATGCGTGCAAGCTCGTTGATGAAATGCATGCTTCTCGAAATCCAAGGTGATTATCCAAGCGGCGAATCTCCTGATCTCGTCACACAAAATCTGACGTCCTCTTCATGAGCGAGGTGCACCGAAGGAGACGAAGATCCATAAGTGGTCGAAGCGGCGACACAACGACATGGAGACGATGATGAATTTCTCTAGCATAAGGGGTGGATGGTCATGCTTGAGAGAGAGAGAGGTTGTGATGAGAATGAGGAAGAGACTTGCAAAGTGTCGTTGAAAAAGAAGATCGAGGGTTGTCTCATCTTTTAAAGTATTTTGGGAGTCCATGGATCACAATCCAAGTGAAACACAAAATCAGTGATTGGGATTGATTTGTATTTCTATTTAATGGACATGATTTTGTCATAAAAAACAACAATACTTATTTAGATTAAAGTAAATATATGGAATAATCAACAATTTTATTTAACTAAATCAATTAGGATATAAGGACTAGGAAGGAAGCAACCCACCTTCCTAAATTAGAGGAAACGACAACTCTTTGAATGAGTCAAAGGGTGGCCATCCACCATCCATACATGGAAGGTATTCGCCTTCTAATTATGAGAGATATAAAATCTCACGTAATCCTTCATATATTTACAACAACTTTTGTTGTAGACAAATTCATAAAAAAAATAATTCCAAATTAATTTTGTGAATATTGCAGTCATGCCATTAAATAATTGTGAATCATATTCATACATCCAAAATAAAATATAAATTATATTTCCAATTAATTTCCAATGTGAATCCAATTAAAATTAACAACTAATTTGTAGATACTATTTACAATAAGCTCTTACTAATATATTATAAACCACATTTATAATATATACATAAATAACATGGATAGTTCTATCCGCATTATTCATATCCTTAACAATTAAATCACATTTAGTTGTCTTGAATCATTATTCTCATGCAACTAAATAATATGAATCACATTCAAATTATTCATGATAATTAAAACACATTTAACTATCAATTTCTCAATGCTCAGATGCATAATTCATCAATGGCATTATTCTTGAACTCTTCCAAGAATAATGCGCTTTCTTCACGAATACTTGGAGATAATCATAGGGTGATTGTACGTTCCACGTATAGTGACTTGGATATTAAGATCCCATCTCAAATCCAGATCTCGTGGACCTCCCATAGATGTTTAATTAAATCAAAGACGTAAATCTAATCTTCTCTTTACATCTGAATCACATTAAGATCAATGTCCAACATTTGGACTAAGATCATATCACTTCTCTATTGAGAGGAGTCACTAAAATATAGACCTGTTTCATCACTCCCTCGGAATGGAAGCATCATGGTTATACAATTGTTTATGATCACATCACCCTCCGGTATCTTCCTAATACATGTACATCATGCATATTTGAAGGCCTATAAAAAACCCAACATTTTAGATCTCCTCTTATATTGTCTCTTTCTATGTTTTATAATTAAGTTTCTCAATTTATCACTAAGAGTTGGTATCAATCATATGCTTTCCAAAAGCATATATCATACCTACAAATTCTTGCCATTCTTCCAAAGAAAGAAGAGCATACAAGGAATTTGATCGATCCCAATACTTCTTGAGTGAGCTCATATTTTCCGATTCACAAGTGAACATGTATGATCCCTTTGAGAGATCGTATTACTCATATGCCCTTATATGCATAACATCTTGTTAGTTTATAGACCTTGATTAGTCCGTCAACCTTTCGGTCTGCCAAATATACATACTAGGACATATAGCAATACATATGTCTCCGGTCAGAGGATGCATGCCTATATCGTGACAGCATACGACATATGTCTTGGTTATCTTGATCTCGTTAAGTCAGCCCTTCGACTTAATTTATCTGAACTTCAGAATCCTTATTCCTATGCAAAGGACCTGCATCAAATGGTTAATCAGATGTCAGCCTTAAGAGAAAGGATTTCCATCTCCTTCTCAGGTTGGAGATGCTCTCTTAATAATCACTTGACAATGCTTGATGAGTCCTCAGTCTAACTCTTCAGATATCACCCAAGAACCAACCTTTATGATTTAACATTTGAATCAATAACTATATGATCATTAGGATGGACATGGTACATAACCCTAGTTATACTAAGGGACCTATTATGCAAATAAGTTATTCTTCAATTCAGATCAGGGAATGAATTTTTCAATAACATTTATTGCATAATGGCTTGTCATGGGCTCATATATTCAACAATCTCCCACTATCCCGAGGAGCCATTAATGGGACAATATTTTAAACCCACAATCATGAGACAATCATAAACTATTTAGAAAAATAACTTGGTAAGCTGATCAGTCACTTTGTTCTCGAGAGACTATGCCAAGTCCTTTTACAGTACTTGCATATCCCCTACTAACAGTGCTCACACCCAACGCAAATGTTGCATCTTATGCAACCAATAATCAATTTTGTTAAAGCAATTATAGTGTCTTTGACACTACATTATCGTGTTTTTGACACTACAACTCAATAATCATTATAGCCAGTATGTAATTCAATTATCCTTATCATGATGCCCTTATTCTCGGAGATCTTTATTTCCTAAGACTAAGACCTAGTCTTAAGTCTTATAAAGCATATGCAGTTAAGACCTTTTAGATCACTATTTGTAAAGTCTTAACTTCTTGAAGTTAAGACTTTAAGATCACTTTCTCAAAAGTCTTGCCATATTTGAAGGTATTGTTACTACTGAAGTGTTTTATCTCCATGGTAGGATTGGTTACAGTTTACTACTCCCAATGCATGGCAAACATTTGACTTTGGTACACATCTAGCATACATCAGGCTTTTGCACAAGGGAAAGCACTTTTAACATTCACTTTCTCAACTCTTTGAGGTGTTATCCCTTTAGATAGGTCAGTACCATATCTTAAGGAATGGAAGCCTTCCTTGGGGTTTTCCAAAATTGATTATATCCAAGGTGTACCACTAATGTGACGGTTCCAATGCCCTCTTCTCTTTTTTTCTAAACAACTTTGGAACTAAGATCTAAGAGGTACCCTTGAGATCATATCTCAAGGTATGGCAACCAGATTATGAAACACTATTCTCATCATTATATCATTCCAAATTATTAGGACTTTTTCTACATTTAGCATGATGAACACAATGGCACTCCAACTAGGCTTCACATGGTTCATCAAGATTCTATCTAAAATCATAACATTTATAATTTCATCAAATCTAATGTTCCAACTATAAGAAGCTTATTTGAGTCCACATATGGAGTTCTTTTAGCTTACACATCTTGGCTTCCTCAACTATGAAGCCTTAGGTCTACTTCATATGAATGTCCTCGATGAGGTATTCAGAGAGGAATGCAATCTTGACTTCCATTATTTAGATGTCATAGTCAAGTTGTGTGCCTATAGTTAGCAATATTCTGATGGGTTTAAGCGTGGTCACTGAAGAGCAAGTCTCATCGCAAGTGATGTCTTCTCTTCATATGTATCTTGTGGATACAAGTCGTGATGTGAAGCTACCTACCTTCTCATCAGCTTCCCTCTTTCTCTTGAAGATCCATTTACACCTAATAGGTTTTACCCTTATAGGTGGATCCTCGAGGGTCCATATACAACACTTGTATATCAAGTCTACTTTAGACGTTATAGCTAACATCCATCTCTCCATGTCATGATCCTTAGAAACATCATCATATGAAGTCATATCATTATCAGACTGACACAAAGAATTCACACCTTATAGGTGGTCTCACCACCCTCAAATTAATTTGAAGAGGTATGGGTATTTCATTTTTAATTTTCCATTCAGTTTCCGATTTCAAGAGCCTCATTATCTTCTCAAGATTCAATGAGTTCTTTTTACTTCATTTTCTTCTTGATTCTAAAGAAAGTCATCATCTAAGAATCATATCCTTAGAGATGGAATCTTTGAAGAATCTCAAGGTCATAAAGTAGGCATCCAATAGCATCCTTTATTTTCCTAATGAAGTAGCACTCTCTGGTGCTTGATTCTGACATTTTGCAACCATGATATTGGTATGGGCCACGTAACCCTAAATCCTCAAGTGTCCAACACTATGCTATCCAAACCCTATCTTACGAGGCTTTTCGGTCTAGATATGCACGGAATCTTATTAAGGATATATTTTGTAGTCTCTACTACATATATACCTAGAAACTAAGAGGTAATTATGCTAATATTCATCATTGATCACATCATGTCATACATGTTCCAATGACATCTCACTACAACTCTTTTGAGTTTAGGCGTATTAGGAGGAGTGAGATAAGAATTATATTCCTTTGTCTATAAGGTATTCCCTAAATTCATCTAATAGGTACTTGCTACTTAGGTTAGATCAAATTTAATTCATATTCCTTCAAACTTTGGCTCTAAACAAAAATTGTGAAATCGTTGAACATTTCAAGGGTTTCTGATGTGAAGGAAAGAAATATCATATCACAAAAATCATTAATAGATATCATATATCATTAATGTTTATTGTGGTATTGATGATTCACATACAACAATATGTATGAGAACTTGAATACCTCGACATCTTACACCATTCCTATAGAAGGGTGCATTGGACATTTTTACTTTGAATACAGTATTCACAAGCATGTAAGATTTGAAATTTTAGACAGTCTGAAGTTTCATCTGTTACCATTCTATTGATCTCATCAATAGACATATGTCCAAGGCTTTATGCCAGATCATTGTCAAATGATATTCATCCTCCTATTGGTCTTCTAAAGTTTAAATTTTCAATATTTAGAAACGCTAATGAACCATTCATTAATTTTCTAATTTAGTGAAGTCCTTTAGATGTTAGATTACTATCTTAAATATATCCATCATATTAAAAAATGCATGTTTATTTCCAATATTTAGAAATAAACAATCAGTGTATTCTAATATATAGCTCATAGAGACATTCTCTAAGATTGAGATCTCTCCCACTGAAAATATGTAGTCTATCTATCAAATGGAGATTGTTGTAATATTTGCATCAACATCCATGTGGATAACTTTTAAACCTTATGATCAAATTTACTAGTTTTCGAAAGGATATGCAACCAATTGAAGTGTTATTAGAAGCGTGAGATACAATTATTAGACTTTGATCTTATATAATAAGTAAGTCGATTTCAATGATGATATGTAGATATATAATATTCTGATGCACTATCCGAGTCCTTCTCTAAGGGTGTTAGATAGTTTAGATAGTCAGACTATCAATACATCAGCTTGTTGTAGTATTGGTAGTCATCCAATTCTCTTGATGACATATGTATGGAAGTCACAGAAGTACAATCAACTCTTTGACTTTCCTTCGTACTTGGGTCTGACCCATGCTTCCACTATGCTCTCTCAATCCATAAACATCATTTCTTTAAGATAATGGATCTCTTAAATTGGTTATATCCACAAGGGAATTCAATATAAGAGTATTTCAACATTTATACATGCATCATCATATTCATACAATATAAAGATCATGAAGCTTTATAAAAGACTTAAGTTGAGACAGTAGAATGAAGACACTCATCATATATGCATCCATCTTAATTCTTAAAGGCTCTGGTTCAGGTAGGCACTCAAACATCTTGAGTACATCTTCTCTTATCGAGCCACCATTCTGCATAATGCAGTGAACCATGTCATTCAAGATTAAATGCTGACAGCACATATGTATGTCAAAACATCTTCTTAGATTTTATAAGGATTTTCCATAATTACAATCATCATCGTCACGATACTTCCAAAGCGCATTCAATGAAAGACCAAGACTACAGAGACATACAAACCATGGGTTGTTGTCCTACTGTCTATTTAATTATTAATTGTCATTCCTCATCATTATGAGGAATTTTGCAAACTCAACTGCATACGTTATGTGTCCAACTTCAAGTACAATATCCTAATCATGAATCCAATTCATGATAATTTACTCGTTATTATTGAGTATATTTTGAGCGGGTTTAATGTAGGTTATCTCAAATAAGATAATTTACGTAAATACATATTTTTACTTTGATTAAGGATTTTTTGTATCAAAGTTGTCTTGCCTTGTCAACTCTGAAAGTTCATTCCCTAATTCATTTTCAAAGTAAGATACATACTTACCATTATATCTCAAGCAAGATATGGGATCTCCTTTCTTACATTTGTTACATCCCAATAATATGAGAAACTGTAACTCGGATAAAAAGAAGCAGGAACTCATTTCGCCTTGCAAGTCCAACTTGCATTTCCCATTCGGTCTTCAACACCCGAGCCCATCAACCCTAAGGCAATGTTGACCCGTCATTAATTGAAATAACCGTCAACATGATTAGAACTTGCAATGTGCAATCTAATATCAACCAATAGTATGAGGAACCTATATTGGGGTCACTACGCATACGACCTTACTCTTTCGAGAAGCAAAGAGCCCAATCCATGGGTGCTTATATGTAGAAGTTGTCACTTTGAACATGTGTCTCCAACATATAATCCATGGTGACGGAACTCTTCTCCTTGACGTGACACCATTCATGTCATTTATATGATCCTCCATATCTCATTCAAATTTTAGTTAATCATAATAAATCATATTCGTATGATTAATTACTCCAAAGGAAATGTAATATATCTAGATTGTGATAAAATTTTGGATGATTAATTTATCATATTAAATCAATGATTCAATCAGTATCCAACAAACAATCTTGATTGTTACTTGAAGGATGGTATAATATCAAAATACGTATTAGTCAGATTTTAATAATTAGAAAATCACATCATGATCATTTCAAGAAGTATCCTTTCCTTACCCGCTGCCATGGTCAGTACGCACAGGATGTGGGACAGACCGCTCACAAAGCAACTTGCTACCCCAACGGTCCCAAGACTAAACACCATATCACCCTCAGGTCAGGATAATGAGATCTGATTAATTTGTATTTGAGATGATATTCGACCTTTCAACTAAAGTTATACCATATAATATTTATCAAAATCATTTTGATTAATATTATAAGGAGATTTAAACTATTCCCCAATCCTATTCAAGTAATAATGTTTTTGCATGTAAATATTATCCTACAACTATTGTGGGATAAACCAGTGTTTTCATGAAACATACAATCAATGGCCTATGATGATTAAAAAATTACTTTCATAATAATTATTAGTCATCATAATTAATCAAGGTAAATTCATAATTTCAATGATTTACATTGAATAACAAACACATTAAGCAAAGAAATTTGATGATCTAATCATTTCCAACCCATCTCCACTAAATATGGAATATCAAGCGCAAACAGAGTCAGAATCACGTGAAATAAATTCGAGCAGTTTTTTAATTTGATTCTCTACTTAATACAAATTTCTTTCATGTTTCCTAACAGAAAAAATGAGCAAAAATAATTTTCGTACAGATCCGTGAATACATGCAAAACAACTATCATGGTGGGAACTCTTTGAATCATTTTCATGCAATTTTGGTACCAATATGTTACTATTTTGGGACATATTTATACATTGTAAAGACATTTTATTAACCAAAAAATATGTACAAACAATACACAAACAGTAGTCCTTATTTCAACAAAAAATCAATTCAAATCTTGCATCCAAAGCAAAAACAACGAGTCTCACGGAAATAAAACATGAACCTTGATCGCCTAGGCTTTTGGATCATATCCAAGACCTCGACCAAGACTCGTATACCAGTTGAAGGTTATGGTAAAAACCTTAATAACACCATAGAAGTGTGAAAATAGCATCATATGCGATCGGAGCGACTAGCCGCACTAGTTGCTCGGTGTAGAAGAATTGAAAAAATTTAAAAGCGGTGAAACCGCACATCCAAGAATACTTCTCGGATCATTTCATCTAAAACAAAATGTATATATTCCGAATACCTCTTGAAGTGTGGTTGCGATCGTGTCTCTAAAGTAAGAGACCTCCTGACTCAAGTCTGATCCAACAAAAGAAATGTGTGTGAGCGCACTAATAAAATGCAGGCTTCTTGCAATCCAATATGATTATCCAAGCAACGAATCTCCTGATCTCATCACAGAGATCCAACATCTTCTTCACGAGCGAGGTGCACCAAAGTAGACGACGATCCATGAGCGGTTGAGGCGGCGACACAATGATGTGTCGACGATGACGAATTTCTCTAGCACAAGGGCTGGATGGCCATACTTGAAAGAAAAAGATGTGTGATGAGAATGCGAGAGGGACTTGCAAAGTGTCGTTGTAAAAAAAGAGCTAGGTTTGCATCTTCTTTTATAGTATTTTAGGAGTATATGGATCACAATCCCCGTAAAACACAAAATCTATGGTTGAGATTGATTTGTGGCCACGATTTTGTTGTAAAATAATACAACAACAACTAATTTAGGTTAAATTAATTATATTGAAAAATCAACATAATATAATTTAACTACATCAGTTAGGATAGAATGATTAGGAAGGAGGCCACTCACCTTTCTAAAATAGAGGGGACAACCACTCTTTAAATGAGTCAAAGGGTGGTCGTCCACCCTCCATACATAGAAGGTGTCGGCCTTGTAATTATGTAAGTTATAAAATCTCACACAATCCTTCATATATTTAAAACAACTTTTGTTGTAGAAAAATTCACAAAAAAAGTTCGAAATTAATTCTGTGAATATTGAAATCATGCCATTAAATAATTGTGAATCATATTCACACATACAAAATGAAATGCAAATTGTATTTCCAATGTGAATCCAATTCACATTAACAATTAATTTGTATATACTATTTACAATAAGATCTCTCTAATATATTATAAATCACATTTATAGTATATACATTAATAACATGTATAGTTCTATCCACATTATTCATATCCTTGATAATTAAATTACATTTAATTATCTTGAATCATTATTCTCATGCAATTAAATAATATGAATCACATTTGCATTATTCACTGTAATTAAATCATATTTAATTATCAATTTCTCAATGCGCATATATGTAATTCATCAATGGAATTATTCATGAACACTTTCAAGAATAATGCATTTTTCCACAGATGCCTGGAGATAAGGACTAAGCGATTGTGTACTCCACATATAGTGACTTGGATATTGAGATCACATCTCAAATCAAGATCTTGGGGCCCTCCCATAGATGTGTGATTAAATCAAAGCTGTAAATCTAATCTTCTCATTGCTTCTGAATCACATTCAGATAAATGTCCAACATTTGGACTAAGATCAGATCACTTATCTACTGCGAGGAGTCACTAAAATCTAGACCTATTTCACCACTTCCTCGGAATGTAAGCATCGCGGTTATTCAAGTTTATGATCACATAACCCTCAGGTATTCCTAATACCTATACATCCTGCATACTGGAAGACTTAGAATAAACCTGAAGTTTTAGATCTCCTTTAGACTGTCTCCTTTAGGGTTTTATCATTAAGTTTCACAATTGGTTATTAGGAGTTGGTATCGATCATATGCTTCCCTAAAGCATATATCATACCTACAAATTCTTGTCATGCTTCTAAAGAAAGATGACCCATGCATGCAATTTGATCGATACCAATGCCTCTTGAGTGAGATCATGTCTTCCTAATCACAAGTGAACATGTATGATCCCTTTGAGAGATCGTATTACTCATATGCCCTTTTATGCACACTAGCCCATCGGTGTATAGACCTTGATTATGCCATCAACTTAATGGTCTACCAAATGTACATACTTGGACATATATGAGTACATTTGTTTCTGATCAGAGGATGCATTCCTATATCATGACAGCATATGGCATAGGTCTTGGTTATCTCGGTCTCGTTAATTCAACTCTTTGACTTAACTTATCTGACACCTTCGAATATCTATTCCTATGCAGAGGACTTGCATCAAGAGGTCGGTAAAATATCAGCCTTTCGAGAAAGGATTGTCAACTCCTTCTAAGGCTGGAGATCCTCTATTAATAATAACTTGACGGTGCTTGATGAGTCCTCAATCTAGCTCTTTAGATATCATCCAAGCACCAACCTCTATGATTCAACATTTGAATCAACAGTTGTATGATCATTTAGATGGTCTTGGTACATAAGCCTAATTGTACTAAGGGACTTATAATGCAAATTAGTTATTCTTCATTTCAGATTGGGTAATGAATTTAACAATAACATTTATTGCATAATAGCTCGTTGTGGGCTCGCAAGTCCAACATTCTACTATCTTTGACTCGGGTTGGGATAGCCTCCTCCCATCTCGATATATAATGAACTGCTAACAAGATGTACTCGAATCCATGAATACTGGGAAAGGGAGCTATGAAATCACTACCTCATGCATTAAAAACATCAGAGAAAATTACATGTTGCATGGGCATCTCATCTGTAAATCCAACTGTCCCTCCCATGCTTTGGTAAATAGGGCATGGCCGTACAAAATCAGTTGCATCTCTAATCAGGGTTGGCCAAAAGAGTCCACACTGTAGCATCTTGTGTGCGGTTCTTTTTCTTGATTGATATCCTCCAGCCTCAAGAGAATGATAATGTGTGAGGACACTCTAGTATTCCTCCTGAGGAATACACCTTCTCCATACATAATCTGGTCCTTTAAAGAAAAGGAACGGATCCTCCCAATGGTATTTCCTCGAATATGACTTCAGTCTGTCAATACTGCTCCTAGAAAATCCTAGGGAACTTTCTTGGAGACAAGATAGCTTACCACGTTGGTATACCATGGAAGTGACTCGATAATACAGATCGACTCATTTGGGTAAGTTTCTCTGATTGGTTCTATATTTGGGGAATCCTTCATTTCTAATCTTGACAGATGATCAACCACTACATTTGCAACCCCGGGTTTATCTTTAATCTCCAAATCAAACACCTGGAGCAATAATATCCACGTATGAAGATGAACCTTCGTGTCTTTTTGAATGATATGTCGAAACTATCACTTTTGATCCCAAACTATGCATCCTGAATTTCTCAAGAGCTCATACTACGATAAGCATTTCCTTTTCGGTTAGTGTATAATTTTTCTGAGTATGGTCTAATACTTTGCTGGTGTAGTGAGTGGCGAACAGAATCTGATTTTTCTTCTACCCCAATACGACTCCTATAGTAAAATCTGATGCATTAGTCACGATCTCCATGGGAGGAGACCAATCAAGAGCCTGAAGAATAGGAGAATCATAAATCTTTCTCTTTATAACTCAAAGTCATCTAGATACTTGTGATCTACAATCAACTCAGTGTCCATCCATAAGAGCTCAATCAATGGTCAGGAAATCTTAGAAAAATCCTGAATAAATCTTCTATAAATTCCAACATGCCCTAGAAATGATCTCACTAACTTGATGTTGTTTGGTGGATCAAGTTTCTTGATCGCATCCACCTTGGTAGAGTCAACCTCCCTTCCCTTGGAGATGACATGCCCTAATACGATACCCTCCTTAACCATAAAATGACTCTTTTCCTAGGAGAGTACCAGATTAACCTGCCTGCACCTTTGAAGAATTCAGTCCACGTATGCTAAACATTAATCAAATGAAATAGCATGGACTGAGAAATAGTCCATGAAGACCTCCAGGAAATCCCCTACATTTTGACAAATACAAAGATCATGCATTGCTGAAAAGTACCCAAGGCATTGCAAAGCCCAAATGGCATGCATCTAAATGCGTACCGATGATGTGTTCGATTGACTAGGGTTAAGTTTTTAATTAAGCAAGTGTCGTTGTTACCTTAATCAATCAAGCGATCAACGAGAAAATACACCACTTAATAAATCAAACAGAGAAAATGAGTAGCTTTGCTACTTTTATTAACATTGTATAGCGACCATGGTATAACTCAAGGAGCATAATTATACACTAAGTAGTTGATTTCAGAAATCAAGGAGGTTTTATTGTTTTTAGTGGTTTTATAATTTTCAAATTTTTAATTTTTCAACATAAAAGAAATCAACACAAGGGGTAAAAATATGCACACAATTTTTTTTTGTATTTTTCAAATGGGTAAAAAATACTCTGAAAATTAAAGTAAAATTAATTTTATTTTTATGTCTTTTGTAGTGTTTTTGGTAAATATTATATATTTTTCACATGTTATTGTAATTTTCTAAAAATCAAATAGTGATAAAAAATAAATTGTGCACAACCATGACTATTTTGCAAATTAAAAATAAGTAATAAGATCAAAATTTCTAGAGGTTATTTTTAAGATAAACTAGAGCAGAATACCTACAAAGAGTAACTGAAGTCATTATTTTTGGATTTTTTTCTATGATTTTATATGATTTTTTTAAGTTTTCAGGTATTTTATTATTTTTAGGTTTTATAGGTTATTGTTCAACAAAATTTATACATGAGTTAAAAGGTAACAAATGGCAATTTTTCAATTTTTTATATATTTTCCAAAACAAATATGGACTTTTTAGGGTATTTTTAAATTTTAGTAATAGAAAAATGCTTGAAAATCAACAAACAAAAATCACCAAAAATAGTGCAAGCAATCAGGAACCACATGTAAATTTTAGCCAACTTTTGGAGTTAATTTAATATTCATTGCACTAAATAAAAGACAAGTAATTAAAAAAATTACAAGGACCATTCTGCAAGTAATTTAAGTCCTCGGGCCTAGTCGATAATAAATAAAGAAAGTCCAGGGGTCACTTATGCAATTTTTCCATAATAGTCACGTGCAACACGTGAACCAAACATACGAGGGTATAAATGCAATTTTCAAAACAATAATTTCATTCCATAAAATCCAGAAAGATCAGGAGAAATATCACAAATATCCCAAAAAGCATGTGCGGGTGCACGTGTCTACAACTCAAGTGGACTGAAATGAAAATATGAAAACTGCATGGATCTTACTACAACTATTTTTAACTATACATTATTTTATTGGATTAAAATGAAATAAAAAGACATGCAGGGAAAAAAGTGCAGTATACCCTTGCAAGCGGGAGGCGACACGTGCCTCGATATGATAGCTCTGTCCTTGATGACCGTTACGAGGTGGATTTGACGGTTCAGATCACGTGCGAGTGTGCATGTCAGATCACCTGGAATGTTTATATGACGCCTGTGAAAAAGGGATGGATGTACTGCTCAGATCAAATCTGTGCGAGAGTCTTCGAATCTAATAAACGTGTAGGGTGTTGGAAGAATTGGTAGCTGGGGAACTTTGATCGAAGATGTGTGGTGATTTACTGGTCGGATCAAAGCTCCAAGAGGTCCAACACCTTCGCAATGGTGTTCCGCGTTGAATGGATGGATCTATTAGAGGGTGGACGGTGGGGATGCCATAGCGGTGCTCCACCACCTGGAACTGCTCTGCCTAAGCAATCGGGGCTCAGAATGGGTCTCGTCGTGCGTGTCTGCTCCTACGAAGGACAGAGGGGCACGGAGGCTTCGCTCTGGTTAGGTTATTGCGAATGAAAGCAACAAGAAGCGATTGGGGAGTGGAGTTCTGGTTCTCGATGGAGGTGGAGGAGGGAACCTAACCTAATCATGCTCTGATGAGTAGGATCCAGGGGGTCAGGATGTGCAGGAAGATGGCGTGTTATTCGGTGTATCGATCGAAGTAATATTATGAGTGCGATGAGGCTCCGACAAGCTATTCGGAGAAAGCAGAGCGACAACGTCGGAGAATGGACTAATCGAAGTGAAATATGGAATGCGGACGAAAGGAAGGGTTACTTGAAGCTTCTGATGATCTCATCTTTGTCAAGTGAGGTGGACGACGAGGAAGTAGCCTCAACCCGGTTCCTGCGGACTTGGGAGGTTACACGCGGCGGAAGTCCGACCACGTAGTGAGCAACGTTAAAATCAAGCACCAACTCAAGCTCCGAAGGGCTCTCCAAGGAGCTTCCACTCTCCTAAAGGTGGCTAAGGAGCTATGGCACGAGGAACAAGCTAGCTAACAAGGGTGGTGAAGTGTAGCTTTTGTAGGATGTCCTGGGTTCCAGAAAGATCCGAAGAGAGCACAAAACCCTAGGAAAATCCGTACCAACAAAGGGATCTGTGAAATTCTTGGATCTACATGGAATCTTGGATCTGAATCTCAAGGTAAATGGAGGTCGAAGTCGGGTAGGGAAATGGCGAGAAGGAGCTCCGACGAAGCAGAAAGGAGCCTGACCCGACTGGGGGGAAGGGTTGATTGCGGTCAACATTCTAAGGTCGATCAATAGGAATTTAGGAATTTACAAAATGAAAGAATATTAAATAAAAAATTGCAAATGATTTTAAAATAAAATAAGAATAAAATGAAAATTTTCCATTATTTTACAATCAATTTTTCTGTGTTTTTTAATTATTTTTTTATGAAAATATATATAGTATATATAAAAGAAGATATTGTACATAGATATAGTATACATGTCTATTTTATTCTTTTTATCTTTATTTTATTATTTTTATATCAAAATCCTTTATTTTATATTTTTTTATTTACAAAATAAATTAAGGAGTATAAAAAGATTTTTATCTAATTTTTTACAAATTAAATATAGGTGTTAAATAGGTATGGTGTGCAATGTATTCACAGATGGCCTTTGTACAATGATCATTGGATTTTGTATTTTGTAAGTTTTATTTTATTTTTATTTTATTATTAAAGATATGCACCAGTGTTTTGAAAGTATGATATTTACAAAGTATAAATTAAATTAATTATAGATATTTACATGTATAGATTTCATGCACAAGGAACCCTATCACCCCCTACTTTTATTCCTTTTCGATCAGGTCAATTATTGACCTTCTCTCAAGATTTGGGTCAGTCGGTATTTATTATATAAATAACTCCTTATTTCTTTTTCTTTTCTTTTTATTCTTTTATTTTGAAAAATATGTGTTAATTATGAGATATTAACAATGACATGTACAGTGTTAACTTATTGTATTTACACCTATTTCTCGATGCTTTTGCTAAAATATAAAGCTAAGACGAAAGAATAAAGAATGAGAATCATAGAATCATCATGTGCATATTGAAAGGAAAAGTGAAAGTGGTCTTTCCTAATATTCAAGGGTGATGGCTACTTGATTGTAGCCAGAGCACCTGTCAAGAAGATAGAATAACTCTTTCCGCGCTAATCTCAACAAAATCCGATGAATAGAAGGTAGGAGAAAGTAATATTTCTTGGTCGTGGCATTAATACATCTGTAATCGACACAGACACGCCACGGCATGGGTTCGCAACTCCCTCCTCGTTAGTGACCATATAAATTCCTGACTTCTTCATGACAACATATAGGTGGCCACCCACTAGGAGTGAGAGGTGGGGTATATTAATCCTCCTCCACACATTTTTTAATTTCTTTCTTAACCACTTCCTGAAAATTTAGATTAAGTCTCCTTTGAAATTCATGGGAAGTACTACCATTTTCCTCAACATAAATGTGGTATGAGAAAAGAGCAGGGTTAATACTTACTGGATCTGATATTGTCCATCCTATGGCCTTGCAGTTCTTCTCTAATACTTATAACAACCTAAACTCTAATTCTACAGTCCGCTTAAAACTAATTATAATAGGAAATCTTTATTTAGGTCCCACAAGAAAGGAATACTTAAGTGTAGGATCTAGTGGCTTCATCTCATAAAATAAAATATCATCAAGTAAATCCAGTTGAACTATCGCTGAATCTAGTTCTGTGCTGCATAATGGTGGTGCTAACTCTATAGTGTTAGCCACCAACTCTACTGAACAAGGAGTCAGATCACTAAATATATGTGGTAGTTCATCCAAAGCCATATCTGACTCTAAATCTAAGTCTTTTGACTATTCCTTAATGGCAGGAACAGGCAGATCTACCGAGATCTCTATGTCATCAAAGGAATAGATAGATGATCCGTATGTTAAGAAACCTGGCAATACCTCACAAAATACATCATGTACACAGTCCTCTCCAGATGAGAGAGTCTCGCTCAATCTTGTTGGGTTCTATTTTCATACCCCAACCGTGCTAACAAATCTGCAATCTGCCTCCGAAGATGAAGAGAATTTTGTACTTGACACTATGTCAGGTGACTGCCATTTCATTTGCTTCATCTTGAGTTCAACTTATCTGCCTTGAGAACAAAACATCATCATCCCCATTGGATAGTCAAATGAAGCTCTAGCGATCCTAAGGAAAGGTCATACAAGGATGATATGTGATTCTCTCCAATGATTGGGGATATCAATTTCAAGGATAGTAAAGTCCACTATGTAGTCTTGTCCCTCAATCGAGAGGATAACATCCTAGACCTCTCCCTTTGTCTTCTTCATAGTTTTATCCACAAACTGGTGTAATGCCCTAGATTTTCGAAGTGAACCCAAATCTGGTTTCTCATACAAGGAAAAAGGAAGTAGGTTGATCAAAGAACCGTTATCCAAGAGAGTGCATAGAAATACTATGTCATCATTATGATTCACCACATAATGCAGGCCTAAATCTCTCTTCATCCTTGGTAAGTGCTGATTCTTGAGACAGTATGTAGTGGCAACTAAAAACAAATGTGTCTTGACATAACTATTCGGTTTCTTCTTGCTAACCCTATTCGGTGTAAAATGTATCTTGAAATACTTATGGAAAGCAGGATGACTCACCACATACTTGTCAAATGTCACTTTCACCATAATGTTATCCTTACATAATCATGACATTTCAGATCATCTTCTCTAGATCTATTTTGTATTATGTTTTATTACCATTAGAGCACGGGGTAAAGGGATTGAATAAGCAGATGAATAAGAAGAATCTGGATCGTAAATAAAATATGCCTTTTATTCTTAGAACAGAGTTATTCACAATTGACACTTTTAAAGATAAATTGGAATTAGAAATACAAGTATCTACTAAAGGTTGAGGAATGTCTATTGAAGGTACATTCTCCTCAACCGAAGGCGCAAGGTCCTCCATAGACTCTGAATCTCCTGCATGATGCAGTGATGTTCTTGTACTCCTCCTATTCCTTCTCACATATGTCTTCGCCTCATAATGAGGATGCTACTGGCGATGCCTGGACTCGTCATCCTCTGAAGACTCCTCATGGTGAGCTTCATATGTCCTCTCCATATCCCTTGCCCGATCAGGCACAACTACGGTACTTCCACTCCAGAGTGACATGTGATTAATATAATCAAAAGGAAGGATATCATGCTTATATTGTAATAAATTGACTAGTATACCTGATCATTTGTCTGTTGCTAATGAATCTTGTTCAAGATGTTGGGTTTAGCCTGAACCTGAGCGAGAATGGATGTAGAAGGGGAAGTCTGCTTGTCATGCAAATGAGATAAGTGGTTGAGGTCAACGTGCAAATCCTATACCCCGTTCCTATATAACATAAATCCATAAGAATCTGCCTCTAGAAATCTGTGGGACATGATGATGACGGTTGTTGTTGTGGAAGGTAAAGAAGAATATGAAGACTGGCCCTGATGGCCCTTGTACTATTGCTACTAGGACTGATGCTACACATGGGGGCCCTTCTGGCCCTGGTTGTATGTCTGTTTATGAACGTACGACTGTTGTTGTTGCTTTGTTGCTTTGGAAGGATAGGCTTCAGAGGTTTGTGGTGCTTGAAAAGGTGTAGGAGTAAATGATGTGTTGTAAAAAGTCAGAGGTCACTGGTAAGAGAAACAGTCCCCCGAACTCCCCTGCCTGGTAGGGTCATATGTGCACAACACACCATTTACCTCCCACACTCGAGAAGACTCCTCAGTTAGGTTCTACCCAAGGCTGGGGCCGCCTTGATATTGGTTGTTGTGACCATGATACACGGGAGTAGTAGAAGCAGTCATGACAAGTATCTGATCTTGGATACCTTCTCAGAGATCTCTTCCATCTATTGCAATAGTTTGGATAAGTTGTTATCCAACTCATCCATCTGCCTGTTGATCCTCTCTACAACTATTTATTTGACTGCAATGATACCCATGTCAGAAGGATCAACTATAGCCCTCGCTCCCCCTCAAGGAAAGAGTGGTAAGGGGTTATCTATCTGAGCTCTGCTCGTAGTTTATGCTCAGCTCGTCTCAGCCATCCTCTCGAATACCTACCAAACAGTGTCTACACAACGTGATGTATAGATGCCTCCACAAGCACCACTAACCAAACCCTGCACCTCAGGCTTAATACCGTAATATACTGACTGAACCAGGACGGATAACAATCATGACAACGATACTTCTACAAGATGCCTTTGAATATCTCCCTTGTATCACAGAATACTTCGTTGGGAAATTGGGAGAAACTCATGATGCGTGAGCGCATCAAGTTAGTTCTACTCAAAGGGTAGAACTTCTTCAAGAGGAGATCCTTGAATTAAACATAGGTAGTTACAACTACCCCCAGGTTCTTCATCTAATAGTTCGCTTTATCTTTCAAGGCAAAAGGACGGGATTTGAGCCAAATGTAGTCTTGTCTAACCCTACGATGCCTAAGGTTAGTGCAAACCAACTCAAACTCCCTAAGTAATGCATATGGTTCCTCATGTGCATTCCCATGAAAGTGAGGCACCAAATTGAGAAACTACGACTTTAAATTATATTCTACTTCAGACTCAACGAGACTGATGAATCACCATTTCATCACCTTTATTCTACCATTTTGGCCTAAACACCCTAGATAGTACTTGTATGCAGCATTATTTTATACAAATTAACATTCATTATTTGTTCCATTTATTATGTATAAAATATCATTTTTACTGCCAAAATTATAGAATAAAGAAAAGAAAAGAAAAAGAATAAACTACCAAAGGTATTTCATGACCCTCAACCCTAAGGCCTAGACATCTTGATGATTGGGTTGACATGGAATAAAGTAGGGGGAGATAAGGGCAAAAAATTATCAATAAATCTCATTCTTTTATTCATCGATAATTTATTTTTGGGACATATTTTATTTTTCATCTTTTATACTCAAATAAAGAAACTTTCTACATGACTGTTGTAGATAAAAATACAAATAAAAATATAAAATTTATTTCATACAAAAATAATATATAATGTACAAGTTATATTCAAAATAAAATGCAAAAATCCCAATTTCCATGACCCATATCTCCTAAATAAAAACTCAAAATATATAAAAATCACCTTTATTTGTTTATAACTTTTAATAAACTATTTAATGAAGGTGGTTGATATTTTTTTGGAACTAAGGTGTCAAAGTTTGGTTTTAGACCCCAATTGTACAATATAAATATTCATTTTATTTATTCATAATTATTGTTATAATTTTGTATTTTTATAATTGTGTAAATATTATTTATAGTGTATGTAAATATTTAGAATAGCATAAAACTGTAAATAGTTCACAAAAATAAAATATTGCAAAAAATACATAGATGAATATACAACACTTATACCTATATAATATATACCCTTATTTATTTAAGTATACATAATATATCAGAAAAATACAACAAAATATATTTATTTATATAAAAATAAGTTATGATTGTATAAAATAAGAGAATAAAAAAATAAAATAAAAAATACAAAATATAAAATAAAAATAAAATACCCAAAACATAGATAATATACCTATAGATAAAATCCTAAAAATAAAATTATAGTAAATAAGCCCATAAAAATAAATAAAAATATATTAAAATACTACATACAATAATAAACATTTTGTAATTTATAAATTTAATTTAATTAAATCAGTTATTATTTATTAATGAATTTCAAAATATTTTTGGCGCTGGTATTTCTAGGTTGGTTCATGTGGACCAACCAAGTTGCCCCGCTAATTGACCTCGGTCAACTAGCTGACCTAGCCCTATCCTTTGTGAAACTGAAGCCCCCCCACCCTCCTTTATTTTTCCCCTTTATACATTGATTGAGGGGATGTCCTTCTTAACATTTGATCACTGTTCATCCTTGATCATCACTGACTCCTCCCCCCCCCCCCCGGCCAAGATCCATCGAAGCACTCGTGGTTCTTCCTTGAACCTCGTTTGTTCTTCATTGTACACAAGCCACCCTCCTTCTTCCTTTCGATTTTTGAATTCTCATATCCATTTTTTCTCCCCCCTTTTACGCTCATAGGCTCGAGCTCTGTGATAGGGACCTTGTCTAGCCCTTGGTTGGATCAAACGAGGGGTGTAAGGGTGCATTCCATAATCTTCGGTGGAGCACCGTCGTGAGGTTTTCATCTCGTCGGCTCCGGCCGATTCGAGGTTCGTTTTATTACATTTTAGTTATATTTTAGGTGTAGTTTTCATTTCCTGCCTATAGATTAGTTGTTTATTATGTGATTTAGCATAACAAATCCCATTCGTTGTTTGCCGGAGCCCTACTCCGGCGAACCTTCCATCGTCCACCACTCAGTTTTTGACTTTGTAAACACCTTTATTTCTTTCCCCTGTCAAATCTCCATGCCCTCGACTATTTCATTAAACCTACTCCTTCCTCGAGTTGGATCTCAGATCTCCACCTCATCACCTGGTTGGATATCCGCTGCATCACCTCACCACGTTCCCCCCCCCCAATAGGGTCGAGTCAACTTTCCCTCGACCTAGTTTGCTTCCTATGCAGGTCGTTCATGCCCAATGCCCTCTGGAGAGGGTTTTGAGGTTCACCAGATGTTCATGGAGCTGGTTAGCTTCTCTAACTTCTTGTGAACACTCCGACCATCCCCAGAGCTTCTTGAGCCTTCTAGACGATAGAAGATGTTGCCAGGAGCATTTTAAGCATCGTTGCAGCAAGGGAGGAGGTTGGAGGCCCACACCCTAGTAGACCAAAGCTCAGAGGAACGGGAGTTCTTCCACGTTCTTCCAAGATACTCCATAGTCGTCCAATCGCCCCCTCCCCTTCGCCTAGGTGTCCAGTAGCCATTGGATTAGACCCCCTCTAATGTCGTCAGATCAGGGGGCCAATATGATCCAAGTTGTTGTCGGCGAAGCGGTATACACGATCGAGCGTGTGACACATGTATAAGTAAAGCCTTCCTCATCGTTGGATCATGCCCTGTGGGGGTAAATTGCTATATATGCCACTCGCTTTTTGGTTTTATTTATTTAGTCCTGTAAATTAATTAAGTAGTTTAAAATTTATGCAAGAAGAACCCTATACTTATTTAATTTGTATTTTAGTCCCTTGCTAACTCACCTCACGTGTTGTTCCACGTGAGGTAGGTGTTATGTCGATAAACCCTTGCAGGTTTTATTATTTACATTTAGTCCAGAATATTTAAACTGTAGTTGTAATATTTTTGGATGAATTACCGGAAGAACCTCAAGTTTATTTTAATTACATATATGCCTATGCCAGTTCAATAATTTTTGTGGTTTTTTTTGCATTTATCAAATATATCATCCATGCTAAAAAAACTCAAAAAATAGGATTAATTTCTTGTTTGTTCATAGATTGACACCATATTTTTGGAAATTGATTTTTGGCACTTTTCCTATTTTATAACAATAAAAAAGAGCAAGAAAAGTTCCTATTTGAATTAAAAAACTCATAAAAATATAAAGTCACTTTGAAAATTTACCAAAAAATATATATTTTTTATTTCATTATTTTGAGCCTTCATACTAAAATCACTAAAAATAAAAAAAGAAAGCACATAAAAATAAAAAGATCCAAAATCCTTTATAAAAATCTAAAAAGTTCCTACAAACTCCAGAATTATTCATTTCTTTATTATAATTTTCTTTATATATTATTTACATATTGAAATTGATTTGGAAAATTTTTGACATTATTTTTTATTTTAAATTTTTAATTTTTAAATTAATTTGACCTATTTCTTTGATCCCTAAGTTGGGATATTTTTACTTTGAAAATATAAAAAATTAGCAAAATTATCTAAAAAATCACAAAAATAGTAAAAAATACTTGAAACCCAAAATATTTTATTTTTTATTTTTTTATTTGTTTTTATTAGTATTTATTGGTATATTACCTTTTCTTGTATATATAGACCTATATTATTATTTATATATATTATATAACTTTTATAAAAAGAAAAAACAATTTAAAATATAAAAATATAAAAAGAAAATTAAAAATATAAAATTAAAAACAATTAAAAAATGTAAAAATAAAATTAAAAATTATAAAATTAAAACACCACTAAAACAACAAATAGACAATAACAAGCACACAATTTTTGCATTCATTTGCCCGATCTCCCATTTGATCCATGTGTTCGACATTCTACAATATAATTTCACTATACACATCTTTTGTATACTTATAATAAATTTTAACTCCACACATTTATTTTCATTGCTTGATTCTTAATTTTAGGTTATTTGTTTATTGAATTAGGGATTTGTGTGAGGTCACTTCGACTATTGTTGATCTGCCTTGTGGGTTTATAAGACCTTGCAAAATCCTGTTCATCATGGACTCAACTAATTTATAATTTGGTATTATCCATGTTATAAGCTGCATCCATCGGTGCATCTAATCCCAAATTCAACTGGCCAATCCATGCTCTCAATTTTGCATTTTGCTCAGAGGCTGCTAGACTAGCCAGTACCATTTGCATTGGGTCTTCACATTCTTCCTCATCTTCGTTCTATCTCTTGGGAGGCATTGTGAATGGATCTTTTAAATCTTCATCAAAACTTGGATTTGAATGAGATCTTGATGAAGACATTGAAACTGAATCAATCTCACCAAGATAATGGTCTTCCTTGGTGAGAAAAGAAGAAAGAAAGGGATCGATTTGTATATAATTGCTCCTTAAGAATGAATCGTGATTCACCAGATCGAAACAAGGGTTATTTCAATTCTAGGAAGGGACAGGGGAAAGAGTTAGTTGAACAGTGGAAGATGTGATATTTAAATGGTTTGATGAAAGGTTCACAAAGTCCGAATAGAAATCCAACCAATTTTCCATCTTTAATTTCAAAGAGGTTACGAAAAATGAGCACGCTTGTACAAAAGATGTTAGTACTATGATGTACATAAATGTGTGAAATCAACTCGCACAATATAAAGCAAACAAACCCCTTCGAAAAAATTCACCAACTCGACATGCGAAAGACGTAAGAGTTCGACTTATTTTTATCTTGGCAATTTTAGTTGGTGATTCACACAATCTTATTCAAGCACACAGGGAGTCTCCTACTACACCCAGTTGAAATCCTATAAGCCCACAATCAATGGAGTGACCTTCTCGGGCTTCGAGGTTCAATATGAGACCCCGAACGGAACTTAGAGGAGCAGACAATCAAAATGTATTTCTAAGGTCGGAGGCAACCACTTGCACTCCCAAAATCTGTAAAAGTAGGACCTGGAGATTTAGGATGGAAGTATAACATTTTGGGCTCTAACCTTTGGGATTCCTCCTCACCCACTCTATTTGAGGGTAAGTACCTACATACAATGAGGGTTTTACTGCCCGTAATACAAGGTGAATTTTACTCTGAATTATTTAAGTCAACTTTTATTAATTCAGTCCCAATTTTATTTGTTGGTTATCACTTGAATTAGGTGACCACACAAGAGTCACCTAACATACAATTCCATTTTTCTTTATCTTTTGGTTGGCAAAGATTGAGAGAGAAGATGGAAAACAAAATGCAGTCGAAAATTAATGATGAATGCATTTGATTATGAATACTTACAGTGATTCCCTACACTCTCCCTGTAATGCAAGATTGAATATTTAAATTTTATTCTATATGATGCAAGTCGAGAAAAGACACACCTAATAGGAGTTCTATTAGCGATGAAGAAGTTTAATTATTTTCACTATGAAGAACATAGCTTTACTGTGTCTCAAATGAATCTCCTATGATTAATGAATCTTAAGAGACAATAATTGTGTGTCCTATGTTACGATAAAGATCAAGCAAAAAAACTAATATATTTCTATTTGAAGCCCAGTGCCTTGACCTAAATCGCCATCAAGTCGAAAATCACTCTCGACATAAACCACGAAGTTCATAAAAAATAGTAGAGGTCTTCATTACACACATACAAGAACTCAATCGATAACCGTTGTAAATTTGATATTTAATTACAAATTATATTGCAACAAATTACACTAACTATTACACAATAAAATACAACACAAGTACAATTTAATTTAACTAAAATTTCTCTGAATAAATATCGCTTTACGGTCTCTTCAGCTAAAGCTCCAAGCTCCTCGCCTACGCGGTCCCCTGAGCTTCATCGGCTTAGTGATCTCTACCACAAAATAATAGGAGTGTTAAAATAATTATCAAAATAATTTTTGTGAATCTAATAACTACAAATCATAGACAAAATAAAGACAAAAAATAATAAAATAACATAACAAAAAACTTAACCTAAAAGACTCTAGAAATCACTAAAAATAAATAATCAACATTAAATAAAATCAAATAATGTACCGCATCCCTGACAACTACGCAATCTGATGAATCATCAATCAGCTAAAGCAATATGCTCTCATCGTAGCATGGGCCAATCGACAATTAACAGAACCGAGAGAGGATCTCTGTGAAGAGTTCTTGGCTTTAATTTATACATGGTAAAGTCCAAGGTCGAACACATGGACATAAGAAATTATAGAATTAAATTTAAGAATCAATTAATTATTTAAGCAATTTATAGTCTCTAGGTCAAGAATGCAAATAAATACAATGAGAATGCATTTTTAACACATTCTTATGCAATTAGTTTACATGACAAACAATAATGTAATATATTCGCAAGGACATGCAACACACAAATTTGCTTTTGATTAGATAAAATAAATACTTACGCGATCAACTGATTGATTAATGAGAAATCAGTTCCAAGAATAGATCAATTTCAACCTAATTACAATTCAAAATTGAATGAAGAATAAAGCTAAATAGACAAGAATGTCTCTATAAAAATAATGTGTGAATTTATTTATAAATCAGATATTTAATTACAATAAATTAAAGAGAACAAATATAGCTTTCCAAATTCACTCGTCTCGTTAAAAAAGGATACATGGTTCACAAGATATTGATAAAACAATGCACACACATAAATGAAAGAAAACATGATTTATATTTATTACAAAAGGTCCAAAATGGATAAATACAAATATATAAACTCACTCGGGTATAATTGCAATTTTCCCAAAAGTTTGAGACTTATTTGCAATTCTGAAAAGTTTTCTAGGCTTGATTGCAATTTCACCAATATCACATGTCGCGTGCACATGACCTGAGGGAGGTTTGGGTGGCATGTCTTGGACCATGTGTTGCTCATTGATGGCTCGGTGTAGGGTCGTCCACTCCAACCCTTAAGATTTAACCACTACTTCGGAGACTGGGCTCAGGGAGAATATCAACTGTCAGATTTGATCTAGGGGTCCATATCTAATGGGATATGTAGCTTGAGTTCTTCCCTCTCCTCCTTAAGAGGTAGCACTCGGGCCAAGCTTTGGCAAGTCTCATGCTCCTCCTCGGTGCTCCTTTGAGAGCTTTGAAGGCTACAATACCTCCATAAAATCCTAACAAAGATGCTAGTGCCCAAGTGATGTACTGATGAAGGATAAAAAGGCAGCCTGGTGGAGTGTTGTCGGAGATGAATGGTGAGATTGGAGCTCGATGAATTTTCCGATCATTGAAGACCTTCATGGGTTAGAAAAAGAGCCACACTATAGACGAATCTATTGGGATACGAATGGAGTGAGATGGAGGCTCAACAAAAGGTGATTGGATTCGAGCCTTAATGGGTCTCTAGGTAGTCCAAACAAAGGAGAAGAATCGAGATGATCGACATAATGAAGCAACGATCAAATTACAAAGATAAATGCATGGATTAAGGATGAATGGGGAAAGTAAAGGTAGATTCTGATCATGTATTAATTACATAATATGGAAGGATTATTATCTCAAATATAAAGTGAAACAAAGATCAATAATTTACCTAAACTAAGATGAAGAAGACGATGATTTTGCTAATGAATCTTGAGACAAATAAAGCTTAAAAGCTTCACTAGTCCTTGCTTAATCACCATAGTTATGGTGGAAGCTTGAGCAATACATTGTTGGCCAGCAACTTGGTTCTCCAAAACTAAGGATTTCCACAGAGAAGTTCACCGTCATCGCTAACCTAAACTTCCTCTAACTATCACTTACAACATGTTGGAGCTCGGGGAATCCTCACTAGAATGGAGGATGATTGTAGCAGTTGCTAGAAGATGGTTTTTGAGGGATGAGGGTTGAGTGGTTCCAGGTTTGAGGGCAGTGGTTTCAACCGACGACTAGTCGAACATGTGAGGAAGATGAGGGGTTTGGAGGTTGGGAAAAGGTGGTTGATGATCGGGGTAGATAATGGGGATCGGAGTTGGAAGGGAGGTTGTCCGAGGTTGACGAGAAAATGGCTGGAACTTGGAGGCACACGAAGGGGCTTGACTGTTCAAAGGTTTGGCTGGAGGTTGATGAGATCCAACAACTGTTGGATCATCTGATCCAATGATCTCATAAGAAGTGCAGAAGAGCAGCTCAGATGCCCTGGTCAGATTGATCTGATGGATGAGTATCTTGCGGGTATAAGTGGATCCAGTCCTTCTAATCAAATGATTAGACGACCTACATGAGAGGTGGATGGTAAGCCAAGGCTGGGCCACGTGGTTTGTTGAGATGGCGCCACATGGCTCAATGAAAATTACGAAAAATTCATAAAATGGAGTAAAATGAAATGAAATAAAAAGGAGTCAAATTAGAAAAAATGATAAACATGAAAGTTGTAGATCTTGATGAGATCTACAATTTTCATGTAGAACTCACAGAAAATAAGTCGTATAAATATTGAAATTATTTTTGAAAGTAATTTGACGAATTAAATTACTTATTTTTAATTTATTTTCTTATTTTTTGGATTTAAAAAAAATAGATAAAAATAATTACATACAATATTATTCTAATTTTTATTAGATTTTTAATAAATAATATTTACATAAAATATAGCATTATAATAGGGTAAAAAATATACAATAATTAGAGGCATTTATTCACAACACTTTGTTAATTAATTAGTGTTATTTATTATGATTTTTTATTTTTTCCTTAAGAACGAGAGATAAGATAAAAGAATAACGTAAATGAATTGGGCATCCATCACCGTGGCAGGTGGGGCACGCTTTGTGCCTCTGAAGCTACGACTTGGATGGTGGCTCGGTGGAGAATGAAGACCGTCAGATCAAGGCATGAATCTTGATCCTACTACAGCTGGACGTGGAATGTTGAGGAATGTGTTGTTGTGACGGTGGTCATGATGCGAAGTCTGGTAGAGGAGATGTTGACCGGTGGCGCAGAGGACCAGAGCTCGAAGTTGGTCACATCAAAACTATTGGAGAGTCTCGGTCGACACATGACATGGAGTGGCCTAGAGATGCTCTTACGAACTGGTAGAGGTTGTGATGATGTGAAGGTCAAGGGTGACATCGATGATGTCATGGTTGCATGAAGGATGAGGTGGAGAAGGCTCCTTATACGGTAGAAGGTGCTCGATGATAAATGGATGCTAGTGTAGGTGCTTAAGGATGAGTGAGGTCTCAAACTTGTAGGTGAGGTCGAGTTCATGCAAAGCTTGCATGAGGTGGAGGTGCGAGGCGGCAAAAGGTGGAGTGGTCTGATGTGGGCGGAGCAATAGAGAAGGTGTGGTGGTGCTTGATTTTGCAAAGCTTGAGAATAAGCAGAGATAATTACAGAATCAGATGATGTAGACAAATTCGCAAGAAGAGAAAGAAGAAGAAGGGAAAGGAGATGGGAAAGAGAGGAGATCGGGAAGAAAAGGGGGATTAGAGGTAGAGGAATATAGGAGTTGGGGAGGTTAACTAGATCTAACGAAGGATAAAGGAGGGTCGCCTGGGAATGCTGGATCTTAGAGGAGATCCTGGTAGTCGTTGCCTCAATCTTCGGTGAGAAGAGAGGCTCTCATACGATGGAGCTTTACTGCAATGTCGGTGTTGGGATTTCATAGATCCTCCTTCACATAACATCGCTCAATAGTGGGAGAAGGGTGGTTGTCACCCACACACTTCTCTTGTCGAAGCTCCGGGAGATGGAGGTTAAAAATGGTAGATGGACAGCTTGGCGGTAGAGTCCGACCTTTTAAGGGAGGTTTGGATCTTTGCCAGATCGGCATGGGTGATGTGGAGAACGTGGACGTTCATTGGGTTCTTGGATGAGAGAGAAGAAGAATGGGTGGATGTGGTTGCATGATTGACGAAGGAGGCGTGGTGCGGGGATGACAAAGCTGGTGATTGAGCACAGGAAGTGGGTGGAGGCATTGCCGCATGCAGAGGGCAGCAGGAAGACCAATTCGGGGTCGTTGGATCAGCCCAGATTGGAGGGCATCAGAGGTACCATGTGGCGCGTTGAGTAGGAAAAAATTGTTATGGTTAAAATTACATATATATATATACACTTTACCCATAGCTTGTACTTTAGCCTATTTTATGTATATAATATTCAATAAATATGAGATCAGGATAATTGTTAAAAAATTGTAAATGTGTAAAGTACATTTAAATTTGTATACTGCGTATATTGTATACAAGCTGTAAAATATGTATAATTTGTATAAGTTTGTGAATATAATACTCTCTTTTGTAAAATTGTTGTAAAATAGGAAGCATAAAATTTTTTTGAAAAATAAAAATGGCTTCTTATTCATTCAAAAAATACATTTTCCCCTCCCATAGATGTGTGATTTTTAAAAGAAAAATGGCTTCTTATTCATTCAAAAAATGCACCCTCTCATTCTTGCATAACTAATGCATGTTCTTCATCCAAAAACTTTCACTTCATTCGCATGCATTTCATGCATCTTCATTTCATGCATATGCATTTCATTTGCATATCATGCATATGCAAAGTTGAAAGTTAGCAGGTTCTGAACCAAGTTATGAGTAAAAATCGAGAGTGGATTTGACATGTCCTTATTTCACTTAAGTTTCATAGGAACTTCAATTAGAAGTAGGATTTTAGAAACATTAGTTCATAGACTTAATTCTCCAAGTGCACAAGACGATGTCAAGACATTGACTCTTAGTGTCTAAAATGATCGCCTCATTCTAAGTAGACTCTTGTATAAGGAACTAATATGTACTCTACATTGCGCACTTAGCTCGACTCGGATGAGGTGTCTTTTTCTTTGGTATCGGGTTGAAATAAAGCTTTGGACAAGGGATGGGCTGAAGACCCCAAAACATGGGTTGAACAAAAGATTCTATGTCTGTCAGGGCACAAAAGATTAATGCAGATCCACCGCAAATCCTACCAAAAAGAAAAAAATACCAAAAAGAACAAAATTATACCATAAGGGTCCAAGCTTAAGATAGCCTACTGATCTGGTGGAGACTTAGTTACACCTGCCAAGCTTTACGGGAGAGTTGACTACACGGGTCACTCTCCACTTCTTTTCCCCTACTTCTAGTCTTCTCCCTCAACTCAGTGTGAAGTAGCACAATCTTGAACTTAGAAGGAAGTACATGACTCCACGAGGATGAGCTACTGGAGGAGTGTTGGACATGCGAGCCCACGGCGAACCATTATGCAATAAATGTTATTGCTAATATCATTCCTTGATCCGAAATGAAGAATAACTGATTTGCATAATAGTTCCATTAGTGCAATTAGGGTTATGTACATGGCCATCTTGATAATCATACAGTTGTTGATTCAATTATTGAATCATAGAGGCTGGTGCTTTGATGAATATCTAAAGAGTTAGATTGAGGACTCATCAAGCAACGTCAAATGATTGTTAAGAGATGATCACCAACCTGAGTAGGAGATGTCTATCCTTTCTCATTTGGATGATACCTAACCGACCTCTTCATGCAGGTCCTCTGCATAGGAATAGAGACTCTGAGGTGTTAGATAAGTTAGGTCAAAGAGTTTACTTAACGAGATCGAGATAACCAAAGTCCTATGTTGTATGCTGTCACGATATAGGCACGCATCCTCTGACCATAGACATATGTGTTACTATATGTCTGAATATGTACATTTGGCAGACCAATAGGATGATGAACTAACCAAGATCTATACACCGGCACGTTGGTGTGCATGCAAGGGCATATGAGTAATACGATCTCTCAAAGGGATCATACTGGTTCATACTGAACTAGAATACATGAGCTCACTCGTGAGATATTGGGAAGAATCAAATTCCACGCGTGGTCGTCTCGCTTTAGAAGCTTGACTGAATTTGTAAGGTTTAATATATGCTTTTGGAAAGTATATGATCAACACCTATGTATAATATATACTTTTGGAAAGTATATGATTGATACCGACTCCCAATGATCGAATGAGAACCTTAATGATAAAATCTCGAAGAATACAATCTAAAAGAGATCTAAAACTTCAGATTTGTTCTGGGTCTTCTAATATGCAGGATGTACATGTATTAGGAATTCCTGAGGGTGATGTGATCATAAACGATTGTATAACCATGACGCTTCCATTCTGAGGGGGTGATGAAATAGGTCTGGATTTTAGTGACTCCTCTTATAGAGAAATAATCTGATCTTAGTCAAATTGATGGACATTGATCTGAATGTGATTCAGATGTAATGAGAAGATTAGATTTGCGGTCTTGATTTAATCAAGCATCTATGGGAGGTCCGCAAGATCTGGATTTGAGACATGATCTCAATATCCAAGTCAATATACGTGGAATAATACAATCACCCTGTCCTTATCTCCAAGTATCCATGGAGAAAGCACATTATCCTTGAAAGATCTCATGGAAAATTTTGTTGTTGATATGTATATCCAAGCATTGAGAAAATGAATAATTAAATGTGGTTTAATTATCATGAATAATATGAATTTGATCCATATTATAAGGAGAGTTATCTGAGATAATTAAATGTGATTTAATTATCAAAGACGTGAATAATGTGAATGTGATTCATATTATTTAGGCACATAAGAATATAGATCGAAGATGATTAAATGTGATTTAATTATTATGGATATGGATAATATGGATAGCATTATCCATATTAATCAAGTATATTATAAATGTGATTTGTAATATATTAGAGAGAGCATATTGTGATTTATATTTGTTATTTAATTATTGATGTGAATTGGATTCACATTGGATGATTAATTGAAAATATAATTTACATTTTGATTTGGGATGTGAATGTGATTCACATTTTTCCAATTGCATGATTGCAATATTCATAAGATAGTTATGAATTACTTTTATGAAATAGTTTACAACAAATGTTGTTGTAAATCTTGGAGATATCATGAGATAATGAGATCTCATGAGATAATGAGAACTCATTAGATTATGAGGAGATAGACCCATTCTATCTCAAGGATAGCCACAACCCCCTTGTTAAGGGATTAGTTTGGTCTCCTCATTATCTTATCTCCAGTCAAAGTGATTTAATTTGAAATTAATTGTGTTTATTTATCAATATAAATTAATTTAAATTAAATCATTTTTTGTTGTGTTTTTTACAATAAAATCTTGGCCATTGAAAGAAACACATATCAATCCCACCCATTGATTGTGTGATGTCCATGGATTGGGATCCATGGACTCCCGAAACCCTATATAAAAAGAGGCACCCCTTGCACTTCAAGTTACACAATCTCGATGACGTCTCTCTCTCTTCTCTCATCCTCACGCATACTCTCTCCCTTCTCTCCTTAAGTTGCCGTCCACTCTCATAAAGAGAAGGTCATCTTCGTCATCACCTTGTCGTTGTGCTCCCGCTTCGACGACTCTTGGATCTCCGTCTTCTTTAGTGTGTGTCACTCATGAAGAAGGCGTTCAATCTCATGAGACGAGATCAGGAGATCCATTGCTTGGATCAATGACTCGGATTGCGAGAATCACACGACTCATCCCCACGCTCGCAAGCGTCTTCTCTGACGGGTCGGGCGTGAGGCAGGAGGTCTCTTAGTTTAGAGCTCGATCGCAACCACACTTCAAGAGGTAACCTTAATTTTTATTGTGGTTTATATTAATGATCTAAGAAAGGTTCTGGGATCATGTGGTTTCATCACATTATTTTTTTTTCAATTCCGCTGCCTCGAGTAACTAGTGCGACTAGTCACTATCGATTGCATACGATGTAATCCTCATGCTTCTGTGATGCCCTTGCGGATCTCCACATATCCTTCAATTGATATTAGATGGCCATGTTTGAGGTTTAGATACGATCCATGAACGTAGGAAGACTTGGTCTTATTAGGGATTGTGAGCATTTTATCGCATTTCAATTTTCACAGACATGTTTTGTTATTTATTTCAGCCCTATTTAAATTACATAAAGACAAAACTATCATTTGGATAATCTTTTCCATTAATTAAGGAAACAGTGGGATTTGAGTTTGCACGATTTGAAATATGATAACTCTAGTTATGATCTTTTTAATGATCGTATATCAACTGTTTCGTGGATGGCGAATCATGACGTAATTAAAGAGTTAGTTACTATTTTGACATGACCATAAATGCGTAATAATCACCTGGGTTATGTTTTAAATCAAATTAGAAAACTTCAAAGATTGATTTTGCATGATTTGGATTTAAAATGAATGAGATATGCTAATTTTAGTATGTGAGGGTCGCTGCTGGAAATTGCATACTTAATCAAGAACCTTGTGATTGTCATTTAATTTTTATATAAATTAATGGTTAATTTCTTGAGATAATTATTGATAAATATTTTTGAAATATTTAAATATGATAATTATTTCATTAAATGATATTTCCTTAACCAATAATTGATAGATATGATCTAGATTACAAATTGGTTACATCATACACTTTCCAACAAACAAGATGCTTGAATAGGATTGGGGATTTGTTTAGCAAATCTCCTTATAATATTAATCAAAATGGTTTTGATTATTATTATACGGCATAACTTCCGTTGAAAAACCGATTATCATCTCATATGCAAAGTGATTGACTTGGCATTATTTTTTCCCGAAGCGGATATGGTGTCTAATCGGGGAGCGTTGGGTTAGCAGGTTGCATCGTGTGCGGTCTGTCCCACTCCCGTTGATACTGGTCATGTCAACATGTAGGGAACCGATAATGCTTGATAACTCATGACGTATTTTTCTAATTATTAAAATTCGAAATAATACATATTTTTGAGATAATACCATATTTCAAGTAATAATTAAAAATGTTTGTTGGATATTAATTTGATCATTAATTTAATATGATTATATTAATTGGAATCCAATTAAAATTAAAACACTCTATCACGAATAGAGTTGTTATTTCCCTTGAAAGAATTAATAATAATGAATATGATTCATAATGATTAATTGGAATTTGAATATGAGGTGGAGGATCACATAAGTGACATCCATGATCTCCGGTCAAGGCAAAGGGTACCGTCACCAGAGATTGTATGTCGAAGACGCCTACCGAAGTGACAACTTCTGCATGCAAGCCATTTAGACCGGGCTCTTTGCTTCTAGAAAGAGTAAGGACTTATGCATAGTGACCCCAATATCGGGTCCTCATATTATTGCGGTGATATTGGATTGCGCATAGTGAGTTCTATTCCTGTTGGTAGTTGATTCAATTAATGACAGGTCAACATCACCTTAGGGGTGGTGGGCCCGGGTGTTAAAGACCAAATTGGGAGATATAAGTTGGACTTGCAAGGCAGAATGTGTTCCTGCTTCTTTTTATCTGAGTTAGAGGTTCTCATATTATTGGGATGTGACAAACATAAGAAAGGAGATCCCAGATTCTGCTTGAGATATAATTGTAAGTATATTTCTTACATTGAAAGTAATTAAGGGAATAAACTTTCAGTGCTGAAAAGGCAAGACAACTTTGATATAATATTCCTAAATCAAAGTAAAATATGTATATATACATATATTTATGCAAATTTCTTATTTCAGATGATTCTTCATTAAACCCACTCAGTACTATACTCAATAATAACCAGTAAAATATCATGGATTGGATCCATGATCAAGATATTGTGTTTGCAGTTGGACACATATTGTACGTGGTTGCAATGTACAAGTTTCCTCATAATAATGAGGAATGACAATTAAATAGACAATAAGACAACAACCTAGAGTTTGTATGTCTATAGTTTTGATCTTTCATCGAATGTACTTTGGAAGTTACATGTTGATGATGATCGTAATTGTCAAATAATACTTATAAAAACTGAAGAAGATGTTCTGGCATACATATGTGCTCTCGACATTTAATCATGAATGGTATGGTCCACTGCATCATGCAGAATGGTGGATCTATAAGAGATGATGTATTCAAACTATTTGAGTACCCGCTTGAACCAAAAGTCTTTAAGAGTTTAGATGGATGTAGATACGATGAGTGTCATCATTCTACTGTCTATACTCAAGTCATTTATGAAATTTCATAATATTCATATTGTATGAATTAAATGAAGCGTGTATAAATGTTGAAATACTCTTATATTGAAATTTTTTGAATTCAACATAAGAGTTCCTTTGTCTTAGGTAGTGGTTATTTAGAGATGAAAGGAGTGCAGTGGAAGCATGGGTCTATCCCAAGTTAGAAGGAAATTCAAAGAGTTCATTGTACTTCTATGGTTTCCACACACATATGACATCCAAAGGGTCGGATAAATGCCAAGACTTCAATGAGCTGATGTGTTGATAGTATGACTATCAAGTCTATCTAGGATCCTTAGTTGTATAAGATTTAAAGTCTAATCATTGTCTCTCATTCGTCTAATAACACTTGCAATTGGTTGCATATATTTTAGAAGACTACAAAATTTGATCTTAATGTTTAATAGTCATCCATATAGATGTCGATGCAATTGTTGCAACAACCTCTATTGGATAAATAGACTTCATATTTTCAGCGGGAGATCCCTTAGTCTTAGAGAATGTCTCTATGACCTGGATATTAGAATGCACTCATTGTTTATTTATAAATTATGGAAATAAACAAGAATTCTGGAATAGACCTCTGGAGGACTCTACGAAATTACAAAATTAATGAATGGTTTATTATCACTTCTAATATTGAAATTAAACCTTAACAAGATCAATAGGAGGACGGAGATCATTTGACAATGATCTGGCATCAAATCAGTCCTCCAAATACACCTAAACTCAGTAGAGTTGCAGGGAGATACAATTAGATCATGTATGACATGATTGATCAATGATGAATCTTAGCATAATTACCTCTTAGTTTCCAAGGTATATTCGACTACAATATAAATACTTTATAAGATTCCATGCATATCTAAATCTGCATCCTCATAAGCTATGGTTTGGAACCTAGCCTAGTGTTGGACACTTGAGGATACAGGGTTTCTTGGTCCATAACTTTGTCAGGGATGCAAGTAAGCTGGAACCAAGCACAAGAGAGTGCCACTTCATTAGGAAATAAAGGATGGTATTGGATACCTACTTTATGACCTTGATATTCTTAAAAGATCTCATCTCTAAGGATGTGATTCTTAGAGGATGAATCTCTTGAGAATCAAGATGAAAATCAATTAAAGGAACTAATTAATCCTTGAGAAGATAATGAGGCTCCTAAAAATCAGAAACTAAAAGGATAATTAAAGATAAACACTCGTACCTCTTAAAATGAGTTTGAGGATGGATTCCACATGTCAGAGAAATCTGACAATGATCGAACTTCATGTGATGAAGCTTCTAAATATCATGTCATAGAAAGATGGATGTTAGCAATTAAGTCTAAAGTAGACTTCGTATACAAGTGTCGTATATGGACCCTCAAGGATCCACCTATATGGGTAAGACTCGTTAAGGTGTAAATGTATCTTCAAGAGAAAGAGGGAACCTGATGAGAATGCATAGACCTTCTAAGCATGGCTCGTGGCCATGAGCTACACACCAAAGAGAAGACACTGCTTGCGACGAGACTTGCTCTTCAGCGACCATGCTTAAACCCATCAGAATATTGCTAACTATAGCTTCACAGGTTGACTATCTTCAAGATGTGAGTCAAGATTGCATTGTTCTATGAATACCTTTCCGAGGTTATTCATATGAAGTAGCCCCAGAGCTTCATAGTTGAGGAAAGCAAGTTGTGCAAGATGAATAACTCCATCTATGGACTCAAATAATCTTCTTGTTGTTGGAACATAAGATTTAATGAAATTATAAAGGCTATGATTTCAGATAGAATCTTGATGAACTGTGTGAAGCTTAGTGGGAGTGCCATTGTGTTCATCGTGCTAAATGTAGATAATATCCTAATCATTTGGAATTATATAAGGATGATTATAAGTGTTTTATAGTCTGGCTATTCCATAATTTGAGATATGATCTCAAAGATACATCTTAGATTTTAAATCTCAAGTTGTTCAGAAGCAAAGAAAAGAGGGTATTGGGACTGTCACATTAGTGGTATACCTTGGAGATATTCCATTCTTGGAAAACCTCAAGGAAGACTTCCTTCCCTTAAGATATGGTACTGTCCTATCTGAAGGGATAGCACCTCAAAAGTTGAGGAAATGGATGGTAAAACTACTTGCCCTTGTGCATCAGTTGTGAGAAACTGGGTGTATGCTAGATGTGTACAAAAGCCAAATGTCTGCCATGCAGTGGGAGTATTAAACTGTTGCCAATCCTTCCAAGGTGACAAAACACTTGATTGCAGTAATAACAAAATCTTCATAAATGACTAGACTTTAGAGATAGTGATTGATGAATCCCTGATTCTCACTTTTTATTCTTTTATCTTGTCAAAATATCATGTAAATACCTGTAAATAAAACAACATAGCATTCACCATGAATTTGTTAATATTGCATAATTAGCATGTATTTATGCAAAAATAAAAGAATAAAGGAAAATAAAAAGGAAGGAGGTATTTAGAATAAATACAGAGTGACCCGAACCCCAAGAAAAGGTCAAGCCTTGACCAGATCGCCAAATAAAACAAGTAGAGCGAGATAGGGTCTACTTTGTGTTGTACATACTACTATATGTGTAAATAAGTATTTTTGACAAAATAAAAAAATTATTATTTTTATCTCCATGTATATGTTTATAGAAATAAAATAAAAATTAGGAAAATTTAATAAAAGTAAAAATAAAATCCCCCCTTTTATTGTACAAAACACATGTATATACCTCACATTCACTAATCATTATAAACTTGTAAATAACTTATAAAAATAAAATAAAAAATTATTTCATGCTCCTAAAAATATGTTGAAAATAAATAAAATACAAAATTAGGGTATTTCTATAAAAATAATAAAATAAAAGTACTTGTACATAATACATAGGTATATTATACATGTATATATAATGTTATATATTGTATATACACTAATTTATTTTTCATAAAAATATTAAAAATCTTATAAAATTTCCTTGAAAAATAATAAAAATTTTCATTTTATTCATTTTTTAATTTGAATTCATTTATAGTTTTAATTTAATTTCCTTTATTTTTCTTGCAATTTTATCATGTATTCTATTTTTTTATTCTCGACGTCTTTTGATTGGTCCACTCGGTTTGTTGACTGAGGTCAACTGGTCCCCCAGTCTTCCTTTTCATCGAAATCTGGTTTCACCCGTTCTTTCCTATTTTAGTGATCTGAACCGACCACCATTCCATCTGATCCTTCGCCCCGAATCGAGAGTGTGGACTCCTAATCTTCGCCCACATCTTTCCTCCTCGATCCGTGCCTCGGTTCGCAGGCCATGCCTCCTCTTTGTCGGGCATGCACACCTATATATCCAGCACCCCCCTCGTCCTTTTCCGCCACCTTTGGCTATGCCACCATCTCTTATGTACCCGTCCACCTTTCCCAGAGTAACAACGAGCGAGAGGGATGGCGAGGACACCCTTTTGGAGCGTGAAGCCCCAGGTCCGGCGAGGTTAATCCTCAGCTTCGCCGTGAGGAGCCTAGCCTCTGGCTGCATAGGCCATCCAGGCTATTACCCCCCCATGGACGACGTCCGCATCCCCATGTGTTCCTTCTCCATCCTTAGGTAATTACTATACCCTCTAGTTTTCCATTGAATCGATCGTTCATTCCACATACATCTTATCATCAACCATTCCCTGTTTTCCATCACACCACCGTGTTCCGACAGTCGCATGCCACGCCTCGACCACCCCCCGCTTCTCCATTACGCTTCGCAACCCCCTCTCTCGATTCCAATCATCAGATTGGAGTGGAGTTGCGGGTCTACTCTCCCACATCGCGTGAGACTTGTCACGTACACCTTTCCCCCTGTTACTGACACCATTGTGCTCTAACCCTTGCTGGATCTTCATCTCCGAGCATGACCTCTTCTCCTGAAGGGTTCACGCACATACATACCTCATCCGAAGGACTTGGGTACATCTAGGAGGCTCTGGGACGACCACGACTCCCACGGACCTCTCTCTTGGTCCTGGGACCTTCTGATCCTTCTACTCGTTGCGGAGTGCCTTCGCTAACCTTTTCCATATCCCAACAACTTGTGAGGATGCCGGAGCCATGCGCTAGAGCCGATTGAAACTCGCTAGAGGCGAGTTCATCTTTGTTCATCTAGACGTCTCCTCCACCGTTCGATCGAGGGGTCTTCCAGTTATAATCCGAGCCATCCATCCTCAGGAGCCCTCCGACCATCAGATCCATTAGAGGATCCCATCTCCACCCTCCATCGCCGAAAGGGTATCCTTGCATCCTGACCGTTTGATCATAAGTAGAGCGCCATCGGTCGTTGGATCGCATCTAATAAAGGGTAATTTTCACTTAGGCCCTTTTTATTTTTGTTTTTATAATTTAGTCATGTAAATATTTGTTGTAGTTTAAAATAGTTTGGTTATTTTGCATCTGGACCTTGGTAGTTTTTAAGATTTGCATTTTAGTCTAGTTTGTGTGAACTCACGTGGCTTACCACGTGCTTTTCTCATGTATTTACATTATCTATCTTGGACGTCATCTATGTTATGTTTCAAACGAAAGTTTTCTAATATTTGCATTTATACCCCTATGCATGGTTTATTGTGTATGTGCGTGAATACTTGGGATATTTAGCACTATCAGCCCTGAGTTTCTTATTTGTGTTACTATTTGGCTTGTGAACTTTACTATACTTGCAATGAGGTCCCTGCAATCTATGGGTCTTGTTTTTAATTAAATAATTACCAAATTAATTGAAAAAAGTATATAAATATTACTGTTAGCTCTTGCTAACGTGTAATATTTATTATGATTTTTGGAGCAAATTAAGTTGCTTATTTTATTTTCTAAAATTAAAAAACCCATAAAACATTTTCTTTCTATTTTAGAAAATACATAAAAGTTATAAAAATTTAAAAATCCCAAAAAAATAATGAGTTTTTTTTTACTTTACTTCCAGTACCAATTTTGTTTTGAAAATCACCATAAGAACCCTAAAAATTACAAAAGACTCAAAAACTTCTAAAAATCATAAATAATTCTAAAAAAGTAAAAAAAATACAACTTCAATCTCTATTTGTAGATCCTTTTATCTATTTTCATAAAAATATAACCATGACATTAGGGCACTTTAAGTATTTTTAATTTGTTATTTTGTCTTGGTTGTACACTATTTTCATTTTTAGCCTTTATCTTAATTTTATAAAAATTTTAAATGCATCAGAAAAACCACAAAATATTAAAAAAATACCTTAATATTTGAAAAACACAAAAATATTTTTATTCCTTATTTTTGAGCATTTTATTCTAAAAAAAAATAAAAGGCTTACTTGTGTGCATAGTTTCCTTATTAGCTTGTTTTTCTCCTTTTCATTAAATATTATAAAAATTTGCAAAATTAAAAATTACTAAAAATATGCATTTTACTGTCTGATTTCAATTACTTCGTAAGATCTCTCGTGCTCTTTTTGTTCGACTCTAGTCTCTATACCAGGTTAAAATAAATAGTGGAGACCGCTAATAGTTTGTGTGCATTGATTTATCCTTTGATTGTGTGGTTTCTATTTTTCTTGTCGAGCTTTGGCCTTGTGATCTGGGTCGCAATGACCCTTTGATTATTTCCTAACTCGTGTTGCTCTGGACGCTCACCAGAATGGCGTCGTTGCCGAGGAGCACGACTTAGTAGTCGTTTTTCAGCCTTTATGTATTTTTATCTCTATCTATTATTACTATTTTTGAGCTATTTTTGTTTCACTTTTTTATGCGAGGAACTGCCTGAGGATGATTTGGAGGAGACCTGCATTCGAGGAGGAGTAGAGGAGAGCAGGGATTACTCATATTAGATAGAGTAGAGTAGATTAGTTTCTTTTGAGCAGAACATTTATTGTTATAATAATTTGGGACACTTAAGACTCTCTCTGGACAATTGACCTATCACGGTCTATTTCAACAAGAACTGGTGTGCTCGGGGGACCTTACCGAGTTTTTCGCAGCTTTGTTTTTATCACCTTTGTTCTATTTGATTCCCACAGAATTTGTCCCCTAGACTTAGGATTTTTTATTGATTGTGACGTAAATAATTTAAGGCCAAATCCCAAATTATTTGACTGCACCTATAGTTCGTATTTGGACCTTATTAATAATTCAAATTAGAAAAAAGATTAGCTTAATCGATTGAGAGGTCACATGCCGCTATAGGTGATATACACCACATGCAGGATCCATTGTGGTGAACACAGATCGACATCTGAGACCGGACATCGAACTCTCTCTGATCAGTTAACCAATGTTCTTCAAGATCATTACAAATTACTCATCTAAGGTTGTTTTCTTCGTGCATCATTTAGATTAGTTTTAATTTTTTTTTAATTTATGTGTGAATTACCCTACAAGTAGAGTGTTGGAGTCTTGTATACATCTCTATCTTTGCATGCATTATAGTGTTTGATCATGCATCGGCTTTTTTGACTTCATCCCCTATTTTAGGACTTAAAATAAATCAAGAGATCAAAAAATTTGTTAGGTGTTGTTTTCATTTGAAAAATACCTAAAAAAGTGAAAATCATAAAATTGTGACTGTTAATGCAAACTTGACCCTAAAAACAACCTCACTTAAAAAATTTGTTTTGAGGAGAGTCACCCCCTCATTGGTTGGTTTGCTTGAGCGAGAGAGTGACCCGCACAAGAGTATAGAGCCACACATGAACTTCCATTATACTACTGGTCTTGGGGTTAGTCGTTCTCTAGTGAGAATTTCACTGGGTAACTGGTAATCGGTCTGGGACTTCCTTAGCATATTAAGCAGATCGGGTAGCCGGTAAATGGTCCGCACCCATACTAGGTGGGAAAGATCTAACTTTGGGATTGGGCCAGTCTCCTGGGAGCATCGAGTTCCTATCTGCTTGCTTAATCGCTCTGGTAGACCTATTGATCACCTAAAATAAAATTAACAAGACTAATGACCAAACCTTTACAGTCATCAACTCTCACGTTGAGTAAGTGATTTGGGGGTTTGACTTCTAATCTTGTTTGCATTCAAGATCTCATCCGCATTTCATCCCTATATCATGAAGATTGGAAGGAGATCTCTTAGGCTGCCTTTGGCAACATTGCTCTCAAGCGCTCCTACCCATTCATCTAGGGCAGTTTTAGAGAGCCGGGACCCGCTCTCCGAACCTAGGTTCGCTACCACCCACTTCCCCCTTGTCCACACTTCTTGCACCAGTCCTGAGGTGCCAGAGCATAGGACAACACATATTTTTTTCACTTGGCGGCATCTGAGTTGGTGTCTTTTGCCTTTGCAGAGACCCGTGAGATGGCCAACAGCGACGGACGCACCGATGAGAAGCCCCACAGTTCAACTTATGTTCTTGATCATGGCGCCATCATCGACACACTCCTAGCCTCCTTGAAGACAATGTAGAGGCAGATTAGAAATCAGGCAGAATTTATGGCAGAGGTGTGCCATGAGTTAGCGTAGATGCGAGTCGACAGAGGAGAGCCTCAACGACCTGTCGGTGGAGACATCGTGACACCTGGAGGAGGAGCAGACGGACAATCGGAGTATCAGCTAGAGCCAATTAGATAGCCAGGGCCGATGAGGCAGTTGCACAACCCTGGTGCAACCCTGATAACACGGTCCCGACCTACGGTTTAATGCGTTGTCGGTGTAGAAAAATCCGCAGAGAGGGAACCGCATTGAACCAAACAAAAATTACGATAAAAATAGGAGGAAAATCCTATTTTATCGTTCACTACTAATTTTACCAGGTGAGTGTGCCTGGGTCGAACTCAAGGAAGCAGAATATTAAAACGGTGGTTTTCGAGACAAGGAAAAAATTCCAGAAAAGTCCTATTTTATTCTTGATTTTACAAGGAAAGAAATTGAAAACAAATACGACTCAAAACAAACTCAAGATGACGAAAATAAAAACCACAAAATAAAGCGACGAAAAATACAGGAAAAATTCTCGAAAAATATCTTAGGTAGTTATCGTGCTAAATGTGAAAAATACGAGGTCCAAACGGCCCCTACAAGCCAGGGGCCTAACTGCAAAGAAAAGTACTTAGTTTTTGTTACAGAAAGGTCCCTGTAGGGACCAAACTGAAAAAAACCTAAAAGAATTGCATTTAGGTCCCTGTATGGGGACCTAAATGCAATTTCTTGAAACTTTGGAGGCGGATGTGAATTTTTAGAGCTGGCTGGGCTTAAGATGCAATTGTTCTACCCCTTCGCAATGAATGATTCAGATTAGATTATGGCATGCGATCTTCACCGTCGAAGGGTGCCACACATCACGCACCTGTAGCCTCTGAAAGTTCTAACTATTCTTGAGGTCGGTTGCACGACGAACGACGGGGCTTCCTCCTCCGATTTTTCTCCGGCATTTGAAGATGATATGGGACCTCCGGCGTGGCCAAAGTGGTGACTCCTTCACCCCTCGAGCTCGCCCACGGTAGTATGATGAATCCATGATTCATTAACTTTTCTGTCGCATTTTGTCCTAAAACCCTTAACAAATACATGTAAATATCCATTAATTCTCATATTTTAACAAAACACTATTCGTGTGTAAATATTCACTTTTAACCACTAAAATCATGTAAATAAATAAAGAACCAGAAAAATTAAAGAAAAAGGCAGATTGAATAGATGTATAGATATACAATATGACTTAAAATATAAATATAGTTGTAAGATATATTTCTAACCCAACCCCCGAGACCAAGTCAGCATGGATTGGTCGACAAACCAAAAAGTAGGGGGAGATAAGGAAAGAAAACATGAGAAAAATAATTTAACACACATATACACCTTTCACTATTTATAAAATAAATACAAAACTTCAAAGAATTTTAATTATTTCAAATGAACATATTTTTCACCAAACTCTTCTCCTAATTATTCCTAAAAATGTATATAAAAATATAAAAATAAGTTAAAAATATTACCCTGTATATATGCCAAGAAACCCAGCCTGCAAATTGTCAAAATCTCAACTTCCGAACATCATAACTTCCTCATACGAACTCCAATTTCACTCTACTCACCTTTAAAGTTCATAAAATAATATTCTCTAATTAATTTCATCGAATTCGGAGTCCGTTTGCAAAAAGTCGGTTTTGGGACCAAAAGACAACGAGGTTTCTGGGCTATTTATTTTCTGTAACACACATTATTTATCATTTTCTTAATTTTATAATTTTTAAATTATTTCATGATCTTGTAGTTTCACCATAAATTATTTCATAATTTATGGAGACTATTTATTATTTTAATAAAATCAAAAACCCCAAAATATAGGTATAAATGACCTACTTAGATACCTACCTTATTTATTAAAATATGCAAACTAATTTATTAAAATCTATAAAAATTCATATAAACCTTATTTAAAATTCTAATAATTAAGAAAATATAAAATTAATTTTTACTTATTTATTTATTAAATTAAAAATCTAAAACCTATATATAAATACATATTTATTAATATAATATTTATATTTTAAAAAATATTTATTATTTATAAAAAGTATTTATACAATAAATTAGAAAATTAATTTATTTACATTTCTTGCGTTTATAATTATTTAAAATAAGTTTATTTACTATTTATTATCTATTTTACAAGCTAAATTCGCCTCTGGGCCAACCAGGTGCTGACACTTGTCAGCACCTAGGTCTTCTTCCCCCAAGATTCCGGTATGCCCGCCTGCTCAACCGGCCGACTTCAAGCATTTATCCCGCATTACTCCAGAAGCTTCTGACCCATCTTCATCGTCGAATCCCTTCTCCTAACAAACACCTCCATCGTCGACCGTTGATCTGATCTTGGAGCCCAAGTAATCATCCTATATAAAGCCCCCAAGGTCGCCATTAACAACCCAACTTTCCAACAACCCCAGAGCCCAGCTCCAGGTTACTCGACCCCCCTACTTCCAAGCTTTGTTCCAGCCGCATTGTGGTGGTGACAGCGCCGTGGAGGAGTTTGCGAGGAGGAGGGCACGTCGGAGGATCGTTCCAGGGCTTCATTGAGCCTTGCATCGCCGCTCTACGCCGCGTTTCGCTCCGGTCAAAGCCGCCGTCGAGCATCTCGTCCAGGTAATATACCTAGACTTTCCACAGGCTTTTTCATCCATTTCTCGTTTTTGTTTCTCGATTCTCGTGTAGGAATTAGCGAGGTTGATTGCGTCATTAGGACGCTTAACCCTCTAGATTCAACGCCATTCAAAATTTCATCTCAAACCATTTCAAATTCATTTCAAATCGATCATCTTTCCATCGTCGTCTTCACGCAGCTGGTTGCTTGTCTAGAATCTAAGGTTTTTCATCATCTTTGGAGCTTGAGATCTTTAATCCTCGGTCGATTCCTAGCGAATCGAGCATACGATTGTGTTCTTTGCAGATCCAAGTTCGTCGCGAGGCATTTCTTCGCCACTGGAAACCTTTGATCGTCATCAAAATTTGTATCGAAAGGAGCCTCGTCAGAACTCTATCAACTGCCAGGTGCTGAGGTCGCCATCTTCATCAGCGCACCACCGCCGCTCGGAGCAGCCTCCGCCGCCATCCTTAAGCGAGCGAGCTCGAGGGGTGGAGGAGCCACCCCTCTGGCCCCGCAGGTGTGCAAAAGACGCAGGCGTTTGGTCGCGAGAAATCGGAGAAGACGAGCTCTTCGCCTGGAGCTCAACAACCTCAAGAACAGAAGAGGAGCAGAATCACGACACGTGGCATAGGCTGAACCGTCAGATCAGCGCGCCGACTTCTAATCCTAGCGATGTAACGTGAAACGGTGGAAAATTTACAAAGTAAACCCAGCAGCTTCCAGCATTTTCATCCCGCCTCACAAGTTTTTCATTATTTGCATTTAGGTCCCTCCGTAGGGACCTAAATGTAAAGTTTTATATACTTTTTCTACTAAACAGTCCCTGAGGACCATTTTGAAGACATTTTAAATATCTTTTTCTTGCGCTTATGCCCCTGGGCTGTAGGGGTTGTTTCTACTTCTTGTGACCTCGATTTTTGACGGTTTCTTGATGGTAGTTACACAACTACCCCAACTACCTCGTATAAAGATTTTTGGATTTTTGATATGTTTTCGACGTGTTTTGATTTTGTCGAATCGTACTTCATTTTGTTTTGATTTCTTGTGTAGTTCGAGCTCGCGGCTCAAACCCCGATCACTTTACTATATAGTATCACCTATATAATATCCACCTATTATATAATAAATAAATCTTTTGAAAAATCTCCCTTTTTGAAAATTAAATAAAAATTGGAAAATAATAAAATCAAATAAAAATCATAAAAATAAAAATCAATAAAAAAGAGGTGTTTTGACTTGATCACTTAAAGAAGATTAAAAATAAGATTACGAAGATAAAAATCTAGGGAATTTATTCTGCCTCCTTGAGTTCGACCAAGGAACACTTGCCTGGTAAAATATTAGTGAACGGTTTTCCGAGCGAAAACCGTAATTGTTTGATAGGTTTTCAAGAATCGAAACTTGTTTCGCAGCTTTTGCTACACCGACCACTTCCATCAAAATAAAAGCCGCGAAACCGATTCTTAGCCTCATCAAAATGGCGCCGTTGCCGAGAGGCGTTAGATTCTTTGATTTTTCATTTCTCGTGATTTTATTTTTTCTCTTCTCTTTGTTTCGCTTTTCGTACGGTTTTTCGTATGGTTTTTTTCGTGTTTCATTTTCTAAGTTTCTCTTTTGTTTTCTTACGGCTTTCTCAACTTCGCAGTTTTTACGGCTTTCTCGATCGGCTTTTCTTTTCTAACCATCTTTGTAGGGCCTGCAGGATCAACCGGTTTCTTCGGAAGCTGAGCCAGTTGAGAGAGCAGAGGTCGGCTCCTTCACGAGTCGACTGCAGAGGAGCATAGTAGTTAGTATACTTTTGTTTGTAAAAGAGAGAGAAAGAGAGAGAGTTGTAATAGACAATAAACAAACCCCCCATTTTTTTTCGGAGCCTGATTCGCCGGATACCGTGTATCCGAGGATCAGGGTACCCATCGCGGCTTTTCATCGCTCATCGGTTTTCCGTAGTTTTTCTACATGCTTGTTTAGGTATTTTTTACTCTATTTGTTTGTGCCCCGTAGCTAGTCTTAGGACTCGCAACCTAGGTGCTTGCTTTAGGGTTTTTAAGTAAAAAGAAAAAAAATCGATAGACGTTGCCTGAAAAAACCATAAAAATCGCAAAATTAAAATCGGAACTGCTAAAAATATCTGACTTAAACCGTAAATCGATTCAAGTGATTTGGGGAGAGTAACCCCCGCACATTTCTCAGAGTGCACGAGCTTGAGAGCCGACACTTAAGGATAGAGCCCAGACCCCGTATTTCTTGCGGGATACTACTGGGTCCATACATTTGATCGCTGTTCCTTAGTGGGTAAGCTCGGTTAGTCGGAAACGGTCCGGGTTTACTTAGCAGAGTGGGAGGTTTAGAGGACACTGTGCAAGGCTCCGTCCTCAAGTAACACGGGTAGCCGGAAACGGTCCGTACTTACTCCCATACTGACTGAGTGCGAGCGGTCTCATGTAAGGATTCAGGCAAGTGTCTTGGGGAAACTATCGGGCACCTATTGGCTTTCTCAGCCCGCGTAATCGAAACATTTGCTAATCACAACCCTAAAATCGAAAAGATAAAAAGACCGAACTGTTACGGTCTTCATCAGGGTTGAGTTGGTGAAAACGGGGTTTGCTTTGTGTTTGTTTGCGGAGCGTGAGTTTTCCAGGGCTTTCGCATTTCTCCCTCATTTGAATCGTACATGTGCTCTCCTGACTTCCTCTTGACATCGAAGATGACGTCTTGATGGCTTTTCGGCTCAGACTCTGTAAGCATTCGACCGTCCACCGTCGAGCGTATGTCTTCACAGGCTCGGGATGACCCTCTTCCCGAGCCGGTCCCATCAGATCTCGAGGTGAGTCAGACCTAGACTCCCTCACCTCCTGGCCAGACTATTGAGGAAGACCTTGGCCTCAATACATCATCTAGATCTCCTGAGTACTTTTCGCTGAGTTCTTACAAGAGTTTTTACTTTACAGACGATCAGATGGCTCGCGGGAAAGGACCAACAGCAGACGAGAGGCCACCAGCTGGGGACAATCAGGAGAGAAGACCAGAGTTGAACGAAGATGTCACGACAGGTATTCTCGATACATTACAGCAGATGAATCTACAGATTTGAGAACAGTATAGAGTTCAGATCGAACTGCGGGCTGAAATAGCCGCATTGAGAGCAGGGGCCGGGAACCAGTTACCGCATGCGGTTCCCGCAACTTTACGGGACGAGTATGACCTGGGCGCTCGAACGCTCCATCACTGGATTCGGCTACCGCCGAATCAAGGGCCATACGAACTCCGTCCGTCCTTCATCTCCTTGCTTCCCAAGTACTATGGTAATGCCGCAAAGGAGCCGTTCACGTTTCTACAGCAGTTTGAGATGATCTGCTAAACGACTTGTTATCCAGGAGTGATGCAGGAAGCCGTGCACCTCAAGGCCTTTCCCTTCGCTTTAGCCGATAAGGCCCTTTATTGGCTGAGTCATTTGGGGAGGGAAATTTCTACGTGGGACGACCTGAAGTCCACCTTCCTGCGTAAGTATTTTCCTCTAGGAAGGACGAACATGATGAGGAGTCAGATCTCCAATTTTACGCAACTGCCGCACGAATCATTCCATAAGGCATGGGATCGATTCAAGGATCTTACGGAGAGATGCCCGCATCATGAGATCCCGATGAAGGTGCTCGTGCAGAACTACTTCGGAGGACTCCATCCGGAAGTACAGGAGCTCGTGAGTGCCGCATGTGGCGGTAGTTGCTTGAACAAGGACGCCGAGTCAGTCTGGGCCATCTTCGAAGGGATGGCCGAGAACTCGAGAGTCGTAGACTCTACTCGGGCATTTCAGAAAGCCCCACAGCCACCACATCACCGAGAACATCACAAGGTGGCAAACATTTCAGACTCTGAATCCAACACCAACATGGGCTTCATTAGCGAGAAATTGACGTTGGTGGATGTGATTCACAAGCAAGTCCAAGACCTACAACCGCTGCGAGAGTTGGAGAAACTCTCATCTCTACCTCAGCAGCTGAGTGATCTATCGAAGAAGGTCGTTGATCTTCAGATCTAGTACCAGCAGAACCAGACTTCTTCGAAGGCACAATCAGCATGGAGGATCGCACCCGCTCCACCCACCCGTCAGATACACTATGTCCAGAGCGAGCCCGAGATTTCGCAGATTGATTGGAATGAGGATCAGTCTCATGCCAATTCCAGCAAGATCATCAGCACTGCAGAGATGGAGGTGGAGCCGCAATCCACTTTCGAGATCAACGGGATTTGTTATACTCTGATGCATTAGCCGAGTATACCGAATCAGCAGCCGCAGCAGCCGTACAGTCATCCGCAGCATGGACGTCCACAATTTCAGCACCGCTAGAGCTTCACGCCGCAACAATCTCATCCGAATGTCTAACATCAGAGACTACAGCCTTCATATCAGCACCCTGCCCAGTTTTCACCGAATTATTCTTTTCAGCAGCCGCAGCAGTCTTCCTCCACACCTCAGCGCTACTCCCAGCTTCCATCTCTCAGCATTTCACTCCAAGGAGGAAGAGAGGAGCAAGCCAGGACCACCACACCGAACCAGAGATGTCTTCACAGGCCCAGGCGCTCAATCAGATCATGGATATGCTCAGTACGCTCCAGATAGCGCACAAGACTGAGATGGAGTAGGTTAACCGTCGTCTGGACGAGTTAACCGTGCCAAAGAACACTCTCCCAACCCAGCCTCAGATGAACCCGAATAACAAGAGGAGGCATCCAGAGCAGGTAGATCCTACAGGTAAGATCTCGTTTCCTGAATTTTTGCATAACTTTATTCATCTCAGGAGCGGTAGATCACCACAAACACCTGCTGGAGAAGAGGAGAAAGCACTAGAGGAGCACGAGCATGATCCCGAAGCCGAGGAGGAGAAACCACAAGAGGATGAGGACGCATAATCAAGAGACGGGAGCAATGCCAACACATCAGATATGGATACTGGCGACTGAGACGATGATATCACGCCAGATCAGGCAGAGAGACCGGACAAAAACATTTCTTCCCCTGTTTTAGAGAGTTTTGTAAATAATTCTGAGACTCTCGATGTAAATGCTGATTCTGAGTTGAATAAAAATTCTGATTTTCTGACTCCTGACTTTATTCCTTTTCCCGATGCTTTGTTTGGAAAAGGAAAGAAAAAGATCAAAAATAATTTCGAATCTCCACAGATCGAAAAGCTACTCAAAGATCACATCTTTCTGAAGATCCCTCTTCATGATGCCTTAGATCAATTTCCTACGCTCAAGAATCAACTGAAAAACAGATACACCACGCGTAGGAAATAGAGATCCCGAACAGAAAAACATGTCTTGACTAAGGCTACATCCTGTGCGATACAGAATAAGCTACCGAAGAAGAAAAAGGACTCAGGGGCACATTATGTTAGATGCGAGATCGCAAAAGCCGAGTTCGATCGCACTCTATTAGATAACGGTTCCTCGATCAATTTGATACCCGCGTCCTTACTTGAGAAGCTCGAGTTAGGTTTTCTTTACAAATCCCACGCGATCCTTCAGTTTGCTGATAGATCCGTAAAGAGACCTAAGGGTATACTTAGGAACGTTATCGTAACCGTGCAGGGTCTGCAATTTCCAGTGGCCTTTACGGTCCTAGATATGAATTGCCCTACACAGTTACACCTTACCCTGATCATTCTCGGGAGGCCTTTTCTAGAGACCACTAAGTCCCTCTTCGATTATGATACAGGGAAGGTATCTTTTCGTGCCGATGGAGAAAAGGTACATATAGAGATGGCGAGAGAATCAAACACTTTCAGTGATGCATCTTCAGATTTTTTGAGCTCTTTAGCCTCCTGCGATTATATGGATGAGGTTCGTCTTGACGACCTCGAAAGATATCAGGTAGAGACCCAAGAATGTTTTACAGAGGACGGGTCCGAGACCTCAGGAGGTAATTCTTCCGACGGGACCTTATACTTCAGTCTGGATGATGAAAACCAAAGGTATCAGACTTCTGACGAAATCACTGCAGATATTTCAGAATCTGAAACTCGACACAATTCCTCCGTCTCAGATGAATCAGAATTCTATCTAGATGGCTTATTCTCTTCTGATCATTCTGAGGAGTCGGATGATGTCTTGAACATCTTCTGTAGTCCGACTCTAGAGCACATTGAGATGGTGGAGAATCAAATCACAGACACATCACCTACCGACACAGATCCCTATACAACTACAGATGATGTTTCAGTAGATACAGATACTATCTTGCCAGAACTTAAAAATTTGCCACCAAACATGAAATATGCCTTCCTTGCGGGTCCACATCAATGGTTTCCAGTCATTATCAGCTCAACTTTGACCGATGATCAAGAATCTCGCCTGATGGAGATTCTAGAAAGAAACCGCAAGGCCATTGGGTGGACTGTATCTGATCTCCGCGGGATTAATCCTGCTTTATGTTCACATCATATCTATCTCGATCATGACAGCAAACCTTCCAGAGAGTTTCAGCGTAGGATGAATCCGATTTTATGAGAAGTTGTCAAGAAAGAGATCAAGAAATGGTGCGACGCAGGGTTCATTTATCCCATCTCCAACTCCGAATGGGTTAGCCCATTACATGTTGTCTGACGAATCCGAAAATGTCGCTATTAAGAAGTCGTTTTTGTTTTTGGCTTGGATTTTTGGCTTCTTATTTTATGCAGATTTTTGTGCTAAAATGCCATTCTTATGGAAACATGCATGAATGCTAATTATGCAAAATAGATGCAAGAATGTTGTTGATTTTAAGGGTTTTGAGCTTAATAAATGAGATTTAGAGTGATGAATACGAGATTCATCATTGTCCCGAAGAAGTCGGGAATTCAGATGGTGAAAAACGAGAGTAGAGAGGAGATTCCAAAGAGAGTAACCACGTCGTGGCGAGTATGTGTTGACTACAGGAAGTTGAACACCGCGACGAAGAAAGACCACTTCCCTTTGCCTTTTATAGACCAGGTCATAGAACGGTTGGCAGGGAAGGGGTACTTCTGTTTCCTTGACGGTTACTCCGGATACAATCAGGTAACAATTGCTCCTGATGAGCAGGAGAAAACCACCTTTACTTGTTCGTTCGGCACGTATGCCTTTAGACGGATGCCCTTTGGATTGTGCAACGCTCCAGCAACTTTCCAGAGGTGCATGCTTGCTATTTTTGCGGACATGGTCGGTGATTTTCTAGAGGTTTTTATGGATGATTTTTCGGTCTATGGTGAGTCCTTTGACGATTGTTTAGCACACCTAGACCAGGTTCTAAAAAGTGTTGTGAGGTAGATCTCGTTTTGTCCTGGGAAAAGAGCCATTTCATGGTTACTCACGGGATCGTGTTGGGGCACGTCATCTCCCAGCGAGGCATGGAGGTTGACCCTGCTAAGGTGGATGTCATCAAGAAACTCGAGCCACCATCCAACATCAAACAGTTACGGTCATTTCTGGGGCACGTCGGCTTTTATCGACGGTTTATCCAAGATTTCTCCAAGATTGCCCGACCGTTAACTGAATTGTTAGGCAAAGACATCGAGTTCATTTTAAATGACAAATGTCTTAATGCCTTCCTCACATTGAAAGAAAAGATAATCAGTGCTCCTGTCCTACAGCCGCCTGATTGGTCTCTACCCTTCGAGATCATGACGGATGCATCAGATTTTACGGTCGGGGCTGTATTAGGGCAGAGGAGGAATGGACTTCCCGTAGCTATTCACTATGCCAGCAAAACCTTAGATGATGCTCATAGAAACTACACAGTGACAGAAAAGGAGATGTTAGCAGTAGTGTTTGCATTAGACAAGTTTCAATCATATCTGCTTGGCTCGAAAATCACCGTATACAATAATCACTCAGCTATCAGATTTCTAATGGAGAAGAAGAATGCCAAGGAACACCTTCTTAGATGGATTCTCTTACTTTAGGAATTCGATTTGGATATTAAGGATAAACCTGGAGTAAAGAATGTGGTAGCTGATCACCTCTCCCGATTACAGATAGATCATCTTTCAGATGAGTACACGCCAGAGATCGCAGAGAGATTTCCTGACGAGAACATCTTTGCGGTTACAGAACTTCCATGGTATGCAGACATAGTGAACTTTCTGGTCACACAGAAAAGTCCTCAGGGTTGGCTGAAGAACAGAGTTGAGAAACTAGTTTCCAAGGCACGATACTACCATTGGGAGGATCCGCTTCTTTTTCGCGAAGGACCGGATTGTGTTTACAGGAGATGTATTCCTCAGGAGGAATATAATAGTTCCTCACTTTGTGTCATTCTCTAGAATCAGGAGGACATCATTCAGGGAAGAGGACAGCGCAGAAGGTACTACAGAGCGGATTATGGTGGCCAACTCTTACCAGAGATGCCTGCACATTCGTGAAGAGTTGTCCAGATTGTCAGAGAGCTGTAGGAACAGTCAGTGCCAGAGATGCAATGCCGATGCAACCCGTCATTATCTGCGAGATCTTTGACGCATGGGGCATAGATTTTATGGGACCGTTTCCTTCTAGCAGCAGCTTTGAGTACATTCTTCTCGCTGTAGACCATGTTAGCAGATGGGTGGAGGCTATACCCGCACGAACCGCAGACAATAAGACCGTTTGCAAGTTCCTAAGGGAACACATCATTTCGCGGTTCGGGATCCCTCGTATTCTAATCTTTGATGGGGGTAGCCATTTCATTAATAAGGAGGTGAAGAAGCCAGTGAAACAATACAGCATCGATCACAGATTAGCTTCTCCTTACCACACGCAGACGAATGGCATGGCTGAAGTCTCGAATAGGGAGGTAAAATCAATTCTCCAGAAACTAGTACGACCAGATAGGAAGAACTGGTCACTTCTTCTAGATAAAGTTCTTTGGGCATATCGTACTGCATACAAGACTCCCTTAGGCACTTCACCATTCAGGCTAGTTTATGGAAAGCCGTGCCACTTGCCCGTAGAGATCATGCATAAATCTGAATGGGCAATTCGAGAGATACTGATGGATATGCAAAAAGCAGGAGCCAAGAGAAAGATAGATCTGAATGAGCTGGTAGAAATTCGAAATCAAGCATACGAGAACACACTCATCTATAAGGACAAAGTGAAGAAATGGCATGACAAACATATTCGGCATAAGAGCTTTGTCCCTGGGCAGAAAGTCTGGTTGTTCAATGCAAGGTTGAGAATTTTTCCCGGCAAATTGAAAAGCAAGTGGGAAGGACCGTACATAGTCAGAACGGTGCACGACAATGGCAGTATAGCAATATCAGATGTGTCACCTGGTGCAGAGCCGTTTGTGGTTAACGGGCAGATGCTGAAGCACTTCGTAGAGACTACTGATCATCTGGCCCGTACTGAAGTGATCTACTTTGTACAGGAATCATGATCATTCCTTCACTTCTTCCTGTACAAATTCTTTTGAGCCATTCTTTTTAGGAGATTCACAACACTTGTACATTCTTCGTAGACCACAATCGTCCCCAGTTTTTGCTCGTCTTCTATGCTTAAGATACCAGATCCTAAGTATAGGGGGGACTGATTGCCCGCTGATTTACGTTTTATTTTTTGTACTGATTCTTTTGTGTAGCCATTCTTTTTCACGAATCACTGGTCCCCAATTTTTGGCTACACTCTTTTCTTTACTTAGGATGCCTTATCCTAAGTATAGGGGGGACCGAGTGATTTCGATGATTTCATATTCTTTTCCTTTTGAACTTTCGTTATTTATCCTTTTCATTCAGTCATCCTGTTTTTGCTCTCCCGTGATACTTACGATGACCTGATCGTAAGTATAAGGGGGGTTGACTGACTTGTAATCGATATCCTTTTTCACCCATTTTTACTTAGCACGAGTTATGTCTCCTTTTCTCTTTTGACACTATGAGGACATAGCTCAAGCTAAGTATAGGGGGTGCGTATATATTGTATATATACTTTCGTCCATAACTCGTACTTTTATGTATTTTCTGTATCTATAAAATCCATAAAAAAAAGTGGGTACGGGTTAATTTAAAATCCACTCTTTTATTTATAAAATCCTTGTAAATAAGTAAAATATGATTAAAACATGTATTTAAAACTTGTAATTGAAATTTGTATTTAAAATTTGTACTTAAAATATGTATAATACTTATTTAAAATCCTACTTATTAAAACGTATAAAAACCATTCAACCCTTGTAAAATACTTTGTAGATAAAACTTGTAAAATACATTAGACACTTAACTTAAATAAAATATATCTTGTAAAATTCATGAATAAAATCTTGTTTATAAAAATCATAAAATCCGTAAAAAATACAAAGTCCTAAAATTTGTAAAAATTACAAAATCCTTAAAATCCATAAAAATGAGTAAAATTCAGAAAATACACTTCACAAAAACGTGGTTGCATTTGCATTCGCATTTTTCAGAATAAGTTTGATTTCCGGAACTAAGGACTGAGTCTAGTCTAAAGGATGGAGCTTGATTACGGCCTTTAACTCTCGTTGTAAGGAGCCTGACTAGGATCTGGAATTTAGACTCTTCAGGTCTTGTGACTTAAATCTTTGGGTTCCGTAAGACCATATTCGGGAAATCAAGTCATCTGAGCTTAAGTAGACCATTTGGAGTCATCTGTACAACTCTACACCAGTGAACCAATCTTGAACACATGCACTCTGCACTTAGCTCGACTCGCATGGAGTCCCGAAGGGCAGTACACCTTGGTAGTATGTTTCTATCCTTATCTTTGCGACATTGACGTCTAAATTCGGGAGAGATTGGGGTTGCAATAGTTGCTTCGGATGAGGGAAGGATCTGCTGACACAATTTTTCTAAGAACTCAAAAAAGGGACGGACTAAAAAGATGTTATATCCGTCGAGGCACAAAAGATGAATGCAGTGCAAGCAAATTACAAAGTCAAGCAAAGCAGAAGCCACCAAATAAGACCACAATGGTCCAAGCTTCCACCAAATATGCATGCACATCTTAGTGGAGACTCAGCTACACCGGTTGGGCTTCACAAGGAGATGCGTCTACACTGGTCACACTCCACTTCTTTTCTCATTCTTCTAACTTCTCCCTATATTCTATTGTGGACATAGCAGAACTGAACTCAGAAGGGAATACCTCCCTCCCCGAGGAAAGAGTAGCAGGATGAAGAAGCCATAGGAGTGTATAGCCGGGATGGACGGTTTCTTCGGTTCTCTAAGCAGGAAGAGCTAAATCAATTCACACACTGTACAAGTTGACTTCAAGGATGATAGAGTTTGCGATATGAATAAGTGAGTCTGAACTAGCCGATGAAGTGATCTTGAGTAAGGATTATGGAACTTGAGGACTGTTGAGGATAAATACCTAATCTTAGTTAAGGTTCCGACAAAATGCTTGTTTCAGGCCCGATCGAGCTCTGTCCTTTGTCTGTTCTCATGAATTGGTTTAGGAAAACAAATTCATTCTAACTTTCTTTCTTTTTCACTTACTTTTCCAAAATAAGTGTTTACTAAGGGACTAGCAAAGTTTAAGTATAAGGGGTTGATGAATCCAGTAACTTTTCTGTCGCATTTTGTCCTAAAACCCTTAACAAATACATGTAAATATCCATTAGTTCTCATATTTTAACAAAACACCATTCGTGTGTAAATATTCACTTTTAACTACTAAAATCATGTAAATGAATAAAGAACCAGAAAAATTAAAGAAAAAGGCAGATTGAATAGATATATAGATATACAATATGACTTAAAATATAAATATAGCTGTAAGATATATTTATAACCCAACCCCCGAGACCAAGTCAGCATGGATTGGTCGACAAACTAAAAAGTAGGGGGAGATAAGGAAAGAAAACATGAGAAAAATAATTTAACACACACATATACACCTTTCACTATTTATAAAATAAATACAAAACTTCAAAGAATTTTAATTATTTCAAATGAACATATTTTTCACCAAACTCTTCTCTTAATTATTCCTAAAAATGTATATAAAAATATAAAAATAAGTTAAAAATATTACCCTGTATATATGCCAAGAAACCCAACCTGCAAATTGTCAAAATTTCAACTTCCGAACATCATAACTTCCTCATACGAACTCCAATTTCACTCTACTCACCTTTAAAGTTCATAAAATAATATTCTCTAATTAATAAAGGTGGTTTCATCGAATTCGGAGTCCGTTTGCAAAAAGTCGGTTTTGGGACCAATAGACGACGGGGTTTCTGGGCTATTTATTTTCTGTAACACACATTATTTATCATTTTCTTAATTTTATAATTTTTAAATTATTTCATGATTTTGTAATTTCACCATAAATTATTTCATAATTTTTGGAGACTATTTATTATTTTAATAAAATCAAAAACCCCAAAATATAGGTATAAATGACCTACTTAGATACTAACCTTATTTATTAAAATATGCAAACTAATTTATTAAAATCTATAAAAAATCATATTAATCTTTTTTAATATTCTAATAATTAAGAAAATATAAAATTAATTTTTACTTATTTACTTATTAAATTAAAAATCTAAAACCTATATATAAATACATATTTATTAATATAATATTTATATTTTAAATAATATTTATTATTTGTAAAAATTATTTATACCATAAATTAGAAAATTAATTTATTTACATTTCTTGTGTTTATAATTATTTAAAATATATTATTTACTATTTATTATCTATTTTACAAGCTAAATTCGCCTCAGGGCCAACCAGGTGCTGACACTTGTCAGCACCTGGGTCTTCTTCCCCCAAGATTCTGGTATGCCCGCCTGCTCAACCGGCCGACTTCAAGCATTTATCCTACATTACTCCAGAAGCTTCTGACCGATCTTCATCGTCGAATCCCTTCTCCTAACAAACATCTCCATCGCCGGCTGTCGATCTGATCTTGGAGCCGAAGTAATCATCCTATATAAAGCCCCCAAGGTCGCCATTAACAACCCAACTTTCCAACAACCCCAGAGCCAAGCTCCAGGTTACTCGACCCCCCTACTTCCAAGCTTTGTTCCAGCCGCATCGTGGTGGTGACAGCGCCGTGGAGGAGTTCGCGAGGAGGAGGGCACGTCAAAGGACCGTTCCAGGGCTTCATCGAGCCTTGCATCGCCGCTCTACGCCGCGTTTCGCTCCAGTCAAAGCCGCCATCGAGCATCTCGTCCAGGTAATATACCTAGACTTTCCACAGGCTTTTTCATCCATTTCTTGTTTTTGTTTCTCGATTCTCGTGTAGGAATTAGCGAGGTTGATTGCGTCATTAGGACGCCTAACCCTCTAGATTCAACGCCATTCAAAATTTCATCTCAAACCATTTCAAATTCGTTTCAAATCGATCATCTTTCCATCATCCTCTTCACGCAGCTGGTTGTTTGTCTGGAATCTAAGGTTTTTCATCATCTTTAGAGCTTGAGATCTTTAATTCTCGGCCGATTCCTAGCAAATCAAGCATACCATTGTATTCTTTGCAGATCCAAGTTCGTCGCGAGGCATTTCTTCGCCACTGGAAACCTTTGATCGTCATCAAAACTCGTATCGAAAGGAGCCTCGTCAGAACTCTATCAACTGCCAGGTGCTGAGGTCGCCATCTTCATCAGCGCACCACCGCCGCTCGGAGCAGCCTCCGCCGCCATCCTTCAGCGGGCGAGCTCGAGGGGTGAAGGAGCTACCCCTCTGGCCCCGCAGGTGTGCCAAAGACGCAGGTGTTTGGTCGCGAGAAATCGGAGAAGACGAGCTCTTCGCCTGGAGCTCAACAACCTCAATAACAGAAGAGGAGCAGAATCACGACACGTGGCATAGGCTGAACCGTCAAATCGGCGCGCCAACTTCTAATCCTAGCTGTGTAACGCGAAACGATGGAAAATTTACAAAGTAAACCCAGCAGCTTTCAGTATTTTCATCCCGCCTCACAAGTTTTTCATTATTTGCATTTAGGTCCCTCTACAGGGACCTAAATGTAAAGTTTTATATACGTTTTCTACAGAACAGTCCCTGAGGACCATTTTGAAGACATTTTAAATATCTTTTTCTTGCGCTTATGCCGCTGGGCTGTAGGGGTTGTTTCTACTTCTTGTGACCTTGATTTTTGATGGTTTCTTGAGGGTAGTTACACAACTACCCCAACTACCTCGTATAAAGATTTCGTGGATTTTTGACGTGTTTTCGACGTATTTTGATTTTGTCGAATCACACTTCGTTTTGTTTTGATTTCTTGTGTAGTTCGAGCTCGCGGCTCGAACCCCGATCACTTTACTATATAGTATCACCTCTATAATATCCACCTATTATATAATAAATAAATATTTTGAAAAATCTCCCTTTTTGAAAATTAAATAAAAATTGGAAAATAATAAAATCAAATAAAAATCATAAAAATAAAAATCAATAAAAAAGAGGTGTTTTGACTTGATCACATAGAGAAGATTAAAAATACGATTACGAAGATAAAAATCTAGGGAATTTATTCTGCCTCCTTGAGTTCGACCCAGGAACACTTGCCTGGTAAAATATTAGTGAACAGTTTTCCGAACGAAAACCGTAATTGTTTGATAGGTTTTCAAGAATCGAAACTTGTTTCGCGGCTTTTGCTACACCGACCACTTCCATCAAAATAAAAGCCGTGAAACCGATTCTTAGCCTCATCATAGTACTACTCCAAGGATGGCGAAAGACGATGGCTCTCCGGTGATGAAGTTGTCGGTGCACTGGTCCTAGACGTGATGTCAAGTTGTTGCGCCTTCTTCAAATGGCTCAATCATTGCATTTGCGAGTTCCAGTCGCTTTGAGATTGCTCCAGATGAAAGTTGTATCTGCAAGGAATGACGGTATGTGCTCGATTTGCAATGAAATCGATTAAAAGATTATGGATTGCAAGGTCAAAATAGTGTTTCCAGAATCGATGAAACTCGGAGTGAAAAGTAATGAAATTGAATCATGAAATGATTTGTATTTGAATAGGATGGAATAGGTTATTTGTATCGACGTCTAAGAAGAATGATTAGTGAAGGTAATGACGTGATTAACTATCCTAAATACAACACGATCTTTGAGAAAAGAATTAGCAAAGGTGGACAAAATAGATATATGACGAGACATTTATTTACCTTAGATGACGGCTCAACGGGCGATCTTCTCGGAGCTGGACGAGGTGCTAGGTGGCGATGCAAGGCGGTGAGACACCTTGGAGCTTCTCCGACAATCGTCTTCCACGCGGGGTGGCTGGCTGGCGCTGTCACCACCGGAGTTGGTCTGCACGGAGCTTGGAAGGAGAGGGATCGGTTCTGGAAGTGGTGGCTTTCAGGTAGTTGGAGAAGACTAAGTTGGTTGCACCAGCTTCATGGCTTTTTATAAGCGGATTGACAACGCTCTAAGGCAGATCCAAGGGCTGACGTGAAGTAAGGTTGTTAGGGGAAAAAATTAGATGGCTTAGATCAAGCAAGGCGGTTAGAGAGTGAGATAGATAATTTGTTGAAGAAGGCCGCTTTGAACAGCGTCTGCACCGGCTTCTTGGAGAAGAAGAGCCAGGTGCTGACACGTGTCAGCACCTGCTTGGCCAGATGAGTGAAATGCTTATAAATTATGTAATAACTATTAAATGACTTTATTTTAGATAGGTGTAAAATGAAAACTATAGGTAATTAAATTATCTAAATTATGGTATATATAATTTTTATAAATATTAAATATTATTCGAAATATAAATATTATATCAATAAATAAGTATAAATAATACTTAATAAATAGGTATTGAATTTTCAATTCAATATTTACTTAAATATTTATTAATTTTATATTTTCTTAATTATTATAATAGTAAATAATGCCTTTATGAATTTTTGTATATTTTAATAAATTAGTTTAGATATATTAATAAATACAGGTATAGGTTCGATAGTTCGATTTCATCTATAAATTAGGATTTTGGATTTTATTAAAATAATAAATAAGCTCTAAAAATTCTAAAATAAATCATGGTGAAAATACAATATCATGAAAATAATTAAAAATTATAAAATTTAAAAAACTTTAAATAATATGTTCTAAATAAAATAAATAGCCCAGAAACCTCATTGTCATTACGTCCCAAAACAATTTTTTTTGTAATTAGAATCCGATTTTAATGAAACCACCTCTACTATTTAGAGAATATTATTTTATGAACTTTAAAGGTGAGTAGAGTGAAATTGTAGTTCGTATGAGGAAGTTATGATGTTTGGAAGTTGAGAATTTGACAATTTAAAAGTTGGATTTCTTGGCATATATACAGGATAATAATTTTAGCTTATTTTTATATTTTTATATACATTTTTAGAAATAATTAGGAAAAGAATTTGGTGAAAAATATATTCTTCTGTGTTAACTAAAACTCAATCAATATTTGATAATTATTTGATAAGTAGTGAATAATGTGTGGTGTTATTTAATTATTTTTTTGATTCTCTTCGCTTATCTACCCTGCTTGTTGTTTTGTCGACCAATCCATCCAGACTTGGTCTCGGGGATTAGGTTATATAATTATAACTTTCAGCTATATCTATATTTTCTGAGCCATATTGTACATATATACATATCTATAATCAGCCTTCTTTTCTTTTATTATTTTTTATTCTTTATTTATTTACATGTTTTTGATGCATAAAAGTGTATTTTTATTCATGAATAAGATTTTGATAAAATGTGGAAATTAATGAATATTTACATGTATTGGTTATGGTTTTTAAGACAAAATGCGATAGAAACGTTAATGAATCATGGATTCATCAACCCCTAAACATAAACTTTGCTAGTCCCTTAGCAAACACTTATTTGAAAAGTAAGTGAAAAAGAATGAAAGTTAGAATGCATTTGTTTTTCTAAACCAAATTATGAGAACAAACACAGGACAGAGCTCACTCGGACCTGAAACAAGCATTTTGTTGGAGCCTTAACTAGGATTAGGATTTTATCCTCAACAGTCCTCAAGTTCCTCAAATCCTTATTCAAGATCACCTCATCAGCTAGTTTAGACTCACTTATTCATATCGCAAACTCTATCAACCTTGAAGTCAATTTGTACAGTGTGTGAATTGATTTAGTTATTCTTGCTCAAAGAAGCAAAGAAATGTCCATCCCAACCATACACTTCTAGTGATTCCTCATCCAGCTACTCTTTCCTCGGGGAGGGAGGTATTCCCTTCTGAGGTTCGTTTGTGCTATGTCCACAATCGAATATAGAGAGAAAGTAGAAGAATGAGAAAAGAAGTGGAGTGCGACCAGTGTAGACGCATCTCCTTGTGAAGCTCAGTCGGTGTATAAGAATTTTACAAGATATATTTTATTCGAATTAAATATCTAATGTATTTTACAGCTTTTATATACATAAAATTTTACAAGGATTAAATTATTTATACATATATTTTAATAGATAGGATTTTAAATAAGTATTATACATATTTTGAATACATATTTTAATTTAAGTATTTTAAATACAGATTTCTAACATATTTTACTTATTTTGCAATGAATTTATAAATAAAAGATAAATAAATGGATGGATTTTAAATTAACCCTAACCCACTTTTTTTTTTTATTTTCTAGATATAAAAAATACATAAAAGTACGAGTTATGGACAAAAGTATATATACAATATACGAACCCCCCTATACTTAGCTTGTGTTATGTCGTCATAGCGTCAAAAGAGAAAAAGGAGGACATAACTCGTGCTAAGTAAAAGTGGGTGAAAAAGAATAATAGACTAAAAGTCAGTCGAATACGATCTGGTCATCGCAAGTATATTGGAAGAGCAAAAATGAGGTGATTGAAGAAAAAGAATATACAACGAAGGAACAAGAGAAATAAAGAAAATGAGATCATCGAAATCACTCGGTCCCCATCTATTTTTAGGATAAGGCATCCTCAGTATAGAAAAGAGTGTAGCAAAAAATTGGAAACCAATGATTTGTGAAAAAAGAAAGGATATACAAAAGAAAAAGAACAAAATGGAAAACGATAATCAACGGGCAATCAGTCCCCCCATACTTAGGATCTTGTATCCTAAGCATAAATGTCGAGAAAAAATGGGGTCGATTGTGGTCTACGAAGAATGTACAAGTGTTGTGAACTTCCAAAAATCGAATAGCTCAAAAGTCTTCGTACAAGATGAGATAAAATTAAAGAGTGATCATGAGTCCTGTACAAAATAGATCACTTCAACACAGGCAAGATGATCAGTAGTCTCTACGAAGTGCTTCCGCATCCGCCCGTTCACCACAAACGGCTCTGCACTAGATGACACATCTGATATAGCTATGCTTCCATTGTTGTGCACCGTTTTGACTATGTAAGGTCCTTCCTACTTGCTTTTTAATTTGCCAGGAAAAATTCTCAATCGTGCATTAAACAACTAGACATTTTGCCCAGGAATAAAGATCTTGTGTTGAATATGTGACAGTTCTGAAATATCCGCTTGTTAAGGAGATGTTTTTATCTTGTTCGTGCGTAAAAAAAATTAATGATTTGATTTGTTCGTTGTAGTCGGCAATCAGAATTGGTCAAGAAAATAACCACAGATAATTATTCAAATTTTAATCTCTTGTTTTTATGTTTATTTTACTTGGGCAAGTCCCAAGGTCGAACACAAGGAGGCAAAGGAACATCCTAAAGTTGTGTCTATCAAGATTCGTGCATGGTTTTCGAGGTGGTCTTTTTTTTGGAATTTTTAAATGCAATAAGGGATGCAAGATGCAATTTCGGCCTATTTCAGGGACTAAAAATGTAAGAGTCGATCAAATGATGTCCGAAAAATACAAAACTTGGCCACAATGCAAAGTATGATGAAATGGGTGTAGTGCATTTTTTGGAATTTTTGGATGTAATATGTTTTTTTATAAATTTTTAATTACAAAAAAAAGGTTTTCAATATTTAATTATAATAAATATTTAACATATTATTTTCAGAGGATAAAATTATCTAAGATCTATCACTAGGGCTGGATCTCAGAAAAATCCTAAACCACGAAAATGTAGGATTTAATACCTATTAAAAATCAAATACTGAAATATGCAAAATGATTTTTACAGGGTAAAATATGCATGCAAATGCAAATATTTTTGGGCACAATGGTAAGCACAATTAATCCTACAATATATGATTTTTGGAGAATTTTTTATAGCAATGGTTAATCAATGGCAAATTTAACAACAAGAAATGGGTAAAATTCACAATTTTCCACAAAACAATTAATAATTAATTAACTAATGATCGTAAAATTATCCACGATATGTCAAAGTGTAGAAAATTAATGGACTAACATCATGTTATTTTTTGATGATAAATAAATGTCATGTAGAGGTCTAAAATCTTTGGGGAACACACGGGTACAGATGCAATATTTAAATAAACTGAATATAAAAAGAATGCAGGGGGGACCTATTTCTAATTACCGAGCAAATGGGGGATGCTGCTGCAATTTTACCAAGGGGCGCGTGCAATGCACGTGACCCCTGGTCGGCAGGGACTGGCGTGCAAAATGGAGAGAGGCCGGGGGCATTTCTGTAAATTGCCCACGGGGCACGTGCGCATCACGTGACCCCTGGGCTTATGTAATGCTGACGTCCCCCCCACCTGGGACGCACGTGCCTCGCACGTGCGCAGGGGGTCTCGAGTCGGAGCGCCCGACCGCGCGGTGGAGGGCGAGCAAGGCGGTGGAGGCCCATCCTGCGGTGGTTGTCGATGAAGGCTCGGAGGAGGGCACTGGTGCTGGCTCATGTACTGGCCGGTGGCGAGGGTCGTTCTGAAGGTCGGCCACCGGTTGTGATGCGGAGGAGGGGCCGACTCAAGGTGGAGGCAAGGAGCTACGCCGGCTCAGGTGGCTTTGTCAGTGAAGGTCGGTGAAGGCAAAGTCGGAGGAGAACGTCGATGGCGTTGGCTCGATGAAGTCGGTGATGGCGAGCTGAGGAGGTCTTGCGATGGAGATCGAGGCGGTGATGTTGATGGCTCGATGGAGAAGACAAAGGTGGAAGCGTGCTAGGCGGAGTTGATGATCGAGGGAAAGAGGGGAATGGAGATGGAGATATGTAAAAGCGAAGTGGGGGAGAGGTACCTAGGCGGAGATGGGGGCTCGACGGCGGTGCACGCCGGAGCAAGGTAGCAGATCGAAGGCGGGGGCTGCGACAAGGCCAAGGAGACCTCGGATCACGCCAGCGATGGAGGTACTCACGGTTATCACTGCTGGAGGAGGTCCTGCGATAGATAGGCGGATGTTGCGGAGGTCGTTGGCAGAGCGGTGGTTGCGAGGTTTTCGGAAGCCGTTGGCGGAGAAATCAGAGGGGCGTTGGGAGAAGACGAAGGCCAGACGCCATTTAATCAAGCGAGATCGAATGGCTACGAAGGTGCCACGTGGCGGCTGAAGTGGGACGAGGCGCTGCACGTGCGCGGCGCGTGCCTGGGAGGGCACGTTCCTCACACGTGCGGTTATTATTATTATTATTATTATTATTATTTTATAAAAACGAAAGAATAAAAAGGCCAAAAAATGCAGACACGTGGCGGCCCCAGGGGCTGCCACGTGTCAACACCACAAAATTTCGAGAATAAAGACTTTGTAAAATTAAAAATAAATAGCAAATGACCTCAGATCGAAAAAGTTCCTTCACAAAAAATGCTCATCTCATGAGATCTACAACTTTCATGAAGACAACAAAACCAAAATCGATCAAATGCACAAAGTGAATTCGGGGTATCCCATATACATAGAATACCTATATTTTTGGGTATTGAAATTTTTTGTCATTTTTAAACAAGATAAAAATCCAGAAAAAATATAGAAAAATCAAAGATAAATAAAGACACCTTAATCTATTTTTTGGATTTTTATTAGTAGGTAAAATATGTACATAAAATATCAGGTCAAAAACCGCTTAAATACACAATGTACAAAAGAGGCTTAAAACCTAATTTTCACATATGAGCTCCGATTCACTTGAACTTGCTCTTGTTTTGAAGGTAATTGAATGTACAGTAGTTAAAAAGTGAGTAGGATCAAAACAGACACTAGATGAGGAAGATATGAGGCTTTTAGTCCAAAAATTCTGAAACTAGGGTTTGGGTTTTTGGTCCACTTATCAGGGTTAGTGATTTTTTTTGTATTTTTCCTTTATTCTTGTGAGTGATATGCACACAGTGGATGTGGTTTTGTGTCATTCGGAGTTAGCATGAAGGAGTTAAAAATCAAGGAAGTTAGGCTATTTACATGTCAATTTTGGCTGAGATTTTTGGCTTCTTATTTTGTGCAGAAATTAATGCTAAAATGCAATTCTTACGAAAACATGCATGAATGCTAATTATGCAGAATAGATGTTGAAATGTTGTTGATTTTGAGGGATTTGAGCTTAAAAAATGAGATTTTGAGTGATGAATTCGAGATTCATCATCCCCCTATACTTAAACCATGCTCGTCCCTTAGCATCAAAAAGAAATGCCATGAGGTGAAATGAGATTGGGTTCCATACCAAGAACATGAGCTGAAGGTGAAAACTAGACTCGACCTTTGGATTATTAGTGTGGTATAACTTCTGTGATATTTAGAATTTTAAAATCAACAACCCTTAAGTTCTACACATCATTTTCACAGTTTCGGCTCAGAAGTCATCTTAGATCAATCCTCTTCCCAAAGTATACCCTATGAACATTGAACAACCGACTGATGTGTGTAAAAGGTTTTAACTCTTCCCATCCAGATCGCTAGACTACCAAGCTCTTCTCCTCTTTAGTAACTCATCCTCGGGGAGTCAGGTATTTCCTTCTAAGGTTTGTCACGTTGTGCTCACAATCGAAGTGGGGGAAAAAATAGAAGAAGGGGAAAAGAACTAGAGGGTTGCCAGTGTAGTCACCTCTCCTTGTGAAGATGGCCATTGTAGCCGAGTCTCCACCAAGATCTGCAGGTTTCTTGAAGCTTGGACCTTTTTGGTCAGATTTTTATTTGGTAGAATGCTTCTTTGTATTTGGAATTTTTGGTGGTTCTGCTTGGATCTTGTTTTGCCCCTACGGATACAGAATCTTTTTGTTCCGTACATTTTTGGGGTCTTAGAAAAATTGTGCCCAGTCGTCCATCCCTTTTCTGAAGCTTTATTTCAACCCGTACTCCGGTCTTTAGATTTCCATGCTACCAGAAAAGAAACTCACACGGTCTTCCAACATCCCGTCTGAGTTGAGCTAATTGCATAGTGCAAAAGTACAAATAATTCCCTATTCCAAAGTTGTACCCAAAATGAAGAGACCAGGTTAGACACTAAGAGTCAAATGCTACACATTGTCATGTAGAACTCAAAGAATTAAGTCAAAGACCTGAAGTTTCTAAAATCCTATTTCTCGGTGAAGTTCCTCTGAGAATTAGGTAAATTAAGGTCAAGTCTAGACCACTCTCGGTTTCGGCTCATAACTCGGTTCAGAACCCAATGACTTTTCACATATGCATATGAATGTGATGCTGGATGAAGTGTAGGTGTGTGAAATGCAGACACACACATTTTTTATGAGATTTTTTATGCAAAAATTAATAAGAAGCCTTTTTTCCAAAAAAATTTGGGTAGAGTCAATGTTAGTAGCAAAACTCTTTTTCTTTTTCTTTTCTTCTGTTGTGTTTTTGTTTTTTTGTTTTTTTTGAGTTAGTTATCCACCCTATAAATACATATAGACTTACGCGCAAGTATGAGATATGGGTAAAATATATACAAAGTATAGACCCCCCTAGACTCAGCGAGTGATGTGTCCTCAAAGCATAAGAAGCGTAAAGAAGACGTAGCTCGGGCTAAGCGTAAGAGAGTGAAAAAGGAAAAGAACAAGATTTACAGAACCACCCCCTATACTTAGACTGTGAACAGTCTAAGTATAGAAGAAGAGTGGAAAAAATGAAGTGGTCGGGGTATGTGGATGAAGAGAGTATATGCAGGTGAGTGTCGGTTCTCCCCAATACTTAGTCCCTGGTCAACCTAAGTATGGAAGAAGTGTGGAGGTGAGGTGATCGGAACAAGGGAGAAGGATGGTATATACATATGGCATCGGTCCCTCCCTATACTTAGGCATTGGCCTAAGTAGAGGAAGAAGCTGTACAAGGAGACCAATGTGGTCAGGAGGGAGGGTGCGTAGCTGATGATTAAGGTGGTTTTCAGCTGATCTTCTTGTGAGCCTGTGATGGGAGATCAGAATAACGAGTCGAAGATGAAGCATATGATTCCCAACTATTATCAGTGTCATCCTCGGAAAAATCATGATGGATAGTAGATGAAGTGTTTGAATCGGATGAAAGATATCCATCATCAAAATTATCCTCAGAGGAGTAGTATTCGAAAGTGAACATACTCCAAATATTCTGGTCTTTTTGTTTCTTCATTGGTTTCCTCAGAATTCATTCCTTTTTGGGATCATGCGGTTTGTCCTCGGATGAATACTCGGAAGCACCAGTCTCAGTCAGCTCATAAGAAATAATTCCAGTCTATTTGAAGAGGGCTGGAGCATCAGCTTTAGATGAATAGTAGTTAGGAACAGGAGTTGTCCAACGAGAATTGAATTTTGGATCCTTGCGAAGATATGGCTTTAGAGCTGCCGAACAGACTTCACTCATGTAGATTGCCTTTTCCGGACCTGATGAGGGATCATCAGCTGATTCCTCTTCTGAAAGGTCAAAGGTGACTTTATTTTTCTTATTTCGTGATGGTGTTGGTTCACTTGAGTATCCAGATGAATAGCCATTGGAATTTTCCTTGGTCTGTGCTCGGCCTGTGTGCTTGTTCTTAGTTTTCTGAATGTTGGTGCACTCTCAATTTGGGATGATTTGGTCAAGATATTCAGAGAATGTTGCTCCTGGGTGCAACCATGCATATGTCTCAAGATCATAGAAGAGTGATTTGTCTCTTTTGAGATCCGTGGGAATTGAAATACTGGGGAGAGTTTCTACATGTTCATTCTCAATTGATTTGATATTGGAGCATTCCTGTGTCAAGTTGATGTGATCCATGTAGTCGGAATAGGTTGACCCAGGGTGTGCCCATGCATAAGTCTCTGGATCATATGATTCATGTACTTCATTCTCCATGGTAAGAGCTACTGGGAATAGAGCAGGGGGTAGATTCTCTAAACCAATAGTCTCATCAACAACCGTTATCTCAGGTGTGGTTGCGGGGTAGGGCTCTTCTACCGCTTCATGGTTACGGTTATCGGGGACTTCGTGGGTTGCCTCAGAAGATCGTGGTTCCTCAATGACAGGGTCAGATCTAAATGCTTCCAATGCTGTGAAATTGATTTCCCGAGTCTCACAATCAATAATTGCCTTAGCCAATGCTAAGAATGCCTTTCCGAGAATGATTGGAGATTGGGTTAATTCGCCTTGATGCTCAATATCAATGATCGTGAATTCTACTTTGAGCGGAGCACCTTGGAATTTCATGAAGACAGAAATGATTCCTCTCGGCTGCTTTATTGATCGGTCCACCAATTGAACAATCTCTCATAATTTCTTGATCGGTCCAAGTTTGAGTTCGTGAAATACAGAGATTGCGAGGATATTGATCGGTGAATCGTCATCAATCCGAGCATGGGTGAAAATTGTGTCTTTGATCTCACAGTCAAATCTGGGCAACAGCTTCACTATGCGGCTCTTGGTTTTTCTCCTCAACACCAAGGAGGAGGCCATTGACAAGATATGTCTTTCGGTCTTTGTTCTAATCCTGCCTAACTTTTTCATAGTTAATTTGTCCATTACAAATCTTTTAAGGTCGGGGAAGTGTTCAATGGCCTGTATGAGGGGAAGTTAAAATATCAATCTTTTCTCCAGTGGTTCCCGTAAAGCAGGATCCAAATTCTTCAAATCTTTTTCAGTCTCTATTTTTATGAATTTTTTTGGATTTTTGATTTTTTTGGTGTTTTTGAATATTCCATTTTATTGGTATTTTCTATGTGGTGTGGTGATGTGGTCTGTTCTTCAGATGAGCAGGGGTTGTGATGTTCGGAATAGGAGTCAGAGGCAGAGTCATTCCTAGGAGAGTAGTATGTTGAGGTGTCGATGTCAGAATCATCCCTAGGTTTCTGAATATCCTCAAAATTTTCAGCATGAGATCCAATCATTTCCTCATTCATTTTTATGTCCAAGCTCCCATAAAATAAACTGAGTTGGTCAGTAAAATTTCTAAATTTTTCTTCCATTAATTCAAATTTCTTATTTATCCTCGAAATATTATCCTCAAAATTATGTTCATGATCAAACATGGGAGCAGTCAGTGTGTGTTCAATAATTTCATCTTCCATTTTCATGTATGTGGTAAGAGGAGAGTTTCTTGGAATATCCATTATATGATCATTATTTTCTGAAAATTTCTCCTTAAAAATTATGTAAGGAGGCTGCTCATATTGTCCAGGCATGCGGGGTTAGTCTGAGTAGAGTTCAATCCTTTGATCATGGTTGGTCAGACCTTGATATTGTGGAGTCAGCATACAGGGTTTACATGTTTCTATGTGGTCAGTCCAGTCCTCTGTATGAGTATCATGTCTGAAGAGGGGTTTGTCATGGTTAATCCAACGCTGATTATTATGAAGTGCGGGTCTTTCCATCTGGGTTTGGTTTCTCGACCAGTCATGAGACTCGAAGGTATTTTGATCTTGAAATCACTCATCAGCGAGAATCTGAGAATAAGCCGGTTCGGTCCAAGATGGTAGATGGTCATGTGTGGCTGGATGATTCGAGTAGAAATTCAATGAGGAGGCTGAATTCATCCACGAGTGAAAGTCTCCTGCAATTGTTGGAGGATTATTGAAAGAAGAGGATTTAGTTGATTTAGGCCTAACCGAGACAAATTCATTTTCATAGTATAGCACTGATGGATTTTCAGATAAATGTTCGGTCATTTTTGAAAGATCTGAAAGAAATGATGATTTGGATTTGCAAGAGTTTTTGGACAGGAGTTCCATGATGAGGTTAAAATCAAGAAAGGAGAGAGATGATTGCACGGGATAGTCAAAAGAAATTTTATCAATTGTACGGCTATTGATATTGAAATCAGTTCACGCACACCAATGCAAACACAAATCAAACCTCGGGTTCACCAACACACACAATGAAGGCCGTAGGATTTCGGCTATTATCTTTTCAATTTTAGTTGGTGATAAATCAATCTTGGCAAAAAACTAGCGAGCTGTTACGTGATGAAATTTTCGAAATGATTGGTCTGAATTCTTATGACTAGTTGCACCTACTTTCAGCCAGTATGGGTGTAAGTACGGACCGTAGAACGACTACCCATGTTCTTGAGGATGGAGCCTTATGTAGTGTCCTCTAAACCACCCACTCTGCTAAGGAAATTCGGACCGTTTACTGGCTACCCGTATATCCTCACTGAGAAGTAGCTAATCGTTTTTGGCAGAATCAATAGTCAATATGAAAATTAGGTTTTGGGCTCTAGCCTTAAGTGTCGTCTCTTGCTTACTCAGAAATTAACATCCAAGGTCGGGGTTGCTCTCCCGCAGAAATTCTTGATTTTATGGGTTATTTGAAGTCGGCTATATTTAGCAGTCCCAATTTTATATAGGTGATCACTGAAGAATTAAGTGAGCAGAATAATACATGTCTATCGTCCAATCCCAATTTCCTTTAAAATTATCTGATAAAACAAGAGGGAGAAGTTCGGGAAAAGCCGATGCACGCAAAAACAATGATGTATGCTCAGTTAGAATACTTACAGTGAATCCTCACAATCTCTATGTGGGATGCTAGATAAAAATTGAAAATTTATTCTAATTGAATGCAAGCCGATGAAAAACTACACCTAGCAGAAAGTTCTATTAGCGGGGAAGAATTGAGCTAAATTTGGCTAAGTTGAACGATCTATGTGTGTCTTGATTAATAGTGAAGTGTGGCTTAATCCTACGAGCACAATCAAAAATAAAAATGCTCTGAGAGTCGTATGTGCAGTTCTATCCTAATTGCCACTCAAGTCGGGCCCCGCCCTCACCGGAGAGTGAAACAGGCCACGACACATCACAGAAGAAAGTTCAGTCTTTTGACACACGCGAGAGTCCAAACAAACACCGTTGTAAATGAGCAACTAATTACAAAAAAATTGCAGGAATTGAAAAACTAGACTCTACGCTCTCTCATGACTCGACTCGATCTTAAATTAATTGTGTCTTTTCGGAAGTCGGTGAAGATGCATCGGTTCCTGAAAAACCGCTCCACATACGTCGGGTACCTCGCAAGAAAAATAAGAGAGACAATGTAAGAGAGTGACTCAAAAATAAATCAAAAATAAAATGAGAAAAATAAATGCTGAAAATAAATTGCAAGAAGAAAAAGATGAAATTTACAATGAATAATTCGGGGGTCAGACTACCCGAATGCAGAAAACTGAACGAAAGTTTTCAAAACACAAAACTAAGTTGTTTGCCTCCCCGGCAACAACGCCATCTGATGGTTCTGAAATCGCCGAGTTAAGAAGATGTTTTTATATTGTTCGTGCATAAAAAAATTAATGATTTGATTTGTTCATTATAGGCGGCAATCAGAATCGGTCAAGAAAATAACAACAAATAATTATTCAAATTTTAATCTCCTGGTTTTATGTTTATTTTGCTTGGGCAAGTCCCAAGGTCGAACACAAGGAGGCAAAGGTATGACCTAAAGTTGTGTCTATAAAGATTTGTGCGCAGTTTTTGAGGCGGTCGTTTTTTTGGAATTTTAAATGTAATAAGGGATGCAAGATGCAATTTTGGCCTATTTCAGGGACTAAAATGTAAGAGTCGATCAAACAATGTTCGAAAAATACGAAACTTGGCCACGATGCAAAGTATGATGAAATGGGTGTACTGCAATGTTTTTGGAATTTTTGGATGTAATATGATTTTTTTTATAAATTTTTAAGTGTAAACAGAATGATTTTCAATATTTAATTATAAAAAATATTAAACCTAATTATTTTCAGAGGATACAATTATTTAAGATCTATCACTAGGTGATGGATCTTAAAAAAATTCTAAACCACAAAAATGTGGGATTTAATACTATTAAAAATCAAATACTGAAATATACAAAATGATTTTTACAGGGCAAAATATGCATGCAAATGCAAATCTTTTTGGGCATAATGTTAAGCACAAATAATCCTACAATATATGATTTTTGGAGAATTTTTTAGAGCAATGCTTAATCAATGGTAAATTTAATAGCAAGAAATGGGTAAAATTCGCAATTTTTCACAAAACAATTAATAATTAATTAACCAATGATCATAAAATTATCCACGATATGTCAAAGTGTAGAAAATTATGGACAAACTTTCATGCTATTTTTGATGATAAATAAATATGATGTAGAGGTCCAAAATCACTGGGGAACACAGGGGTACAGATGCAATATTTAAATAAACTGAATAAAAAAAGAATGCAGGGGGGACCTATTGGTAATTACCAAACAAATGGGGGATGCTGCTGCAATTTTACCAAGGGACACGTGCGATGCACGTGACCCCTGGTCGGCGGGGACTGGCGTGCAAAATGGAGAGAGGCCGGGGCATTTATGTAAATTGCCTACGAGGCACGTGCGCAGCACGTGACCCCTGGGATTATGTAATGCTGACATCCCCCCAGGACGCATGTGCCTCGCACGTGCACGGGGGGTCTCGGGTCGGAGCGCTCAACCGCACGGTGGAGGGCGAGCAAGGTGGTAGAGGCCCGGCCTGTGGTGGTTGTCGATGAAGGCTCGAAGGAGGGCACTGGTGCTGGCTCCTGTAGTGGCTGGTGACGAGGGGCATTCTGAAGGCCGGCCACCGATTGTGATACGAAGGAGGGGCCGGCTCAAGGCGGAGGCAAGGAGCTATGCCGGCTCAGGTGGCTGTGTCGGGGAAGGTCGGTGAAGGTGAAGTCGGAGGAGAACGGCGATGGCGTTGGCTCGATGAAGTCAGTAATGGCGAGTTGAGGAGGGCTTGCGACGGAGATCGAGGCGGTGATGTTGATGGCTCGACAGAGAAGACGAAGGTGGAAGCGTGTTAGGCGGAGTTGATGATAGAGAGAATGTGGGCGATGGAGATGGAGATGAGTAAAAGCAAAGTGGGGGATAGGTACCTAGGCAGAGATGGGGGCTCGACGGCGGTGCACACCGGAGCAAGGCAGTGGCTCGAAGGCGAGGGCTGCGACTAGGCCAAGGAGACCTCGGATCACGCCGGCGATGGAGGTGCTCATGGTTGTCAGTGCTGGAGGAGGTCCTGCGATAGATCGGCGAATGTTGCGGAGGCTGTTGGCGGAGCGGCGGTTGCGAGGTTTGCGACAGCCGTTAGCGGAAAATCGGGGAGGCGTTGGGAGAAGACGAAGGCCAGGCGCCGTTCGATCAAGCGAGATCGAACGACCACGAAGGTGCCACGTGGCGGCGGAAGTGGGAGGAGGCGCTGCACGTGCGTGGCGCATGCCTGGGAGGGCACGAGCCTCGCACGTGTTGTTATTATTATTATTATTATTATTATTATTATTATAAAAATGAAAGAATAAAAAGGCCAAAAAACTCCGTCACGTGGCGGCCACAGGGGCTGCCACGTGTCATCACCACAAAATTCTAGGAATAAAGACTTTGTAAAATCAAAAATAAATATAAAATGACCTCGGATCAAAAAAGTTCCTTTACAAAAAATGCTCGCCTAGATGAGATATACAACTTTCATGAAGACATCAAAACCAAAATCGATCAAATGCACAAAGTGAATTCAGGGTATCCCATATACATAGAATACCTATATTTTTTGGTTTTGTAATTTTTTTTCATTTTTAAACCAGAGAAAAATACAGAAAAAATATGGAAAATCAAAGATAAATGAAGACACCTTAATCTCATTTTTTTGGATTTTTATTAGTAGGTAAAATATGAACATAAAATATCAGGTCAAAAACCACTTAAATACACAATGTACAAAAGAGGCCCAAAACCAAATTTTATGAGCTCCGATTCACTTGAACTTGTTCTTGTATTGAAGGTAATTGAATGTACATTAGTTCAAAAGTGAGTAGGATCAAAACGGACACTGGATGAGGAAGATATGAGGCTTTTAGTCTGATAATCATGAAACTAGGGTTTGGGTTTTTGGTCCACTTATCAGGGTTAGTGATTTTTTTTGTATTTTTCCTTTATTCTTGTGAGTGATATGCACACAGTGGAGGTGGTTTTGTGTCATTCGGAGTTAACATGAAGGAGTTAAAAATTAGGGAAGTTAGGCTATTTACAAGTCATGTTTGGCTGATATTTTTGGCTTCTTATTTTGTGCAGAAATTAATGCTAAAATGCAATTCTTATGAAAACATGCATGAATGCTAATTATGCAGAATAGATGCAGAAATGTTGTTGATTTTAAGGGATTTGAGCTTAATAAATGAGATTTAGAGTGATGAATTCGAGATTCATCAATATGTCTAACGTTCCATTTCTTCACTTTGTCGTTATAAATGAGGGTGTTCTCATATGCTTGATTTCGAATCTCTACTAGCTGATTCAGATCCATCTTCCTCTTAGCTCCTGCTTTCTTCTCATCTAACGAAATTTCTCGGATAGCCCATTCAGATTTGTGTATGATCTCTATGGGCAAATGGCATGGCTTCCCATAAACTGGTCTGAATGGTGAAGTACCTAAGGGAGTTTTATACGCAGTACGATATGCCCAAAGAACCTAATCTAGAAGTTGTGACCAGTTCTTCCTATCTGGTCGTACTAATTTCTGAAAAATTGATTTCACCTCCTTATTTGAAACTTCAGCCATCTCGTTCGTCTATGGGTGGTAAGGAGAAGCTACTCTGTGATCAATGCCGTATTGCTTCACTAGCTTTTTGACCTCCTTATTAATGAAATGGCTACCCCCATGTGAAATAAGAATACGTGGAATCCTGAACCGTGAAATAATATGTTCCCTTAGGAACTTGCACACTATTTTGCTATCTGCGGTTCGTGCGGGTATAGCCTCTACCCATCTACTAACATAATCTACAGCGAGAAGAATGTACTCAAAGCCGCTGCTAGAAGGGAACGGTCCCATGAAATATATGCCCCATGCGTCAAAGATCTTGCAAATAATAACAGCTCGCATAGGCATTGCATCTCTACCACTGACTGTCTCTACTGCTCTCTGACAATCCGGGCAACTCTTCACGAATGTACATGCATATTTAGTAAGAGTCGGCCACTATAATCCACTCTAAAGTACCTTATGTGTTGTCCTCTTCCCTGAATGATGCCCCCCATCCTCTAAGGATTGGCACAGAGTGAGGACACTATTATATTCCTCCTAAAGAATACAACGTCTGTAAACACAATTCGGTCCCTCACGAAAAAGAATCGGATCCTCCCAATGATAGTATCGTGCCTCAGAAACTAGTCTATCAACTCGATCCTTCAGCCAACCCTGTGGACTTTTTTGTGTAACTAGAAAATTCACTATATCTTCATATAATGGAAGCTCAGTAACTGCAAAGATACTCTCGTCAGGAAATATCTCTGCAATCTCTGGCGTGTACTCTTCTGAAGGCTGCTCTATCTGTAATCGGGAGAGGTGATCAGCTACCACATTCTTTACTCCAGGTTTATCTCTAATATCCAAATTGAATTCCTGAAGTAAGAGAATACATCTAAGAAGGTGTGCCTTGGCATCCTTCTTATCCATCAGAAATCAAATAGCTAAATGATCGGTGTAAACTATGATTTTGCAGCCTAGAAGATAAGATCTGAATTTGTCCAATGTGAATACTACTGCCAACATCTCCTTTTCTATCACTGTGTAATTACGCTGAGCATCATCTAAAGCTCTGTTGGCATAGTGGATAGCAACAGGAAGTCCATTCCTCCTCTGTCCTAATACAGCCCTGACCGTAAAATCTGAAGCATCTGTCATGATCTCGAAGAGAAGAGACCAATCAGGTGCCTGTAGGATAGGAGCACTGATAATTATCTCCTATAATGTGAGAAAGGCATTAAGACATTTGCACATAACAAAAACTCGATGTCTTTGCCTAATAATTCAGTTAACGGTGGGCAATCTTGGAAAAATCCTGAATGAACCGTCTGTAAAAGCCGACATGCCCCAGAAATGATCGTAACTGCTTAATGTTGGATGGTGGTTCAAGATGCTAGATAACATCCACCTTTGCAGGGTCAACCTCCATGCCTCGCTGGGAGCTGATGTGCCCCAACAAGATCCCGTGTGTAACCATAAAATGGTTCTTTTCCCATAACAGAATGAGATCTACCTCACAATATTTCTGAAGAACCTGGACTAGGTAAGCTAAACAATCATCAAAGGACTCATCACAGACCGAAAAATCATCCATAAAGACCTCTAGAAAATCACCAACCATGTCTGCAAAAATAGATTGCATACACCTCTAGAAAGTAGCAGGGCATTGCACAATCCAAAGGGCATCCGTCTAATGGCATACGTGCCAAATGGACATGTGAAAGTGGTTTTATCCTGGCCTTAAGGAACAATGGTTACCTGGTTGTATCTGGAGTAACCATCAAGGAAACAGAAGTATTCCTTCCCTGCCAATCTTTCTATGACCTGGTCTATAAAAGGCAAAGGAAAATGATCCTTCTTCGTCGTGGCGTTCAACTTCCTGTAATCAACACACAACCACCACGACGTGGTTACTCTCTTTGGAATCTCCTCTCCACTCTCATTCTTAATCATCTGAATTTCTGACTTCTTCAGGACAACATGTAATGGACTGACCCATTCAGAGTTGGAGATGGGATAGATAAACCCTGCATCGCACCATTTCTTGATCTCTTTCTTGACAACATCTTGTAAAATCAGATTCATCTTGCGCTGAAATTCTCTGGAAGGTTTGCTGTCATGATCGAGATAGATATGATGAGAGCATAAAGCAGGAATGATCCCACAAAGATCGGATACATTCCACCCAATAGCTTTGCGGTTTCTTTCAACAACCTCCATCAGACGAGATTCTTGCTCTTCGGTCAAAGATGAGCTGATAATGATCGGAAACTGTCGATGTGGACCCGCAAGGAAAGCATATTTCATGTTTGGTGGCAATAACTTCAGCTCTAGTAAGGTAGACTCTAGATCTATTATAACTTCATCTATATGTATACTAGGATCTGTATTAGTGGTAGATATATCTGCAGTACGGTTGTCCACCATCTCAATATGTTCTAGAGTCAGACTACAGAAGATGTCTAAAGCATCCTCCGACTCGCTACTATGCTCATCCTCAGAATGACTAGAGGAAAACAATTCTGCTAAATGAAATTCAATCTCTAAATCACCTGAAGTGGAGGAATTGTGTAAACACTTTAAATATGAAAGATGTGCAATAAAATCCTCGAAAATTTGATCCATCTGCTTCTCATCATCCATACTGAAATATAATGTGCCCTCAGAAGAATTGCTAACTGTAGTCCTGGACCCATCCTCTGCTAGGAAATCCTGGGTCTCTACTCGATACCTCTCAAGGTTGTCAAAATTATCCTCATCCATGTAATCACAGGTGGCTAAACAACTCAAGAACTATGAAGATGTGTCACAAGATGTATGTGATTCTCTCACCATCTCTATATGTACCTTCTCACCCTCGGCGTGAAAAGATACCTTCCATGTATCATAATCGAAAAGAGCCTTCGCGGTCTCTAAGAAAGGCCTCCCAAGAATGATCGAGGTAAGGCGTAACTGCGTAGGGCAGTCCATGCCTAGGACAGTAAAGTCCACTGGGAATTGCAGGCTCTGCACAATCTCAATAACATTCCTTAATATGCCCCTGGATCATACAGATCTATCTGTAAAATGAAGGATCACGCGGGATTTGTAAAGAGGACCTAACTCGAGCTTGTTGAGTAAATAAGATGGTATCAAATTGATCAAGGAACCGTTATCTAATAGAGTGCGATCGAATACGGCATTGGCAATCTCGCATCTGACATAATGTGCTCATGTATCCTTCTTCTTCTTAGGTAACTTGTTCTGTATGGCGTAGGATGTAGCCTTAGTCAAAACATGCTTTTCTGTACGTGATTTCTTTTTCCTACGTGTGGTGCATCGATTCTTCAACTAGTTCTTGAGCGTAGGAAAATGTTCCAAGGAATCGTGAAGTGGGATCTTCAAAAAGATGTGATCTTTTAATAGATGTTCATTCTCTGGAGTCACAACATTCTTTTTGGTATTTTTCTTTCCTTTTCAAAACAAAGCATCAGGAAAAGGTGTGAATGACAAAATCAGACTTTTTATTCAACTCAGAATTAGCATATACATCGAGAGTTTCAGAAATATGTACAAAACTCTCTAAAACATGGGAAGAAATTTTTTTGTCGGGAGTATCTGCATGGTCTGACGTGATATCATCGTCTGACTCACTGGTCTCCATGTCAACTGTTTCGGCATCGCTCCCTTCTCTCTGCTCATCATGGTGGTCCTCATCCTCGAGAAAGTTCTCCTCCTCGGCATCACAGTGTGTTTGCTCATGGATTTGCTCTAGCTCCTCATCAAGTGCCCTCTCTTCTACTCCATCAGATGCTCGTGGTTATCTACCGCTCCTGAGACGAATGAAATTAGATAAAAATTCAGGAAAAGAGATTGTACCAGTAGTGGTGTCTACCTGATATGGATGTGTTCTCTTGTTATTCAGATTCATCTAAGGCTGAGCTGGGAGAGTGTTCTTTGTGCGCGTTTAACTCATCCAGATGACGGTTAACCAGCCCCACTCTGCTGTGTGCAAACTGGAGCATGCTTAGCATATCTATGATTTGATTCAGTGCCAGGGGCCTGTGAAGACATCTCAAATTCGGTGTGGTGACCCTGGCTTTCTACTTTCTCCTACCTTGGCATGTACTGCTGTGAGGTGTAAGGCTAGGAAGGATCTCTACGGTGTAAGGGAAGATTGTTATTGCTGCTGATAATGATATGTCTGTAAATGGTTAGCAGGATATTAATAGGAATGTGGTCTCTGATATGCATACTTGTGAGACTATTGCTGCATGTATGGCTGTCGGTGATGGAAGTGTGGACATCCATGTTGCGGAGACTATATTGCTGCTGATGATGATGAGGTACACTCGGTTGCTGAATCGGAGTATACCAAATCCCGTTGATCAAAAGAGTGGCTTGAGGCTCAACATCCATGTCCGCAGTACTGGTGATCTGACCGGGTTTGGCATGAGACTGATCCTCGTGCCAATCAATATGTGGAGTCTCGGGGCTCGTTCTGGACGAGATGTATCTATCGGGTGGGTGGAGCAGGTAAGACCTCCTTGTAGGTTATGCAGTCGAAGAGATTGGGCGTGCTGATACTAAAGTTGTAGCTCTCATACATTCTTCGTGAGATCACTCAGCTGCTGAGGTAGAGATGAGAGTTTCTCTAACTCTCGCAGCAGCTGTAAGTCCTGAACTTGCTTCTGATTCACATCAACCGACATTAATTTCTCGCTAGATAAAGCCCGTGTTGGTGTTGGATTCAGACTCTGAAATATTCGCCACCTTATGATGCTCTCAGTTATGTGGTGGCTGAGAGGCCTCTGGAATGCCCGAGCAGAGTCGGACGACTCTCAAGTTCTCCGGCCATCCCTTCGAAGATGGACCAGACTGACTCGACATCCTTATTCAGAAAACTATCGCCACATGCGGCACTCACCAGCCCCTAAATGCACAGCTAGAGTCCTCCCAAAATAGTTTTGCACAAGCACCTTCATTGGTATGTCATGATGCAGGCATCTTTCCGTAAGATCCTTGAATGTATCCATGCCTCATGGAAAGATTCATTCAGTAATTGCGTGAAGTTGGAGATCTGACTCCTCATCATGTTCGTCCTTCCTACAGGAAAATACTTATGCAGGAATGTGGACTTTAAATCGTCCATGTAGAAACTTCCCTTCCTAAATGACTCAACCAGTAAAGTGCTTTATCTACTAAGGCGAAAGGGAAAGTCTTAAGGCAAACAGCCTCCCTACGTAATTCCTAGATAGCTCGCCATGCCACAAATCATCTGAACTGCTACAGAAAGGTAAACAACTCCTCTGTAGTATTCCCGTAGAACTTGGTAAGCAATGAGATGAAGGACAGCCTCAACTCGTATGGCCTTGATTCGACGATAGCCAAATCCAATGATGTGGCATTCTCGCGCTCGGGTCATACTCATCTCGTAAAGTGGTGGAACCACTGCATGCAGTAAGGGTTCCTGACTCCTGATCTCTGAGTGCTATCTCAGCTCACAACTCATTCCGAGTTCTGAATTATTCTCGAATCTGTATGTTCATCTATTGTAATGTATCAAGAATTCTTTTCGTTATATCTGCAGCTGGATCCGGTCTTCCCTCAGCATGGTGATCCTGAGCTATCCTCTCCTCTGCTGGTCCTTTTCCACGAGCATGTGCTTCAGATCTTCTGTGAAAGAGAATTTCTCGTAAGAACTCAGCAAAAATCAGTTGGAGAAATTGATGATGTATTGAGGCAAGGGTCTGCCTCAAAAGACTAGCCGAGAGGTGAGGGAGTCTGGTGGTCTGACTCTCATCGAGATCAGATGGGACCAACACGGGAAGAGGGTCATTGATGAATCTCGTATTCATCACTCTAAGTCTCATTTATTAAGCTCAAAACCCTCAAAATCAACAGCATTCTTGAATCTATTTTGCATAATTAGCATTCATGCATGATTTCATAAAGAATTGCATTTTAGCACAAAAATCTGCACAAATAAGAAGCCAAAAATTCAAGCCAAAATAACCTGTAAATAGCCTAACTTCCCTAATTTTTAACTCATTCATGCTAACTCTGAATGACTCAAAACCACTTCCATTGTGTACATATCACTAACAAGAATAAAGGAAAAATACAAAAAAATAACTAACCCAAATAAGCAGACCAAAAACCCAAACCCTAATTTTCAGGATTTTCGGACTAAAAGCCACATATCTTCCCCATCCAGTGTCTGATTTAATCCTACTTACTTTTGAACTAATGTGCATTCAATTACCTTCAAAACAAGACCAAGTTCAAGTGAATCGGAGCTCATATGTCAAGTTGGGTTTTGGGCCTCTTTTTGTACTTGTATATTTTAGTTGTTTTTGACCTAATATTTATGTACATATTTTGTTGATTAATAAAAATCCAAAAAAAATAGATTAATTGTCTTTATTTATCTTTGATTTTGCCGTAATTTTTCCGGATTTTATCTGTTTTAAAAATAACAAAAAAATTACAAAACCCCAAAATTAAGGTATTCTATGTACATGGGATACCCCAAAAATATTATTTGGTGCAAATGATCGATTTTGGTTTTGATGTCTTCATGAATGTTGTAGATCTCATCACGACGAGCAATTTTCGTGAAGAAAGTTTTTCGATCCGAGGTCGTTTACTATTTATTTTCGATTTTTAACAAGATATTTAATTTGCGATTTTTCTGGTGCTGACCGTGGCAGCACCTGGTGCCGCCACGTGTCAGCCTTTTTTGGGCTTATTATATATCGGTTTTTATAAAATAATAATAATAATAGATGCTCGTGCATCGCACGTGGCTTCAAGGCACGTGCTCTGCACGTGTGCCCTCCTTGCACCCACACTTCGCCACGTGTCGCTCGCTGGGCCTTCCGATCTCGGCCAATCGGACCCCAGCACTCGTCTTCCTCCTCCCTACTTTCCATCGCGGGCGGCGGCACCCAAATCTCGCCGCCACCCGATTTCGCCTTCGTCAAATCACGATCAGATCCTCACGTATCTCCGGCGCCGCCTTCCCCTTCCCCTGCTATCCTCGGTCAATCAGATCTCCTATCAATACTCCCCTTCGAATCCGTTCCCGATCCACCTCCGTCTCCGGCAAAGACCCCCTTCCCTATTTAACTCCTCACCACCGCACTACAGACGATCCACCGATTGCACCTCGGAGCTCCTTCGCGCGGTGACCAGCCCCCGCGTCGCCCTCCCCTGGGCGAGATCCTGAGCATCCCAAAGCTCGTAAGACCTGCGCCATCTCCA